>JAVQMF010000037.1:12400000-13017070 GCA_032878935.1 Erythrophleum fordii | reverse complement strand
GTTATAAGATCTTAGATTGGGAAAGTATGTACAACCAAAGACTTTAAGGAAAGAATATCTCGATTGGATTTAAAATGAACTTGATGTGGGGATTTCATGTTCAGAACAAGAGTGGGAAGTATATCAATAAGATAATCAAACCATAAGAAATGATACATCCCAATACTTTAAGGGCATTAATGAATGGGCTAAAAGAGTGACTCTTAATTCAACAATATGCCTATTTTTTCTTCATCTTTTAGCTGAACCATTCTCTTTTAGGGTGTACGTGTACGTACCATGAGAGGAGAACAAATGATGTAAAGCCTTATATATACTCTCCTCCTCCCTAAGATTGAACAACCTTTATTTTATAGCCAAACTGCAATCCTGTCTTGGTTTTAAAATTAGCAAATGCCTAGGCTACTTCTTATTTATTCTTAAGTAAATAAATCCAGGTATACTTGGAGTATGCATTAATAAAATGAATATAGTAGTAAACCTTCCAATAGAAATAATAGGTGAGGGATCCCTTAAACATCATAGTATATCAATTGTAAAGGTTCGGAATACATGATACTTGATTTAGAAAAATGCATTTTGTGTATTTTACCAAGGCAATGGGCTAAACAAATATAAGAATGCTTATTGTTCAAATAAGGAAAATTAGAATAGGATAGGACATGTTTACATTATAAGTATTGGACAGGAATGTCCTAACCTACAATGCGATAAGTTGTAAGAAGTAGAAATAGACGGTTGTCTTTGAATAGTGTTGAGTTGAACTACAAAACATTTTGAAGTAGAAGCAATAGATAAGATGAGTTTGAGATTGTCAAATAAGTACAATCCATCTTTAATAGTTGGTTTCTTGACATTTAACTTAACATTAATGAGAATGGAATTGAAAAAAAATGTTATCTTTTGCAAACTTAAAAACACTCAATAGGTTTTTAGTAATTTCAAGAGCATAACAATTGGTTCAATAAAGTTTAGTGGAAGAGATTGGTAATTGCAATTATGAGCATTCAATGCTTTTAATAGAAATATATTACCATTCCCCATATGAATATGATCATTCCCAATGTAGTTTGACCTCTAACCAACATTATTATAATTTGAAGTGACATGCTTAGTTGCTCTAGAATCTAGATATTAGGCTACATCAAAAACTATTTCTCGAGTTATTGGAATAGCAGTCATTTGAGTCTTAGGCCATTGATGCCATAAGGCCTCATATTCCTGTACTTCAAAATAACCCATATGGCAAGAAAGTCCTCTCGAATAATTTCTTGAACAAATAAGTTTTTGGTATGATCTACATATTTTTCATTTGGAAATGGTAATTTAGATTTTTGGTCTTCATTCTTATTATTGGTACTGATGGCTATTTTTTTTTTTCTTTGCATCTGGGAAAAAGGAGTTATAAATTGTTGGTCAAATTGATAATTAGATTACCAGGCTATATGGTCAAATTTGCTACATACGGGGCATTGTGGTCTATTTCATGCATTTCTTGCACCTCTGAATTTGCCATGACCTTTAAAATTTTCTCTTGCATTCCTTCAACTATAAACCAGTGCATACTTCTTTGCTATTGGGTGCTTGGTTCTGCCTTTGACTATACTATTCAACACTGGTGTACTAATTTTAGGCTATTTAGCGCTTATAGGTGGTGAAATTTTAAATTCTTTCTTAAATGCCTTAATTCTCTCTTCTTGAGCATCTAATAATGATTCAGTCTCATTTATTGTGTATGGATCAAATCTTGAAGAAATAAAGACTTTAGAAAGGCCTTCTAGAATTGCCTTTATATGATTTGTTGCGATAATTGGTGAACTAACAAAGAATAGTGCTTCAACAATTTTTTTGACTTTAACAAGTATTCATTTGCAAGCAATGACCCTTTCTTCAGGTTTTTAAGCTAAGATTTGAACTACTTCACCTTAGTTTAAGTTTAGGAGGCAAAGAATGTCTCCAACAACTCCTAACTTGATGTGAGTACATGCAACCCACCATTCTAGTCCACCATCTCATTTTACAATGATGATAACAATCATGATAAGAGCAATTGATCTTCTTATTCCAAAGCAAGAAATTTTTCATTAATCTTCCCCCTAACTTTATCTTTTTCATTTGCAAATTTTTAAGGCATTGCATGAGTTCAAACAATATATTGCTGTAATTTGTAGTATTTGATGGCAGTCATAGCCTGTTGCTTCTATGGAAAGTAATTAATTTCATTAAGCTTCATAGACACAGGGTGTAGACCAAACTTTTTTGTGCATTGGTATTAGTGGCACCTAGTATTTGTGTTGTAGCAAAAGATGCGTTCCCTTTCTCTATTGCAGCAAGAATTTCAATAAGCTCTAATGCCCTGAGTCAAAGAGAAAAGGAAAATGAGAGAAATTATATCATATTATAAATAAAGTACACATATGTACACTGTTCTAGGTACCTCAATTAGCTTAACATGTTTTAATAATACTATAATTAACCAAGCTTAACTGCATAACAAATATTAATTTGTTAAGTTGATAACTAACTTTTCTTCTCATCAATTCAGAATGCTACTTCTTAACTCTGAATATATATATGTATATATATATATATATATATAAGGTTTTGATTCACTTTTTATAACCTGCAACAAGATATAACTACTCTTTTTTCAATTGTGGGGGCTACTCACTAGTTGTGAGTAATTGTTTGGTTCACCAAATCTTATATTAATGAGAATGATTTCACTGGTAAGAGTGTGATTTCTAAGAATTCTACTGTTAGAAATATGGCATTCTCACATTTGGATCATCATAAAAATTTGTAGAAATATTTGCTACATTCTAAAAATAATAATATTTTATATTAACTTTCTTAAAATTACATATCATAGTTATATATTTATTATATTTTAAAATTCATTATTTATTATATTAAAATTGTTTGTTAGAATAATATTATAATGCCTTAAATTTATTTATTATTTCAAAATAATTCTTTAAATTTAAGACATTTCGTAACAGTCTCATAAATTTTAAATTTGTTTCATAAAATTTCTTTTTAATAAAATCTATCTGCTAATGTGAGATCTAACTGTCTTTATTCCTATTATTAAATAATGAAATGACAAATAAATCAACATTTATTTAAATAAAAAAATGAAATAAAACAGATCAACATTCAAATCGTCCCTGCTTTACTGTACACTATTATGCAATCCCAATCTTCCATCTCAGCACCTCCACAAGATGCGTTCCTTATGCTTACAAATGTCAACCCAATTTTTTCATATTTTCTCCTTCCTTTACCATTATTGTAGTTATTATTGTTGCTCTTACTGTCCACATCAGTTTCTGAATTCTTAGTTCACTCAACTTTTGTTTTACATGTCTTCTATTCATTTCTCTCTTCCAATTCATGCATTGAATCTAAAACTAAAATTATTCTTATTTTTATCAACGTAATATGCAGGATTAAATTTGTAGACCTAATCCCATTCCAAATGTAAAATTTTACAGTAGAGGCACTCATTATTCACAATTAGACCTGATCACGGGCTGGACTCGTTTAAAAATGGGTTGGGCTCATTAAAAAATTTGTAATTTTTTTAAGTCCCGGCCAGCCCTGGCCCAGCACTGTTTGAACAGTACTAGGCCAGGGCCGAGCCGGCCTGTTTTGTGCAACTCTTTTTTTTTTTAATTTTTATCTTTTTTTAGTTTTAAATATTATATATATTTCATTATTTGTTAGGCATACTTTTATTCTTATTTTAAATTCCAAATAACTTATTAAAAATTACAAAAAATTTAAATAACTTATATATATCTATATATATATATATTTATATCTATATAAGATAGTAAAACCTCTCAAAATAATAATTTTTCTAATAATATTACTATTAATAATTTATTTTATTTGAATTATAATTTATTCCTAATAATATATTATACAATAAGTAAAAGTAAAAATAATAATAATCATATATGTTATATAATTCTTTTTTACTTATATTTATAGTTATAAATAAATGTTCTAATAATATTATTTATTAATAATATATAAAAAATAATTATAATACGGGCGGACTCGGGCTGGGCTTTTAAAAAAAGCTCAAGCTCGGCCCTTTTATAATCGAGCTTTTTAAAAACGGGCTTATTTTTTTTCGAACTCATATCCATATTTTTCAGGGCGGGCCTATCGGGCTGGGTGGACTTCTCAGCCCGTGATCAATTCTACTCACAATTTAATTCCACACTGGTATAAATTTCTACTTCCAACCCAACAGATTCAGCATGAGTACTCCCTTCCTCTTCTTACTCCTCTACTTATCTTTCAGTGTAAGTTGCGTTTAACCCCGGTGACTTTCCTAATTAGGTGATGCAGTGGCGGGAGAGAAAAACCATTCACCTCAAAGGCTTTTTTGATTCAGCATTAGGACAAAAAAATCACCAACAATATGCCAAAACCATCGTTCCTGCTCTTAAAGGCTTCCTCGTTGAACACTATGGAATCAGCGACCTTTGCCAAGCTCATCGCCAAGAAAGCGCTCTCCACGCGCCTCCTTGAATTTTACTCCTCTAGCCACCTCCTTTGTTTCCCAGCATCGGCACACAACTTAGCGAAGCACAGTAAAGATCAATGCTGTTGTTATATTTTATTCCACTATTTCTTTTTTTTCTTTTTAAGATAAATATTGATTTGTCTGTCACCCCGTCATTAAATAAGAACAAAAATACTTGGACTTCACATTAAGGTATATATAAGTTTTATTAAAAAAATATTTTTGTAAGGTAAATTTAAAATTTTAAAAAACTATTTTGAATTCTTCAAAGTCTCATTTGTAATAATAAATAAATTCAAAGTATCACAATATTATTTTAACTTTAATTTTTATTTTATGAAATATTTTTAATTTAAAATATTTGTATTTTTGTATTTATTTTATGATTTTATAATTTAATATAATTATTTGATATTTACTATTTATTGTATTTATTACTTTGAAAAATATTTTAAGATAAAAGAAAGTAAAATAATTTTTTATTATTTCGGAAGCATTACATTTTTTGAAGTATTTTTTTTTAAATTTAAAATAAATGTGAGAATATTCCCATAAAATATTCCATCTCACAAAACGTAAGAATGTCAGTGCCTCCCTCTGGAATGTTTAAAATTCCCGTATTTTCCCGTTCACAATACCCAATAGGTAAATGCCAGAATATAATTTGCTTTATAATTATACTTAACAATAGTCAAAGTATCCATGCGAATAGATGGGAACCGGAAGTCTATTAACTAGTCTTCCATCCCATACCCCCATGGAAGATTCTACATCAAGAATCATACGACCATAAAACCCCAATCTTATTAATGGATTTGACCACCTTCCATAGAGCATTGCTTCTAACTATCCTATACGTAGGGGACATCTAGTAAATATCAACCTTCAAGGAAATAGCTTGACTATACGGTAAACTTCAACAGCAATTTTCATGAATCATAGGATGTTGTCTAAGATTAACAATGCTGAATGAGTTCAAGCCACGAGAACAAATTTAGGATGGGGAAAAACTTTACAGAAGCAAAATGACCCATAACTTCATTCCAAGTTACACAAATCAAGAACGAGTAAATTTACAATGACACATTAATTTTACACAATGCTGTCTTTCTCATACATAATAAAGTACTTTTATCATAAAGAAAAACACACAATTTTACAGACTCAAAGCCTTTCTCATACATAATGAAGTACTTTTATCATAGAGCAAAACACACAATTTTACACAGACTCAAAGCTTTGACAAGGACATACTATTCAATACAAACTCTGAAAACAGAAAACGTCATCTTTTTCAACCCGAATCTCGATGGCCTTAACCTCAGGTTTCTTAACCTCTTCCTTTGGAACAGTGACAGTTAGAACCCCATTCTCCATGGATGCTTTAACCTGATCCATTTTGGCATTCTCAGGCAATCTGAATCTCCTAAAAATTT
Source organism: Erythrophleum fordii (assembly GCA_032878935.1). Lineage (NCBI taxonomy): Eukaryota > Viridiplantae > Streptophyta > Magnoliopsida > Fabales > Fabaceae > Erythrophleum > Erythrophleum fordii. Next base: position 13,011,091 of record JAVQMF010000037.1, on the reverse strand, counting down.
CCCACTGCTACGCTCAACGCGATGCCATTTGTCATTCTTGTCTTCTTTCTCGACGTTCCTCTCTCCACTTATCTGAAGCACCCTGTCATCTTCAATCTCAACTTTGACCTCCTCTTTCTTTAACCTAGGAAGATCAGCCTTGAGCACATGCCCTTCTGGGGTCTCCTTCCAATCAATTCGAGTGTTGAAAAATGCAGAATTTCCTTGATAAGAAGTTGAAAGAGAAGAGGGAAAGGGGAAATCCTTGAAGGGATCCCAAACGTCGAGAGAGAAAGAAGCGACATTGTTACTCCTTCAACCACCAAAGATACTTAGGATCAACAACATTTTCTAATCTTTGAGCTTAACTGCGAACAACAACAGCGAGAGCGGATAGGAATCAGAATTGTTGCTTGACTGCGTAGATCGTCCACATTTCTATGGCGCTAACTGGGGGGGATACATCAGGTATTTAAATTGAGCGAAGGAGTAATCTAGTATTTTCAAAGCCCGTTTCTGATACTTCCAGAAACATCAGAGCTTTTCGCGACTTTGTATTTTTTTTTTTTTAGAGGACTGATTACTTTTGCCAGTTTCAAGCTCGAGCTACCGGCGCTAACCACAATGGAAGTATCCAGGTGATCACGTGGGCTCCCAAGCCCAATTGTTTGGATACTGGGTCGACCTTTTCTCGGCCCCAATAATAAACTTTGTATTTCTCCGATCTCGATATTCGATTGACATTGTGGTTGGGACCCCAAAAAAAAGTTATATTTAAAAGGAATAAATTTATATATATTCATTTTATATTTTTATTATTTAATTTTTTAATTAAAATATAATAAATATATCATTTTTAATAATATTATAATAAGTATATAATTTTTTTACTTAAATTATACATTTATTAATTTCAATTAAAAATTTGATAACAAAAATATAAATAACTGCATTTAAACTTAATTATTTTTAAAATCATAAAATATACATGGACTGCAACCAAAAAAAAAAAACTTAAGTTTAAATATGATTTCTTATATTATCGTTATTAGGTTTTCTAATCAAATTATAACATGTGCAAAAAAAATTTTAAAAAATTCTAATCATATCTCATAAAAAATTTTATATTTGTTTATAAAAAACATATATTTGTTATATTTTGTTTAAGAAATTTAATAGTAAAAATATAAATAATTACATATAATTTTTTTAAAAAAATTAAATAAATTTTGATAACAATGTAATTTAAAAATCCTCTAAAGTGTTTTAAGAAGGAGTTAAAATATAATTCATACTCTCTTACCAATTCATTCATTCTAGTTTAAAATATAACTATTTGCTCATTTAAATTTTTAACCAACGATAAATAGCCACTTTTATTTATGAATATTTTTTTAAAATATAAGATAATATATTCAATTAAGTTCAAATTTGGTAGAAATTAATTTACCACGTAACAATATTTTTAATTTCAAAAGTCCAAACAATCAAAATACTTTAATATAATATGTAAAATAAAGATGAATATATTAAAACAGATATTTAAAGGTCAAAGAATAAATGAGAATGAGAAGAAAAAAGATACAACAGGTAAAAAATAATAAGAGATAATATAGTAATTAATAATTTGAAGTAATATTTTCAAAAAATAATAATTTTTCCTTTTTTCCCCATACTTCTATTGTGAAAGAAAACCTCCAACTTCCTTTTCACAATAAAATAGTTGTTTCAGCTGCTTAAACCAAATACAACAAAAATTTTGAATAAGTGTCCTTTGAAACAAATAAAATGCTTATTTTAAAAAAATAAATTATCGCAAACAGGTTTTTAGTCATAAATGCTTTCTATTTTATTATAAGCATTCTATCATAGTTGTTGTAGAATGTCCTAAAAATATTAATAATAATTATTGCAAGAGCTCTAAATTAACTAGAACCAATATTTCTATTTATTGAATTGTAGACTTTCACAGCATCCTCAAATTTCTTTTGTATCCTTCAAATAATTTAGGGTGCCATATGAATTGTGCTAAAATGGGTTTTAGCTTAATCTGGTGCTTGATTTAATTTAATTTTAAAATAAAAAATATTTGCCCTAAAATTAGCCTATTCAAATCTAGCTCAATTTAGAATTGGATGCAATAAGCATTGCAATTTTTTTAAAGAAAATTTTAAATACTCATATTTTTGTAATAATTTAATTATGTTAGACATATGATTATTTATTTTAATACACTTTTATGAAATTTATACAATGAAAATGGAAAAACATATATTTAGAAAAGGAATTAGAAAATAAATGCAAATAAATAAGATAAAACTTCAAATGACTTAAAATATAATATTTTGTTTTTGGTAATTCTTTTCTCTTTTTTTTTTTTGTATTTTGGGCATTTTTTATTCATGATGCAAACAATTAAAAGTAGTATGACTCAATTATATATATATATATATTTATTATCTTGATTAAAATTTTTTTACATTTAATTCTAAAAATACATACTTTTATTTAATTTTTTATTTAAATATGATAATCATACTAAAAAAATATTGCTTTAATTATTATAATTTATAAAATATATTTAAATTTTTTTTTACTAAAATTATTAAATTATCTCTATTTTTTTATTTTAGTTTTTTTTTTAAATATCTTTGGAGTGAACCAAATTGAATTGACTGTCACATGCTAGCAAAGTGCCTACCCCTATCTTATCCCTTTTTTTTCACCAACTCACTTGCCTCAATTTGGCCAAACACACCTTTAAAACAATTGAGAAGAAGTGGGAGAGCAATAGATTTCTGAAGTAAGCTTGATAGAACTAAAATTAATGCTACCAACCTAAATAGTGATAATTGCTGAAGTTTAATACACTAAATTTTAAGAAGTTCTTCGGTTTGCAGAATTTTATATATTTTTTAAAAAAGTGATTTATAAGAATTGTACTTCTAAAATATAACATTCTCATATTTGATTTATTATAAATATTTGTGAGAATATTTGTTACATTCAAATAAATTTAGTATTTTTATGTTTTATTCATATCAATTTTTTTTAAATTATATATTTTATTATTATATTGTAATTTATTTACTATTTGATTTATATTTTATATATTTGATAATAAATTTTGCTTTGATATATATTTATTTATTTTTGTGCTATTATATTTTATAATTTAATACATTTGTTTTATATTTATTATTTATAATGTTTATGATTTTGGGAAGTATTTTAAGATAGATATTCCAAAAGTATTATTTTTATTATTATTATAACAACAACTTAAACTGAACTTCAAAATGTATCATTCTCACAAAACACAGGATCCAAAAATAATTGTAGTTTCCCCTTTTCAATCTTGGAGAATGTACGTGCCTTTCGATGCAATGTTTAAAATCTCAATAACAAAATAGCAAAATGTAATTAGCTTAAATCCATGTTCTTATTGGAATTCAGTTTATCTTTCTTCCCATGCCTAGAGGGAAGATAAGAACCATAAGACCATCGAACCCCCATCTTGTTAATGGATTTGACAAGCTTAACAATCTGATAAGTTTCAGCAATTTTCATGAACAAAAAATCTTGAGCAGTTAAACAGTGTTCAAGCAACAAGAACAGATTTAAGATGGGTTTAAAATTGTCATAAGCAAAACGAGCTAGAATTCATTCCGAGTAACACAAATCAAGACCTGGTAAATCTACAAACGCAAATTTAACTTTACACGACGCTATCTTCCTTATACACCTAAACGTAATTTATCAGAAAATAGTACACACAACTTTGCACTCTATTTTGACAAAGACGCACTCTTCAATGTGCGTCCAATAGCATCAATGCTTTCCTAGTCTCCCATTAGCAGCGGAGATTCCTCCAACATTATAGTCAACAACAAATACTTGACCCTTACTGAGACCTGCTATCCTCCACGCAGAGCTTTGCTCTGGTGACCACCCAATACCCAGGCGTATCCTCTAGGCCCCTCACCTTCTCCTTCGTGTCAACAAAGCTCAGCATCTTCTGAGCCCTCGTCGGCACCGGCGGTCCACCGTCATGCCCAGCCGAATTTATATTCACCTTCATTGTCTTCTCCGACGTATTCTGCAACAACTCTTTGCTCAACCTCATGCTCATATCTTAATCAACGTTTCTTCTTTGCGACATAATAACATTTTCTATATTTAATTTGTCAGGTGAACATCTTAATCAACATCTCTTCTTTTAAACTCATGATCATGTGAATAAAATGATGGGAAAAATATTTTGTAAAATTTTGACATAAAGATATTTATATTAAATAATTTTAAATTTTAAAATTATTTTAAAGGACTTTAAAATAAAAAATTTTAAATCAAGCGAAAGAGTACTCTAAGTATTTTCGAGGCCCGTTTCTGATACTTCCAGAAACATCAAAACTTTTCGCGACTTCGTAATTTTCCTTTTTTGGGAGTAATAATTTTCGCAAGTTTCAAGCTTGATCAATCGGCACCAACCATAACGAAAGTATCCAGATGACCAGGTGGGCTCCCAAGCCCAATTATTTGGATACTAGGCTTCCTTTAATTGACCTTTTTATGAACCCCCATAATAAACGTTGCATTTCTTCCATCTCCATGTTGTATTGACTTTGTAGTTTGGACCCCAAACGAAAACAATAAATGTATATTGAAAAGGAAAAAATTTATATATATTTGTTTATATTTTTATTATTAAAATTTTTAATTAAAATATATTAAATATATGATTTTTAATAATATTATAATAAATGTATAATTTTTAAAAAATACTATATAATTTTTTATTCAAACTATACATTTATCATATTATTATTGAAAGATTATACATTTATGATATTTTAATTAAAAATTTTGATAATAAAAATATAAACAATTACACTTAACTTAATCTTTTTTAAAATCATAAAATATACATGGACTAAAACAAAGAATTTGGGCTTAGATATGATTTCTTATATTATTGTTATTAGATTTTTTAATTAAATTATAATGTGTAAAAAAATTTAAAAATATAATCATATGATGATATGTTGTAAAAAAATTTATATTTATTCATAAAAATCATATATTTGTTATATTTTATTTACAAAATTTAATAATAAGAATATAAATAATTACATATAAATTTTTTCCCAAAAAAAACAATCAGATAAATTTCATTAACAATGTAATTTAAATATCCTCTAAAGTGTTTTAGGATGAAATTAAAATGTAATTCATACTTTCTTAACATTTCATTCATTCTAATTTAAAATATAGCTATTTGCTCATTTAAATTTTAACGTAGCATAAGCAATAACCACTTTTAGTTATCAATATTTTTTAAAAATATAAGATAACATATTCAATAAAGTTCAAATTTTAGTAGAGATTAGTTTAACACCTAACGATATTTTTTAATTTCAAAAGTCTATATAATCAAAATACTTTAATATAACATATAAAATTAAAATAATTATAGTAAAACATATATTTAAAGATCAAAGAATAAATGAGAATGAGACCAATAATAAGAGATCCTGTAGTAATTAATAATTTTAAGTAAGGTTTTTAAAAATAAAAATAATAATAACAGATTTAAAACAAGGTCTAAAAATATCAGAAGCAAAATGAGCTGGAATTCATTCCAAGTAACACAAATCAAGACCCGGTAAATCTATAAACACACATTTAACTTCACATGACGCTATCTTTCATACCCACCCAAACGTAATTTATCAGAAAACAGCGAACACAACTTTACATTCTGCTTTGACAAAGACACACTCTTCAATGCAAACCCACAAAACACAGAATGTCATTCTTCTTAACCAGAAATCTCGATGGCCTTAACCTCAGGTTTCTTAACCTCTTCCTTCGGAACAGTGACAGTGAGAACCCCATTCTCCATGGAAGCCTTCACCTGCTCCATTTTGGCATTCTCTGGCAACATGAATCTCCTCAGAAATTTCCCACTGCTTCGCTCAACGCGATGCCATTTGTCATTCTTGTCTTCTTTCTCGACATTCCTCTCTCCGCTTATCTGAAGCACCCGGTCATCTTCAATCTCAACTTTCACCTCTTCTTTCTTGAGCCCAGGAAGATCAGCCTTCAACACATGGGCTTCTGGGGTCTCCTTCCAATCGATTTGAGTGCTGACAAATGCAGAATTATCCCGAGAAGAAGTTGCAAGAGAAGAGGAGAAAGGGAAATCCTTGAAGGGATCCCAGACGTCCAGAGAATAGGGATCAAAGATGTTGCTCCTTCGGCCACCGAAGAAACTTGGGATCAACGACATTTTCTCGTCTGAGCTTGATTGCGAACAATAACAGTGAGAATAGAAAGCCCTTAAAGTTGCTGCTTGATCACTTAATTGTCTGCGTTTCTACGATAAAAAGTAGGCGGACACATCGGGCATTTAAACGAAGCAGAGGATAATCCAGTACATTCGAGGCAAGTTTCAGAGAATTCCAGAAGGACCAGGACTTTTCGCGACTTTCAAGCTTCAGCTATCAACAGCGACCATCAAGGAACTATCCAGATTTTGGCCCAAAAAATAGAACTATCCAGATGATCATGTGGGCCCGCAAGCCCAATTTGTTTGGATACCGAGCTTCTTACAATAGACGTTGTTTTCATCCGATCTCCATGAATGTGTTGAAATTGGACTTTGGATCCAAATATATATATATATATATATATATATATATATATATATAGAGAGAGAGAGAGAGAGAGAGGTTTTAAAATCATAAAATATAGTTGGACCCAGAGACAAAATCATAAAACATAATTTACGAATAAATTGTAAATTTAAAATAAATTTCGGTGGCAATGTAATTTAAAACCCTCTCAAATATTTTAGGATGGAGTTAAAATGTAATTAATATTTAATACTCTCTTAACAATTCATTCATTCTAATTTAAAATATAAGTATTTACTCATTTAAATTTTTATCAATAACCACTTTTATTTATTAATATTTTCTTAGAAAATATAATATAATACAACATACTCTTTTTTTTTTGGCCAACAATATAATATAATATATTTGATTAAGTTCAAATTTAACATATGCTCCCATAAAATTATTTTGGGAGAATTAAAGTTAAGAATCCAAAAATTAAAAATATTTATTCTAAAAAACTTGTTATTACTAAATTTAGGGGGTTTTATTTAAAATTAGTGGTAATCTATCTTAAAATAATGATAATAGGTCCTTCAGCGTAAATATTTTTAATTTTAAATCTTTAACTCTAATTCTCCCAATTATTTTTAATTTCAAAACTCCAGGAATTGTATATTTTGATATGTCTCATAAATTGTTGACATTTTAAATCCAAGAAATATTTTGTTAAGTATCAAGATATTTGAGCAATTTAATTTTCAAATTTAAAATTAAAATATTTGTTTGGTCTTATATTGGGAAAAAAAAGTCTTATAAAACATTTGAGTGAACACGAGATTTAGGGCCTATTTAGGATTGTTTGGATTTCGGTTTATTTGAATTTTTTTAAAAGTAGAGTTTCTTAAAAAAGTATTGTGAGAAAAAAAAACAATTAGTATTCGACAAAACTTTTTTTATTAGAACTTATATCATCGTTATTGTATTTAGCCAACTTTTTAAAATAAAAAAGGATTTTTACTTTCACAATAGTAAAATGAGCATATATAAATTTAAATTATAATTAATATATTTGAATGAATATAGAAATAATTTTAAATATTTATTTTGGTTAATTTAACTTAAAATTATAATTTTTATTTAATTAAAATGAAAATAAAATCAAAATAGATACATAAAAATCTAATCAAAATAAATAGATGTAATATATAAAATTAAAATTAATATATCAAAATAAATATATAAAGATAAAAGAAGAAATGAGAATGAGAAAAGAGAATATTGTTGATGAAAAAGGTTAAGAGGTAATATGACAATTAATTTTGGGTAAGGGTATTGTATTCCTAAATTTTTTTTATTTTTTTATTTTTGGTTTTTTGTTTCTACTTCTACTTTAAAGGAAAAGCTTCAAATTCCTTCCACAAATGGAAAAATTTATTTTGCTACTTAAACTAAACAACAAAAATTTTCAATTTTTTTAAAATAAATTGCTTATTTTCAAAATATATGATATCAAACAAGTTATTAGTCATAAATTCTTTCTATTTTATTTTAAGATCTCAGCATATGTATTCTCAAACAGTTGTAGTAACAATTCCTTTTTTTCACTATGCTTTCCTTTCTTTCTTTCTTTTTTTTTTTCCTTTTTTTTTCTTTCTTTTATTGTCATTGCCTGAATAATTATTCTCAAATATACCATCCTAGGATAGACTTAAAGAATATTTATCTACTTGTTTGTTCTTTTTAGATATTATCTTATCCATGTATCTAATCTTTGGAGTTGTCATTCATTATATATTAGAATGTCTTATAGACTTTTGTTATGTCTTATTAGCAAATTAAAATGTTTTTTACTCTCACATATGTCCCCTAAAGAGCCCAAGTTTTTAGTGAGCTATTAATAGTAAAATTTAGGACTCTTTATGATAAAGTTTAGTCATGTTTTTGAAAATCTTAAGAGATATTCAGTAGCCTTTCCTAAACAACAAGAGTTTCTAAGCCTTTTAAGATTGAAAGAACTTTTTCTTTAAATATAACAAATATCTTTCTTTTTTAACTTAGATGTCCTTCATTTGAAAATTTTGACATAGTTTTTTGTATTTTTTTTCTTTTGTAATTATTGCTCTTTTTTTATCTCTCAACAAATCAGATAAAGGAAAAAAATCTTATAAATAGATATTAATAATAATTATTTAAAAGCAATTTTTATTGAAGAAATAGAAGAAAAAAGATTCATACAAATATAATCCAAACAAAGTAGACCAATAATTTAAAAAGAATTTTGATAGAAAAGAATCTTATATTGATAATTTAGATAAAGATCTTAACTTTTCTTTTAGATAGGATTCATAAAAAAAAATATGAGTATTTTTTATTAAAATAACTTTTTTTTTAGCTACAGGAGATATGCAAAAAAGGGGAATAAATTTAGATAAAGACAAAGAAGAAGACAAATGAACAAATTCTAAATTTGAATTTTTTGAGTTGCAAAAGATCTTTTTGAGGAGTTTGCTTGAGAGGCTAAATGATTGTGAGAGTGTTGATCTATCAATAGAATTGGAAAACTATAGATTCAAGGCATGATTTTAAAGTCTATAAATTATCTAGTGATGCAACGTAGCAGGAATTGCTTCAAGTATTTGTTCAGTTCTAATTATATGTATTTGTACTTCTATCTTGATAGACAAAGTTGGATCCAAATTCTAATATGTAAAAGGAACAAATTCGTTAATTGAATGAAAGATAACAAAAAACAAAAGAAAGTCACAGGAAGTAATAAAGGAAAAAGTAATAATAGGGAGGTAATAAAATGGCATGCAAGATGACATGAGAGTTGAATTCAATTCACCTTTTTAGAATTCTTCTTCAATTTAGACTGATACAGTCCAAATTCAGAAAAGCTGAATTCAGACTATACCAATCCAAATTTATGCTACATTTAGACTTGCTTTGACCAACGATAAAAATGTAATTTATTTTATTATTCGTATGCGTGGCGTATTTTTATTGGGTAAGGAGGATTTTCAGATGGTTTGATTGGTTGGAAAAAAATACATATAATAAAAAGGAAAAATTACCAAATTGCCATCAGACCTCACCCTCTATATAATAGCTGAAGCTCACTTCTTCTTCTGGGGTTAAAATTATCCTTCTTTCAAAATTTACCTTCAGAGAAGTTTGTTGAAGGCTTGTTAGAAGATTTTATTCTGAAGTGTTGGTGAAGAAGAAAATATTACAAAGGGTGGAGATATATTTGATACGAAATTACTAGGTAACTTATTTTTGTATATCAAATGTTTTAATTTTATTATTATTGTAAAATATATATTTTTTGAAATATTTGCAAAATAATAATGTTGTTTGAATTTATGAATTTTATGTTATGGAATATTATTTGTTGTAAAATTAATGCTGATTGTGGGTATCATTTTAGATATATATTTTGCAAAAAGAAAGAAGAAAAAAAAATATAACACTATGAATGAAAGAAGGAAAAATTGCTAAAAAAAATTAGTTGTTTAAGTAGAAAAACTTGTTTTTTAAACTAGATTTTGAGAATATATGAAGAGATTTAGTAGTTTTAAATGGTGTAAATAATACTAGAGAAAAAAAGGTTGAGAAAAGAAAAATGAGACATTTGGAAATTGGAGTCAAAATTAAAGAAAAAAAATTGTGGTCATAACAAAAAAAAGAATTTGCTAATGTTAAAACTAAGAATGATGGAAAAAAAAAAGTATAAATGTTTGGATGGAAAATTTGTGAAATATATATGTATGGAAAAAATATAAAATTAGAGAAAAATAGTAATTTAAATGAGAGAATAGTAATTTAAAGGAAGGTTAAAAAATTATAAGGCATAAGAAAGTAGATTATATTTAAATGTCAAAATAAGAGGAAAAAAATGAAATTAGTAAGTGAAAAAAATGAAGAAGTTTTCAAGATATATACATATTTATAATTAGAAAAAAAGTTATAGTTATTGAGAAACTATAATTTGAATGAGGAAAAAAATATATGTTAGATAGTAATTTAATAAATAATAATTTAAAATATAATAAAGATATGTTTTAAGAATATGTTGAAAAAATTAGTGAAAATGGGTAAAATGAAGGAAAAAATATTAAAAGATGAAATAAAAAAAAGAGAGCTTAAATAGAAAAAATTAGGTAAAAAAGGTAAAATGGGAAGAAAATGTTAAAAAGAAAATGATATGAAAAAGGAACAAATATAGTGTTTATAATTATGGAAAAAGAAAATAGAAATAATGTGAAATAAAAGCAAATAAATATTTATAATTATTAGCAAGTAATTATTTAAATTTGTCAAATAAATTTGTTAAAAAATGAAATTAATAAGTGACAAAAATGAAAAAGTTTTCAAAATATGTAGACATTTATAAATAGAAAAAAAAAGTCATAGTTAGTGAGAGACCATAATTTAAATAAGGAGAAAAATATATGTTAGATAGAATTTAATGAATAATGATTTAAAAATAGAAAAAATATTTTTTAAGAATGTGTCAAAAAATTAGTGAAACTAAGTAAATTAAAGAAAAAAAATGTTTCAAAAGATAAAATAAGAAAAAGGAGCTTAAATAGAAAAAATTAGTTAAAACAAGTGAAATGGAAAGAAAAATGTTAAAAAGAAAATGATAGAAAAAGGAAACAAATACAGTGTTCATAATTTTGGGAAAAGAAAGTGAAAATAATGTGAAAAAAAATAAATACATATTTATAATTATTAGCAGGTAATTATTTAAATTTGCTAAACAAATATAACAATGTTAAATATTATAATTGAAAGAGAAACTTTGAATCATATTTAAATAAATATAGAAAAAATTATTAACAATTTTGAGAGATGCAGCTGAATAATTTAAAGTGAACAAAAAAATTCATTACAATAATGACTATATAGAATGTGTTTGCCGTCAGGATATTATAGGTGAAAGAAATAGCCAGGAAGAATGAGATCATTTGCATTTATGCGAACGAAAATGTTTATGAAAGTACCCAAGGTGCAACATTTCAATATGCAATGTCAAAATATATAATAGTCAGTATTGACATCACCCTAGAAGAGTCAAAACAAGCAGTTTCTCAAAAGTTACGGCTGCCACACAACTGTGTTATGTCTGATTTGATATATTGACCCCCAACGACAGTAAACCCAACATGGTATCAAGCAATTATGTTAGAAGATAATTGTGATGTGCAGAGGATGTGGCAATCTCACTCATGTTTTCCATCACAGCTGAATGCTGTTGAATTGTATACAAACACCTCATGCATTGACCTATAGTTGAACATTGACTTTGAGCCAAGTTCGGCGAATGAATTGATACCTACACTTGATTTGTTAACTCGATTGACTTATTGTTTGAAATCTTATCAAACTGTACCAATAGAGAGCAATTCACAACTGAGCTATTCCCACCTAGCAATTGGCTTTATTGAACCTTCTTCTCCAACTGGGTCAGAAGAAAATGTTTTAGTAGACTTTGAAAACAAAGATGAATATAATGTAAAACTTGACCTTAATTATGATAACGATGATGAAGACGATGAAGATGTCATTGATGATAATGATGATGATGTTGATGATAGTGCAAGTGATGATGACGGTACTATTCATATTGAACCAATGTCCCAATATATTGATCCTACTACTGCATTTTTTCAACAAGTAAATTTGACTTTAGCGAAAGGTGATGAATTTGAGGAAAGGGGTATCGAATACAAATGAACAATCAAGAGTTGTGCATTGAATTAAGGTATCTGAATCAGAAGGCACTACGTTTTGCTGTGAAGCTATACTCTGTAAGGGTTCACCATAATTTCAAGAAATACTTAATGAGTAAGAAATATGAAGAATGTCGACGTGTGAATTATGGCAACAGTTATAAATGGCGAGTCAAAGCATGCAAAAAGGGCAAAGGGAAGGAATCATTTTGGAAAATTACATGATATAGGGGTCCACACACCTGTTTATCTACGACAATATCACAAGATCATCCGAAATTAGATTCCAACATTATCTTATCATGTATTGTAGCAATGATGACTGAGACACCTGATGTTCCAATCAACTAGCTCATAGAACGGATAAGAAGCTTATTTGGTTACACTATAACATATAGAAAGGTATAGAGAGCAAAACATAAAGTCGCCGCAATTACTTTTGGTAACTGGAAGAGCTCATATACTACATTGCATCGGTGGTTAGCTGCGGTGTAACATTTTATGCCTGGCTCATACACTGAGTTTGTGACAAAACAATGCCCTCAAAACACTTCTACTAATGAGACAGTAGTGGCATTTAAGTGTGTATTTTGTGCGTTCAAATCTTGTATAAATGCATTTGAGCATTTAAAGCCAATGATTCAGGTGGATGGGACATTTCTCTATGAAAAATATAAAGGGACGTTATTGATGGCAATGGCACAGGATGGAGACTAACATATTGTGCCTCTCACCTTTGCTATTGTAAAAGGAGAGACATAATCAACATGGACATGGTTCCTTTTCAATTTGCACAAACGAGTAGTTCGAGGAAGACATAGTATTTGTTTGATATCAGATAGACACCCATCAATTCTATTTACTATTGTTAATCCACAGACTGGTTGGCTGTCACCTTATGGCTATCATATTTTCTATCTTCGTCATGTGGCTAGTACTTTTCACACTCATTATAGATCATCAGATCTAAAGCAAAAATTAAAAAAAATTGATACATTTTTCTTCTGTATTTGATTATTCACATCATACATAATTAAAACTTATAACGAAACTATTAATTATCTTATATAGGTTATGCATACGAACATCAGTATGTTGATGAAAAATTAGCTGAGATAGCTGCCATCTATGAAGAAGCAGGTAGGTGGATTGCTGAGATCCCAAAAGAGTAGTGGACTGTATATGGTCGTCGCTATGGCCACATGACAACAAATTTGACAGAGTGCATGAATGGCGTCTTAAGGGGGTTAGGTCTTTACCGATATTAGGCATTGCCAAGGCAACATATTATCAGGTCAGTTAATACTTTGTACAACGTGCTGAGTAAATCAATACTCAGATGACAGCGGGTTAGGGGTATTCACAAACTTTGATAAAAGGGATGGTAGCAAATGTGCAACGCTCCCATTCGTGTGTTGTGTGGGTGTTCAACAGGCAAGCGATGTTGTTTGAGGTCAAAGAGCTTTATAGCTAAATAAATTATTAATATGGTCATTGCTGCAAGATTAACTTAAATGACTGCACATATAGGGATGGGTAAATTTGTCCCAGCCCAATGATTAACTTAAACAACCGCACATGTAGGGGTGGGTAAATTTGTCTCGACCCGGTTGCCCTGTCTCGGCCCGATGCATAATCGGGCTGGGACAGGCCGAGATTTTTTTTTTTTAAAATTGAAACAAGGTCAGATCGGGTTAATACTTCGAGTCAAGACGGGATGGGTTTCGGGATAACCTCTTGACCCTATCGAGCCTGACTCAACTCGAAGTATATATATATATATATGTATATATATAATTTATTTATATATAAAAAGATATAGACTAAATTGAAAAGAATTCTTTTTTTTAGGGTCTTTTTATAATTTTAACCAAAATTTTTAAACATATTTTATAAATTATAAATAATTAGAGGGGTCAAAATTTATATTAAAACTCTCCTAAATATAATTATCACATTCATGTAAGAAAAATAATAAAATAAAAATGTATATTTTTTCAAGTTTTAACTATTATATTTGTATTTTTTTCTTATTTTCTCCATTGAATTCATTTTTTTATGTCCATTGCATAAATTTAAAAAAATATATTAAAAAATAGTTATATGTCCAAAATAATTAAGTAAATATAAAACTTAAAATTTTTTCTTAAAAAATTAAAAAAAAAATTGGCCTGTGGCCCCATTCGGGCTGACCTCGAGATGATTTTTTCGTCCCAAAGTTGAAATCGAGCTGGGACTCAGGTTGAAGCAAATCCCGGCCTGTCTCAACTCGTGCCCACTCCTACGCACATGTGATTGTGGAGAATTTTGAGTGAAAAAGTACCCATGTCAACATGCTCTGGCAGCGTGTGTTGTGGTAGCCCTAAAGCCATTCTAACTTGTAGATCCTATATTTTGCTTAGACACTATGCTCAATACATACAGTAATATGTTTCAACCCATTGGAGGACAAGAATATTGGCCCCAACCAAGTGATCCAAAATTAGTCCCAGATCCATTCATGCTCCGCGAGCGAGGTCGGCCTCGTTCAAACTGTTTTCGAAATAAAATGAACGTTAGGATCTCAAGACAACCAAATAGGTGCACTCTTTGTAAACAAATAGGGTATAACCGTGCCTCTTGCCCACACTGCACTTCTGCTACTTAGTTGTATCTTAAAATGAGTTGTAATTGCTACTTAGTTAAAATTGTAATAAATAAATAGGGTATGATATTAATGCTTGTATGTGACCATTTCTAAAATAACTAATAATATGTTATGTCATTGATACTTGCACATGTTAATTTTAAATGAATAATAGTAGATTGTATTATTTTATATATAGATTTTATGACCGAAATTGGACAACTTATTCATCCAGGTCCAGAGGATGAGTCACTTTTTTATCTACAAGAGCAGCATATATCACAGGCCATCTGGGATTGCGAGATAAAATATATTATATTATTTTATTTTTCATTTCAAACAAATTGTTGACTATGTGATTTATCCATATTTGTAGGATGATCGAATACTTCGACTACAATGACTACATGATGATCGTTTAGGCCATCCACCACCAGCCATTGTTGATTATTTGAAGTAGGTCAATTTTTATGGTGTTGCACGAGTTGGCTAGTTCGAGTATGATACATCATTGGTTAGTGCATTAGTGGAATGGTGGCGCCCAGAAACATACACATTTCATACCACTCAAGATGAGTGTATGATCACCCTTAAGGACGTAGCAATCTAGTTGGGCCTACCTGTTGATGGAGACTTTGTTGTGGGTAGGACGAGTTTCAATTGACAAGAGGTTTGTCAGTGGCTCCTAGGGATTACACTACCAGTTGATCAGATCGATGGACAACGACTTTCTATTACTTGGCTGGCTCAGAGTTTTACACATCTACCCGATGAGGTTGTACGCTAGTTTACTCGTGCATACATTCTTCGCATGATTGGAGGTTGGCCGATACCATATCGATTTAGTTACAGAGTTTATTTGATGTACCTGCCTTTGTTAGACGACTTTAAGCAGATTGGTCATTATAGTTGGGGATCAGTAGTATTAGCCTTTCTATATCGTGAGCTATGCAATTCAAACTATAAGAATGATTGTAGCATAGCTGGATGCTTAACGTTATTGTATCTGTGGGCATGGGATCGCTTTCCTATGCTTGCACCTGAGAGACCACCCACCTTCGATCCTCGCATTAAAGAATATCCTATATTTCCACCTCTAGGATTTAGGTATGTAAAGGAATTAAAAATTTTACATCTTTTATTGAAATATATTAACTTCATCTATTAGCCATTATTTACCAATTATATTTACTTATTGTAACAGATGGAAAAATGTTGGATGACCTCCTCGTCCAAGTGTTAGAGCCCTCTGTTCATACAAAGTTTTGCTGGATACAATGAGGGATAATGAGGTATGTACTTGATTTGATTTATGCTATATATTATTTTTAAATTTTTAAAAAATTACTTACTACTCGACTTCATGTTACGCATAGATTGTATGGCACCTGTATCAGCCACAATCAGTGATCGAGTTGATTTTAGAGTATTATTTGATTTCTCTAGACATATGGATTGCATCGATACCATTTATTTGTTTTTAGATCATAGAATGGCACCATTCAGATCGTATCTTGCAACAATTTGGTCACCATCAACCCATTCCACCAGAGCCAATCAGATTAGACTATCTCCATAATTTACAACTTTGAGGAAGAACCTAGACTAATTGGGTGTTTGAACATAGCCTTTTCATTCAGCAATGGTGTGGATAACGAGATATCATATCTCAATCTCTCTTCACTGAAGAGCCCTTTGATCACACGTCTGAGTACATGCGATGGTATTGGCAACGTACTCATCGATAGATCTAGAGATTGAGTGCTGCTACTGGATATGCGGTATATTTTATTACATCTTATCATCTTTTTCATTATTATTCTCTTGGTCTAATACATATTAATAGTTAACTTTTTATATTTTCTCAATTAGGTTGATTTGGCAGAGGGGTTTTATAGAATGTACTTGCAAAATCCTTTGCCTGTAGATTTCTGTGATATTGTAAAGCGAGGCACTAGCAATATATTACGTGCTTTTAGTGAACAATGATTTTCACTTTTTTTTTCAACCTGCTGACCAGGCAACAAATCTCCCAAACCTCAAATTCCACTAGGTCATCTAGGTAAAAGACATCAAGGTTACCTATCAAGTCAATAGCTTACTATTGGAAGAAATATCTAACAACAATAGAGGGCAGTTCAGTAGAGTATTGACATTCTCAGTGTATCTATATATTGACGACTACAGTGCAGTAGGATATTGGTATGGTTAGTCCATCTTATTTTATACCGCCTAATCAGTTTGGTAATTTTGGTGGAGTAGGCCCCTCTTCTTATATACCTCCCTCACCTTTATCTCTTTTTAAAACTCCTCAGTAGATGTTTGGTTCATTTGGATCATTCGCAGATCTTTTATTCGATACATCTATATTTAATGTTGCATATGCTAGTTCCTCCATTGAGCCTGAAGAATCATCACAACTTAGAGTTTTGATGCCATCTCATCTAATTCCTCCAATTCAAACTCCATTCCTAGATTTAAACTCTGATCCAACAGTCCAGAAGTAACAACAATCAGAAGAATTAGGCCAACAACGACTGCGACGTGAAAGAAGAAGACCTTGTTGTGGTACCAGAAGTCATTTGTTATAAATATTTGTATAAGATTCATATTGATGTAATTCGATATCTAATATTATGGAATTTTTTTTCATTATATTCTTTTTTTCTACTTTTTAATTATAATTTTTCTTTTTAACTTATAACAAAATATTATAAAAACATTAAAGTAAGATCTTTTGTCTATTTTTTAAAATATTTTATTTTATTTTTTTAATGACTCCATGTCCTCATTTACTTTGACTAATTATTTTTTTGACTAATATATATAAATATAAATAAGATCAGTACCATCAAATGAAAATTATAAAAATTAATGCATAATTAATGTAATTTAAGGGATGAGACATGCACTTTTCTTCTCTAAAACTTCAAATCCAAATTTGTAATTTTTTACCAAAAAAGAACTTAAAATATTGTCTTCAAATAATACCAAAAAAAACTATTAAAAAGGAAAGTATTATGATTTAACATGTTAATAACTAAAGAAATGATTATTGCTAATTAAGAGTAATGAGTGTCCTCTATTCCATATATTAAGCACTGTAAATTTTTATTTAATTTACCTTTGGTACATATTAAACAAACAACGTTAACTGATCAATTTCAATATTAGAATGTTTATTTTCAACAAATATATTAATTGAATTTCAAACAAATAAGTAATATTTGAAACTTTTAAATCTGGATCGCTAAATTAATATTTGAAGGGAGGAGAATATGTCATAGACTCGAGAAAAAAATAATAACAAAGGAACATTATAGAATTGGTTTTGAGATATGTATTTTAAACATATGATGCAATTCTTATATTTTTAAAAGCAACAGAACTATATGTCAGGTGAAAAATATTTGAAATAAAGACATACAAATATATAAAATCAATTAATAACAAAATATTAAAAAATATTAAATAATTACCTCTCATTTAATACTTAATAATTTTTAATAAAGTTACATTACATTTTAAATAATATAAGATGCTCTTGCATTTTTCATTGCTTCAATATTCTATTTAAATCCAATAATAAAAATAACATGTTTAGTTAATAAATGATATTCAAGTTAAATTCATAATGTAGGTTAAGATATAATATTTTTTAAATAAAAATCATTTTTTTGTACATATATCTCATCTTTAATTTTTTATAGTTACTAATAGCATTTATTATTTCAATGGCTATAATTGTTTACGCAAATAAATTTTTTCCTTAATTTATTAATATTTTCTAAATTTTGTAAAACTTATTATAGTAAAAATAAAAAAAAAAATTCACTACTAGAAAATTTCATTTTAACATCAGAAATTAGCAACAACAATCATTTTTTTTTAAATGAGCATTTAGCAATGGTATGAGCTACGAAACATGAAATTGTTCCTTTTTTATGAAATTGCAAATTTAACAACAAATTAGCAACAACAATATTTGTTACTAAAATTTAGAAACGGATGGATGATGCTAATTCTAATTCGAAATAAAAAAATAATGAAGAAGAAAAGTTTTATCTTTTTTATTCAGAAACAAATTTAGCAACATCAAAATTATTTCCACACATATTTTAAACTATCTAATAATAAAAAAACAATAATATTTTTAATAATAATAATAATCCCTTACTTTCCTAATTATTTATTGCTAAAATTTAGAATCAGATGGATGATATTAAATCTATTTCAAAATAACTAATTAGTTAATTAAAAAGTATATTTTTTTATTTAAAAACAAATTTAGCAACATGAAAACTAATCCCTTACTTTCCTAATTATCTATTACTAAAATTTAGGATTAGATGGATGATGCTAAATCTATTTGAAAATAACTAATTAATTAAAAACTATACTTTTTATTTAAAAACAAATTTAGCAATATTATAATCTTTTTTTAAACAAATTTTAAAAATTTAAATAAAAATAAATTTTATTAATAATATATTATTATTATTAGTTTTATTAATAATAATAATATAATATTATTTTTTTAACAATAATAACAATTATTATCATTATTATCTCACTTTTCTAATTACGTTGCCCAACCAGTGTGTGTTTGCAACGGCTTGCCTCACACCCCTCAACTCCCTCACGTTCCACTTATCTGAAGCTTGTTTGAATCACGTTCAAGCATAGGTGGTTTCTTAAAGCACAAGAACTTCGCAGTCCAAACACAGGGAGAATATAGAGTTAAGAACGGTTAACAGGAAGACGCCAAGAACAATTAGGAGGAAAGCAAAGTTTAGGTTTGTCTCAATCTTCCTTCTCATTATTCATGCGTTTTGTAATACTATAAATTCTACCTTATTTTATGACATTTATAAGCTTCACCTCATTATTTCTATACGAACATATAAAGAGGGGAATGAAAATAATAGATTTATTTGCGTTGCGCTATACTTAAAAATTTGCAATCAATGTCACGTGAACCGTGTGAGCTCATGTTATGTATTCTCATATTTAATTCCATCATTATAACTCATTTACATCATAAAAACATGCCTACAATTCATGGAGACTGAAATGGAGCTCAAAATAAGTAAGGATATTTTTAGCCAGATTTGCTCTATTCTCTGACCCAACTTTGGAAAATCTCACTCATCTCAGATGACTTGCTTTGAAAACTGACTCATTTCAGTATTTTACGAAAAATTGGATGTTACATGTTTTGCCTTAATAAGCCAATGATGCGCCGAGGCCACTGTTAATACTTTATTATATCATTCACTCATTGTGAAAGCTGGATGTGGAGTGTGAAACAAACAAGACATTACCCATCATAATCTTCACTGCAAGGGTTCTGGTATTGTCATGTCAGTGAGAGACAAATATACAGTGGCACAATTGTGATATTGTTACACTCAACTTTATCCACCTCCCTTAGTAATGAATCATTCATAAAACTACTGTTAAAATTGGTTTATATATATATTACAAGTTAATTGTCTGTTGCAGCGGAGAGGGCATATTAATTGTTCTGGTGAATAATTATACCGTCAGTGCTAATGTCTCTCTCTTGTTCCTTAGTCTTAGCTTCCTTCCCTCCCAAATTCAAGCTCTCTCTAGTTTCTCAGTTTATACGACACAAACTTAGTGTTTGGGGAGATACTTTTCAAAGCTTTAGAAAAGGATCTGTAGAAATAACAAATTTGTATAGGCAAGAGTACTTCTAAAAGCTTTAGTAAACATCTTATTTAAAAAGGAACTTAAGGGCCATCCAAATTTTATTACTGAAAAGCTTTAGTAATAGAATGGCTTTTTGATTAAAATTGGGAGCCATCTCAATTAGCTTCAGAAACATCTTTTTCAAAGCATGAGGACAAGATATATTGAAGAAACATCAAACCTACCATAACCAAATCCATATATGGTCCCCACGGCATATATGTTCATAATTCATATATTAAAAAATTATAGTTGGATGAATACAAAAAAGTAAAACGGGGGGTTGAGATTTGCATATAAATAATCAGTTGATAATTCTAATCATATGCAGTATCCTGCCTTATATTCTGTGTTAAAGCTACATCCTATAGCCCATTATGTATCATAATATTTGCCAACAAGATCTAATAAGTTTTTTCACCTCTTTGGTTTTAATTCATGTTTTTGTATTAGCTTTTTGGTTTTAAAATATGCATAGTTACTGCTATTTGTATACAGAGAGAATTCAAGCTGGTGCAATATCACAATGTTACTAGGAACCTGCAGATGACTCTTTTTTATATTTTATAGTTTTTATTTTTAAAGTGAAACATTTCTTGATAGTCATTAAATCCTAGTTGATTTGTAAGTCTTGTTAAAGGCAAGCCAATAGGAACAATGTCTTTATCCGTTTGCTAAAAGCTACCCAATTGATAAACCAAATCAATTTATAGCTAGCTACTACAACAATAAGGATCATCATCAATTTCCACCCACTAAAACTCTAGCAATACCCCAATCACATTTCATTTGCATCATACATGACTCTGTGAACACCGTATTTTGTCCGAGCATATTTTAAAATAATAATAAAATTAGACTAACAAAAAATTAAAAAAAAAAGGAAGTAAAACAAACAAAAAAAATCAAGAGAATCAAAAATAGAAAAAATCACGAAAGAATAAAATTGCCTTTTCAAAATTGAAATAAAAAATGAGAAGGAAAAATAATGAAAATTGAAATACAAAAAAAAATCAATCAAAATCCAAGAATAATGATAAATTAAATAACCAAAAAGTGAAAAACTAAAATAGAATTTACCAACCCAAAAGCCCAATACCAAAAAAATAAAATTTGATAAAAAAAATTACAAATACAAATATAAATAAAAAAATGAAAATGAAGCAAACAAGAAAGAGTTACAGTCTAATTCCTCCAAACTCAAAGGCCCAAGTATTGAAAGAAAAATAGGCTAAAAAATAAGGTCAAAAGTGGAGGCCCATTCCTTCAGTCCAGCATCTTACTTTTTAGGCTCTCCCTAATCAAGTCGGAAGCCCAATAACCCATCAGCCCATCTCATTCTATTCAGAAACCCACATTTTAAAAAAACCTACCCGACTCAGTGCCATGTGATCCCTCTGGTCCCCCCTCTGGCCTTCTTGCTCCTGTATCCTCTGGCAGCTAATGGTACGGTAGAATGGAAAGAATAGAGGCACAAAGCCAACACACGACTCTGGCAGAAAGGTGAGTGCTCATAGACACACTCGAAAGCCAGACGTTACAAAAAATGGGCAAAAGGCATCTATGGGGGGTGTAACAACCAGAAAAAAAAAAAGAAGAAAAGCTGAAATTTTTGAAATCCTGAAATTTTTCTAAGTCTGCTAGCTATAGCGAGAAATGGCCTAACTATAGCGAATGTACCTGTTCACTATAGCGAGAAATGGTTTAGCTATAATAAATGTACCTGTTAGCTATAGCGAGAATGCTTCTAGCTATAGTGAGTGCGGGCATCCCATACAAAAACCAGGGAGTTCCTCGCAATACCGTGCACTATAGCGAAAACAGGGATCTGGGACTAATACGTGCTTGTGCGTAGCAAGGGTTATTATTCGCTATAGCTAGGGTTAGTCTGGAAAAGCGTGAAAAAAGAGAATTTCACTTCTTAAAATGTCCAAATCACTTCTTTTTCTTTAAACCAACTTACGCTTCAACCAAGACAGAGAAAAGGGCTGAGGAGAGAGAGAGAGATCTAAAGAAGGAAGGAAGAATAAGAAAGGTAAGCAAGCTTGAGATTTTCATAGCTTTTCTTCTTAGAGTTTTGTTCTTCTCTCTTTGCCCTCTCTTTCTATGGTTTTGGTTGTTGAGTTGGCTTTGTTTTGGGCCTAAATTAGAGGGGGAAGTGTAAGGATTTGAGGAGAAAATTTATGCAAAGAAAGAGCCTTTTGGAAAGAGTTTTATTTAAGATGACTTCTTCCCATTTTATTGCATCTTCTCCCCTTACCTTTCTTGAGTATGTTAGTTCTACCAACTTGAGAGCTTGAGAGAGGAAAGAAGTAAGAGATCCTTGAATTAGAGTATGGGAAGTTGAGAAAATATAAAAGAAAAAAGAAGAAGAATTGGTGAAATTCTAGAGAGAGAGAACCCCTAGTTTCTTATATACTTTGTAGGGTTTGCTTGAAGAACCCCCTAGCTTTATGAATATTTGTTAAGTTATGAGAGAGTAATTTCATGCTCTTTGTTGTATTTAGGCTCAAAAGAAGCAGCTCCATCTAGTTGTGATTGTGAGACTAAGAAGGGAGAAGAGAAATTGAAAGGAAAGGCTTGTGTTAGCTTATAAGGTAGCTCTCCACTCTTTCTTGTTGCATTCTTAGATGTATATAGTCATTGTATGCTTGTGTATATACTTGTATTGTGAGACATGCCATTTGATGTTGCCTTGATGCATTAGTACCAATATGCTTATGTATTGGATTGTGAAAATTGCTCAGGTGAGGTAGTGCTAAAAGTCCCTTGTGCTGGGTAAGGTAGAGCTGAAAGTCCTTAAATATGGGTGAGACAAGGCCAAAAGTCTCATAACTGGGTGAGGCCAACCAAAAGTCTCTAAAATTGGGTGAAACTAGACCAAAAGTCTCTAAAGCTTATTCTTGGCATTGATGTGATATTCATGGCATGTAAATCATGTATTATATGACTGTGAATCGTTATATGCCTATTTGTATGCTTTGACTTATTTATATGCCTTGATTGCTTCCTTGAATGAGTGCATAAGCTATTGAGATTCTATGAATCTCACCCCCTTTCCTCTCCCATCTTAATATATTAGGTGGAGCTCAAGGAGATCAAAGTGCACACCAAGGAGCCTAGTTGAGCATGATTAGGGATTTGTATAGCTAATTTGGTTCTTTTGATGTAAAAAGATGCCAAAATAAATATGCACCTGTTATTTTTTAGATGTAAATGCTTGAGCAAGTATAGAACTATGTATGAATGATGTATGAACCATGTATAGAGTCAAAACAATGAAATTATGAGATTTGACTCCCTTTGTGACTTACACGCAGTAGTGTATTTTTGCTCATAGCATAGTGAGTTTGAGATGGATGATGATTTGGACCACTTGAAAAATTCATATATACCATTTTTATGCTTTAAAACTTGCCCAGGGGGTACTAGAGCATGTAGGGGACCATTTACCCTAATTTTAAATCCTTTATGGTGTTAAAACTGTCAAATTTATGAGCTCTATCAAGATATGACTAAATGAGCTCTTCTTGATATGAAATTTAGCATGCCTCTAGAGTTTTACAGGGGGCGTAACTCAGAAAACCTAATCATAGAAAAGAGGAGTAGAAGGGGACCACACGGGGGAACGCTTATAAAAAGTAAGGGAATTTGCAAAAAAAAGGGATTTTTTCGGATTGAAGAAAACAGAGAGGTGAAAGAGACTGAGGGAGAAAGGATTTTTTTGGGCTCTGATATACAGGAGAGTGACAAAAAAAAAGAAGAAGAAGAGGACTTTTAGTTTCTTTTCTTTTCTGGAGAGGAAGTCGGAGAAGTTCTAATGATTTGATTTGAGGGGAAAGTCCGAGATTGGGCTTCAGTGGGGAAAGGAGAGAAACTCTTAATTGTTCTATTTGGAGGAGAAGGCCGACGCGAGAGATAGACAGAAGAAGAAACTAGAGGCTAAGAAACAGGGGAGAAGGGAGCTGGACGGGATTCGAAGGCGAGCAAGGTATTCCAGATTTTAGCAAAGATACAAGTCATATATTGATTTAATCTCATTTCGTTTTCAAGGTACTATTTGGTTGGTCTCAGATTGCTGGGTGATGCATTACTAGTTTTGGTTAATCAATTAGTCATTTCTACATGAAAGTCTGGTCTCCATTCTGTTTCTGATTGGCTTAATTCCAGTCTACTTCAAAGATTTGTTCTGATTACTTTTGGATTGCTGAATAATATGTTGTTAATTGGTTTCATCTTTGGTTTTGGACTGCTGAATAACATGCTATTGATTTCATTCAACTGAGTAGTCACTGATTGTCTTTCCTTTGCTTCGTTTACATTAGTTTAATTCCTATTCATTCTCCGAGGCATGTGTTGGTTCATCTAGGATAGTCGAGGAATGCTCCAGTAGCTAGTGTCATCCCCTATAAATTTAACTGTTTTTGACAAATAACCCCGTCACTATTTCATTTGGCTTCATTTCTGCTTGCTAATGATATGTGTCTAGGATTTATTCTTGGGGTGTACAGAGTCAATAGGAAGGTAGCAACTGGGGCAATTTAATGCAGATGAAACCCATGTAATATTTCGTTATTTGAAAAGCATTATTTAATCCTGATTTCTGAGCCACCGTAAAGATCATTCAGTGAATAGGAATGGTGAGTGTGAAATCCAACCTATATAAGGAACACCTAGCAAATGTTTGACGAAATGCTTGAGAGATACGTTGTATTCTTAACTTGAGATAATGAATTTTGTACTATGCTGATTTAACTTTGAAATGGTTTTAAGATGTTTACTCAAAATACTTTTGCTGGATTTTTGCTTGTTGCTTGTTTGATGAATCGACATGTTAATGAAGCAAATAATGGAGCCTTGGTTCGCAATGCACAGGGGATACCTTTTCGGATTCACTCAAAAGAAGGGAAAGATATTGTAATGGATTCATAATCTGTATTCATTTTGTAATCTTGTAAATATGTCTGAAAAATTATACAGTGAATCATGGCCGAACACTGAGCACCCACCCTCACAAATTATCAGTTATTTGTGCATTTTTCTTTATTTGATTTTATTTTTATTTATTTATTTTACTTTTGTTTATTTTATTTTATCTTTATTTTATTAATGCAGCCATGTGGGATTTCATATCCCCTCAGGCACATAGAAACTCAAAGGCCATGTGTGGCAATAAAGCCTCCTTAGTGCCTTTTGAGTCATGAATTTACATTTTTATATTTTGGGCTTCAATGGCCCCATTCAAAAAGCTTTTAAAGAAAATTCTAAAAAAAAAAAAAAAAGTAGAAGAAGATTAAATTTTTAGTAAAAAAATTATTTGGAGTCTTAAAGATTTATCCTTTCTTAAAGGATCTTTCAAAAAATTGAAAAATGGTGTTCCAAAATTCAAAAGTAAATTTTCTCCTTTAGAGTTGGTCCTTTTCTTTAACTAAAAAATGAAAAAAAAAAAATAAGAAAAGCAAGGGAAAAGAGGCTTAAAAAAAAAAAAGAAATAATAATATAAATAATAATAATAATAAAAAAACATAAAAACATTTGAAAAAGTAAAAGGTCAAAAAAATGAAAGGGGGAAATTCTTGCGCTTAAACACCAATGGCAAAATTTGATCTTTTTAAACAAATCAAGAAGATTAAAAATAAAAAAAAATTCAAAAAATAAAAATAAAAAGATCATTAAAAAATAATAATAATAATAATAACAAATCAACAAAAAAATTGATCAAAAGAAAAAAAAAAACACAGCCAAAAAAGAAAAAGCAAAATAAAAATAATAATTAATAAAAAAAAAACACACACACACACACACAACCAATTTCAAAAACAAAAATAAAACAAAGATAAACAAAACAAATGAAAAATGAAACAAAATCAATTCAAAAGAAAAACAGAATACAAATAAATTAATTAATTAAAAACAAAAAAATAAAATAGAGATAAACAACAACAACAACAACAAAAAAGAAAAGAAAAAAATAACAACAAAACAAAAGACATAGAAAGAGAAACAAAATGATGAGAAAAAAAGAGAAAAAAAAACTGAAAATGTAAGAAAAGTAAAATTAAATTTACCTTTAGCAAATCAAAACACATCAACCAATTTCAAAACTTATTTTATTTAGAAAAAGTAATTTTTATTTTCTTTATCTTTTCACAAAAAAAAAAAGAGAAAGAAAAGAAAAGAATAAATAAACAAAAACAAAAGCAAAATTAGAAAAAACACACAAAACCAAAAGAAAAAAAAATTAAAAAGAAAAACAAAAGACAAAACAAATAAAAAACATAGATAAGAAAAAAAAACATAAAAACTAAAAAAACTAAAAAAAAATCAACTAAACACAATTCCTTAGTTGAACTACGTGGACTTTGATCCCTGTTGCAGGATACATAGACCCTAGGCTCTCATTCTAGGTCAAGTCTGCCTTTGTAAATAAGTATTTTCTTTTGATTTTATTTCCTTGATTTCTTTTCTTTCATTTTTCTTTTAACTTTATTTCTTTAATTTCTTCTTTTTATCTTTAATTTAATTGCCTTAATCTCTTTCTTTTTTTATCTTGCATGTGATTTGTTAGAAGAATTAAAAATATAATAGAGACCATTTTAATTTTACACAACTAGTTTAGGATAATCGTTCTTAGTAACAGGTGTAGTAGGGTGCCTAACACCTTCCCCACTCACAATCAACTCCCGAATTCATTTTCTGGTTCGCAAACCATATTCTCATAAAAAGGCTTTTCCAAAGTTTTACTTTTTAAAAAATTAAAATTTTGGTGGCAACTTATGAACCCTACTTTTACTTTTAATTTTGATTTCGGTTTTTATTTTCTTTGAAAATTAGAATTTTCTCTTTTTAAAGGCGCTATGTGGTCGCATTTTCGTGTGTGACAGACTCTATGCCTTTTCTCTTATGGATTTTGAAATGAGAATATCATTCTTATGACAAAAATATATATATTTGATTTTGGGTAACCAAAAAAATCTGAAGACCCAATGAAAAAGTATTTATTATACTTAATTTAATAATAGTGATAGAATTCAATAAGAAATATAAAAATATGTATAATAGAACAAGGTGCTAGAAATATCTACTAAAACAAAATCTCCCTACAACAATAGTATAAAAAATATATATAGCACTTATATTTTTTAAAAATTATTTATTATACTTAAAATTTTTATTATTTGTTTTGAGAAACATTATTGATGGTACTTTAAAAAAACATATAATTTTAAAAAAAATAAATAGCACAAATAGAAAAGCTTATTAGGTGCATCTCTTGCATAAATTTTGTTAATTAATTAATTAATTTCATGATCATCTTCAAACCATGTGTTCTCAATTTTTCCCCTTATTTTGCCTTGATATGTCTTTTATATATGAAAATTTAAGATACTTTCATAAGTTGAAAGTCTAAGTATTAATAAAGAGAGAAATGAAAATGTAGATATGAGATAGCTTACTAGGAGAGAATAAAACCTTACATTTTTGTAGAGAGCCTAACAATTTAGACCCACTTAGTGAAAACCTTACATTTGTCTAATTGTGGTCATGCCCACATGTGAGTTGAACACTAACCAATCCTTGCTTCGTTCTTTCACTAACATTTATATTTTTACTTTTTTTTATTCATTATATTCATTCTTTAATGTAATATGGATGACTTTGAATCTTTGTATAGAGAAATCTATTACTTTTAGAAATTGTTGTGACTTTGTTTGGCTAAATTTAGCCATAAATTTTTATAGGGTCTTCATCTATATTGGT
Organism: Erythrophleum fordii; assembly: GCA_032878935.1. NCBI lineage: Eukaryota > Viridiplantae > Streptophyta > Magnoliopsida > Fabales > Fabaceae > Erythrophleum > Erythrophleum fordii. The sequence continues at coordinate 12,982,649 of JAVQMF010000037.1, read as the reverse complement.
TATGTAGATTTTGATGATGCACTTTGGAAATTTAAAAGTACTTGCAATGTCAGCCATAGTACTTCATTTTAATTTTAATGTTTTTGTTTATTAATGTGTTAGTTTCATTTAATACTTACAAAAATTGTATTATTAGAATAAAGAGGACCACATGGCCATTAGAACACTTTTTGAAAATAAAAGGAGTATACGATTGAGTGGTACTATGAACAAAGCTAAAAAAAAATTTTGTGAGAAAGATGTAATTCTTAAATGGATTAGTCAGAATCATTGGGATGAAATGATGGTTTATTGGCAAAGTAAGGAGTTTAAGAATTAGTTAACCACTAATTCTAAGAATAGATTGTCAAATAAGGGTGGGTTAGGTACATCCTTGCATATAGAAGGATCAATTCCAATTTTTGAATATAGAAAAAAAATATGTAAGTGTTAAATTTTAATATTTTATACTTATTATATTTTAGTTACTCCATTTCAATTAACTATTTGTTTGTTTATTTTAGGTAAAGGAGAAAAGAGTAGAGCCTATTGCCTCAGAGTTATTCTTAATGACACATAAGATAGTAAAGAATGATTGGTTTGATCGTAAATCAAATTTGTATGGGTAAGTATGACATCTTTATATTTATGATATAGAAAATGTTATATTTATTTAATAATTAATTTATGTTATATCAGGCTAAATTTAAAAATATCATTAAGGGACATAAAAGGTAACAATTTTGAGATACAAGTTGACAAAGAAGGAGATGCAACTATAGAAAGGCAAGAAGAAGATGTTAATGGAAATGAAGAATCCTTCATGTCAATGGTATCTACTCTTTCCAAAGAGCAAGTTGCCAATGCTTGGATTGAAGCAGCTGGAAGACCAACAAAAGGAAGAGTTTATGGCCTTGGCTTGGAAGGCACTACTATTATGCACAGAGCTAGCCTAACATCATATGGTTCAACATCTTCTGTAGCAGCCCCAACACCTTCTACACAAAACTTAATTGACACTCCTACCTTTGAGGAAGCTGTTAACTGACTAGTAGAGTAAAAACTAGCAAATATGTGAACAACTTTTCATGAGGAGTTGCAAGTAAGTATTCAAGCAGCCATCCAATCTATGAATCCAAGTCAACCACCTAGATCTTTTGGAAATTTGAGGTCTGCATCACACATTAGTTAATGTGTAGGATAGGATAAATATTTTCTAGAACTGAATTCCAAATTTTTGGAAGACATTATAGTTCTTGTATTGTAAATTTTTAATATTATATTTTGAATTTCTACTTGTTGAATGAGTCTTTATATTTATATTTTTATTTATTATATTGAAACATATATTAGTATATAATATTAACAATGGATTTTAGCAACATATATAGAAAGGATTTAGTTATTTTTAACCATCATTTGGCAACAGATTTAGAAACAAAGATAGAAAGATTTTTTTTTTTTCAACTTTCATGTAGAAATAGATTTAGCAAAAGATGAAATATTTTTTTAGATGAATTTAGCAACAAATTTAGTGACAAGTTGTTCCTTTCAAAATTCAACAGATATACAACCGTTGCTAACGATAAAATATTTGTCTCATATTGACTAAATTTAGCAGCGTCCATCTTTGAAATTAGCAACAACATTGTTCGTTTTTATTTTATCAATGGATTAGCATGGGCATTGTTAAAATTTAGCAAGGCCTAGTTTGGCTAAGGATTTAGCATCGGCATTATCCGTTGCTAATTTATGATTAGCAATGACCATTTACCTGTTAGCAACGGATTATTCTATTACTAAATGGCTTTTTTTCTAGTAGTGATTCTTAAATATCTACTCTAAAATTAAAAAAAAATAAAAAAAATTGATGGAATTCAAAGTCAAATTGAATTCACATGCTATGCATCCAAATTCTTTGCAAAAATTTAATAAAAAAATATTATTTATTTGATAAAATTGCATGCTGTACACCATATTCAAAGAGTTAGGATCCGAATTTAAAATTTTTATTATCTTTTGGTTAATACTTCTGTCGCTATTACTTTTCTGTTAATGTAAAACCATTTTATTGCTTTCTAGCAAAAGCTCCGAAACAAATTTAATACAATTGGTCCAATACTAAAAATGGTGACAAATTTTTATCCTGTGGAATGGATCAATAGGACTTTTAGCCAACCATTAATTCAATAAGAAAGTTACAAATATCTATTTTTTATAATTAAACCTTAATTTTATGCAATTGTTGGAAGTAATGCTGAGCTTTCATTTTGTAAAATGTTTTCACAAGCTCAGGCTGTTTTTTGTTTCCTTAAAAAAAAAAAAAACAATGCTCATTTCTCTTTAATTCCTCAACCTTTCATGACAATCTTAGTGAAATGCGAATATCCCAAATAATTAAAATCGCTGAAGTTCTATGCCATGTAATTCACAAAGCTTCTTTCAAAAGCTTCAATCTTGCAAGATGTATTCGCCTTCTGATGGAAGGATCAAAATCCCTACCTATATTTGACTGTGGAACTACAACAATTTTAAGTTCTTACATCTAAGGATGACGTGGTGCTTCCATCGCTTATTTGATTGAATTTGTAACCGAATATATTATATACATCATGTAGGAAATCAAATTGACTCAATATTTTAACAGCAACTTTCGTGAACGTAGTAAATTTCTAATTTTTATGCCCACTTTTAAGTTGAAATCTCGAAAGTATTAAACGAGTTGAGCCAACAAGATCAAATTTAAAAACGAATAACAATCTACAAGACCAAAATAAGCTAGAGTTTATTCCAAATAACACTCATCAAGACCAAGGAAGATTACAAAAACACACTAAAATTACACAATTATTTCTTTCTTACCCATCAAAAGGTAATTTGCAAGCAAGCGGCACACTCAATTTTACAAGGACTATAATGCTTCCCACAAAAAAACACTCTTCAACGTAAACCCAGAAAACATAGAATGATCTCCTTCTCAACCAGAAATCTCAATGGCCTTAACCTCAGGCTTCTTAACCTCTTCCTTTGGAACAGTTACAGTGAGAACCCCATTCTCCATAGAAGCCTTAACCTGATCCATTTTTGCATTCTCTGGCAACCTGAATCTCCTCAAGAATTTGCCGCTGCCACGCTCAACGCGATGCCATTTGTCATTTTTGTCTTCTTTCTCAACAGTCCTCTCTCCGCTTATCTGAAGCACTCTGTCATCTTCAATCTCAACCTTGACCTCTTCCTTCTTGAGCCCAGGAATATCAGCCTTGAACACATGGGCTGCCGGGGTCTCCTTCCAATCCACCCGAGTGTTGAAAAATGCAGAATTTTCCCGGGACGAAGTAGAAAGAGAAGTGGGGAACGGAAAATCTTGGAAAGGGTCCCAAAGGTCAAGAGAGAAAGGATCAAAGACGTTGCTTCTTCGGCCACCGAAGAAACTTGGGATGAGCGACATTTTTCAATTAATGCTTGAGAAGAAGATGTTGGAGAGTAATGTGAGCTGAACTGAACTGATGAAATTGACTGCAATTGCTGCTTGCCCCATGGCTGGATACGATAGGTATTTAAAATAATTGGGGAAGTAATCTAGCACTTTCACGGGATATATCTACAGGATATAGCTATCGGATTTTTCAGAAAGTTTCTGAAGGTGCTAGACCTTCTCCTGCTTCGCCACCAACCAAGAAGAGTCCAGAGTATAGATGATTTCTTGTACAGGGGGAAAGCCCTTTTCTGTTCTATGATTTCCCTAGGGCTATGTTTAGTTGGAGGTTTTTGGAAGGGAGTGGAGGGGAGGGGAGGAGAGGGGGATAAGATGTTTGGTTAGATAAAATTGGAGGGGAAGGGAGGGGAGAGGAGGGGAGGGAAATTTGGCTCCCCTCCAAATTGGGGGATTTTGGAGGGGAGAGGAGGGGTGGGTATTTTTAAAGTGTAATTTATTTTTTTGCCTCTTTTAATATTTTAATATTTTAATATATTAATAAAAATTAAGATAATTTTTTTTATCAGAAATTAAAAATAAAAAAAAAGATTGAAATTTATAATTTTTTTAAAAAATTATTGATATAAATAAATTTTTTATAAAAAATAAATTTAAAATAATATAAAGGGTAAATTTGTCCAAATATAATTACCTCCCCTCCTGAACCAAACAATAATCTCCCCTCTCTTCCCTTCTCCTCCCTTCCAACCAAACATAACTCATTAAATCCCCTCCCTTCCCCTCCATTAACCTCTTCTCCCCTCCGTTGAACCAAACGGAGCCTAGATGTTTCAGCTTTACTACTTTTTGATTAAAATGCCCTTTTCCGTTTTAATTTTGAGAATTTTTAATTTAAATAAATAATATTAATAATAATTGAACAATGGTAATATTTGAATGTTGTTGTTAAATAAATTAATAATAAGTAATATAATCAAAATAATTAGAAAATAATAATGATTAATAGAATTAATAAATAATGACTAATTAGGCCTTACCCTTATAAGATGTAAAGAGAATTCAAAATATCTCGTGAATCTAAAAAAAATTAAAAAATAAAAATAATGTGTAAATAGTATTTATATGAATATGAATTATATGTAATTAACATCATAATAGTTCGTGAAAGTCGCATTGTTGACACGCTGCAACTTTTACAATTTTTATATAATGTATAGATTAACCTTTTTTTCAAATTAAAAAAACGATAATCAATTTTGTAGCATAGGAAATTATTACTGGAACAATGACAGGGATTCATGACATCAAATAAGTCTATTCTCTTACTTGAAGTTAAATTCTTTATCAACTAACCCACCCATAGCAAAAAGAAGAAAACGAACAACTGATACGTCGACAATACAAGCAAAAGATTAAAAGACCACATCGTGAAACATTAAGTTATTATTTTGACTAATATTTATATATATAGATATATATTGCTATGTTTGTAAGATTTTGAATATATTATTCTCAACTTTCATATTGCGCATATGTGGCTTATTTTAATTGGTTAACATATTAAGTTTAAGCTTCTAAGGTTAGGAAATTTGGGATTGAAGTTTGGGTGTGAAATTTAGGCCTTCGGATTAGAGTTAGGATTAAGAATTGGAAATATATATATATATATATATATATATGGGATAAATAAAATTGACGGGGTAGCAATTTAATAATTTTTTTTAATTTATGGTAAATAAAGCCTAAAGGAATGTGACATTCACGGAAATGCATATTCAACTTGCACAAAGGGACATTGCTACCTAAAAAAAAAAAAATCCTTACACAAAGGGACAATAATATAGTTTTATTTTTTTTTTTCAGAAGATTATGAGGTATTCTCCCACTCTTTTTGGGTAGTGAGATTTAACATACTTTAACTCGATGCTAATCACAAAGTGCTTTTGATAGTATTTGAACCCTTACCCTCCAAGTAAAATCTGCCAACATAGGGGTCAATTTGCCTTTGAGGAGTAGTTCTTTTAAAAACACCAACCAATGGTTTCAAAAAGAAACACTAACCAATTGAAGCAGAGAGAGTGACTTGCCAAAACTCAAGCAAAGCTAGTTACAATCAAGTATAAACAATTAAAACTTCATATAAGCCTAAAGTTACCAATTATTACTAGAGCAACGTACAAACTGAAATCAATAAGTAAAGACTAACAAAAGTAAAATTTAACAAAATTATTTAAAAAAATCCAAAAATGCTAATAAAAACTTATGATAAATCCTCAAATAAACATACCAAAATAGATAAATTTAAGACTTATCATAAAAATTAAAAATTTATATTTGGACTCTGTACTTTGAATTCATTAAATATGACTGAGGGTTTTTATGTTTAACGTGCTTCTATTATTTTTATCAAATATAAATTTTAGTGAGTGGAAATTTTTGTACTAGGTTGTAAGAATTTCAATCTTAGATGCGTAGAAAGATTATGAGCATGAGAGACTATGTACTGTGGTTTTTGTAAGTTACGTATATGTGGAATTCATGAATGTATTTATTTATAAACAGAGGCCGCATTTTTAAAAAAAAAGTACAACTAGTATATGAGGCCAAGTAAAATGGCGGCGCAACTTATCAATTTTTTTTAAGTCAAATATTAGGGTCAAAAAAGCCCAATAATAAAACTCTCCTTTTAAAGTGATATACAAAATTAAAATAATAATCTACCATTAGAGCACTTTCACATGTGAATTCATCGGTTAGAAAAAAAATTTGAGTTAAATTGTCCGCAAAGTAACTTCATAAATATTCTTCTGGTGAAATTGCGTCATGCACTTTCTTATAATAAATATAATCTCTTCTTCATGAGTGCACTCCTATTCATTTTTATCATTACGTATTTCAAGATTAAAAAGTTTTCACCAATATGTAAGGTAAAATTCTCTTAAATATTTTGCTAGGGAGATGAATTATAAGATTCACTGTAAAATATGGGAAAGGTTTACTCACACAATGTTTTGAAGAACCGAATCATACAAATCCAAATTACATCATGAAATACAATTCTTTAACAGTTACGCAACACAAACATCACACAAAGCATATATAATACACTTTAAGGCAAACCCAGATATATTTCTTAACCAGAGATTTCAATAGTTTTGACATCTGCCTTCTTAACCTCTTCCTTGGGAACAGTGACACTGAGAACCCCATTCTCCATGGAAGCCTTCACTTGCTCCATTTTTACATTATCTGGCAATCTGAACCTCCTCAGGAATTTGCCACTGCTACGCTCAACGCGATGCCATTTGTCGTTTTTGTCTTCTTTCTCGACGTTCCTCTCTCCGCTTATCTGAAGCACCTTGTCATCTTCAATCTCAACCTTGACTTCCTCCTTCTTGAGCCCAGGAAGATCAGCTTTGAACACATGGGCTTCTGGGGTCTCCTTCCAATCAATCCGAGCGTTGACAAATGCAGAATTTTCCAGAGATGAAGTGGAAAGAGAAGAGGGGAAAGGAAAATCCTTGAAGGGGTCCCCCATTTCCAGAGAGAAAGGATCGAGAATGTTGCTCCTCCGGCCACCGAAGAAACTTGGGATCAACGACATTTTGTCTTCGAAATTGCAATTTGAGCTGAAACAAGTTAGAGATACTTTGAGGTATACAGAGAACCGCTTGGTAAGGGAATATATAGAACTGCAATTCGAAAGGGATACGTCGGGTATTTAAAGTAGGCGGAGAAGTAGTCTAGTAATTTCTGGAGATGTGTATCCATCCATTGTTTCTGAAAAATCGCGAACGTTAGAATTCGGGTACATCATTACATCCTTCCCAATTTTCATTTTGTTAACTTGTTATTAATTTAGAGAGAAAGAAAGAGAGGATGAGACCAAAATTCACACAAAATTGACGAGAAAGAAATGGGTCGAGTCTTCACTAACTTTTTAGAGTTAGATTCTCAGAAAATGAATTATTTTAAATAAATTTTATCCATTTAAATTATTTTAAAATAAAAAATTATATTTTAAGAAAAAATTAAAATTATATACATTTTTTTATACTTTTACCATCAAATTTTTAATTAAAATATAATAAACATACAATCATTTAATAATAATAATATGATAAATATATGTTTTAATTAAAAATTATATAATTGTCTATAATAATCATATACTTATTAAAATATTATTAGAGAATAATATTATTGTTATATTTTAATTAAAAAGTTTAATAGTTAAAATATTAATAATTATATATATAATTTCTATTTTTGGAACCACTAACAATTTTGTAACACAAACCCAAAGCCAACAGACACCAGACCAGACATAACGAAAAACAAAACAACATAACAAACCAAACAGAAAAGGGGTAAAAAAAAAAACTAGTTTACCGACTCCTCCCCTACAAGCTCCAGAATCGGAATTGAGAATAGCAACAAGAGGGGGATGGGGGATGAGAATTTCAACCAAATGAGCGCGTTCCCTTAACCGAGAATTTGGCAAGCCAATCCACTGCCAAACTAGCTGAACGCGGAATCCACTTAAGAGAAAAAACAGGGAACTTCAAACAAAGATGAGCAATGTCCTCGACAATAATGGCACTTCTCCAATCAGGACATTTGTGGCAATTAGTAACAGAAGAGACCAGAACAAGCTTCTCAGATTCAAATAGAACATTGTTAAGCCTGTGGTCCATAGCCATTTGTAAACCCTTTTCAAAAGCCATAGCCTCACACATGAAAGCCGAGGTAGCCTCTCAAGGAGAGCAGCAAACTCTTACTACTAAAGCTTTGAAATTTCTACATATAATGTTGGCTACACAGCAAACAAAATTGTAAGTATAAATTAATTCGAGTTGTATCTGAGAATACTGTCCTTAAGAATTATTCTATCACAAGTATGCAACTCCCCAAAATTAAACGAACCCTTCCTATAAAAAGAAAATAGAATAGCAGAAACCCAAATAACTCAAAAGAACAGAGGAAGAAGGGGGTAGAGAGTTCCAAAAATGTCCAAACACTTAGTGCATTATGAACCACACCATGCACTATCTTTTATAGGCCAAGGATGTGAACAAGAATGTAGGGTAATATTAAAAATAATTAATGACAGCTTAATAAAATTTGTTTTGAACGTTGAGATTAAAAGCAAATAAAAGAAGACAATTTCTGAACATTAGAATTAAAGCCATTTAATAAAAAATTAAAATGGTAAACTAAAGTCCTCAATGTTTAGAAATTTAAAAAATTCATGGTATGGTTTCAATTTCAAAACTGATAAAAATAATGTTTTCCCTATAAGCCTATTCCTATTTATACCGCGTCTAACTCATGTGCAAAGGAAAAATTAGAGATTTTTAACTGTGTTGCTTCTGTATTGATCTGTTGTTGTGTGCACGAGCCTACTTCTCTTTTTTATTCATTTACTTATTCAATATTACATCTTAGTATATATACACTATTTTTTTTTTAAGTAATGTAAAAGTTAAGCTTTTGACACACCTACTTCAACATATAACACCCAATCCAACTTCCTCAGTTGCACCAATAAATTATACCCTTTTTTTTAACATTAAATGATGTTAGGGTAAATCTCTGCCTTTTTTTTTTCAACTTTATATTACTGAATTAACTTAATTGAAAAAATTTTATCGTATAAATAGTGGCACCATACTACAAGTTGTACAATAAAATTGTTTCAAAATAATTTAATTAATCAAAATTCGTTCAACATGGCTCGTTTTTCTTTTCTAAATCTAAATAATTCAAAAAGCCATCCAAGAAAAAGTATTGTAACCATTAAAATCACTGTACATTCTTTCTTTTGCAAAAAATTTAAAGAAAAAAAATCGCAAAATGGTGTCTCTAACTATTCAAATGTCAAGAATATAGTGGACACAAGTAAATTGTTTCAATTAGTGATTTAATCTTACCAGAAAATTTGTTACATTATGTTAAATGCATCTCATTTAATTTTATATCAAATTTAAGGCCATTCTTACGTCTCAATAATAAAATGAGTGCCACCATAGGGATGGTAAATTCAGTTTAGTATGCTTTAATTTGATTTATCCTAATCTATTTGGGATGAGTAATTTAATTAGATATTAAAGCAAATTTGAAAAAGAAAACCTAAATAAAAACGTTTAAGTCAAGAGGACGTTAAGACATTTTGGTACTGCATTTTACAAATATCTTTTATTCTTTTATTTTATTTATTGTGAAGAAATTTTTGTCTTATCTCATATTATCTTATCCTGATTCTCGCAAGATTTGTGTGTGGGTAAAAATATCACAGAATATGAAATGAGAATAAAACAGGCCATAAATAAACAAGACAAAGATAAATAGTGAAAACCCCACCTCAATTCGCTCCTTTCTCTTTGTTACTAGCACATAAATAAAAATATAATAAGCGGCATTCTAAATGAAACCAACAAAAAATAAGTTATATTGTTATAACAAGTTTATAAGAAGTCAAAGAAAATGTAATTTTAATTTTATTATTTATAAATATTAAATTACAACAAAGAAATTTTTCTAGAATCATAATTAATAAAAGAATAACAGATTATTCACTACGAAGATTTTTTTTTTATGATGTTGGGATAAATCTTTGGAAAGGTCCTTTTTTCTTTAAAAATGTATATTACTGAATTAATTTAATTGAAAAAATTTTATCTCGTAAATGGTGGCACCATGCTACAAGTTGTACAGTAAAATTGTTCCAAAATTTAATCAAACTAGTTAAATCTAAATTATGAAACTAATTGTATACGATCATTAGCTTTAAAATGACCTTAGAAAAGATTGCCTTCTATATTACTATTATAGATTAAAGATATAACAATTTTTTTTAAAATTATAGTTCAAAATTTTAAATTAAAAATATTTATGCTAAAAAATTTTAAATGTTATAATTATTTTAAAATACTTTAAAATAAAAAATTGAAACTACATAAAATTTATTTTAAAGTCTTTTAAAATAGTTTTAAAATTTAAAATCCAATCTTCTAATATACATATTTTTAAGTTAAAATTTCAAACTATAATTTTTTTTAGTTAATCATATTTCAAATATCAAGTTTATAACCATACCTAATCAAGTTTAGGTCAACTTCTTTTTTTCTTTTCATTTTATCTTTATGGTTGGAAGTGTTCTAAAATTTTATTCAGATTAAAATGATTTAATGAGTGCCCTCTTAGTCATAATCATATTCTTTCATTAATCATTTCAATTTTAAAATCATTTTCACTAATAATATATAAAAATAAAATGTCTCTTTAAATTTAATCTTTTATCTTTTGTTTGCAAAATGAAATATAAGATTTTTTAGAACTTATTTGATAGAGAGAAAGTTAAAATAAAAATAGAAATAAAAACTAAAAAATAATTTTGTTAATAAAAAATATTTTATAATATTTTTATTTTTAATGATTAAATAATTATTATTAAAAATATTAAATAATAATTATAAAATTATAAATTTTTTCTTTTTTCTTTTTCCGCGTCTCTACCACGGATGCTGAACGAGCCCTTAGTGGATTCATCTTTTTCGACTCGAATTACTTAATAGGTTCCAGATATCGAAGTCCTAAACCACAATATATATATATATATATATATATATTGCTATAAAATTATGGTAATAGTTTATTCACACAAAAGTCCAAACAACCAAATCATAAGGATACAAATTACATCCCATGATACATTTTTTAACAATTCACACAACACAAACGTCACAAAATACATCATATATTTTAACGCAAAACCCAGACATCCTCCTTAACCAGAGATTTCAATGGCCTTGACGTCCGCCTTCTCAATCTCTTGCTTTGGAACAGTCACTGTGAGGACCCCGTTCTCCATGGAAGCCTTCACTTGATCCACCTTCGCATTTTCTGGAAGCCTGAATCTTCTCATGAATTTGCCACTGCTACGCTCAATGCGATGCCACCTATCGTTCTTATCTTCTTTCTCGACGTTCCTCCCTCCGCTTATCTGCAGCACTCTGCCATCTTCAACCTCCACCTTCACTTCCTCCTTCTTCAGCCCAGGAACATCGGCCTGGAACACGTGCGCTTCTGGGGTCTCCTTCCAATCAATTCGTGTGTTCAACAACGCTGAATTTTCTCGAGAAAATTCAGGGAACGAAGTGGATAGGGAATTAGGAAAAGAAAAATCCTTGAAGGGATCCCAAATGTCACGAGAGAATGGATCGAAGATGTTGCTCCTTCGGCTGCTGAAGAAACTTGGGACGACCGACATTTTCTGCACGATAAGATGTGACTTCAAATTTCGAACTTGGAGATTGTTTCGCTACACAGAATTTCTTTTTTGCTGGTAGCTTCAAAATGGGACACAACTGGTATTTAAACTGAGGGAGGAGTAATCCAGTACTTTCGAGAAAAATATATCCATTCAAGTTTTTTCCTCTCGGTTATACAATCCAAACCCAGAACACTCTAGATATCCATCATCGTATGCCTTCTTTCTCGTTTGGGCTTCATGGCTTTAAAGCCCAAAATTTTTTAGACTGGCCCATTAATGGATGAACCTAATCTAATTTTGTTACAGAGAGCCTGGAATAAAATGACAAGATTGTTAAAAATAAAATAATAACAATTTTGTAAATATATATTTTTTTGATCAATTATTGAAGGATAACTTATCTAATATGAGTGTTATCTAAACACTTAACATTGAAGGGTAAAAATTTATAAGTATACCTTAAGTTTTGCTTATTAAAAATAGAAACTTTGGTTTCACTGCTAGGATTTCGCTAGAGGATTAGGCTTTATAAATTTTCTCTGAGTCCATGTTATTAGGTTTTTCTTAAAAAAAATGACATGTGAATAAAATTTTGCAAAAAAGTAATTACGTAATATTGAATTGTAAAAAAATATTTATTCTATTTATATTGATTATATTTGCATTAAAAAAATTTGATAACAAATATTTAAATCTGCACTTAAATTTTCTCTATTGTCTACTTCCAAATATGACAGTTGAGGATGGCAATTTAAATATTGTAATGCACTCGAAAAATATAAAAACCTTGGACACTTCCATATTTGTTGAAAGGGTACTTTATTTGAGTACATATTAAGAAAAAAAAAAAAAAAAGGAGATGTGCAATCATTAAAATTATTGCACAACTTCTTTTGAAAAGAATTTTTTTTAAAAAAAATTGCCTCTATCAAAAGGGAAACAAAGAAGTCAAACTCTATCTTAATTCTTAAAATATATTTAAATTTTTATATTATTGATCCCTACGATACTTTTTTGAAATAATAAATTAATAAATTTTCGAATCATTTCAAATAACTCATCTTGTCTAACTTTGTTGATTAACCTCCGTTGATTTTGAGGTGTTCAAGAGTACTAAATTCTTCAAAAATGAAGTGGATTAAGAATTCAGGAAAAAACAAACTCATAAGTAGTTTTTTATATAATTATTATCAAGTTTTTCAATTAAAATATAATAAATATATAAGTTTTTAATAATAACATGATAAATATATAATTTTTACAAATAATTATATGATTATTTAATTATACTATGTATTTGTTATATTATTATTAAAAAATTATATATTTATTATATTTTAATTAAAAATTTCATTAATAAAGATATAAAGAATTATATATAAATTTTATTCGTTATTAAAAGTGTCACCTTAAGTTTTAGGGTCCAATCTAGGCTCCAGATATCCATCATCGTCTTAGGTCTTTTTCATTTGGGCCCTTCGCTTCAAAGCCCAAACATTTGGAGTTGGGCTCGCTAACTTTGTGAAAGAGAGGCCGTATGAAAATGGTGTTTTCATTTTTTGGGGTGGCGGGGAACATACAAACACGAAGTCACGAAGACAACCTGTTAAATCCAAGGACAGGTGCGTGGGTCCAAGGGTAACTTGCTGAAGGTTCCGCTTGTAAAATAACAGGCAGATTCTGACCCCTCCCGCACCCCCCCCCCCCCTCCCCCCCAAAAAAAAAAAGGCAAATCTGTTAATCACCATCTCATTCGCAGTGGAAACTAGGTTTTTGAATTTAATAAGAGTTTATTGTCACTCATTTTCTGAGTCTAGATCTCGATCCAAAATTTCTCCTTAACCATATCCAAAATTTGGGACTTTGCTTACTCTGATATGGCTTGTTTCTATATCAATTCTTATATCAAAATTTCGAACATAAATATTGTAAAATTTGCCCCACCAAAAAAACGAAGTTAGAATAACTTATTTTCAGCCAAATTTTTGTAAGCAAAAACAAGAACTAGGTCCTGCAATTATATAATCACCATTTCGAAACTAATGCCTCTGTTGCGAGGGAACTATCTGGTGCTACAAGGATTCATAAAATAACAAAAATTGTTACCATTCAATGTTAAATACAATTATGCCACGACTATAAAGCTCGCCTTGCGCTATAAGAACATGAAAAAATTTGAATCCCATTTTTGAATGAATAATATTTACAATTATTACACTAATCGACACTAATTTGATCATGGACATCAACACTATAATTTGAAACGTTTACTCCAATTTGGGGTATCACGTAATATCGTCCCGGGTCTAATAATATGCGTCCAATAGCATCAACGCTTTCCTAGTCTCCCATTAGCGGCAGAGATTCCTCCAACATTATAGTCAACAACGAATACTTGACCTTCACTGAGATCCTGCTATCCTCCACGCAGAGCTTTGCTCCGGTGACCACCCAATACCCAGGCGTATCCTCTGGGCCCCTCACCATCTCCTTCGTGTCGACAAAGCTCAGCATCTTCTGAGCCCTCGTCGGCACCGGCGGTCCACCCTCATACACAGCCGAATTTATATTCACCTTCGTCGTCTTCTCCGGCGTATTCTGCAACAACTCTTTGCTCAACCTCGTGCTCATTAACGCCGAGAAGAACCCCGATTTTCGAGACGCGGTTGAAGGTCCATCCCACTCTGACCGGCGAATTCTGGCTGATGTTACTGAGGAGAACCCAAGCCTCAGGAAGAGAATCTTTTTCATTCCTATGTGCTTGACCTCGAACCATGCCTTTGTGACTATATTAGCTGTGGAGTCGTCTAGTTGGGAGTTGTTGCACTGTACTGGTGCTGTGCATACGTGGGAGCACATGTTCCATTTCACGGGTTCGTAGTAGCCTCTGTCCACTGGTTCATCCATAGGGTTGTAGCTGTGGTCGTATGACATTTCGAGGATGCTAGGAATGTATGAAAGATGCTGCAGATGGATGGCTAGGTGGTCGTTTTTTCTGCCTTCCAAGTACAAGCGAATACCTGTTACAGGCCTGTTTCCAGTGTCAACCTGCAAAATTGTAAATAACTAATTAGTGAACGACTTTACAGGAATTTCCATGTTCTGTAATTTCTTTAAACATTTTCTTTTATTCAGGCTTAAATCCTTTTGACTTTCAGGTATTTAGTACATTGTTATCTTCATTATGATATCATGAATGGCGAAGACATTCAAGATCGTGAGTTTCGTATACTAATAATATCAGAAAGCATAGGACAACACTATTTTGAATGGTATCTAACCTTGAAAATTTCATATTCCTCAAGTTTTAGCTTTCTCAACTATTATGTAATACTAATTGTATTATTTCTATAACAGCTTTCGATTGTCTTATCTCATACGAGAATCTTGAATATCATGCCATTATATATCGTAGTATTCAGGATATCAGGAAATGTAAAATAACAATGAATTACCTTGGTAGTAATCAACAAAAAGCATTTTGACAATGTTTGAAGAAAGCGTTTGCCACTCTATCATCTTTATTCTAGTATCTTGGATCTTAAAATGCATCCAAGATGCCTGTATTTTGTATACTTGAATCTAATATGCCTATTGTCATCTATGATATCCAAAGATAAGGATTACACCATTTTTTGTGGTATCTAACCATGAGGACCTTACGTCGATGAAGTTTTAGCTTCGTTGTAACTTTCCATTGTCATACTACCAAATATGAAAATCTTAAACACTACTATTGTATACCTTGGTATCCATTATATTAAGAAATGTTAGATAATAGTATATCAAGGAGACGATAATGAATTACCTTGGCAGTATTAACAAAAAGCTTGGGTCCCATGAGAGTGAACTGAAGTGACGGAGACATGTTCCTCCTTTGCCTGTGACCAAATCCGAGAGGCAGATCACCATACATGGGAGCCCATACCCGAGGCAACTGGAATTCCAGAAATTGATGAAGCTCTTCTATTGGAGGTTTATCTGCAGAATTCACTCACTGTTAATATGATCATCCTAGAGTAGAGACCAAAAGGCACCATTACGGAGACTTGTCTACTCACATCTAAGGTACAAGTTCACTGCGTGACTTAGAAACCCACTGCCTGGAACAGAATTTAGCAGGGAAGTAATAGGCACAAATGACATTGATATGACATTAGGAGACTGTGATATGGTTGAGAGCCACTGGTTAAAAGATTGGCCAGTATCAATTCCTCCCCTTCGAACTGAAATGCTTAGGATATCCTGTACAAAATAGCAATTCATATAATGAATTCCAAATCTGAAACATGCAGGATGATTAGAAATTGGGAAGTTAAATGAAATTTGAAACAAATACTAACATTCTTCTTGGACTGGCTTTTCACAATTGGCCTATCAATAGAAGCAAAAGATTTGCGAAACCCCCATGATTTAGCATGATCGTCCTACCAAAAAAAAAAAAACAGTAACATTTACTAAGGCGAGTAAAATTAATTAATGCACTCACTTCAAGAGCAATTTATGAGCAATAACGGAAGGTGCAGTGTCCCTTTCCTAGAGATTACAGCGTAATGAATCTGTACCTTGAGTTTTCCTGATATCTCGGCAGCATTGACATTGGAAGTTTGGTTTGAATCATCAGAAAATCTCTCATCAGCTAATTGCTTTAGCAATTTCTGCACCTCAGTGGGCTCAAGATCTGACTTTTTTAACTGCTTGATATGAACCACATCCTTACCTCCCATCTTCACCCCAACAACAACATGAGTACCATAATTAGTAATAAACCTGAAGAATCATCAAAACAGTTCAGTGCTCATACGAAAAATCTCCGAGTTCACTGACATATATTATCATAACATTAAGAAGAAGAAGAAGAAGAAGAGGAGAGGAAGAGGAACAAGTCAACAACAAGAACAAAAAGACTTACTCAGCTAGGGCAGAGGGATTCCATGAAGGAGGCATTTGTTTTTTCAATTCTTCAGAAAGGGTAATGTTGGTTCTGCTTAACTCAATGTTATACAGTGTTATGAACCAACCATCTAAAGCCAGGCCTTTAGTGGAAGCTGCATCCTTTGACCAGCAATTTTTCATGTCAAACATCATATTGAATAGTCCAGATGGAACCTTTCCCGATAAGGACAGCTCTTGATTGACTTGCTCAGACATCTGCAATATCACAAATTCAGTTAATTCTATCATATCTAATTATTCTAATATAATTTTCCAAATACTGCCTGATGATTTTAGTCTTAATTTCCCGAATTAGTGACCCCATGACATGATTAACAATATCTTTAACTTTTCCAAATTATCCTAGTAAAGAAAACTAGACTGATAAAGAGGAGCTACAGTGAAACCACTATACCAGACGCAATCGTTAGCAAAAGTGTAAAAGTTAATAATCACCTGATTAAACGTCAGCAAATCGGATTGAATCCTGGTGCGCTCACCTTTGTCGCACTTGATGGAGGCGGGTACGTTAGGAACGACAACCCCCCCGGGAAGAACGAGGTCCCTCGTCCGATTCGAGTCGAACTCGATCAAGCTGGACCCAGAAGGACCCGTCTTGCAGGCGGAGAATCGTATATCTCTGCAGAGATCGTAACCGAAACCAATAACAGAGACGGCTTTTTCCGCCGCCAAGTGAGGCTCTAATCCTGCAGCAGTACTACTGAAACCCATTAGCTCTTTGGCCTAGCTTTTTTGGGTTTCGCGGGTTTATAGTGAAAGCAATAAGAAGAAGAAGAAGAAGAAGAAGAAGAAGAAGAAGAAGAAGATGGAGATGACCCCATTGGAGGAAGTCGTCGCTGTTTGGCTTTCCACGAAGTAAGCTTTCAAGGGCCAACGCGGGGCCTTCTTTGACCCAAAAAAACAATTCATTGTTGCTTTTGCGGTGGTGAAAGTGATTATTTGTTTTCAAAGTTTGAATATTTAGGCTCTGTTTGGTTCGAGAGGTTTGGAGAAGAGGGAAGAGGTTTGAAGGGGAGGGTTCCCTCTCTTTGTTTGATATAAAAAAGTTGGAGGAGAAGTCTTCCTCTTTTTTTTAAATTAATCAAATAAAATATTATTAAAATTTTTTTTTTTTATTAAAATCTTTCTCTTCTCCTTCTTTCACCAAACAGATTCTTAAAGTGTGGAATGAAACAGCTCAGTGTAGACGCAGATGAACAAAGAGCGGCCACTGAGGTGGTTTCTCCACGTGGCAGCATGGCGTAGGGCGATGACTGCCAGACTGGGCATCAGTCGCAGGAGCGTAGAACAATTCTTAACGTACGTGTTGACTCATATAAAAGTTTTAAGACGAAAGAATCCGCGTGCGTGACTCTGCGAGTGTATTTTCCCTCGTCTTTCCTTCATTAACCATCCAACCTTTTTGTGGCCAAAAGAAGAAATAAAACTAACCTACCTTTTTTGAAAAAGCAGCAAGATATTATTTTAAACTAACCTGTCTTGGTTTTCTTTTTTTTTTAACGGAAGAAGATATGACCTTTTATAACAACCTAGGGTACACTAAGAGCGATACTGGAGGTTATTCAAAAGAATTGTAAGCCACTAGGATTGCGGTTCTTTGTAATTTATATAAGTAAACATACAATTTTTTTAAAAAAAATTATGCATTTCTATTAGTTTAGCATGAGTCTTGTAAAATCTACAAGAAAGTGTTAAAAATATTGTTGTTAAATTCACAAATTAACTCTTCGATTTAACGAGTTTAAATTTTTACTTAAAAAAATCTTGTTAACTCGGATTCAATATAAAATTAGTTTAATTTACTTTTGACTCAAATAAATTTAATTAATTTAATATATTTTGAACCAAGTTTGACGGATTCTTATATAATTAAGTCAAACCGAGTTTAAAAAGAATAAAAATTTTTAAATCTAATACAATCCATTAAAGAGGGACTCAAAAATAATATTTATGTATAAATTTAATTAAAATTTTTATATTGAACAATATGAATTATAGAATATAAATAATTTTTTTAAAAAATTAATATAATTTAAATTGTATTTAAATGAATTTATGTTTATATATTATATTTTATATGTGATTATTAACAAAAATGTAAACTCTTATGAGTTTACAATACAAGTTTACGTTACAAGTTTATCTTTTTTTTATGAATTTATTTAAATTTACAAATTTGACAACCTTGGTTAAGAAAGAACCAACATGCCAAATGGATATTGTTATACCCATAATGCAATCTCATGACATTAGAAGAATTTTAAAAAATTTGATTTTTGAAAAAAAAAACTAAATCAAATAGAATAATCACCAAAATTTTAATTTTTAAAAGATACAACTTAAAAAAAAAATTGTAAGAAATATGGTCTGCAAACAACCAATAAATTTGGAAATACACTTTGTATGAGAAAGATATTAGGTATCTCATGATACTCTTTTTTTAAAAACAGTTATCCTAAATTAATTGTATAAAACTAACATGATCTTAATCTTATTTTGATTATCCTAACAATCACATGTAATAATAAAGAAAGGAAACACAATTAAAAAAAATAAAAGAAAAAAATATTTATTTACAATGATAGACTTGATTTAGGATAAAAATCTAAAATCTACGTACCCAATAGAAAAGATCAAAGTTCATGTAATTTAACTGAGTAGAAAACTGTCTCAATTGATGGGTTTTTTTTTCATTGGTGAAAAGAGAAAGAATGGTGAAATTATTTTAGATTTTTGCAAATAGAATGATTTTAAAATTGATTTATGTGTTTTAATTTGTCAAAAATTAAAATAATCCTACTCTTTACTCTCTCATATTTTTTAATAATTTTTTTATGATTGATTTTTCTGTTTTTTATTTTTTATTTTTTGATATCTTTTTATATTATTGTTATTTAAGTAAAAAATATTTTTCCCTTCCTCCTTCTTTTTTCTCCCTTTTTTTTATTTTTGATTTGTTGTTGATTGATTATTTTTTTTATGATTAACTTTGAATGATTTTTTATTAAATTTTTTATTTTTTGAAATGCAAAGATTTTTCATTAGTATGAAGCATATTTTTTATTTCTAATTTTTGTTAAAAGAAAACTTGAAAAAACTGCATAAGTTTAAAAAAGGGAAATTAATTTCCTACTTTTTTCTTTTTTTTCTTTTTGTTTTTTTATGAGTTTTGTTTTTCTTTTTTTTCATGTTTTTTTCTTTTTTTTTTAATTTAAACTCTTAAAATCTAAAACACAAATATTTGAATTTGAAATTTTCATTTTTTATCTTAAAGGATGGACATTTGACATCAACATCATTTTTTTTCTTTTTTTTTTTTTTTTTTTTTTTATTTTTAAAGATAAAACTCTAAAAATTAAGCAAACAATTTCATCTCTTCTTTTCTCTCCACTTTTTTTTTTCTTTTTGAATCTTTTTAAAAAAAAAATTTGGAAAATCAAATCCATTTTGATCTAGGTTATTGGAGCCTAAAGTTTATCAAAACATAATTATAAAAGCCTAGTAAGTACTAAGAAGATTTATTTTTACACATGGTCCTTAGGTTGATTCTTATTTGCCTGAGGGGATAAAGAGTCTCACACAACAACTCTAAAAAAAATAAAAATAAAAGTAATAAAAAAAGATAAAAGAAAAGTATATACAAGCAAATATTTGTGTTTGTGTGTGCTTTGTGTTCGATCATGATTCAATATATCATTCTTGAGCATATTTACAAAGGTGGATAAAGAAATTACATAGGCTACAATTCAATTGCATCCTGTTCTTTCCTTCCTTTGATTAAGTCAGATAGTTAGTTCCCTATGCATTATAAGTTAGAGTTCCCCATGTGTTGCTCCACCATCATATTCGAGCACTAAACAACCATTACAACAAAAGGCAACCTAACAAAAGCATTTAAAAATGAAACATCTTATAACCATTTACGAATCAATTTGTCACGCCCCCCTTAAAGAAAGGGGTGACCAGCGCGGGAATTTCATATGGAATTCTTATCTACAGTTAGGACTGTTATACTATACTAATTCGAAAATTCATGGGAGGTGCTACACCGAATAACAGTACATTAAGTGTAATCCCACCTCGTTGGAGATATGTGTATATATTTTTTCTAATCTTTTGTACTCTAGCTTTTTATAGAAATTTCGGCAGAGTGTCCCTTGAAAATAGGACATCCAAATTTTTACAAACAGCTTGAATTCAATATAAACAGCAACGGAGAGCTCCGCTCTCTTTAACCAGTCATCAAAACATCAATGGACCAAAATAAGGAAGGGGGAAACAAAACCTATATCCCTTGATCCTACTTCTAAAATACTTTACAATGTGAGTATCAATTCATTACAACAATGAACAAAACCAAAAAGAAAATTAACCAAGCCCCCAGCTCCAAAAAGGGAGGCTCACCTCCACAACACCTCAGCACCTGAGATGAGGGAGGCGGAACGGGTCCAGTGGTGCTATTTGAAAAATTTAAAAGTTAAAAAAGTGAGCAAAAACTTAGTAAGCAAATAATAGATTTCAAAATTAAATCAAGGATCATAACCAATGAATTAAGGGTGTATAAATAGACCATCACATTTTACAATTTAACAAATCCACAACCCGTTGTATGTAAGAGTACCCATTTAGACCTGAGTCTCTTAGTGTGATCACTTGATGGAGATTTATTACTAGGTCAGATAAGGTAGCGGCTACACCTCGTTGGTAGCTCCTTTCCCCGTTTCACTCGAGTGGCTACACCTAACAGGCAGTCCCTTTTTCTACCTTTCTTATTTGCATGTCATAATTCATCCTTTCTGGGGGCGGCTACACCTCGTTGGCAACCCTTACCCGCCTCACTCGGGTGGCTCCGCCTAACAAGTAGCTCCTTCTCCACCCAGATCCCCTCACAACATATGACCTGGTCCCATAAAGGACAATAGCATATACTTGTAGATGAGGCACACACACCAACCCATAATTATAAGTTCATATACATATATATATATATATATATATATATATATATATATATACTTTTTATATTTTGCTTATACAAGGAATTTGGATTATAGGAGACAAGACTTGGTCCAACTATCAACAATTAAATCAATCAATATCAATGCATAATTTTATAATATATATATATATATATATATATATATATATATATATATATATCAGCAACTAATTAGGACCAATAAAAATAAAGATAAAGATAAAAAAGATAAAAATAAGTAACTAAAGGTTACTTCTCCAACAATTCCTCCCTCAAGATTAAGTTATTGCCAAGAAAACATGTCCACACATATATATATTTAACGACATTGTGTCTCACTTAGAATGATTTCAAACAGAAAGTAACGATATCAGGATTAATGATAATGGTAAATGCTTCGAAATCTATTATTTACTCACAGACGGTGCTCAATACTAACCCGATACTTATTCCACCTTAAAAGGCCAGTTTCTTTCACTGCCAAAGCTCCTAGAATTCCCTGATAACACTCAACTCACCCAATCATTATACAGACCCAAAAACAACTATTCTTAATAGGTACCTCATTCAATCATAATTATCCAAATACTTTACTTATCGTACATACAACTGCCCCCTCATCTTAACCATTTTTCTTTGAATTCTAATTCATCATTTGAGTTCACAGATCTTTTTAAGGAAGCGAGAATCAAAGATCTGTGCAAGATTTGCATGACTTGGAAGCCTAATTAAAAGATCCCCATTTCATTCTTTCATTTTTTAGCCAAGCAAATAAACCAAGTACTTTAACTTTATTTAACAACCCATTGAGCTGGGATAGGCCGAAAAAATAGAAAGAAAGGAGGAAATTTAGTAGATTCAGCATTAGGAATGAATAAAAGCATAGATGACCCAGAACCAAAATGCTCGCCGAAATCTCATAATGCTTCGGGCTCGTTCACAGACCAACATGCTCGAGTCAACAACGAAGGAGGTTAATGGAGTCTGCACAACGCCGGAGGAAGCTTCGGGGTGGAATACAGGGAGATAGTATCTCCAACAGAGAGGAAACCAGTGGGCTTGAAGGGGATGAAGGTTGACACAATAGAAGGGAGAAACAGACAGCACCAGTGACGGAGTAGTAGGGGAAGTTACTTGAAAACATCCAACGATGCCAGGGAGGTGATTAACTAATGGAAGGGAAGCTGGGGAAGCAACAGGAAACGAGGCAAGAGACGCCAGAAACAGCGAAGATGAGGAAGAAACAAAATAACCCAGTGAGAAGCGACGGAAAGAACAAAAAGGAGAGAGAAAAAAATATAAGTAAAGGAAAATAAATAAAAACAATTCAAATATTTATATATATATATATATATATATATATATATATATATATATATATATATATATATATATATATATATATATATATATATATATATATATATATATATATCTAATCCCCCTTCTGTCTCTCTCTTTTTTTTTTCTTCAGTTCTTACACAATTCAACATCTCATGAATTTCATTATTTCTTTTCCATAATTATACTTTAGAATTTCAACGCATCAATAGTTCAAACTTAAATTAAAGTAGTAGGAGCCTGGATATAAAACAATACGGGTACAAATAATTAGAGTAACATAGATAATCAAGATTGATCTATATCAAGATTTTAATTCCCATAATATTAGCAACAACCTTTTAATGCATGAACACTTAATATGCCATACAGAAAGTTTAGCCTATATCAAGATTTGGATCATAATTGAGACCAAAGCAAAGAAAGAGCCCAAAATGAATTCATCCCAATTACCTACAATAAGCCCTTGAGTCATATAATAAGCTAAACCAAGGAAAGGAAACCAACAACCCAAATCATAAAATCCTAAAACTCTCGTAAGTTGGCTAAAACTAGTTTCCCATCATTTAGTTGAGGATGAAATCACAACTTGCCAAAATTTCAATAGATGTGATTTGTGATAAAATTTTAAATATTAAAAAATGAGGATTTGAGCCTTAAGTTGCCCAGAAATCAAGGCCAGAGTGATTTGAAAAATTTGTCAAAAGGCCAGTGGCATTTTCGTAAAAGCAAGAAAACAAGGTAATTTCTCTTCCTATGGTTATCATTTTTAGTCCCCTTCTCCACCATTTCGCCCCACTTGAGAAAACCCTAGGAGGAGATGATTTTTAAACAGAACCAAGCATGAATCTAAGAAAAAAGGGTGTGAAGATTAAGAATATGCAAGCAAGCTTTACCAATGCATGCATGGAGACAATAAAAGCCATGGACATTTTAGAAGCAAAGTTGGCATGTGAACAACTCATACAAATCATTCAAGAGCTCACTAAGTGTTTGGTTTGGCCTCACACTTCTCCTCATGGGTTTTGGACTTGCCTCACCCATTTCTTGAGCACTTTGGCCTTAACTATACTCTTGGGAGCCCACTTTGTTTTGTCTCAACTAAGCTCAAGGGTTCTTGGCTCATCCTCACCAAAGAGGGGTACTTTAGATTATTGAGAAACTTGCAATATACAGGCAATAATGGCTTTGAGCTCAGTCATGAGGTGCCTGTGTATTAGTGTTTGATGTTATGGTTTGCTTGCCCCTTATCAACTCCTTTCTTAAATTGGCCTGAATATGACCAACAAGGCGTTTACACTGCCATTCACCATGGCTAACACATCATTCGTTACGGTTAACGGCCTCTGATTGGCTTACTATTATAGGGATTGGATTTTATCTTTAGCTACCAACCTGAGCCTCACCGCCTCTATAACCGGCTCATCACCAAGCTAGAGGGTTCTACCTCTCACTTCATTTAGGCATAACTAGCTATCACTTCCAGGCTGTCAGGCTTCAGAGTATAGCTTATAACTCAACCTCTGGCCTGAGGAGACTAACTTTTTAGGCTTTAATACTTATCTAGGCATTTGGGTGTTGTGGCTAGGGGGTGACTCTTTTTTTTCTCACTTCCCCTCTAGACTGGTTTGGTGCAGTCGCAGTCTCACCTCATACCGCACTGCATCATTACTTGCCTCTGCGTTATGCGAGACAACTGGGAATGGCCTAAGTATGACTATCCGAGAGAATTAGGCCTCACATATTCTCTCTAGCAAGCCTCTTCCTATCAACGAGATCATCCTCATCGTTCATATCTAGGGCTTGCCACTGATTCCGGCGAGCTATCATATCTCATCAAGCTCTAGCCACTTGATCCCTCAACTCTGCTCAAGCTTAACTCTTAGGGATCTTGGGAGCTCATTTAAACTCTTACTTAGGCCTAGGAATCGTCATACAAAGTCAGATTTTACAAGGTGCAATTGAAACCCTAGAATTTACATCTTGAAATCTAATGGCTTTTTTATAATTCCCTTTGCATATTCTTAATCTCCACACCCTTTTTCCTTAAATTCATGCTTAGTTCTACCTAAAAATCATCTCCTCATAGGGTTTTCTCAAGTGGGGCGAAATGGTGGAGAAGGGGACCAAAAATGACAACCATAGGAAGAGAAATTACCTTGTTTTCTTGCTTTTTTTCACTTGAATCTTGTGTTCTTTGAGCTCCTCTCTTCAAATCTGAACTTTCCCCTCAATTTCTCCCTTAAAACAGATTTATAAACTTCATTATAATCATAGGAAACAAAGGAGAATGGAGGAGAAGAGGTTTGGAAGAGAAAGAGCATGAAAAACTATTAATTTCCATACCTTAAGCCTTTGATTTCTCCTCCTTTTCTTCCCCTTCTTGTGAGCCTCATCCCCTAGGATTTTCTTCTGGTTTTAGGCAGAAGATGGTCGTGCATAATGAAGGGAGGAGAAGGGTGCATCATATATATAGGTGGGAATAAGTTATATTTTTCAAAAATTCCCATTTCGCCCTTTATATTTTGCATTTCCGTTTCTCCTTCGTTTTAGCTCCATTTTGAGAACCGCCTTTTCCATTATAAAATTTAGGTTCCCAAACAAGTAACATGTCTTTGGAATTACTCAAATTGGAGCTAAAAATCTTTCCAAACGAATCTGTCAAAGTTCGGCCATAATGACGTTGGAAAACGTCCACCGGAGCTTGCTTGCACATATTATGTATGATTGAATGGGAGATGAGCTATTGGGATTCTTTGAATCTCATCCCCTCCTCTCCAATGATCTAACATGCTAGGTGAACTAAATGGATATGCTAATGGGAGCCAACAACCCTAAAGGAAGGAGATTGACAAACTTATGCCTTGATTTTGGCTTTGGAACCATCATGATGGTTTATCATGTATATATGTACTATGAACATTGAGATATATGTAAAGATACTATTATGTGATGTTTAGATATATGGAAATGATATATGACCACTAGCACATGTTTTGAGTATGTAATGCCATAGTAGGCAAGTTTAAAGTTTGATGAATATGTGTATAAATGTGGGTTGAATGGCCAAAATGAGATGCATGAGGTTTAGAACCATTTGGGCAGCTCACACAAGTCTCAAATGTGCATTTCTCACGTTTACGGAGGGATCGGATGTTACATGATTCAGCATAAAAATTAGATTTATAGTTGAAGATTCTATGTCAAAATCAAGTTTCTAACTGGACAACTCTGTACCAAAATAAAATCTATCTAAAAGCATGATCAATATAATGACAGAGCAAACAGAACCGAGGCAACCTCTACACATTGGTGAGATGTTTTAGAAGCCAATCAAAACTATTAAGCCAAAAGGTTCTCATTCCTAGTCTCAACCCACTAGTTAGAACAATATTCACATACCAGTAATGCACAACAGCAACATGAACCAACAAGAAATGAAGATGAAATCAAACTAATGCTCACCTATTAACTAACAACAACAATATCAACACACTCAAGACCAATCATCTTTCAATTAAAGAACCAACTAAATAGAAATCATAAATTCAGTTTTCATTAACAAAGCAAACTTGCCCAGGTGGAAAATTGAACAACATTACAAGTCATGAATCAAAATCAGTTCCTATCCAACTTGATAGCAAATCTAAGTCTCCCTCGTGGCTTTTCTTCCTCAACCTCCAGCTGAAAGCTCCTCCTTTAATGCCTCATGGTCTCTCTATCTCTTGATCACTCTCCATCTCTTCTTCTGTTTTCTTTTTCTCCAAATTTCAATTCTCTCCTTTAATCTCCCCTTCATGGTCTTTCTATCCTTTGATCACTCTCCATCTCTTCTTCTATTTTTTTTTCACCAAATTTTGGTTCTCTCCCTTCCTCCCTACTTGGTCTCTCTTTTGGTTCCTTTCACTCATTGAACAAATCAGAAAAACCTCCCAAGCCTCTCACTCTCAGTCTTTGTAACCCAAAACCAGCTCCAAAGCCCCCTTTGCTTCTGTTGCTCTCCTACTTCTCAGTTCTCTCTAACCCTTTCTCTTCTCTCTAGTAACCTCCTCTTCCTCCTTTTTCTTTCTTGCTAAATCACCTCCACGTATAGGCAACTCTGAGTGTGGCATTCACTCTCTTCCAAATGTGTCTCTCTGATCTTCTCTGTACCAATCTAGACGTGTGACACCACTACCCTGCATGACCTCCTCTAATTCTACTCCACTTCTTTCTTGAATGGTTTCGTTGTTGTGTGTTGGAAATCATGCATATAGTAGAGTCATCGTGTGTTAAAAAAAGGTGTATGGATGCTGTTTGTGAAGGCTATAGAGTGTTTTTTGGTGTTTTGTTTTGTCTTTGTTCTCTCTCTCTCTTTTTTTTTTAATTTTCACTTTTCAATTTGTTTTTAGTTTTTATTTTTTTGTTATTGGGCTTCTCTTTTGAGTATGGAGCAAAAGGAAACGGGCTTTAATTTAGAGTCTTTGAGATTGGGTTAGTGAGTTATTATTTGACTTTTGTGTGTTATTGTTATTTTCTCTCTTTTTTTTTTTTTTTTTGTTCTAATTTTTGGATTAATAGGCCTTTATTTTACTTTTTGTTCTTTCCTTTTTTTTTTTTTTTAGTTTATTGAGCTAAAATGACCTATTTGATTTCTTTTTTTTTTCGGGATTTGAGATAATTGGGTTCAAAGGGCACATTCAATTCTTTTTCATTTTTTTTGTTAGTTTGATTTTAATATTATTTTTAGAATATATCGAGACAAAATACAATGTCCACAGATGTTTAAATATTAAAAAATATATATTTATATATGACATTTTATATTATCATTATTATTTTCAATCAAAATATAATAAATTTATAATTTCTTGATAATACTATGATAAATGTATGATTTAATTAAAAATTATATAATTATTTATAAAAATTTTGTCTCTATTATGTTATTATTACAGAATTATATATTTATTATATTTTAATTAAAAAATTTGACAATAAAAATATAAATACTGCATATACATTTATTTCATATAAAAACAGCCCAAAGGAAGTAGTTGGAGTTATAGAATGCAAGTAAAGAATCACGAAAAATATATGTTTAGATAAGTTTAGTCTACAGAAATAAGAAAACTAAATGGATTATAAATAAACGTGCAAAATTATAATAAATTTATAAGTATATTCAAAGTGTGTCACATTGTAAAACAAAGTCTAATATACGAAATTTGATAAGGCGAACGGAAATTTCTTGAACGCGTCTTTGTTAACATCATATTCAAAGTATTGTAACTTGGTCCACTATAGACCATAGAATCAATTGGCGGTTTGGAATTCCATTCAATTTAAGGGAATGTTTGGTTTTAGGTAAAATTAAAAGAATTTTTTTTTTTAATGTAAATGTGTGTAATATTTATTATACTTCTATAATTATGACTTAGTATTATCTAATAATATTTATTTTTTTGAATATAAATTAAAGTAAGAATACAATAATCTTTTTCATATATATGGAATCAGCTTTTTTCCTTTTATATTCCTCTTTTCATTATGCGTACTAAATAAATCATAAGGAAGTATATACCCTTATCTTGGGGTCGCCTTTTATTTACTATTGAATGCCCTTGTAAACATGAATTTAGATTTTTTATAGTTATAAATTGATTACATAAAATGAAATTAGAAATAGATAGAGAAAAAAAATGAATATAAAGAAAGGAGGTGAGCCTTATACACATTTTTATTCCTTTAATTTTGTAGTTATCGCCATTTTCGAAGCATATTACTAACCAATCAATAAATTTTGTTTAAAAAAATCTAGATAACACTTTTGAATATATGTTATTCAATAGTATAAAGTTTTTTTAATCAAATACTAAAAAATAAAATACTTAACATGAATATTACCTAAATAGTATGTATTTTTATATGTCTAAGTATCTATGAAGAAGGCAATAATAAAAGCAACACACCTCACATTCAGTTTTCCTTAATTTTTTTAATTTTACTTTGATTTCAAAAATATTTTTGATATTTTACATTAATTCTTAAAATATTTTTTATTTTAGATAAATTAATAAATTTTAAATTATTTTAAATAAATTACAAAAATTAACATAATTAACTACATTTTATTAAATGCGAAATGATAACATGTTTTATATTTAATTTGTCAAGGAACATCTTAATCAACATCTCTTCTTTCCCTCCTCTCATCCCATCGTGTGAATAAAATGATGGAAAAAATATATTGTAAAATTTTAAATTAAAGATATTTATATTAAATGATTTTAAATTATAAAATTATTTCAAAGAACTTTAATTAAAACAAAAAATTTTAAGTTATGTCTTGAACTATAATATTTTTTCATGTAGTTTAAATTTTTAGTCATAGAGTCTTTTAGAATAATTTAAAAATTTATAGTTTTCTAATATAAATATTTTTAATTTAAAATCCTTGACTGTAATTTTCATGAAATAATTGATGGAAGACACTGATTAGCAGCACCAAATTGAAACAACGACAAATGTGCGAAATCTGTTTTGGGGCACTAGGTATTAGGAAAATCCCTAGAATCTCAAGGACACCATCATCCACCTTGTTTTCTTGTGTCACTTGAATTTTTTATCAATTGCCTTTTTCTTTTTTTCTTTTTTTTGAATTCATGATTATGGGTTTGCATTGTTTGGTTCTAGGGGATGGGTTTAGAACAAAGCTATTATGGACGAATAATTACACTTGGATTGGATTGCTCACCCAAAAAATTGAACCCTTAACAAGGTGAACTTATTCGTAAAAGCGGTAAGAATGAATAATTATACTAGGATTGACATTAAAGACTTTAAATTCTAGAAGTCTTTGCTTTATTAAAGGAAATAGGTTATTTGAGGCAAATCCTTCATTAACAATAGAATAAGAACAAACCATAAATAACGGTATCGTCGTAGTATTTTTGACACCCAAATATAATCATCTTCTAGTATTGCCACGGTAGAAATCTGGGCTAACTCATTTAACTAACCTTTAAAAAAAAGATTAAAGAAGTCAAAACAAAGATTTAGCATTCCCAATTAGAAGTCCAATACATATTACAGCTAAGATTAAGTATAAAAAATCAATAATAAGAAAAATGATAACATCCCAATCTTAATTCAATTTGAAACCATACAATCACTAATGAAAAATGCTTTAATTTTGTCTAAAATTCCCAATCATGAATCAAAGTGAAAACAAAATAATTAATACTTAGAATCTTTTATATAACCCGAAAAGAGCCTACCCAAATTTTAATTAAATTAAACGATGTAAGAAATGAAATTAAAGAAAAAATCACAATAGTCTACCTTTTGTTTTTTGTTGTTAATTCTCTTTGTATTCCTTCTCTCTCTTTGCAATCTCAAACTATTCTTCTATTTTTATCTTTTTCTTCTTTGGTGCTCTCTTTCATTCAATTTTTTAGATCCAAACAAGTCTCAATTATAAATATGAAGTGAAGTCTGAAAGAGAATAAAGATTGCTACACAAAGTATAAGGTTGCTGCATAAAAAGAATGGATTGTTACACAAAGGAGAACTTTCAAAATTCCAACATTGACTATTGAAGCAATAGGCTAGACCTAGAAGTGGGTTGTAAGTTCAAATCAAAGACAAAATTTTAACATTAGCTTTGGCTTTTTGACATTTTCATTTTGCCATTTAATTTTTTGGATGTATAATAATATTAAGAAGCAAGGTAGCTCGAGAGTTAAACAAGTTAGCTTTTTTAACATAACACCTCTAATTTTAGTAATATTATTACTATTATTTTTTTATTTTTGTTCTTTATAATCTATAATTGATGGTTAATGTTAGTAATAAAAAATTCTATTGAAAAGTGGAATACCAATTAAAAGTAATCACTTAAACTTTTAACTTTTTAAATATGACAAACTACTAATTGAATTTATATACCATTCACATGATGTACAGATCATTCTCGGTATATAAAACTTGTGGCAACTTTGTCAAAAGTTTACAAAAGTCTTGTACTTTTAATATTTACACCTATACACACAAGCATCTATTTTTATAACAAGATACAAGATATGCCCAGTCTAAGAGTTCACACTAGTCTTTGTCCCAAACAATGATCCTAATAAGTAGAAGCATTTACACGTATCCAATTCTTGTGATATTCATTCAAACTAATTCAACTTTCATCATAATTCTAACCCAAGGCGACCTACTAATAATATCTAGACACATCACAAAAATAATAAAATAGAATTCCTAACAAATAGTAACAATAATAAAAATACCATACAATACTTCTAGTTGTATAAAAGCTACAAACTTTACAATTTCATGGTTATATTAAATAACAATAGAAAAGTAAGACATACAAGCTTTATGAATACTTCTTCTTTTTTATTGTTGTTTTAATTTGTATAAGATTTTATTATATGTAAAATAAGATTGCTTATGATGAGCGCTTTCTCTAGTTAGAGCGTCCCCTATAATAGTTTATAATTGGAGAATCATATAATTAGAGATAACCTCTCCTATAGAAGATTTTACCTCGTTTTATTAGAATTGCCTCTTGTACCAACAATCCTTCCTTCCGAGATCATGTTCTTTTATAATCATTTTTGTAGATCTTATTGATAGTTATTCGTAAAGATTTGAAAAACAATTTAAAAATCAATTAAAACACAAGACATTAAATAACAAATGAACTATGATTAACTTGGTGTATTTCTTAAATAAAGCAAAATCCTAAAAAAATACTAAATCCTAAAGTGATACCTTCTCATGGAAAAACGTAATATGTCATATTTAGAATTATTTAAATATTATTTTAAATGTCTTAGTCTAAAGTACAAGGTCCAGAGTCCATAGTCCACGTTCTATGTCTATTGTCTATATATAGAAAACAATTTTTCATCAAAGTCTAATGAAATTCTTCTTTCCAAGCATAGGGTAATTATGAATATTTTTTTTTCCTAATATAAGTACATGTGGAATTTAGATTTTATGCCTCTGGTTAGAAAGTTCTTAGATAAAATAAGTTTATTTAAAAGTCTTAATTTCATGGTTTCATGAGAAACTACCATATAGGATTAATAACATTAGACTATGAATGGTATGGAAAAGATAATATTTCAAGATAATCACATTAGGAAGCCATTTGAATACAAGTGTTATTATTTTAGCAAGTTCTATTCTAAATTAATCTACTTAAATCTTCACTATAACCATGAATTGATAGGAAAAGTGTTCAAAGAATTTGCTAACAGCAAAATTCTAAGAAATTGTTATTTCTACCTTAATTTGGAATAATTTTCTTTCTCTTCTTTCTTTTTTCTTTGTCTTGACTTCTCTCTAATTCGTCCCCCTCTCTCTATATTTCACTTGCTAAATCTTGATGGAAGCTTGCTTTGATGCTAAAATGAGGGAAAGGATTAGAATGCATATAGGTGAGGATGGGGAGTAGAAGTACACCAAGTGCTAAATTCATCGTTTCTTATCATTTATTGTATGTATACATGTGATGGAAGGTGGCGAGGTGATGTTATCCTATTACCGCATGCATTATGTCAAGCGGCTATTCTTGGCGGAAGATTTGAGAGAATGAAGTGTGCAAATATAACATGAAGATAAACTTCAGAGAGTGACGTCACGAGCAAATTTGCACACTTCATTCCTCAAATCTTCCTTATATATATATATATATATATATATATATTAGATTTGATCACGGGTCGAACTCGTTCAAAAACAAGTCGAGCTCATAAAAAAAATTTACAAATTCTTTTAGGCTCAGGCCCGGGCTGACACTAATTGAACAATACCAGGGCGATCCGTTTTGCACAACTTTTTTTTTTTATATTTTTGTTTAGTTTTAAATATTATATATATATATATTTCATTACTTGTTAAGCATCATTTTATTTTTATTTTAAATTCTAAATAACTTATTAAAAAATTATAAAAAATTTAAATGACTTTTATATATATATCTATATAAGATAGTAAAACCTCTCAAAATAATAATTTTTCTAATAATATTACTATTAATAATTTATTTTATTTGAATTATAATTTATTCCAAATAATATATTATACAATAAGTAAAAGTAAAAATAATAATAATAATAATATATGTTATATAATTTTTTTTGTTTATATCTATAGTTATAAATAAATGTTTTAATAATATTACTTATTAATAATATATAGAAAATAATTATAATATGGATGAGGTCGGGTTCGGACCGAGTTTTAAAAAATGTCTAAGTTCGACCCTTTTTATATTCAAACTTTTTAAAAACATGTTCATTTTTTTCAGACTCATCTATATTTTTTGGGTCAGGCAAACTTTTCGACCCATGATCAAGTCTAATATATATATATATATATTTTCGTGAACAAAGGGGCACTCAGGCTCAAAACAAAATCAAAATTCCTATGTATATAAACTTAATTCAATGTGAAATCAAAATCCCTAATTTTGTGCACTTGGCATTGCCAAAAACACTTGCCTGAGCTGTGAATGAAATTTTTAAAGGGAGGCCGCGATGCTAACGGCACAAAATTGGGAATCGTGTGATATTAACTTCAAATAAAGTCTAAATTTGTGATATTAGTTTGAATTGGAGGAATTGGTGGTATTAGATAAAAGAGGACAATTTCGTTCGTTGAAATTATTTGACAGCTTTTATTGAACATATGAATTACACATGGGACCTCAATAGATAGAGTTAACGAAAGTTTTTAACAGTGGGAGTCATTGCTATGGGAATAATATATTAAGGGCTAGGTTGTTGTCTTTAAGATTGGGGAGAAATTGCAATTAGATGGAAAGATCAGGTAGATAAATGCAATTTTCCCTTATTACTACTTTAAGAGTCAAAGTTCAATTTTTCAATTTCACATAAATATTTATTAGGTTAAGTTACTTTTTTTCTTTTGAGAGAAAATATAATTGTATAATTCTCTCTTTTATCATAAAGATATACATAAATCTTCCTTAAAACTAGAAAAACACATTACAACTAAATCTATTTGACTAAAATATATTTAAAGATAAATTGATTTATTTTATTGAAAAAATTAACTTTTTAGAAAATGCAGTAGTAGATCTGGGAGACCGAGGGGAGTACTAGCTCATCTTGAAAAATCTGAAAATTTTTAATACATATATAATTTTTTTTATATAAACTCCTAAAATTTAATAAAATGTACAGATAACTCCCGCAAAATAAATTATGCATAAAGAAATTGTAATGTTCTTGCCCTACTTATCAGGGATGTTTTCAATTTTATGATCAGATAGATTTTGCTTGAGGAATTAAGGTGATGTTAACTTGATTTTAAAATCAACTCGCTGGCAATTTTTGGACAATAATGATTCTGTCAAGTCATTATAATGTCTGTACTCTTTTGTGCTCTCCAAATAACATGTTGATTTGTATAAAAATTATGATTCCGAGGTATACTTGATGGGCTTTGAAATTGATGTTGGGCATATTCTGCCTTCTCTAATTGCATGCTTAGTTAACAACGTTCTATGGGCCTAAGATATAGTTTAATACATGTGGATTAATTTGCTTGAATTTATTAATTGATATGTTTTGCAGTGCTTCATGATAATTTATTGGCACATTTTTTAATTTTACATCTGAGTCATGGGTCATATAATACAATGTTTGGAGGAGACCAGAGAACAGGTTGAAGAAGAGAATTTCACTGGTTTTTGTTTATTTTATTCTTGTGATGTGTTCTTGTAATATGCTCTTGAATAAGAAGATATTGGATTGAACACAAGCAGGCACTCACACTACGGCATGGTTGTATTAATTTTTATCTTTTTATTTTATTTTATTTTTCAAAAGTTTGTTGTGAGACTTTTTAAATCTGTGCATGTGCCAATGCTAATTTAGTTGCATGATTTCTTTTAATGCATTTTAGGTTTCAACGACCTATATCTAATTGAATATTTTAAAAAACAAAAAAAAAAATCATCTTTTAGAAGATTAATTAAATCTTTTTTAAAAAATCAAAAAATTAAAAATTAAAAATAAAGAAAATAAAATTGATAAAAAAGTGAGATTAATCTGATTTCATACATTGAAACACACATCAACCAATATTCAAGCTCGCATTGTTTATAAAATCAAATTAATTTTTATTTCTTTTCTCTTTTTGCCAAAATAAATAAAAATTTTTTAACAAAGTGACATAAGTTTTCTGCTTATTTAAACCATGTGGGCTTAATTCAAAGGATATAGGCCATAAGTTCTCTTTATAAGCCAAGTCCAACACATTCTAATATCTTTTTTTATTTAATCATGTTCCTTTACTTAACTTCTTTTTCTTCTTTCTTTTTTTTTTTTTCTTTGCATATGTTTTAAGTAAGAATAATTAAATAGGCATATCAATCAATTTTGTATAATTAACTTAAAACAATTATTCTTGAAAATTAGTATTGTGGGGTTGCTAACACATTTTTCACACATTACTGACTACCAAAATATTTTTTAAAGTTTTATCTTTTAAACTAATTAAAATTTTGATCGTAATTCCATTCCATTAATTTTTGTTTCGAAAATTATTATTATTTTTTACACCATTCGTGTTGCATTTTCAATTGTGACAATGTTTGTTTTCATTTATGTCATTTTATTATTTTGTGGCCCTCTATCATTTATGTCATTTTATTATTAGACCGACATGAAGCAATGTAATTTTAAAATCATTCAAAAAATTTTAAATTTGAAATGTGTCCCATTGCGGTGAAACTAAGAAGACCAAATGGGGACGAACATTCATGTCCAACAATTTTGTTTGGTTTCATCTCGTCTCCCTTAAGGCCTGCTTCTGCCTTTTTTTTTTGGGGGACAAAAGGGCTGCTTCTGCTTAGTTCAATCTTTTTGTGTTTTGGGCTTGACATTGCAGTGTACTGCATATAAAAGGTTCACTCCCTATCCCATCCATAGCTTAAGTTTCATTTTCAAATTCAAAACGAAATTTACACAATAATTTAATTTAATGATCAAATAAGAAAGAGTAAATTATATAGATATTTCCTGAATTTTACTGAAATAATAAATACCTCTATTTTTATTTTTAAGATAAACACAAATTTCTCATAAAACAAAAAGTTACTCACACTTTAAACTAATTTTAAATTTTTTTTTATCAAAATATCCTCCATTTATTTTGTTCTTAGTCTAAAAAAGGACAAATTTATTTGCAATTCTTTATATTCTTATTACCAAACCTTTCAATCAAAATATAACAAATGTATGATTCTCTAATAATAAAATAACATATTTATGATTTAACTGAAGAACTATATATTTGTTTGCAAAAATTATATATTTGTCATATTATTATTATTAAAAAATTATACACTTTTTCGTTTAAAAAATATGTACTCAAATTAATAGATGAAATTTTAATCAAAAAATAAAAAATAAATTTTGATCAAAGTGTATGATAATTTTTTGTTTTAAGAAAAATCTGACAAAATTATAATTTTAGTAAAACTCCTATATAATTTACGCAATAAAAAAAATGTGGAAATATGCCATGAGACCTAACATTCCTAAATATGTGTAGTAATTATTAAAGATGCTTTCTTTTAAGAAGAAAACCCAATTTTCTACAGAAAAATTTATGCCAAGAAATTGGCATTAGAACATTTCGTTCATTCTCAGTCGGAGGCAGCACAATGATTGTGAGGTTCTTATTTTCTTGTCGTGGAACATGAATTCATGTGTAAAAGTCAGTTTTGTAATCCGTGTACGGCACATTTTGTTCAATTGGGTAATTCAGAGTCTCAAACCGCGCCTCTCGCCTTCAAATTAAGAAAATCTCCCACACTTGATTCCCTACCACGTTATTGTCGCCGTTTTTGACTTGCATATACCTCATTATGCTCACATATTTATATACTAAAAAAAAAAAAATTGACACTTGTAGTCGTAGATACTGAAATTAACTATTTCTGCCCAAAAAAGGAAAAGATCATATTTTAAATCTTGTTTTTATTGATTTTCATCTCTTTATTTCATGAGAGTGAAAATAATTTCTTTTTTCAACTACTTTTGATTTTTTATTATTATTTCAAAATCATGGATAAGGTCGACATCAAAGGGCAGAGACAGAACTTGTTTTTTTTTTGGAGGGATCATTGGTAATTATAAATTTTATTTTTCTAAAAATCGTACTTAATTTCTGTCAAGATTTTTATATACAAATTAATCATCTCCAGAGTGATAAGAGGGCTAATTCCCCGTCCCAGTCGCAATCTGGTCGTGTTTTAAAATTTCTTCTAAATGTAGAATAGTAAAAATTGTTGGGTCATTGAATACGTCACTCTTGTATTTACAATCTTTCTTGTTTTATTATTTTCCTCAATAAAAAGGAGACCCTAATGTTCATAGGCAGCATCGGTTTAGAGAATTCTTTATATGGATTTGGAGAAGAGACTGAGCCAGGCTTCTGATATATTAATTGCCTGTGGCATTATTTTAATCGTGTGACAAATTTAAGTCCAAAGCAAATTAAAAATAAAAAAGAACAGAACATAGTCAACACGTTAGAGTGGTCACCAATGTGCCCCATATGCGTTATTGACGACGCGGAGGAGCAGCGCACCCTCGACCTTCCAGAGAAATTTTTAAGTATTTTAATAATGTCATATTATCTATTTTTTTAATAAAAATAATTTAAATCAAATAAATAAAACTTATTTATTAATAAAATAATATTAAGTCATATAATTAAGTCATTTATTTACTTACTTACTATTTAATTATCATATAAATAAAATATCATATAAAATGTACATTTTATTAACTAATATAATATTATTATATAATTTGACTTTATTTTATTAATTAATATATAAGCGATACTGCACATCAAATATATATAAGAATTTTTTCTACTTTCAATTAATCTTCAGTTTTTTGGACCAAAAATAACACTATTATCCCCAATTTCATATATAAAAGATTTTTTTGAGATTTGACTTGATCTAAAATATAAAAAATAAATTATTAATATTTGGCGTATTAATTATAGTATTTTAATTATACCCTCAATTAAATAAATTTTTTAAATTATGAGTAATAATTGTAATTAATTTCAAAGAGAAAATATAAACATTAAATAGAGATATTTATAAAAAAATATTTTTTATTTGAGATAAAATTAAAAAAATTAAATACTTTTTTAATTAATTTTTTAAAATTTTAAAATTT
The DNA here is from genome assembly GCA_032878935.1 of Erythrophleum fordii. Taxonomy (NCBI): domain Eukaryota; kingdom Viridiplantae; phylum Streptophyta; class Magnoliopsida; order Fabales; family Fabaceae; genus Erythrophleum; species Erythrophleum fordii. Next base: position 12,944,454 of record JAVQMF010000037.1, on the reverse strand, counting down.
ATTTATTTATTTATATATAGGGAAAAGTTAGTAATAACCTCCATTTCATTTTTTTATATGCGATTTCTGTTGGAGACGCGAGCATGTAATAGTGTGTGTCTGGATTAATGGTGAATAGAATTGATTTTGGTAAACTTGATTTTATAGAATTAATTTTATATAAAAATGAGTTTAATTAAATGTAATTTATGTTTAAAAACTTTAATTAAAAATAATTTTATTAATATACTTTTAATGTAATTAAATCTATATTTGTAAAAAATAAATGTAAGTTATTTTAACCTGGGGTATATCAAAACATATTGTAAATAAATTTTTTTTATGCAAATCAGGGTTTGAAACCAAACGTGATTGGATAAACTTTAAACCAAACACACAAAGTATAATCAATTCCGTTTGCAGGACGCGTGTGTGATATCGTGGGGACCCACTTTGTCGTGTCTTAGGGACGGACGGACGGTGACCGCTCTCTGCTTGACACGTACTGAGCCGAGTAAATCTCGTACGAATAATTTGAGTCAACTTGGTCAACAATTATTGAACGCGGATTTTGATTGTTGGGCCCCACGACCTTCGCTCTCGGGGATACCGCATTTTTCAATACGGAATATGTGTGGTTTTCTGAAATCCACGCCCCAATCCCATAGCGCCCATCACTTTCTCTCTCTGAAGTCTCCCGTAGCTGATCCATTCTCTCGTTTTTCCATTCAAAATTAAAATTTTCTCTTATTCAGTTCAACGTAACTAGCCTTTCTTTTCCCAGATTTCTTTTTTCTTAGAGTTGTTTAATTAGATGATGTAAAAAAATATATATAAAAAATAAGTAAATAAAATAAGAAATATAAAAATGTAATAAATATTACATAAATTATTTAAATATGTTATGTTTATTTTGCGAAATACCATGCTGGACCTTATTCAATTCAAACATTCTCTTTCATGTTGCCCCAAATGAATTGTATATAATTTATAACTAATTAATATTCAAATAAACAAACTCCAATACTGTCACTTTTAAATGAAAATATTTGTAGTACTTATAGTCAATGTGCAGCGTATCATGCTGTTCAAGTTCAACAAAAAAAAAATTATATACATATATTAATTGTGACGTGCTAGAAAGTAATGGTCTGAATAATGGCCTTCATTAGTCTTGTCACTTATTAATGGAGCTTGTCTATTTCATACCAGCGAAGTATGAATTTGATTTGTCTATACCTAACTTGCATACAATGTGGTGAACAAGGAACTTGTTTCCATTGACAGGAAGGTAAGGTTGATGATAATTTTTCTATATGTTCCTATTCCCTTCTTTACCACTTCGCATTAGGGCACATTCACATTTAGCACTTGTTGGCCTCGCTAGCTACTTGAATTCAATTTGACAAATTTAAAATTTGGAATCATTTCTTAAGTAAAAACGCCAAGTTTGAACTACTGTTTATAAAACCTTTGAATACTAACTCAGGCTTAAAATCGGATTTAAAAAATATATAATTGGCTAGTTTTTAATATATTGTGATATATATATATATATATATACAAACATATTATATATCATGTTTGTACTATATTTATAATAATAATTCAATTTTTTTCCTTGTTTATTCGAGCTCACTCTCCTTTCCTTTTATCAATTGTGTCTTATATATAGATGAATCATTTATTGGAAGTGTTTCAATTTTAAATTTTTTATTTCTTAAGTTTCTTGAATTATATCATTTTCTGGGATCTAGATAATAAATTATTTAGGTAATTTACAAGAGTTTTAAATTTTAATATATCGATATCATTCATGTAAAAAAAATTGCAGATTGAACAATCATTTGATTTATTAATATCTCGCATTTTATAATATCATAAATATTTCAATAAAAATATAAAATATTAGCGTATGTAAAATCATCGTAATTAACACAAAAATCAAATTTTTTATTTGAGAAAACAGAATTGATGTATTGTAAAACGATAACATTAAAATTATTATTAACTTTGAATAATATAAATAGATTAAATTATATTAATATTTTATAAAGTTTTGCTAAATTATACTTAATATTTTTATTATTTTAAAAATTGCACTTGCATCTTCTTCAAAATTTTGTCAACAAAATTAATTTTTTACACTACACTAATATCTTTTAAAAAAATTATTTAATTCTTTTTATTTTTTATATTAAGAATAAAATTATAGTCTCATGTTACTAAATTTTTTTATAGCAAATAAATTGAAAAAAATTTCTACTATATTAAAAATCAAAAGAGCTAAGCATAATTTTTGAAATAAGGAAAGACCTAAAAAAAGTTAACATAATTTATTCTATGAAATATTAATAAAATAGATAATGTGTTTCTATAGACGACAAGTACATTGAATATAACAGACTGTACGATAACATACATACCTACTACAAGTACATTGAATATAAATTATATATGGTAATTGTTATAAAATGTTTTTTTTGTTTTTTGTTTTAATTTCTATGAATATCTTAGCTATTCCTTTACATAAATAATTTTTAGGATATAATTGGTTGGAGGATGTAATGATAAATGAAATATAAAATGTGAATAAATAAAAGTAATTAAAATAAAAGATGATTATTTTACTTTTATTTTTAAAATAATAATTTAATAGATAAAATAATAAGTATAAAAATATAATAAATATTATATAAGTTACGTTGATGATTCAGCAAAACAAACCAAGTTTTAATGAATTTAAACTCTTAATATTACAAAAATTCATTAATATGTAAATTCAAATATAATTTATTACTAATATCTGAAGCTAGTAATGGATGGAGAGGGCAGCATGAGGTGCCCCCCTTCCTACCTCTAAAAGAATAAAAAAAATCTCACCTTTTATCTCTTCCATCTTTATCATTAACAATTTTTTAATTTTTTACATGTAATTTTTATTGTACAAATAAATAATTTTCTAATTTTTGTTAGGACTAGTAATTTTATTAAATAAGAAAAGTTACATTTTAAAATACAGATACAATATTGTGAGATTAATATTTCTTGACATCTTGCTTAAAAAAGATGTTAATTCTCTCCCAATTATGTCAAAGACTAGAGAAAATAATAAAAATTTTATACTTATTATTTGATTATTTTTTTCTTATTATTAATTATTCAAACTGCAAAAACAAGAAATGATATATCAATTTTAACTATGAATATTATTAAAAAAATTAGGAATAAGGTAAAATAATTTTTATAAACTATATGTTTTTTTATATTAAAAGAGAGATCAGTGAAAATTTTAATATAAACTTAATTATTAATAATTTTATGATATAAAAAATGTTATATCTTATAAATTGAAAAAAAAAAGCATATTGCAACATAAAGGTTTTATGAATATATTAACATTAAAAATTTTTTTTTTACTTTGCCAATAATTTAACGGCAAATCCATCCCTCCCCTGGAGCGGCCCTATAAGGAAAGTATTTAATTTGTATATAGAAGGGCCTAGTGCTTGGGTAAATGGAAAGGTTAACTGAATCCAATGATGAAGTGAGATGGGGATAGAGAGGGGAGGACTGAGTAAAATAACAAAATGGTTTTTCACGTGTTTGAAGGAAGAGAAGAAAGAGAAAGACGCAAAACAAGGGAATATTGAAGGAGGTGGTTGGGTGAGACTTCTCCGCTGGTCCGCTTACCCTTTGAGACGCGTGTCCTTCTTTTGTTTTTATTGTCCAAAGCGAACGCTTCCATTGCCGCCTCCCCCACCATCTATCTCCCTTCCTTCAATTTACCATTTTTATTTTTTTATTCCTTCCCCTCACGCGCCGCCATTCTAGATCATACTTTCACCCCCCCCCCCCAAAAACCGCCTTGCTACCACATACATTTCACCCATTACTATTTAATTGCTCAAATAAAAACGCTAACTATACTCAAATAACGTTATTAAATGTTATTAATTAAAAATTAAATGGACAGGGCGATAAGTTATAGGTTGGAGGGTGGGATAGAGTGTGTAAACCCTACCACAAGCAAGAAGACAATGAAGTGGGAGTCATTGGATGATGGGGATAATGACAATAAATTATCTTAATTTATAAACACAAAATAAATTATTTCAAATAAATTTTGCCTAAATTGTTTAGGAAATAGACATCTTATATTCATTCAGAGAAATAGACAAATCTTCTTAAGTCAAAATTTATTTAAAATAATTTCATCTTTCTTGATAAATCAAAACAATTCGGTCTTAACAACAGCACCTCCTTTGTGTGCTCTCTAGACAACCCACATGCCACGTAATTCGGAGACTGCCACAGTAAATTGCCCCCACGTTCTCTGGCACAGCCACCCTATACGCAGTCAAATTCATGGTTGACTGTACCTTCTCTCTCTCTCTTCCATTCCTGGCCCGTTGCCCCTTTACCCACTTCTCCTTCTATAAAACATCACCTGCTTCATTGCTTTTTCCCCACTCCTCTATCGCAAACGAAAACCAAACAAACCTCTTGTCTAGTGCTAGAGATTATTCTCAGTTATGGCGCCGAGGGATAAGGCCGCCGCCGTTAAATCTAACGGTCACGGCGGCGTCAAGGAGGTGCATTTTCGGGGAGTCAGGAAGAGACCGTGGGGGAGATACGCGGCTGAAATTAGAGATCCTGGCAAGAAGAGCCGTGTCTGGCTTGGGACTTTTGATACGGCCGAAGAGGCTGCGCGAGCCTACGACGCGGCTGCACGAGAGTTCCGTGGGGCCAAGGCTAAAACCAACTTCCCTTTCACTTCCGAGAATGTCAACCAGCAAACTAGTCCGGCTCAGAGCAGTACGGTCGAGTCTTCCAGTCGTGACCGTGAGCCGGCTCTCATGGTGGATTCCTCCCCACTGGACCTCAACTTGTCCTCCCACGCCGGAGGATCCGTCACCAGCTCCGTGCGGTTTCCGTTCCAGCAGCAGTTCCCGTCGCCGGCTGCGGTTTTTCCCGGCTCAGTTACGGCGATGAACCAGGCGCTTTACTTGGACGCGGTGCTACGGGCGAGCATGGCGGCGGGTCATACCTTCCAAGGAATCGTGTTCGACCAGCGTCGTTCGGCGGCGACTGAATTTCGCGCCGGCGGAGTGCAAAGCGACTCCGATTCGTCCACGGTGATCGATCTCAACCACTGCGATGGCGAGAAGACTCCTCGAAAGGAGTTGGATCTAGATCTCAACCAACCTCCTCCGGAGGAAATGGCATGAAAGTTTTTATCTCAGAATCGAACCTCAGCTTTATATTTTTCCGGATTATAGAAATTCTCTTTAGTTTATAATAAGAGGAAAAAACTAGTATCCGAGGGGAAGACGAAGAACCAAAGTAGAACAGATTAGGAAGAATGAAGCACTATGTGAATACGTAGAAGGTTGTCTCCATTTTTTGCGACAGATCCAGAAACGATGAGTTTCAATTTGTTGTTCTAAATTTCGAAGCTGTTTTGGAGTTTTTATTTTTCTTTTCATCTTCTAAATTGTGTAGTTTGATATCGAAAGCTCAGTTGTAGTACTATTATATTTCAGAGAATTTACTTGTCAGTGAAATTAACACGGAAACCTTGTTCCTGACATTTTTATTGTTTTTGGTGTCGGAGAATGGCCGGAAAGGGGTCGGTATTTTATAAGGACGACGCTGAGAGTACTGGGGACATCGCACGAGTTATGTATGTTATGTGGATGATGATGACGTGGAAGAAGCGTACCTGACAGTGGAGCGTTGTGAAGGCGGAGAATTGACTCGCCGCCACCTGCCACCTGCCACGTGGCTGTTGTGTAGTTACTCGTTTTCCCATGGGAACTCTTGGCCCCGCCATCACTGCTTGCGTCATGACTCGGGAACTTGTACCCTTCGCCCTCTTTTCCGAATAATTTCCAATTAATAAAAAAAATGTTATATCATGAGACATCCTTTGGATGAGTTAATAAAAAACACAACATTTGGGAGCGTATATATAAATTAAGATAACATGCGAAGGATTAATATTAAGTCATACGCGGTCCATATCATATATGTATAAAGTCATATGGAGGAAGGGGGAGATTTGGAGTTTGTGGAAAACTAAACAAGCGTACTTCCTCATCAAGAGTATAGATTAACAGGGCGTGAGTATTGGGTCCACCATGGTGATAGACATAAATAATACGCATACTTTAGGATTAAGATACGTTGCTTGCCAACCAAATCTTTCGTTTCTGAAGAGTCCTTCTAATCATATCTTGACCACCAAGCTGCTCTTCTTTTGGTGAGAGGAGTCTTACCTTTTTTTTTTTTTAATTTATACATTAAATCGTAGTTGAAGAAGGATTAATTGTCAGGCAGTCATATTTTTCGAGAATATAATGTTTTTTAATTATGATATAATAATGATTAAATATAAAATAATATTTTATTAAATAATTACTTAAAATTATAATTTAAAAAATATGATTTTTTTAAAATGCAAATATCATCCTTCTTTATAAAAAATAAATAAGTACATACAAATATATTTTATTTTATCGGTATATTTATATTAAATTTAATTTTATGTTTTGTGAGTGTTTCATTGATGAGTTGACGTGACGAGTACTTAATGATGCAATCACCGGCCGTTTAATAAGTTGGAATGGGAGTTTTACTAGTAGTGGGTATGGATTCGTGGCTATAAATAAATAATTCGTTGGTTGAAGCGTTCAACTCGTGAATCTTCGGCAGCTCTCTGAAAATCGTAAAATCGGCAAATGCAATAAATTATATGCGTTGTTTCTGTATAGAACAAGGACATGCAGTTGTATGGAACTAATATATATATATATATATATATATATATGAAGTTTCCGTTACTACGCTACATGCTTCCCATTAAAACACACTTTCCCAGAAGCCATTATACTGAATTGAATTATGATGGGTTGTTAAGGAAAAAATATTTTTTGAGAATAAAAAATAATTTTTGTATTTTTATTCAAAAAATAAAAATAAATATTATTAAATAATAATTATAAAAATATAATATACATTTTATGATTTAAAAAATTTTAATAAATCATGCCAAACGACTCATTCACTGACTTTGGTCTTAATTTTTCCTATTTAATACCTACTTTTTCTTTTTAGTGTTAAAAAAAAAGAGTTCAAATTTTTAAGATCCCAGGTGGCTTGCACGTGTAATAGGGTCCCTACCATTTTAACCCTTTTAATTTATTTTAAAAATTTTATTTCCGGGTTGATGCATACGCGTAACAGGATGGCGGAGGGGAAAGAGGTGGGACCCTGGTGGAGGCCGAATGGGAAATGATTCAGTCAATGGATAAAGCGGCTGCCGCTTCTGGTGGTGGGGCCGTCTGCACCTCACCCTACCCCCAAATCAGAACCATCATCGTAATCCCTCAATACATTAAAAAAATTAATCAACGATATATATATTTTAATTATAAAGGGTTATTAATTATTTGATTACATATTTATTATTTAAAATTTAGTATACAAAATCAATATAATTATTTTTTAATTTAATAGTTAGATCATTAAAATTCTGTTTTTAAATTAAATATTGGAAAGGATATGTATTTTGATTCTTATATCCATATCAATTGATTCCTTTTCTAATTATAGGGAATTAATTTTTAAAACCAACTGCTGAGAATGAAGTAATTACAACACTGATCTTACATGTTGAATTTTAAAGATATTGAAGAACAATAATTATGTAAGTAAATAATTTATAATCTCATTGTATTTAAAAAACCATATATGTTAATTTTAATACATTAATGGAGTATCCGACAACAGTAGATTTAGTGAAATTTCATCTTATATAAAGTTATTCACACCACCTTTTTTTTTTTCACCGAGGTTATTATAATTTTGATTGGAACAATTTGATAATCATGTATGAAAGTGAAATCAATGGTTGTAGATTTGAGTTTGTGTATGTTATAAGGTATGATTTCAATACGATACGTTGATCTGGATTTATTGTAGAAGAAAAGAAAGATGAACAAGTGGGTAACAACAATTAGGAAACGTTGGGATTGTGTTCTCCACCCACTCTTGCTTCAGAATATTATAAAAAAAATGATCAAATCTAAGATGGAAGAGATTTGTAAGAAAAGAGATCAAGACACACGAATAAGATTATGTAAGGCGGAATAATCAAACGATGAGGGGGTTGCGTAGCAAATAGAAAAGAGAAGGAGAAGCGGCGCGAGACAGGGTGACGTGTCCTATAGGGAGGGTGGGGCCCACCACGGAATGGTGTTGTTGACTTGTTACGCTGCATTCGAACCCACTACTCCAGAATAGGAGCGCAGACAGAGAGAGAGAGAGAGAGAGAGAGAGCGTGTGTGTGAAAAAGTGAAAAGGGGAAGAGGAAGGGGAATACCTCGTGATTCGCCACGTTTCGCGCCATCACACGCATACAACATGCTTTATTAAAATGAGAAAAGAAGAATTAAATGAGAAATGATTCGTGGTCCATGTGGGAATTGGTGGGGTGTGGGCGGCTGCTGTCTATTTATTTATTTTCCCACCACTTTCAATTATCTTTTGTTGCCACTTGAGGTGACACCTCCTTTTACGGAGTTCTTTTTGTTTTTTTCATTTAAAACAAAAAACAAAAAAGGCGGCGGCTACTTCATCTCTGACGAACAACTCGCCTTCGCGGCGCGTGCTTCATCCTCTACGGTTACGGAAACAAAACGGTTGGTTCTGTTCTGGACAAAAACATGGTTGGTCGAATTTTTCATTTTTTTAAAAAAATTAATAAGTAGAGATTTTTCATAAATTGGTTTTAAATGATTTTATATTCTAAAAAAATCAATTAATAATTTTATCTTTTAAAGATTGTTTCTTTTTAAGATAAAACATTTTAATTTAATCTGTTAAGATACTTTTTTTCTTAATTTAATATTTTAAAAATAAAATCCCTCAATTTAATTATTTAAATATTTTATAATCATTATATTTTAGGCACAAAATAATGTCTTTTTGGAGATTAAATGTTGGAATTCAAGTGTGATTGATCAAAACTCCACATTAAAAGTAGATATGCTCATATTGAATATGATTACTTAAATACTACTTCTTTATGTAATATGTTATAATTATATTGATTACTTTTTACGTAATGATACAAATTAAATGATAACATTTTTGTCATGAGAATACAAAGGGCACACTTTTGATATAAAATATTATTCAAAATTTTAAACTATAACATGTAGACATATTCAAGTGACATATTGTATTTGGCTAAAAAGAAAACGTGATATGTAATAACATCCTACATGTCCAATAGAGTCTTTCTTTTAAATTAGGTAATTAATTTTAACCAAATATTATTTCAAAAATTTCTCAATGAAATATGTGTGTGTGTGTGTGTGTGACTTTAGAAGTTTTATATGGTATGTTAATAAATCCAATTTATTGTGAATTTATGAAAAAAATATCCTAACTTGATTAGTAATTTATTTTATTACATAAAAATTAATCAATAGGATTATAACATATAAATATCAACAAGTAACACTCAAATTATTACATTCAATGTGAATATATTTACCATTAATGTAAAACTTCCTCCTTCTATACTTGAATCCCAACATTAAAATCATTAGATCAAGCCTAAATCATTAATTTACAGCTATGTGGAAACATAAATTTGCATAAAGAAAGAAACTATTTTAATTAAAAAATATTTTAAAATTACATTAAAAAGAAAACGCTTTTTTATGAAATTTATTATTAAAGGACCAAATTCAAAAGAAAAAATATTTTAAAAACTAAATTATTACTTTTTTTGGTTAACCAAATTTTTTACGTGTTTTATTTAAAGGCCTTAATGATTAGCAATTTAAAATTTTAATTTAAATATGTTTTTAACAGCCTAATCGCTATACATTTCAACTGTCCAAAGAGAAGATATTATATATTTTGGCTTTATACAAATTTTTAAGCTGAGAAAAAATACAAGCTGATGACTGCCAGGGGTTGGTTACGAGTTTAGAAAAAAAGAGAAAAGAAAAAGGGACAAAAAATAAAGAATAAAAAAAAGAAGGAACTGGTCATAAGAATATTTCACAAATCGGAAAACTTGAAAACATGAAAGTCTTCCTTTTTTAATCAAGAAATCTTGAAAGTTTACTGGTTCAAGACTAAAGACTAAGTATTTATTATTTTATTTGTTTTAATTAATTATTATTTTCGGTACTCTTTGTAGAAGTTATTTATTATAGTAGTTAAATTTCAATACTATCAATTTAATCTTTCAAAGTTTGCCATTATTGATTTAATTTTAATATTTTAAAAAATACATTATTCTAGCGTTGATTATAATTTATTTAAAATTAGATTAATGATGGTAATATCTTTGTAGAGACAAAAGTTAAACGTAAATTATTTTACTACATTTTTAAAATTAGATGTGATCAATTCTAAAATATACATTCTCTTACTTTGTTGTGAAAAAATATATGAACTTCTCTTAAAATAAAAAGATGATTAAGTATTCTTAAGAATAATATTTATTTTATTTTATTTAAAATATAAATTATTAAAAATATATTTTACTAAAATTCATTTTAATATTATTTATTTTAGGTTAAAACTATAAATTTAAAAATTATTATTTTATATTAATTAAATACATAACTAATACTTATTATATTATATAAATAATAAATATAAGAATATTTTAATTAAAATAAATATAATTATAATTTATCTACTATTATATTTATTCTAACATATAAAATTTCTTTGTTTTTATTTGTAAAAAAATAATAATCATAGAGCACCAAAGATAATTCATAAAAAAGGGAAAAAAACAAAAAAGAAATTTATGGCTATAAGGCTTTGACTGCGTCCGAAGAAAACGAAAAGCACCTGTGTTTCCCTGTATCCTTATTCCGTAGTCGTAACGTCAGCTGGGGGCACAGTACTCCTACGAACTACGGTACTGAGTGTAAATTTGGACTTGTCCGGCCTTGTTTGCAGTTGTAGGAAAGTTTGGGTATGGGGAGGGTTTTTCAAGTTGATTTGGAAGGCAGGGCTTACAGATGCAGATTTTGCAATAGCCCTCTTGCCCTCGCCGATGACGTTCTCTCTCGGGTACTTTCTTTTTCCTCTCACCATTCAAACTCGCGTTTTTTAATTTTTAATTGAAACAATTGCAGCTATGTCCGCTTTCGGATGGAATCGATTGTTTTGGTGAAAGATTGGATTTTTTGTTACTTCGATAATCAATCAAAAGCCGGAGGGACCTTTTGATAAAATTGATGGGATTAAATTGCTTCAACTATATTGTCAATTATATATTTGGTTGGCACCAAACTGGGCAGCTGTAGAATTGGTACTTTTCTCTGCTTTTAGAATCTTAAGACTTATAATTTAATTCAGATTGTGGTTCTGTGACTTTCTGGGAAATTAGGGCGTGTACGAATTAGCTTATTCTTCTTATTTTTAAGAGAACAGTGGCATCAAATTTGATGGATTCGAGCATCTAAAGTGAGGCTAGCATGTAATACACGGTGAGGAAGTATGTAACTTGATATTGGCTAAATGATATTTTAGGTGATGCTAGAATAAAAATGGAGTTAAATGTTTAGTTCATGAACGAAGACGAACGATCATTTTGGAAATGGAGTAACAGCAAGTTGTTCAATAAAAATTTGGTGAGAGAGTGATTGAACAAGTGGAGTTAACTTCAATCTGCAAGGAACGATATGGAGAGCTAATTAATAGTGGGAAAGCATGGAACATGGACTTTTCTGACAGATAAACTCATTGTTCCTTTTTAGGGAGAAATTGAGGGGAATGCAGGTTGTGCTCTTGCCACCATCTCACAGAATTTCTTGAAAATGGAATAACTTTGATCGGAGAACAGAGAAGTTGGCTTTTGGACGTGAGACACGACAAAATGCTTTTAGGAGTGGGGTAGACCATGTTTCAGCCCACAAATTCTGCTGATGAGAGGGAATCCATGGATTGGAAAACTAGTTATATGCATTGAACCAATTATTGACATATTTCTTCATTTTTTTTCGCTTTATATTTGGTGCAAAGAAAAATCCAAAAAGATAAACAGAATTGAGGGAGTCTTTTGTCTGTCAAGACCTGAATCATGCCGTTTCTTTTTGTGAACTGTGTCACTAACCATGAGACTAAAAAGATGCAGAAAGAAGGGTTGACTGAGTAAACTAGTGTGCCTCTTTACAAAGGCCTCTAATTTTCAAGAGCCCAAGCTGGTTAGAGGGTTTTCCAGTTAGGATGACTTAAGGCAAGCGTGTCTCATATTGTATTCAAGTTTCAAACTAAAAGCAAAGTTGTTTGAGTAAAACATTGGACTGCTTTTAAGTCACTTGATCTTAGTTCCTTGCTGGTTGATTTTCTTGCACTTGCACTTTCACTCTTATAGTGCATGCCCTAGGATTTTCCTGTTTCCATTTCTCTTATTTTCAAGTGTATTGTATAGTTTCACTGTACTCGGGCTTCCCCTCACTCTGTCTTTGGCGCCATTCTGTGAAACTTTTAGTTTATTAAAAGTTAAAGAGTCTCTGCAAAAGCATACAGCATTTGGTCCTGCATTTTGGTTTATATTGCCTTGATCCAACCAAGTTCTAAGGTTGTGTAGAATTTCCAAGTCCATGCCCAGCTTCTGTGTGTTTGTGCACTCTGCTGATTGGAATCTGTTCTTTTTCCTAACATGCTGTTTGCAGTTGCAAGACATGATATATCGATGCCATATTTGTATATTTTGGACATTCTAGGTGTTGGCATTTTTTTGCAGTGGAGAGATACATAATATTGTAAACTTAGTGCTTTTGAGATTTGAGCTGATAGTTCGAACATAAAGAGTAGGCAGTATTTTTTTTTTAATATTTAAATAAAAAAGGGACGCTGTATTATTAGCTCCATGTCTGAGATTGCTGTTGCTTCTTTCAAAACAAAATTAAATTGTTTGATATCTTGATACTTTATGTATATCAGTCTCTGCCTAGTGTTTATGTTAGCACACAGTGATGCTTGAAATAAAATGTTACCGCGGGAGTAAGGTGTTAATTACTGGTGTTTCTTTCACATGCCTGTTCTTAATTATATATATGCTTGCTGTTTTTTGTGATAAACGAGTTAAGGAGTTTAACTCATTGAGCCTGCTCTAATTTGGTCTTTGTCTTAGATTATTATTGGAAATTGCTTTTATTTGTTCAAATGTTGCAAATATGTCTAGCTCAATGGGGATGAGCCTTTCATATACCCCAGCAATTTAACTTCAGTTTTTGCCCCTGTGATGCAATCAGTCCTTCAACTGCCGTCGAGGGAGAGCATACCTATTCAGCAATGTGTAAGTTATTTGCAACTTTTGCTTCTTCTTTTTCACCCATCTCTTGATTAATATTATACTTAATATTTTGCAATGGACTCGGTCGAAATTCCTACCGTGGCCCCTTCCCACCCCAAAGCATCTGTTCCTCTATTGATGTGGGAAAATATATTGAAAAATTATGATGGGGTCAATTTCAGATTTTAATAATAAGCAACCTTTATAACAGGGAAGCTAACTGTGGTGTCACAATATTGATGTTGGTTACTTATCAAAGCTACGCATAGTGTCAATCTTACACAATGATACCAAAGCCTCCATGTGCCCAGCAATATGGACTTATAGAAGTTTAAAGGAAACCTGAGGTAAATACCATCTGACAGAGGGTGAAGCAGAGAAGTGAAGAGGTAAGAGAAGATAGCAAGGAATTAAAAGTCGAGCTGTTTTTTGGTCAATCAAAAGTTCAAGGAGTTTTGGTGCTACTCGTTTCTAAAGGAGTGTGCCATTTTTCTTTTGTAGCCATAATTGTCACACTTGGCACCTGGAGGACAGATATGATGCATTTGCCCTCCAGGTGATTCGGTAGCTTTCTGGTATCAAGTGTGACAATAATGTTTTAGTTTATGTGACGTCATTTGTTTAGGTAGTGTTTGAATGGACGGCAAGGGGTGGAATGGAATGGCTAAAGTGGATTGGGCCACTATTTAGGATTTTTTTTTTTTTAATGGTGAAATGGAATAGTAAGAGATGGCCTCCAAGACTCCTCCTTGCCATTCAAAACTCAAAATTTGTGTGTCCTTCCAAATTGGAGGATTTGGGATGGAATGACTTGCATTTCTATTAAAAATTACAAATATACCCTCATATCCTAATATACTCTTGTAAGTGGGTTTATTTCATAAGGGTAATATTGGAAAAAAAATTATAAGCCATTCAATTCCTTCCATTTTATTACTACTTCCAAACAATGGTAAAGGAACTCCCTCCCTTCACTCTTTATAACTCCCAGACAATGGAATGGCACATGACTTGCTGTTCCATTATTTGTCATTTTATTCCATCCTCATAAACTTCCAAACATGGTGTTAAATTTGAAAAGGTATTACAACTATAGGAGCTTTTGTGTAAACTTCCTAGTGGCCCAGCAAAGTGGAAACAGAATAGCTCTATTGTTTGTGGACCGCAATAAATTGGAATGATTTTCTAATTGTTCACTTGGCCTGTAAGTTATGCAATACGAAGTAGCTCTCTTTTCTCCCTATATGTTCTGTATCTGAAGTAAAGGTTGGTTTTGATCCTAGAAAATGCTTCCAAGAGCCATGCTAGTTGAACCATTAACTTTCTTTAACCATTTAATGGCTTCATTAGCATCTTTCCGAATAATTGTTTTCAATTTTTTTGTTCATTAATTTCTGGTCTCTGATAGGGTGAATATATCGCATGGGCCTCAAGAGGAGAGAATGATGATGTCTGGCTTGCATACTGTTGAAGACATATTTTGTTGCTGCTGTGGACAAATTCTTGGATGGAAATATGTAAGCTTTACCACACAACTCAAGTTTCTTGTACTTTGGTTATGTTAAAGTATAAGCATTGTGCAAGCGTGTCAAGCAATGAAATTTCAAAACGATTTGATAAGTCTGACATTTCTAAAGTAGTTTAATGAATGAGTTTGATAAGTATGAATACATTCTAATCTTGAAGTCACAGCGCTGAAGGTCTCGAATGTTGTTTTGCAAAAAATTTAAAAATGAAGTAATCCTGGATATATCCCATGCGCAGAAACCTGAATTTACTCTCAAGTTGCAAATTACAGTGCTCGTTTCCTGTCATTCCCCTCGCAATTGGTTCTTACATGTTTAGGTAAAAATTGGCCATAATCATTTCTCATGTCCAATTGTGAAGGAAAAGTGAAACATTGTTTCCCTTAGCTTCCATAATCATCACACTTCCTGATCCAGCATAGTTTCACTGATGTTTTTATTGGAAATTGTTTATTTTACATTTACACTTTCTTGTAATTTGACACTTCTAAAGTGATTTTGCTGAAAATATCCTTACATTCTACTATTTCAAATCAATTATTTAAAATCTAGACCAATCACAAATTTTAACGGTGTGAGCACTTGGAAAAGAATGGAACTTCAATGGGGACTACTACTCTCTCGTTTTCTCTCTGTATAGGATTTGATTTTCTTGATTTTACAGCTGTTGTATGCCTACATGTTCTCCTCTACATATTGTAATTTAGTCAAGTAAAGCTCTGTTTTCTGATTCTGATCTACCATGAAAAAAAATGTTTGAGCAGCGAGGGTACTCCACATGTTTTTTCCCCGCCTTGCATTTCATATGAAGAGGTTGTTTTCTGTCCCGCCAGAAGGTGATTAAAACAGATGCATTCTCCATAAAACTGCACATCTGTCATGTGCTCTATAAATATTACCAAAAATTATTTGGAGTATTAAGAGCATTAGGTGAGTGATAGCTTGTAGATTTATTTAGAAGGGTTATGTATGGAAGCACATCCATAATGGCATTGATGTCCCGCCACTTGGATAGAGTTATTTTTCTTTTTTTAATGTTTTTATCGTTATTCATTAGATCAACATTACCTTTTGATGATACAGCCCTTTTAAGTGACATTGACTTTGGATTTCTTCAGGTTGTGGCGCATGACAAAAATCAAAGATTCAAGGAAGGGAAGTTTGTGCTTGAGAGGTATAGTTTAAAACATTTGTAGTTCTGGCTTTAATAATTTAAACTCAAAGTTGAAACGTATAGTAAATTATCTCTTTATGCATCTAACAGATGGAGGATAGTTGATGATGTTGCAGAGGAGTTCAATTTGGATGACCGTCCTGGTTCAAGCGATGCAGAAAACCCATAGAGTTGCTGCTTTTCCTTGAATTCAACTACTGTTAGCAAACATACAGCTAGTATATATCATGACAATTTTGGGAAGAAACTATCTCAATTGGAGCAAGTAACTGTAGTAAACCTAGCTCAATTACAGCAGTTATAAATCTTTGTCGGGCTTCAAAGCTTGCTATATATTTTTGGGAAGCCAATAGTGGTCATCTCCTAAAGAAACGACCTGAGGTGCCTGCAGATTGGAAGAGTATCACTTTGAATGATCTCTGATTTGCATGGAGAACCGGGTTTTTATTGCAAGGAGTTTACATTTTAACTTTTCTATATTAAGATTGGTTGCCGTTATTAATACCCCCCCTATCCCCGCCAAAGTAGGTCGACTTTGTTTAGAACAGAAGCCAAGTTGTTGTGACTCTGCTCTACAGCCCTGTAGCTGCTATAATGCGCTTTTACTTTCTCTAGTACCCTCGCCTTCCCCGTATTAAATAATAATGAAATATACATGTTATATTCATATTTTGGCGCTACTGCATTTGAGATGATTGGTTAAGGGACTTCTTTTTCATTTTTTAATAATTTCGATTCAAACTGATGTAGTATACTCATGCGCATGCAATTCCATTTGGTATATTTCCAGCGGTCAAAAGGGCGTAATCATTGGGCGCCCTTTTGCAGCTTTTAGGTAATCCTATTTGCTGAATAGTGTGAAGTACAAACCCATGCGTAGTTTATATTCCACTATGAAAGGCTTTTATCCAATGAGAAGAAAAAAGAAAAAAAAGTGAAATAGTGAGGCAGGTTTAATCATTCAGTATTTTGACCCCAAAAGAAAAAGCTTAATGATAATTCATACAGGACCTTGGAGGCCTGTCCGTTCAGCTACACGCTTGTGACCAATGAGACAAAAATCTATACCAAGAACCAAGACCCACCAGACACAAACTTTTGAATTCAAGCAACAAATCAATGGCTCCCACTTTGGTTTTGTTTGCGCTTTTAGAGTAAAATGATAACAATTATGGTATGTCACTACCATCTATAACATGTCCCTGCTGCGTTTGCAATAATAGAGCCGTCCAATAATATTATGGTCATGTTAAATTAAATGGGAACTTGGTCATAAATGCTTATGGATCATCCTCTCTCTCTCTCTCCCTCTCTTTTTCTAATTTTACACAAAATTTTGAGAATTCAAACTCGCTATAAATAAGATAGGATACGCATATCCTGGTCTGAACTTGTGGGATCCACCTTTAATCAGCAAATTCCGAAGATAGAATAAAACAAAAGAATATTAATAATAATGAATAAAGTAGGGCGTATATGGTACGTGAAAGATATGCCCATATTATAAGATCCAGACGGCTTAGAAAGCTGAAAGGAAAGAAAGAGAAAAGAATTGAGTGTGTTATGAGGCTACCTTGTTTCAAAATTTCCAGAAAATGAGTATGGGCTGGGCCCACACAGGCAGCGACGGTGGGGTTGCTTTCATCCAATATTAAAATTGTTTTTGGACTTTCTCGGCCCGGCAGCCGCAGCCGCAGCCGGCACAGGGCCTCTCCAACCACGTGATTCCTCATGGCTTAATATTATTACACTTTTAGAAAATATAAATAAAGATAGCTTTTCCAAGCAATTTAAAAAGCCACTCTGCCCACTGTATTATCTTGAAAGGCGAAACGTCAAAACAACTTTTCTTTCTTCCTTTTTTTTAATAGGAGGAAAGGTTGGCTTAATATTCAAGTGTTTATTATTATATTTTTGAATAAAAATGTCTTTAAAAAATAAATATATCAAAAGTGAATTTTTTCTATGGCGCAATATTACATTGAGTCTTTTTAAAAAAAATTTTACATGTCATATTTTGATCAAAATATTGAGTGAACTAGAAAATTATTTGATAAATACAAAGTTAGAAATAAAAATAAAAATAAAAAGTAAATAGAATGGACAGAAAATAAGTCTCATGTTTTCATTTTAAACAAAGTAATAAAAAAATTATTAAATAATAATTACAAAAATATAATAAATATTACAAATAAAGGTAAGAAAAGACATTATCTTTTTCTTTTTGAATATTATAAAATCCTTTTTAAAGAGAGAGAAAGAGTGTGTGTGTGTGTGTGTATATATATATATATATATATTAATTTTTCATGAGTTTTGGTTAAATTACATATAATGTTTCTTTTATGATAAAAACTACACTAACTTTGCCTTAATTTATGTTCTTTCAATAAAATAAAATTTTTACAAAATATGTAGCTCTTCCAAAATTAAATTTTTTTAAAAAGAAAGAACAAATACAAAACAAAAACAAAAAAAATTAAATTTTTTAAACTATTTTTATTGTTATATTAAAATAAATTACAATCTCATTAAAACTTAACATCAATAAGTTCAAATCCTCTCAATTTAAGAGGAAAATTGAGGTTATTATTTTAGGAAAGAAAAATGATAAAAGAGGGAATGGATAAAAATAATGAAAATAGATTTTATACAAACTTTTATTTTTTTATATCAATCTTCTACAGACAATGTGTAATATTGAAGAGGATTTAGTTTTAATATTAATTTAATTATTTTTATTATCATATCAAGAATAAAGTTACAATTTAATATCACCTAGAAAATTAATTTCTTTAATAAAAAATAAACTTCTTTAATATACATCAAAACATAAAAAGAACTTAATATATTTTGTAAAATGAAAGAAATATTACACGTGTTTTTGCTAATCTTAAAAAAAGATTAGCATAATACCTATATAATTTTATGTAAGTTTTGTCCTTTTCAATTTTGAAATGATCATAGATGTTGATGGCAAAGTAGGCATGCATGCGTGAAGATAGCAACGACGAAGAGAGAGTGGATAGTTGGAATGAACTGAACGGCGTCGTTTGAAGGAATGCGAAGAAGGGTCATGAATATTTAAATAAGGTTGAAATTAATTAAATATTTATTATCATTTTTCAATAAAAATATAAAAAAGTGAATATAATTTTTTACAAATATAAAAAATATTTTTATCAAAAAGACGTGATAATAATAAACAGCGACCCCAACTTCATGAGGGAAATGAATTGGTATGGGTGCGCCGGCGCAGTCACTGATAATGATGTGGGAGAAGCATACGACACGACTATGAGGCCCCCAACCTATCCCTTGCTTTCTCTTTTTCTTTATTTTCTGCGTATAACATATAAAACCGCGAGGGGTGTGTGTGTGTGTGTGTGTGTGTGTGTGTGTGTGTGTGAGGTCACGACAACAGATTCGTGAGGGCCCATCTCCCACTATCGCGCCACGTGGATCCCATTATCATTGTTTTGCCTGATTTTTTAGACCCCAAGGCACTGGGTCAAATCGCTCATCAACAGAGAAAGAAAACAGAACAAAATAAAAAAATAAAAAAAATAAATAAATAAATGAAGGGTTTGCGTGTTAAAGTGGTGGTTTGCAGATATGCGTCTTTAAGGCCACTCCATCGTATATTTCTCTGACAATTAGGTTATGTGACTCACCTTTTTAATTTTTCGTCCTCTCTCTCTCCCCCAACAAACTATCCCTACTTTTACTAACTTTTTATTGCATTTTTTAAAAAATAAAAATAAAAAATAAAAAAATCTTTTCTCATACTTTAAATAATAGATTTATTTTTCATGGAAAGTGAAATTGAAAATCAAGAGACTACCTACTGTCTAGTATCTAAAGACTACCCTATGAAATTCCGTATGTTGCGATTGTCGTGTTGTGTCATTGCTTTCATCAGCCACATGCACGGGAATTTGGTTCTGATGCCATTACACATGCACTCACACAACAACATGCTAGCATGCACTTGTTTCTTAACCCAATCCCAAATTAACTTACCGTGTTCCCAATCGTAACTTTCCTTTCAGCCCAGGAATGAGCTTTATAATTTATTAATCACTTCTTTTCATTCTCTTTCTCACACATATTACACACTTACAAATGAGTTTGAAGATTCCATTAAAATACAGTAAAATATATCTTTCAAGGGGACAGAACTGATTCGTTTATGTATTTTAATTTTATGAACGACGTAGTCATTTTCCCAATTACATATATGTATGTCGTATTTTAAACAAGAGCAATTAATGCTCTTTAGCGCTAGCTACTTCAACCACTCCTGACATCATCAACATGCATATGCTGTCATGTCCGAACTGTGATCGTCTACTATACAATAATCACCCATAAATGCTAACGCAATTACGTAGGGTGCTGGTGTTGCACCCTCAAGTTCGCAAAAATTTCTTTCTGAATTGACTTGACGTCTAGCTTTTGTCAACACCAAGACTTGCGTTATGCTATTTTTCTTGGAGGGAGTTATATCATAAGATATGTACGTACCACCTAGCTTCTTAAATTATTTTGAGCAGGAAAGTTAAGTATCTAATCAACTTATCACAAGCGCAAAACCGAAGGCAAAAGATTCGATTCATATTATTGTAGGAAGAACTCCTATCACAAGTAAAGTTGCGAAGGAATAAATTCTCACTAACCATTAATGAATATTTATATGCATAGTGAGAAAAAGAGTTATTGGACATTGCTTTGAATGACAAAAACCTAGTGAGGTTATCCTAAACATGTGGCGAAGTTTAGTTAGACCCCCAAACATGCATAGTTTTATGTCGGGCGAATTGAAAACACAAAGTGAAGGAGGGTGTTGCAGAGACGGGAAAGCCGCTTTGTTTATAAAGCCTGCACTTAAATCAAGAAAATTAGGAATCCTCTTTAGTCTGTTTCCATTTAACCCAATTATTTATTTATTTATTTATTAGCCAACGTTCCCAAGCAAAACCAACTTATCCAAGCCACACATAATACTATTAAGTTCCATAAATATACAGGCTACTCCCAACCCCACACAATCTCCAACCCACCACCATCGCCAAGACAAGACGCGCGCTGAACAGCGGGTGGGTCTTACTGGTCGGCTTTATTTATGCACTGCTACAATTATCAAAACCAGAATTCTGCACTCTGTAGCAACCTGACTCTGAAAGGAATGCCATCATGCCGACACCCACACGCCCACTTCCCAGCCAAATTCCACTCCAACTCTCCATCTAGTTGCGCGTGCAATTTACTTGCCGCAGCACAACCGAGCAACGGTCGTCCACCACACTTCCCACCGTTCTACCACTACTAATACTAACCCCAAAGTAGTTTCAAGGACGGAGATGAAAATTTTTCAGAGTAAAAATGGAGAATTAAAAATATATACATAGGATATTTTTCTATTTTTCAATATTTTTTGTTAGATAATCCCTCTCAGATGGTGATAATAATAAAGACTGGAACAACAGAAACATAATGGTGGAAAAAAAAGGGGGTAGATAGGAGGGAGCGCAAAACGACATCGTCTAATTACCCCAGTCCCTAGGGTACAAAATGCCCATTCATAGCCACAAGGGAGGAGGTTCGTTCAAGTCAATCGGCAGGCCTCGCCGAACAAGACCAAGAAACGACGCCGTAGGAGAGCTCTCAGGCACCTGATGATGACCACCGCCCACGGAGACAGAACCGTCACGCCGGTTGTGAACCATCGCAACCGACGCCGCAGGCGAAGGTGGAGGAGGATCAAAGCTCATATCCTTGAGAACACCCGCGTGGAGGAGCTCATTGAGCACGAGGCGACCGGAGGGGATGGGAGACCAGCGATGATCAGAGCTTGGGACGTTGAGGTCAAGGCAGAGACCTCCGGCGGCCACCGGCGCTGGAGGAAAGTTGGTTTTGGCTTTGGGTCCGCGGAGGGAACGGGCGGCACCGTCGTAGGCAAGCGCCGCTTCTTCCGGAGTGTCGAATGTACCCAACCAAACACGCGTTTTCTTCCACGGATCGCGAATCTCAGCAGCGTATCGACCCCACGGTCGCTTTCTCACCCCTCTGTAGTGACCCTCGCGCGACGTGGCAGAAGAAGGAGAAGAAGAAGAAGCCATGAAACGAAGCTTCGTTGGTATATCTCTCTCACACTCCCAGCAAGAGCCTTCAGACACCAAGTAGGGAGAAAGATTGAATGAGGAAGTGGGTGAAATAGAGAGAGGGACCCACGCAGCCTCCCGTAATCGTCGGCTGGACGGCACGACACTATACTCTGTTTGATTTCTTTTTCTCTCGTTTCCTTATATACTCGTAAAAAAAAACCCAAGAAAATTAGGATGAAAATGCGGGTTTTGGGGAGAGCCGTCCGATGGTGATGTATGATAAAGGGGACGGTTGTGATTGAAAGGACGAAAGAACACGCGGAACAAGAAGTGCGTGGAAGAGGGATGCGGGACCCAGGAGGAGAAAAAAGCCGCCGCCTGATTGGATTCGGACGTGTGCGCAGGGAAGAGGATATGATAGGATCATGTGAGTGACGTAAGCCCTACAGAAAAATATACGCGCCTGACATTTTTATTCATTCTTAAATTTTATAATATAATTTGAAAAAATTAATTATTAAATGAGAAAAAAATTTAATTAAATAATTTTTATTAAAAACTTAATAATAAATATATAAAAAGTTTTTTTTAATAGTAAAAAAGGAAAAAGAGAGGGGAGGTGGTGGAGGTGTCTGAGTTGGAGGGAACAGAAGGAGTTGGGCCCAAGACAGAGAGATGGGATGGGACTGAAATGGGGAGGGTGTGTCTGGATGGCGTGTTTGACTCGCTTCCCCTGTCTCTGTTCTGACACTATAATTCACTTTTTTTAATTATTAAAAAATAATTCAAAAAAGAAAATGTTGTTGTGTGTGTGTGTGTGTGTGTGTGTGTGTGTTTGTGTGATTTGAGTGGGCGAAAGAGGGAGGGAGTCTGAGACTCAGAATGACTGCACTTACCTGACACACCATAAACATACAAAAACAGGGTCGTAATAATGGTCACGTGAATGCTATTATTCATTTTTTAGAAAATTTTCAATTTTTACAGTGTTGTTTATTTCTGGGTTTGTGGGTGGTGGTTTCGTTTCAGAGGGACCATGTTTGTTGATTCTCTGCACATAGACACGTGTGTTTTGTTTTATGTTTTTTCAAATTTACTTTTCTGCTTTCACTTTTTTGATAGGACGGAGCCTTTTCTTTCACCCCCTTTTGTTGGCTCTCCTGTTGGGTTCAGTGTCGTCTTGTTCACTGTTTGGGTTGGCATGTTACCACCTCGTTCCACACCTTCATTACTGACATTTATTATCTTTTTATATGAAAAATCCTTCTTATATCATATTAATCTCTTTTGAATTTTGAATACATTATCTTTTATTAAAAAACTATCATTCAATTTTTTTGACACTTAATATATAAAAGAAACTTATGTATAATTCTTTATATTTTTATTATTAAATGATTTAATTAAAATATAATAAATATATAATTTTTATAAACATATATTTATTATATTTTAATTAAAGAATTTAATAATAATATAAATAATTATATTTAAATGTAATTTTTATTATTTTATTTTATTAATTTTTGTACAAAATATGTTATATTCAAAGCATGAAAGTACTCATCTTTTTGCTCTTCTTTTATTGCTTCTTGTGTTTTATGTGTTACATACCACTTGCTTTTTTATTAATTTATTAATTGAAATGTCAAACCAAAGTAGTGTATAAACAAATGCTGCATCAAGTTTGAAAGTAAGATTATAAATTTACTTTTAAGATGATAATAAAACGATTTAGTGATTATATTTTTGGAAAGAACACATCTTGTGCAACAAAAGTTACCTTTATTATGAAAAATAAAGAGTAAGAGATTCTTATATATATATATATACATATATATCAAATATTAAAAATCTGAACAATATTGTAATATAATTAAACTTTGAATAAATTCAAATGCAAACATGTAAGCAAATTATATATAAAATTCGCTAAAAATCATTTTTAATTTATTTATACGTTTATTTATTATTCATTTAATCTATTAAAATAACAAATATAATTTATCCCTAATGCTGGATGGATATGTACTTGAATGGTGCATATGCATATGAGAATGCATAATTGAACATATATTTGTGTGGACCAGTTCAATATACTAAACTTAAATAATGAGAATGATATAAAGTAAATTGTACATTATTTTCAAATATCAACTATTTGGATAATATAATTTGTAGGGTTCCTATGTTATAAGAATTGGAGGTAAAAAAACATAGCTTTTCCTTCTTCCCTTAAGTGAAAAATTTGGCAAATAGTTTACAGGACATTGAATGATTTTTGCCAAAAAGCATCCTTTCTCATTTCATTTATTATGAATTTTATAGAACCATCACTTATTGTAACTCCCTCTTGGGCCAAAGCAAAGGGGGCTAGGCTCAAAGATAGCAGTGATAATCTCTCTCTTTCTCTTTTCTCCTAAGCTAAACTATATAAGATAAGATGGTAGTACATATAACGAAAAGATATGAAGAAAAGCTATCATATTTAGGTAAACACGATGTGACCCAAATGGAAGAGAACGAAGAACATGTTGACCACGGAAGATCTACGACTTCTAAGGAAAAGGACTGGCTTGATCGCAATGCTAAGAAGATTAAAAATATTGATCATTCCTTTGATCCAGAGGCCTCTGTAGCTTGTTATGATTGAGTTATTTGCTATGAAAACCCTTTTCCCAAAGGAAATGGTTGCAGGAGGAGTTATAAACATATGTTAACTAGGTTGAATGAGGATGTGGAGTAGCCATGTAGTGAATCAGATGATGATTCTAAAGATTCCTTTACCACTAGTTTTGAAGGAAACTTTAAGGAAGATGATGTTATAACGCAAGACCACAAACATACTTCTTCAAATTTCTAGACCATTAAATTTGTGGAAGGGGGTTATAAATGCTCCGAATTTATCTTTTTACAAAAGGTAGGAAAACAACTTCATAGGCCTTAGCAAAACTTCTTAATTGTAAAGTTGCTGTGAAGATCGATCGGTCTTAAGGCATTAAAGTCATGTTTGCAATAGATAATGGCAAAGAATGGTGTTATCACTCCAATAAATTCAGGTAACTATTTTTTCCTTATAAAATTTATTAGTGACCATCACCTTACCATTAGGAAGTGGCACCCTTCGACCCCAACTCTACTAGAATTGATTTTGGGTGAAAATACTTAACCTTCGTATTAAATACTATAACTCGAAAGTCTTAACATATATAGGAAATAAGTTTAGTAAGACTGTTAAGGTGGACTTCAACACTTCTTTATAGGCTAGAGGCAGGTATGCAAGAATATGTATTAAGTTAGATCTTAAAAAACCTTTGCTTTTTAGTTTCAAAATGAAAAGAAGATGCTTTAATCTTCAATACAAGGGTTTCCACTTCCTTTTCCTCCATTGCAGTAAGTTTGGTCATTACCCTGAAGGTTGTCCTAATAGGAAAGTGTTAAGGTTGAGATATTAGAGAGCCACCATGAGATAATCAGCACTAATCGTCTTCCTCCACCGAGCAGCCAAATAGGATTATGGACAATGGTCTAAAAATCTTGAAGATTATGCAAAACAAAGGATAAGAAAGTAGTTACTTTGGTGCCAAAAAAGTCAAGACAACATTTTGACCCATTGGTTGGTTTAAATGTTGATAATATTGATGAGGAGCAAAGTTGTTTGAAGTGGGTGTTAAAGACCAAAATTTGACTAAGGTTGCTTCGGTTAAAGGCATTGCTAATGGACCTAGATGTAAACTTGCCCTAGGCTATCATGGAGCTTCAATTGGATCTAACAACAATTTAAATAAGAAGACCAATAAAGATAATCTCAATGACATCCAAAATGTGGCCCATTAGTTTGCAAGGAAAGATGACCTTAACCATTGAGCTAGGCAAGGAGAATATTTAAAAGAATCATATGCTTTCTAATGTAAGAATCCACGATCCTTTGCTTGGTATGGATTTAGATGGTTTTCATGATTTTGGGTTAGAAAGGGCTATTAATTTAGAACAAGCCATTGGTTAGCATCATTCAAATTATGGGTTGGAGGGGCCACCTAATAAAACATAGAATGATACCCTTATAGAGACCATAGACCACGATTTGAACATCCAATACATGCTACAATTGCATGTTAGTGAGACATTTTCATGGTTGAGAATGGTATAAAAGCCATATAGGTGCTTTAATTTTTTCTTGTATTTTTCATGAATAATATTTTTATTTGGAACGTTCATAATGCTAATGATAATGGTAAATAGTTTTGTGACTCTTCTTGTCTTAATATTATTTCTCTTATCGAAATATATACTAACGAAAAGCCATCACTGTTAGTATATGTTTCTCTTATCAGTAGGCCTAATGAAAAGAAAATTGGGGCTCTTGTCAATATTTCTAAGTGCAGCATTTTTAATGATAAAATTAATAGATGTCAGCTTATGGACTTGGGGTTTGTAGGTTCTCGCTTTACTTAGATGGAACCCAAATTACAAAATTTTGATCATATTTTTGAAAAGTTGGATAGAGCTTTAGATAATGCCAACTTTATTACATATTTCCCTGACTACACCATTAGAGTTCAGGCTTGGGTGAAATTTTCATACCACCAACCTTTTCTTATCCTCCCTTGCAACATTCATATGAGAGTAGAAGCAATCGCCTTTTTTGTTTTAAGGTATCTTGGCTAAGCTAATGCTGATTATCAAAATTTTTTAAAGGTTAATTGGAGGCATGATCTTAGCCTTCAAGAAGTTTTGAAGCTTTTCCTAGTTGATATTCTAACTTAGAATAAGGAGGTCTTCAACAATATTTGGAAACAAAAGAATCGAATCCTCACTTTGCTTAAGGGGTATTCAAAATAGTCCTTTTTTTCCTTACTCAAATCATTTGGTAGAGCTTGAAAATAACCTTTAAGGTGAATTAGAGGAAGTTTTATCTCAGGAAGAGATTTTCTGATTTCAAAAGGCTAAAACATTATAGGTTGCATAAGGTGATTAGAATACCAAGTATTATCATTTGAAAACTATGGCTAAAAGGTGCAGAAAGAAAATGTGAATACTCTGAAATAAGGGAGGGGATTGGATAAAGGATCCTAATGAACTTTAATTTCATATAATTAATTATTATAAGGTCTTTTCCATAAAGAAGTAGTTGTCTGGAACTATTTAATGACCTCTATTACCTACCTAATATAGATTAGAGTGCCCTTATTAAAATGGTTGACTTAATATTTGCAGAAGAAATTAAAGATGCCTTTTTCTTTATATGACCTTTTAAAGCTCCTTGATGGCTTCTTTCCAATCTTTTATTAGTTTTAGTTGGAGATATTTGGCCCCAACCTAGTTAACTTTGTTTCAGATACTTTCTTTGATAGAATCTCTTTAGTTAAGGTTAATAAAACTCTTATTACTCTCATCCAAAAGGTTGATTGTTTAGAGTTCATTACTCAATTTCGCCCTATATTGCTTTGTAATGTTTCTTATGATTGTCTCGTCAAAGTGATTACTAATTACCTCAAACCCATTCTTGATTAGGTAATTTCATAGTTTTAGTTAATTTTCATTCTTAGGCAATATAGTCAAGATAACATTATTGTTGGCCAAAGGATCATCCATACTATAAAGAAAATAAAAGGCAAAAAGGGTTTTTTGTGTCATTAAAATTGATTTGGAAAAAGTTTATAATAGACTTAGGTAGGGTTTTATTGAACATGTCTTAAGGGAGGCTGGCATTAAGGAAGACCCTTATCCTTTCATTGTGCATTGTGTCACTTCCATGTCACTAAATGTCTTATAGAATGGTGATCAAATTTTTTTATCCCTTTAAAGGTATCAGATAAGGCAATCTCATTTCTCTTTACATCTTTGTGTTGTGCATGGATAAGTTATCATATTTAATCTATAATAAAGCTAATAAGGGAGCTTGGAAGTTTTTTTTTTTTTAAATTGGCCATTATAGCCCTACCTTTATGGTACCTTTAAACAGAAATAGGTGTATTTCTCACTCTTATGGTAAGATTGTCGATAAAATCAAGCATATGCTTATAGGGTGGAAAGTGAATTGTCTTTCCATGATAGGGAGAATTACTTTGGCTATGTCCATGCTTAGTGCTTTATCCATTTATCCTATGTTAGTCTATAAGTTTCCTGCTGCTTTTTGTAATGATATTACTTGTCTTTAAAGGAATTTTGCCTAAGTTCATGATGATAATTCTAGGAAGACTCATCTTGTTAATTCGGACATTATTTATAAACCTAAATGAAGGGGGGCTTGGGCTTAAGAGATATTAAGACTATGAATAATGCTTACTTGGCCAAATTGACATGAAAATTGACTATGCAACCCTATGACTTATAATAAAATATCCTTTAAAATAAGTGTATTTGTACTAAGGGTAGTGATGGTTCTTTTACCTTTAAGCTAAGATATTCTCACTTAAGGAAAGCTATTTATCTCTAAAGTGGTTTCATTGCTAAGGGTACTTCTTGGCAAATTCGAGATGGCGAAAAGCACGAGCTTTTACTATGACAAATGGTTCGACCTACACATTGGTCTTATTAATGTTGTTAATTGTGAAGTGAGCCCTGCCTTACTTTTTGGCAAAGTTCATGAATGATTTTCTAGTGAAACTAACTGGGACCTAGCTTATCTTTTCGCTTTGTTAAGCTAGGATATAATCTTAAAGCTCTTAGCTATTGTGCTACCTTGTGTTACTAGTAGTCTTTATTGCTGGTACTAGAATGGTGAAGTGAAGGGGGCTTTTATGGTTAAGAATGCTTACAACCGACTTACAAAGACTCCAATGCATACTACTTCTTCTTACTAGGGTCTAATTTGGAAGTGGAAAGGTTTGAAGAAATTTTGATGTTTCTTATAGATAGCAATTCATAATAAACTACTGACTAACAATTATAGGAGTGGTTGGAGCTTCTCTTTTCCCCTCCATTAGCAGTGTTCAGGGGTGATTAAGGACAAGCTTCACGTTTTGCATGATTGCTGGCATACTTAGAATGTTTGGTTTAAGCTAGTTAATCCTTTGACCCAAGTGTATTTCTTCCCTTTGGATCTGAAAGACTGGTTCATTTTTAATCTTTCAAACTTAGGTGCCTATTGATCTTGCAAGTTTTAGGCTAATACATGGTGTTGGAATTTGATTGTTATGCATGTGGAAAATCTATTGTTTGTTTAAAGAAAGTTTTCTAAAAAAAAAAAAACCTATAACTCTATGGCTACCGTCTTATGCACCAGAGACTTGCTCTTCATTTTGTGTTCATGGAATCCTATGGGTGTTGTCAAGAACACTTTTAATGTTGCTTATCAATGGAACCTCCTTCTCACAAGTTAGATTAAGTTGAATAGTAATGCTTTGATCTTACCCATCTTCGAACTTACTAGCTGTGGTGGCCCTTTGTGGGATGATAGGGGGTGTTTGGCTTCGTGGGTTTTCTAGAAACTTGTTGTTTACTTTTGTTTAGTGTAAAGTTATGAGACATTAAGGTTGGTCTTGACTAGGCTTAGGATTAAGGGCTCTAGAAATATAATCATGGAGTCTAATTCTAAAAGTGTCATTGATTTGACCATTTCTTCGTATTCGGGTATGCAGCTTAGGAACTAAGTTTTTCATAATATTATATGCCTTGCGAAGAGATCTTAGAGTGCTCATTTCAATTTTGCTCCTTGCTTGACAAATAGACAAACTAACTCTTTGGCATGTCTAAGAGCTTCTTAAGATGAAGTTTCTATAATTTGGAGTGATATTTTTGATAAAATTTTTGGGCTTTTGCTTGATGATTATCTAAGATCCTTTGTACTCTTTTTTGTGAACTCTTAGTTTTTGTTTCTCTAGCTTTGGCCTCATTTATTTACTTAAAAAAAAAAGATATCAAGGAAGTGGATCACTTTGTCGATGTCTATGCCCAAGACAAAGAGTCTGTTGGAATACTATTAACTAATACTTTATATGTGATTATTGTAATACACTACATTATAAGCTGATTCTAATGATCAAGAAATTGCATCTTCATCCAAACTACAAGTGAAAAATTCCAAGACACTATATCATATGTTTAGGATATATCCAACATATATGCACACCATCATGGTTGAGGTTTATTAATATGATGCAACCTATGTAGAAGCTCAAAGGCTAAAATAATATTATCCAAAATAAGTTGCCTCAAAAGAAATACATTTTAATTATGAGCAATAACCTTTCTTAATACATGCTTTAGGCGATTACAAATTATCTTGAATATAAGTTTATAAACCACATTGTATAAAATAATAAGTTTAAAATCTTGTAAAGTTTAGGGTAAATCACATTTAGAAATATAGTATAAGAATGATTTAAAACTTTCAACAAATCACCATTTTGGAAGAAAGCCATAACCTTATTAATCAAATCATCTCGAAGTAAATCCCAATAAGTTTGGTAAAATTTAATATGAAATCCATAAAGTCTAAGGGCACTACCCACCTTTAATTGAAATACTACTTGTTTAAAATAGTAATAAAAGACTAAAGAGTTTGAATATAAGAGGATATATTAAATTGGTCTAACTCCTTCTTTAAAATAGTAATAGAAGACTAAAAGGTCTGCATATGAGAGGATATATTAAATTGATCTAACTCTTAAATAATCTGAGACACATATAATGACGTATTAGATAAAAAAAATTGTTGAAAATAAGAAACATGTAGGATGCTCAATTTGCTAGAAATCTTGCACCAAATTCCAATCTTGTCTTAATTCTAGGTATAAATTATTAATTTTATGCATTTTAACCAAATTATCAAAATGTTTTGCATTTCTACTACCTTAAACCAACCAAACCTATCTAGTTTTTTGGCCTAAAGAGCTTCCTTACAATCATTACAAAATTCAAGCCTTTGTTTAATATCTCTCTCATTTAAATCCACTTTTTCTATTGTTAGTCTTGATTAAACTTGTTTTAATTTCCGTTCTAAATCAGATATCTTTTGTTTAATATTGCCAACTTGTATTTTATTCCAATGATGGATTTTAACTACTTTAGTAACAACTTGATAAGCAAAAG
Organism: Erythrophleum fordii; assembly: GCA_032878935.1. Taxonomy (NCBI): domain Eukaryota; kingdom Viridiplantae; phylum Streptophyta; class Magnoliopsida; order Fabales; family Fabaceae; genus Erythrophleum; species Erythrophleum fordii. Next base: position 12,913,290 of record JAVQMF010000037.1, on the reverse strand, counting down.
AACTAGACACTCATTCATTCCAACTTTTCTATACAATAACATTAAATTTTGGAAACAAAAACAAAATAATTTTCAAAATAGAATAGGTGTTTCCTATAAGAGGGCCATAAGCCTATATTAAACACTAATTGAGCATGATTTGATGCCCCGTTTGGTAGAATAAAGTAGAAAGAAAAAGAGAAGGAATCCATTAAATAATTCTGTTTGGTACATATTCTGTAGAATTAGAGAAGGAATCTATTTTCATTCCATAAACATGTAAATCAAGAGTATTAAATATGCTTAACTTATGCAAATTGTATTACACCTTTGTTATCATTATTTCTTTTCTTTTCTTTTTTTAATTTCAATATTATTTTTAAGTGGAAACACAAAAGTTATTTTCCAATCATTCTTTTTTATTATCTATTATTTTTATCCAATCAAACATAGAAATAGAATGACATTTCCATTTTTTTCTATATTATAACAAACATAATTATTCTATTCTATTCATATCCTCATTTCCTTTTTTTTTTTCCATATCTAATAATTATGTGTATCAAACAAGACATGAGGTAGTTAAACTAATAGTATACAATCTGGATTATGGAAATAACTTAAGCCATTCTGAATTACACATAGCATGATCTAATCGGCTCCAAACAACATCAGGCCCTATCCATTGTTAGTCTAAGTGTACTATATTCTATGAGGTTTAATATATACAAATTAACATGTATTAATTATATCACAAAACAAACTCTTACCCTATGTTAAAGAAACATGAATTTTTGTGTTTGGTCTTGTAAGTATAATGTCTTATTAAAATCACTAATGGCTAAAAAACGGTTGTGTAGTGGTTTTGAACCAATTCTATAAAATATACCGATTCGAAAAGTCAGGAAAACCATGGACAAAAGTAATAAGAAGACACTTACCTTTGAGTATCTAAAATATGTATGTGATTCCATTAAGGTGAAGAATCCAATAGCTGAGAACAATACTCATCACAACTACTTAAAAACAAACCACCACTTGATCCAACCACATGCAGGACCAAATATCTAATGATAACTGAAATGTTAGAAACCAACGCCTTTTCTTTGGAGAAGAATCAGAGAGCACCCTAATAATTTAAGATCAATCAAGTAACCTGCAGCTAACTCTTAGCCAGTAGCTAAAATTGATGGATTAAATGCCCGGTCAAAAGCCCAATTAGCCAATCCATAACAACTTGGTAATAAAGCAACTCGCCCAATAGAAACTTCGGATGAAATGAAGAAAGAGGTATAAAATCTAGCCCAGCAGTTATTCCTTAAAAATAAAATATAATCAAAATATTCTAAAAAATAATATTCATTTTTTATTAAAAATATGATTTATTACAATTATATTTTAAACTTTTATTTTAAAACATTATTAAAAAATTTATGACAATACTTATATTTTTTAATATATATATATAATACAAATATTTTTTTTAAAAATTAAATCATTATCTATAAATTATTTAAATTTAAAAATATTTTGTGAATATATTCTCTGTTTTAATAATTTATTTTTTATCAAATAATTTTAGAATTTGCTAAAATTTTAAAATTGACTATTTATATTGGGTAACTTTATATTTAATATTTATTATATTATATAAGTCATAAATATAATAACATTTTGATCAAAATAAATATACTTATAGTTTATCTTTTATTGTAGGGAGATATTGTAACGTATTCTTTGGTTTTAAGGAGGAAAGGAGGCTGGATATTCTACTTTGCCTAGAGGCATAGTAGAGTTGCTTGCCCCCCAAATAGGGAGGTCAACACCTTTATTTTAATTTAATTTTTTTTATAAGAACATTTTGTTTAGGATGATAAGTGTTGTCTTAGGATAAGATCCGCTAACAGATGAGAGTGTATGTTTTCAAACTAAAAAAAAAATTGCTAATTTGAACATCTCTCAAAAAGAAAAAAAAAAAGAGAGAATAATTTACCTTTGTTTTAAAGATTTACAGTTTTTTTTTTAACTCAAAGATTTAGAGTTGATTGCTGCTAAATCTATGTCATAAATCAATATTTACCACATAATTCAAAGAGTTTCCATTATATCATTAAAAATAATAATTTTTGTTGTTGTTAAGAGCGATGTCAAAGAAAGTCTAAATTAATGATTTACATATTCAAATTTTTTTACTCTTCTTTTAATTTAATCTTTTGAAGATAATTAATTTAGTCCCCAAGCATTTTATTGTTAATTGATGATATAAACTTGTCCAAGTATCTTGGACTCTTAATAAGACATCATTTTGTCTAATTTTACAAGAATCAATTGATCTAACCCCAAAATTGACGTTGTTAGGGCTCCAAGCTTTGTGAGACAAGACAAAACATCATTTTGGAGGTTTAAAACACTAGGACAAATCCATACTGTTAATAATCATATAAACTCCCGTTTATACCAGATGTAAGTTTACCAAGTGACTTTGCCCGACAATAAAAACATTTTTTCATTAAAAAAAATTAAAAAACTCAATTGAAAGACTTTATTTTTAAAGAATCAAACTAAAAGATGAGTATTTTTTTTTTTGGGGAACTAAACCATTAATTAATTCAAAAAGTAATGTGGTGTACTAAGAAAAATTGTAGTGATCTCTCCGTCGTTTGTGGCCGTAGAAAAACCAAACTCCCTGATTAATGTTAACGTAAATTTCAGATCTTACCAACCTGTGGAACATAGGAATTCTATATGCAATTGATCGGCAAAGTGTTAAAACATCCTCCGCTATAAGATTCCCAAGTTTAAGCATACACGAAACAACGAAACAGTCAAAGCGAGCACAGCAATGCACAAAATTTTCCAATTTACAAAGCTTATAGAAGTGGTTCAATTTGTAGAAGAAACACAGAATGGACGACAGCTACACCAGAAGATGAGATTATCTGACATTTAAGCCACCAAAATAGGTGTGAGATTGTTCAAAGTGATATAACAATTGAAGGCAGAAACAGAGCAATAGGACATGATGAGACGTGGAAAAGATGGGAAGCTATGATGAAAGCAAGATAGGCCCAGTCTCAACAGCGGTGCGGGCATTGCCATAACTATTATGCCTGCTCATTTGGATGTCACGGGATGAATGGGTCCTTGCTTTTGCATATGGAGCAGCCCTTGCTGCAAGAGAAAATCACAGAGACAATAAATTTTCATTCTAAGATAATCTTGATTTCTCAATGCTTCTCAAGATGATTTGTGTAAATTAAACCGTGATCCCATATCCCAAGCTTTAAGTTCGAAATTTCAGATTAGTAGGTTTGAAGTTCAAATTTCTCTAGTTAAGTTTCCCGGGAAATCAATACAATTAGTAAGTGTTCAAGTTCATAAGTTGAGAAAATGGTGCTTGGCCTGCACAATACCAATGGCGATACCATGATGATTATTTTTTTTGTTAATGTTAGATACCATGGTGATTTCATTACTACAGTATATCCATATAAAGTGAAACATGACATAGTAAAATTGGTAAAAGCTCTTAAATCATATTGGGATGAAACACATATGGATGATGTCTTGATAGTGGAACTCATAAATGATGAACACCCTTACCTGCAATTTGCTGAGCTCGGAGGATATTTTGCCGTCTTTTCCACCAGCACACTGAACAGGTTACAAGAAGTAGAAAAGCAAAAGAAGCTCCTAGTCCGATGCCAATTATGGCGCCAGCAGAAAGGTGAGACCCGCATGTAGGTAATCCAGGTATACCGCACAGACCAGCATTGTCAGTAAAACTGCAACCATGTACAAGTGTTGTGGTGCAGATTTAACAGATTTAAAAACATTATTACCCAGGAAAGAAAATTAAAAAAAAAAAAAAGAAAAGAAAAAAAGCAAGTGGAATAAATAGCATGAACATATAGTATCTCCTTTCACAGCGTTTATAGTCTAAAGTTTCTAAACAAGTTTAGACCATTGACAACATACTTGAAGCTAGCTCTGTGCAGAAGTCTTCCTCCTAAAGTTGCAGGGACCCTTCCAGACAGCAAGTTGCCATTAAGATTCCTGCATGAGGACATCTTAATACAAGCTCTACATTTTTAATTTTTATTAAAAAAACTTATTATATATTTAAACACTAGAAAATCATACAGTCTCTGTAATGATGACAACTGTCCAAGGCTTTCCGAAATTGATCCATTGAAAAAGTTGTAGGACAAGTCCCTGCATGAGTACATCACATTCAAAAATGCCATTAGCAAAAGGGAAGTAAACAATCATGGAATGAAATAGTTGACACCTTTCAGTAATCAAACAGTGAAGGCTAATTTCAACTGGTTCTCGTAAAAGCATGAAGAAACTGAATTTTCTACTTTCTCATCAGTGAGATTTTGAGACACAATTCAGCTTTTTTAAATCTTCCACCAGAATCAACTAATGAATCTTTCCAGCTAAAGGAATGTTCACCTCCATCATTAACCTTTCACGGGTTCATTTAGATAACTGACTCTACTTTTCTTTCTATCCTTTATGTAATGTCCAACTCTTAATTATCTTATACAAATCAGAGCCATGGGTACAACATAGATATTTCACAATACTAGGAGAAAAATCCAACTGTCCCTCCTTCAGTTCAGCTCATAACTACTGAAAGGTAGTTACTGTTACAAACACAGTACACACCATGTATTTCCTTCTTTCTTTCCTTTTTGGGAGGTCTTCACACAATAGATTTGGACGGCCACATCTGCTCTAATGGCAAATTCAGGCAACCGTTTAAATAAGTTCATGTCTTGTGCGTGGCATATCTTGTCCCTCAGATCTTGCTAATGTTTCAAACGGATTGCATGCTTTCTTATTCCTGTAGAGCTAAAGCTTAATTCACGGAGCAGAACTGAAGATAGGATTCACTTTGCATAATTTCCTAACTCAAACTTCTGTGTTGAAGATAGAAATCACATTGCCATTGCACCTCCTTTTTGACAAAATATGGATATATCCCAACAAAGAGTTTCTTTTTTATTTTTATTTTTTATTATTGAAAGATCTACCATCTTTTCCTCAGTACATTAATAGATTGAACTAGGAGACACTGATAGAAGTTTCACTGGTCTACTCAACATGGATAAAGTTAAGCAAAATAGGTCACCACATTATGAATTTGTTGTAATATAAGCATGAATATGCATCTGGATGAATTCCTTTGATGACTAATTACGGGCATACCAAATTGTTTACAGTGCAGTGGCGCCGATATGCAATATGGGCGAAAGCTATCAAACCTAACCAAAATATCATTGTTGCCCAGTCTCTGGATTTGAACAAAATTTATAATCCCCACATTTCTGACTCTAGCATGTAATTGCAGCTTAAAGTGGAGTTATAGGCATAAGCAGGATAGTATGGATATAAATTAGAAATCAGTTTAGGAAAAAGTCACATGTAAACTATTATGAAAGAAAAAAGAGAGACTTGGATGACAAGGAAGAAATATGCTGAATCGCTATTATTACATCATTATTTTCTTCAAATATTCAAGAATCATAACTATCCAAACTTTTCAGACAGTACTGTATCATTTACTGAGAGTTCCTTAATAGAGACTCAAAACAATGGAAAGAACTTCATAAGAACAATAGGTGTACTTACAGCACTTGAAGGCTAGTTATTGCTCCAAGTGAGGATGGGATGGCCCCACGAATGCTGTTTCCACTCAAGTTCCTGCAATGCACATGTAAACAAACATAAGAAATAGGCAAACAAACCTGCTGGCTGTTTTTATTTCTTAAAAATGAGGGAATTAAAACTAAGGACAGTAAATAAGGCTGCACAAATTATTCAACTATCCATATTTGTTACTTCTTATTTGATTAAGGCCTGCATAAGTTGGGTTTTGCTATCAACAATACATCATACATAATAGAGGCATACATGCATTAATATAAAAATGAAGACATAATGTGTCTATCTGAAATACTGAGGAAATCAGGAAACTATTAAGAACTCACAAGATCTGCAGGTTATGCAGTCCAGATATGTCATTTGGCAAGAAACCCTTCAGACCCTGGTTGTCAAGACCTCTGTCCATCAAAAGATCAAGCACCAATTAAAACCAAGATATTGAGATAAAATAATCAATCAAAGTTTTTAACACAAATCACAATGGCTTTGTATCCTAGTGGAACCAATCTCTTTTCTAGGTACAACATGGAGTTTCAGGTTTGTTTCAAAAATAAATAGGGGCGAATGCTAGTTTATTAATGCTAGTGGAGGAAAACACTTCTAAGCAATTTGAAATATATTAATTAGATTTTGAATGCTATTTTTCACTTTGTATAGGTAAATGACTAATGCACATAGCTCAGTCATAGAAGTTGTCCAAATTTGTGTTACTAGAAATTAGAAAATAATCTACTTCCATCCGTTCAGAAGCTTTGACGCTGAAGAATTGATTTTTGGTTATGGCACAACTTGAACTAAAAGATAACATAATGAGAAAGTAAAAAAAAATTAAAGAATTTTAAAGGAGGAAGACGGAATTAAATGCTAACACACAGTCAGATTGTCAAGGACCACTCCATTACAAAAGCTTAAGCTCTTGGGAAAAGTACAAGGATTGGTTTTATCAATATCTCTTAACGCTGATGTAAAATAAAAGCCTAAGCGAAAGGAAAACGTACAGTCCATCAATGACCCATTTGCCACTTTTTCTGTCTAATTGACAATCTGCTCCAGTCCATGGATGTTGCTGAGGAACACATGGATCACCATTCCACCCAAACCTAGGGGGAAGCGCCAATGCCTTCTTCAATGATTGTAAAGCCCTAACTAGAGTAAAGTAAGAATTATCAACTTTCAAAGTCTACATATATTTTGGATTACCAGAAATGATATTCAGTATCATTGATAGTAAGTAAAATCAAAGAACAAGCAAATGAAACAGTACCATAAATCAACCAATCAGTGCTAAAACTTAAATTTCATCTCTGATCTTTTGTTTCTTTTTTTTTTTTTTTTTTGGGGGGGGGGGGGGGGGGGGGGGGGGAAGGTAAGAAGTACAACAGCAATCAGAAAGGGAAAAGTGTGAGACGACAAAGAGACCTAACAAGTATGATACTCCTAAAGGAGCAAATACAAACACAGTATAGGGTCTACACGAGTTTCATGCTGTGCTCTTTACAAGCAATATACCCTAGTAACAGAGTATCATGAATTGGGTAGACTGATAAGAAAAAAAGAAAAGGGGGGAGCCACATACTATATTATTCTATATCAAATAATATAGTCCCTAAGCTTGCTAGCGTTATGGACATTACAAAGTCATTCAAGTTCTCTGACAAATTGAAGTAAAGTTTTTCTCAATCATATAATAAATTCCATATATAATAAGAATCAACATTCATTATCACAGAAATTGTATCTTGGAACATAATTTTATCATACAACAGATACCAACACTTGAAAACATTACTCTCCATGCGATATCTTAAAAGTAAATAAAATGCCTTGTTGATTAAATTCTTGATTCTGAAAAAAAAAAAAAAAAAGGAACATGTTATTATATAACAACACAAGGGTTGGTATATGTACCTTCCTCTAATAAAGTTTCTGATTCGACCATAATAATCTCAAATATCTCAATGGCATTGATGATGGCAAGACTACCTTCTTTTGGCCTCAAGGTTATAGTCAAAGTCCTCCCATTAACTGTAACAGTTGTATTAAGCACAAGGGCAGTAAATCGACCCCCACTCAATTTTATAATATCTACTTCTCTGAAAGCAGCATCACCATTTATAATAATGTCAAACACTCTTTGCCCTACGCCAGTCACTGAATTATCAATCTCTGCAAAATGTAACCAAATGGAGTAGTTTCTGTTGGGATCCACCTCCATTGTATATGTTAATTCAGGATGACTATCAGTACTAACAAGTGCTGAGCGATAAAGAGTTTCTGGATAAAAGTTTGGAGGAAGTGCAGCCTGTTTGACCCTAGTTTCAACAGATCTAGGTCGATCCAAATCCTGACCAAAAGTTTTCATGTAGTCCCAAAATCTGTCCCCTCCCCAGGGATCCGCTCCATAATCTATGCCAAATTTTGACTGTCCAAAACCACAGCTCAGTCTTTTGGCTGTTCTTAGTATTATCCCTTGACCCCACTGTGGACCAAAATAATACGCTTTATCATCAATTTGAAGAATCTCAATAGACAGGATTGCCGGGTCCCCATGACCTGTGCTATGGAAACAGATTGAGACAGAACCATCTGTAAGAAAAAGAAGCGCTTCAGCAAATACTTGGTCAACCTTATTTGTCCAACCTGATTTCAAAGAATATATTTCAGTGCCGTCAATAGAGATATCAAATAGGGGTTCACTGGTAGCTCTAGGCTGCACAACAATTCCAAAGAAGATCCTGACTGAGTAGTGCCCCTTTGGCACTCTATGGATGTTGTAACAATTTTGAGGGCCTTCAGACAAGGGGAAATAGCGGAGAGTTTTAAGTGGAGGACTAATGTATTTTGGATGAGATGCATTCCCAGGTATGCCACCTGTATATCCAAAGTCCTTATACCAGAGGGTACTGGTTGGTCTCGTTTGAACATTTTGACGAGCCCCACAGCTTATGCGCATAGCAAATGGAGCTGCAGAAAATCCAACCAAATTAAAGGGGAGAAAAAAGAGAAGAAAAATATTCTAAAAAAATAAGAATGAAAATCCTTCCCCTCTGATATGTGCAAGCAGTCATTCTGGTTCACTGAAACTTAGATTAACCAAGAAAATAACAATAGACAAGTAGAAACCATCCCTCGGTAAATATGCATTTTGTAGATTGTCAATGAGTTGTAAATGAGAAATGCGATCAAATCCTTGAGATGTTCAAATTATACCTAGCAGTTTGCGCCTTATGTATGCAAGAATCCATGATGAAAGGCACAGTGAACTGTAGAAAACTTGATAGGGTACCGATTATTCCTCAAAATACTGATATGAAACGTTTCACTAACTCGAATATTAAATATTAATTCTAGCGAAAAGACGTTACAATTAATCCACGATTTTGGACACGCTGACTTCTTTTAAAATTCTCAAGGTCAAAGTATTCAGCAGGGGAGTAACTTGTATCAGCCAAATCACACACTAGACTACGCATTAAGCAAAATATCATTAAGTTCTTATGATTTATTGGACAAGGTTGACCAAGTTCTTTTTTTCCAGAAAATATTCAGCCGGGCCATTTTTTTCAAGGGTTTAGATTAAACCCATACACGGAAAGGAAGAAGTTTCACTACTTTCCTCTTCTCTGTAGCAGCAGGAATTTCTCAGACGCCAATTGGAATTAAATGGCTGGGCATTAATCAAAGTCCAATCAAAACCAAGACAAAATAGAGATGAAGGGAGAGAATACTGCGTTGTATTCCAATTTCAGCTTAAGCATTATATTACAAAGTACTCTGCCTATGACGAGCCGATCCCAAGTCCAAAAAACAAGAGGAGGGTTGTGTTAGGCAATCGAATGTAAAATTTTGTCGAATCTTTGTGACATTATATTACAAAGTCACCCCCCACTAGAGCTCTGATGCACAGGCACAATAGAAGATCCAATCCACACCACAATGGAATTCAATCGAATTCAAGCATCAAACTTACCCGAACCACACACGAATTCCCGCAAAATGGAGTGGAAATCTAGAAATCCTAATTAAAAACCTCAAGCACCACTATGTATCAGTGCTTCCACTTGTTCAAATGAACAAGAAAAGGAGAGAAGAGCAACTGAAGCTTACCTCGTCGCGCTAAACAAGAAGTAAAAGCCAAGCAGAGGATGGGAATCCATAGCAGCAGAAATCTAAGCATTGTAGAATATGACTTCCTGCTTCTATCTCCCATACTGCCTCCTTTTTTCTTACATCACATCTCCACTTCCTCCCTTGCTTTCCTAGAGAGAGAGAGAGAGAGAGAGAGAGAGAGAGAGAGAGAGAGTGTTGCTTGCTTAAATGCTTGGACCTGTCTGAACATGAAGATTTTAATACAGATTTGAGAATTTACCCCTTCTAGTCTTTCTTCAACTAGGTGTCTCGTGACTCCTCACCGAGGCTTATCACAACCAGTGGAGTGTCAAATATCTGTAATATTTATGATTATTTATATAAAGTTGTAACATTAAACTTGAAATTAGGGCAGGTCTACATCGGAATCGTTTTCTGGGTCCTACTTGTTGACGGTTGCGACTTGTGAGATGAGCCATTGTGAAATGGATTATGTCGGTTGTAAGTTTGTTATTAAATTTTTTAATTAAAATATAATAAATATATAATTTTTTAATAATATTATAACAATTATATAATTTAATTAAAAAGTTATATATATTTTGCAAAATAATATATTTATTATAATATTATTAAAGATTCATATACTTATTTTATTTTAAATTAAAAACTTAATAATAAAGAGATAAGTAATTATATATAATTTTTTATAAAATTAAAAAATAAAAATTACATTTTATGTTATTACGGGTAAATTATGTAAATTATATATTTTTTCTGAATTTTATTAAAATTGTATATGTTCTTTTTTACTTTTAAAATATATATAGATTTCTCTTGAAATAAAAAATTATGTTATATTTTAATTGAATTTTAATTTTTTTTATTAAAATATCTTTATTAATCTAAATACATATTTTTTAGGTTCAATTTAATAAAAATAAAATATATTCTTTTTATTTTTATATATGTATATTTAAAAACAAAATTTACTCTATTTATGTTTATTTATACATATTTAGATACAATATATATTTATGTATTTAAGTTAATAAAAAAATATTTTAGTCACAAATTTATAATTAAATTAAAGTGTATATTTTAAAAATAAAAATTACATATTTTTAATAAAATTTAAAAAATTCATGTAATTTACCCTTTTATTATTTATTTATTTTGAACTTTGTAATTTTTTTGCTAAATAATCAAAAATTAAATCACTTGATATATTAATTCTACGACTGCTCGGATGTCATCTTTGGCGGAAACAGTAAGACCTCTCTATTGTCAATTAACACCTTTATGACTTGTTTGATAAGACATGTTAAGAAGAAAAAAAAAAGAAAAGAAAAGTATTAAAAAAAAGTAAATTAGGAATAGAATATGAATTTTTTAAAATATGAAATTTATAAAATGTTTTTTAAAAACATTTTATTTAAAAAAATATTTTACAAATTTCATATTTTAAACAACCTAAACTTTAAAGAAAATAGCTTTTGTGGGACCCATCAATTTTCAATCTGTCCGTGACTAGACAGAGAGGGGCGAATAGCACAAACCGGCCTGGTGGGGTCTTCCGTTTTGCAAATAACACACGAAACCAAATAAATGGCTTTCGTGGACCCCCCCAACTGTTTCTTTTTTTGATTGAAACCCACCCCCCCCCCCCCCCCCCCCCCCAAAAAAAAATCGTTTAATGGCCTGCATTTTGCAAATAAGACCCTAAAAAAACCAATGATTTTATATTTGTTTTAAAATAATACTTTTTATTAATTTATCTTTAATTTATTTTTTTCACTTATTCTAGACATTGATATGTCTATGAAAAAATTGATATGAAAATTTTCATTTATAATATAGTAAAGTAATTTAACATTTTAGTTATATATATTTTTTCTTTATCTTGATGAAATTAAAGAAGGAAGGAATTTTTTTTTTTAATTTTCATTATACGATATCAAATAATGTGAGTGATAACTCATTCATTTTTTTTTTCTTTTCTTTTTCGGTGTTGTTGTTCTTTTTTTTTTTGGTATTTTTCTTTTTCCCTTTATGATACCAAACAATGCATTCATGGAAGCTAAGAACATGTATCTTAAACATGTGTCTTCTTTTTTCAAATTATGTGAAATATCAATCTTGCCCTTTTCCATTTTGAAAAACTACTACTCTTATAGTTGAGCATACATCTTCTTCAAGCTTCCTAAAAGTCTAAAACTGTATTGCAAATCAAAATGATAGGAAAGTTGGCCATTGCTTTGTTTGAAATTTTGAAGTGAAGAGTTCATGTGACTTGAGAAATCTCTAAAATGAGTGTAACATGTTTAACCATGTTCTTTTAGTGATGTAAGGATCTTCATCATAAGCTTCATAAGAAGGGTTTTTTATGGAATACCTAATGCATCGAGGATTCTTTGGAGTGCTATTTTTTTAACGCCCTTGAAGAGATTTAAAGTAATATTAGTTTACATGGAGACAGGAAAGAACTACTTAATTATCATTAGCAAATTTTTTATAGTTATGACATTTTATACACAAATTAGAAGAATAAATAAAATTAAGAATGAATTCTTAGTTGTCAAAATGGGCCAATTTGGTCCACATAGACTGGCCCATCATAGGTTATGGGTTAAACCCATTTAACCCACCTTAATTAAACAAATTAACTAAGATTGGCCCATCAACCCATTTAACCCACCTTAGTTAAACAAATTAAAATATATAATTTGGTTCACTAAGTGAGTTAAATAGGCTAACTCATTTAACTTACCAAAAAATTAATATATATATATATATATAGATAAAACAGAGTTAAGAGTAACACTATATATATGCATCAATTAATCACAAATTTAAAAAAATTTCACTCACTTTTACATTCTAATCTAGTTTATATGCACAAAATATTGATTCCTTGTTGTGAATCGATAACAACTTCATCATCACTCATAATAAAAAAATTGAGAAACATTACAATAAAAGAACAAAGAAGATGAAGAAGAAATGCCTTAAATGAAGACTCTAAAGAAAAGAAACAAATAGTGACAACACACCCAAATGGAAAATCCAGAAGCAAACAACAACAACAAATAAAAACCTAACAAGAAACAAAAATCACATAACTTGAATCCTTTTACTAGTGGTTTGGGGTTGAAACTTGAGGAGGAACAAGCCAAAGATGCTAAGATTCGCAAGAGATGAAGATGTCGAACATCGAGACAAAGATGTCGAGAAGGAGATGCTAACACGAGAGGGGGAATGACAGTAAGTGTGAGTCATGGATTTGGGAATAAGGCAATGAGTAGAAGTAAATTGGGAAAAAGGGAAAAGAACGTTACATTAGTTATTAAATAATTGGGTTTGAGTTTAGATTAGATAATCTAGGAGAATTTAAACCAAAAAAAATATTAAAAAAGTTTTATAGGCGGGCTCAGGTTAAAAATGACTATACTAATAAACAAGTCTAAGGAATGAGCAAATCTAATCTACTAAATTGGTGGACTAAATAGGTTGACCTAATGGGTTTGGCCTGTTTTAATAGTTATAAGTGGATGAAATTTAGATTTTAAATTGAGGAAGGCAAAATTAACCTTTCACAGGCTATGAGAAATCAAGAGGTATGTACAAGTCATTGCTTTTATTTTTGTTAAAGATGATTTATTTAGTTAAGGTCATTGTAATAATGCCACCATATTAGGGATTCAATTGTAAGTTTCAACTAATTAAGAGGGAAATTACAATTGGGGTAAATATTAATTTAGAAAAGTGTAACTAAAAAAAAAAAGGAAAAATTATATAAATAATGTCATTATCAGAAGCTAAATTTGCTACCATAAATTGAAGGTTTTTTAACTATAACAATAAGAAAAATCAACTTATTAGAAAAAAAAACTCTTCATCAAATTATGTTCAACTATTATTAGCTTATATTTCATTAGACTTGGTTTAAAAAGAAAAAAAAAAGTGGAACAGTAATTTCTTTACTTATACTTTAAGAATATCTTCAAATCAACTTGTAGGTCAATTAAAGTTATATTCCTCTTTAAACAATCTTAAGAGCACACATTCAGTAAAACAATAATTGTTATGGGGTTTCATGACCATAAAAATCTAAATTAGCCTAACTTAGTTTAACCCACTTTTAAAAGGCTTAAAGACTTAATGATTATCATTCATCAAGTTTCATACAAGAAAACACAGCAAATTGCTTTAAATAGAATGACTCTAATAAAGTAAGCCATTCTGATAAGAAAACTTCTACGATTTCATTTGGCAACTTAACCTGATTATCCTTATCAACATATCGTAAAGAAAGCTTATAAATAGATACCCTCAAAAGCATAATAAAATAGGTCCAAAAATCTATCCAGTTACACGAGTTTATTAAGCTTAAAAGACATTATACTTTTATTTTGTCTTGTCATTATATCCCTCTATACAAATCCTTATACAATATGAATCTTTGTTACTTTGATCTTTTAACCCATTGATTCCTTCTTCATTTGAACTATGATCTCTTAAATCAAAACAATAATATAATCATAAAAAAGAAAGATAACTTATGTACTATTGATTAATTTTACTTTGATTGGATTTAGAACTTAGATTTTTGATTTTAGAAACAACTCCAATTCTACTTAATCAATTCTCATACATATAGCATATATATGTGGTAACACCTTTGTTGTTTTTCATTACAAGTGTACATATAGCAACAACTAAAATGGTTATATTATTCAAATATATTTTTGGGTGTACATAACCTTTAACATTTGTTTTTTTTCAAATCCATAATATAAGATTTGTATACACTAGTTATATTATTTTATGTTTTATATATGAGTTATTTTGACTATGACAATTAGTTATTTTCTTGTACAACTTAAACTTTAAACCTTTATCCAAAATTTTATTTATCTTAATTAAGTTAAACTTGATTATGAATATTTTTAGGTTATGAATAATAAGTTAATTGGTGTAAATTATTCTTTTAAGCTTTATTCAAATTTACTATATGTGAATTTCTCAGCAAAGTGTTTTAACAATGTGAAAAATATGTAATATATTATTGTCACAATCCAAACTAGGTATGTAATCAACATAGGAGCAAATTAGAATTTCAATCCCATTAACCTTTGACTGACAAACAACATTAACATAACTCAATAAATTATTGAAAACAATGTTTATAATCATTTTATGGAAATGTTGAAAGTTTTTATCATTAACTAGATAAATCCAAATTTACAAATATGTCAAAAAACTAATAAAGAGAGCTTTGTTCTTGGTATACAAAATATTAGAGCTCAACTCCTTTAATAGAAACAAAGAGAATATGTTGAAAGTATGGATACATATATGTGGGTATGTCAAAAGAAGAGATTCCCACATTATCTAGAATAGAGAAAGCCTTAGTATATATATACTAAGATATGATATTGGGCAAGTGAATAGACCAAGAAAAGGAGTGGCTTCGTGCATACAATAACTGGCTAACACAGGGGTAACGCAATTAAAAATCTTCGATTTCCCTCCTGCGCGCGAGTTAGACGCGGTACTGAGTATTTTTTGCTGAAAATATTTTTGTGAAATACAAACATATTTTGGTTTAAAATAAGCTTACTAGAAAAATTATGTTTTTAGCAATTTTGGATTTGGAGTCCTAAATTTTCAAATTTCTAAACATTGAAAATTTTAATTATTGAGTTTAATTTTTTCATTAAACGAATTTTATCTCAACATTCAGAAATGGCCTTTTAATTATTTTTAATTCTAATGCTCAAAACTAATTAATTATAATTAAACTGTCATTAATCGATTTTATTGTCTAATGTTCCTGTTTGCGTCTTTGGCCTTATAAAAGATAGTGTATGATATGGTTCAAGACACACCAAGACATTGAGCCCTCTGGCTCCTTCGCTCTTCCCTTCGCTCTGAGTTTTCTTTTTTCGCTGTTTTGGTTCTCTGTGTGTTTCTGCAGGAATGATCCATTTAATCCTGGGGAGTTGCCGACATATGCCAGAATAACTCTTAAGGACAGTGTCATTGGGCACGACTTGGATCGATTTTTCTAACGTGATTGTGAATTACAGCTAACAATCTTAAGAGTTATAGAGTCACACCGTGATACTACTGTTAATAATTTTGATGCTACCAACATTACTGTTACTATTTCTGATGAGGCCGTTGGTGGCGGTGGCGGTGGCGGTGCTGCCACCTTTGTGCCCACTGTAATGCCACTTCCTAAGTTGTTCCCAGACATCTCAAAAATTGAGGTATTCGATGGCAAGAACTTCAAATGGTGGCAAAAACATATTTTCTCGGTACTAGACATACATAGAGTTACTATGGTTCTCATTCAAACCAAGCTTGCTGTAGATGCTGACCAGGCCCAGAAAGATATTTGGGGTTATGCCAACAAGATAGACAAGCATACTATCATTAGCACATTATCTGATGATTTGTTCGATATTTATTGTGTCTACAGGGAAGCCAACATAATATAGAAATCGCTGATCACAAAGTACACTGCTAAGGATGTTAGAAAGCAGAAATTCGTGATAAAAAATTACTACTAATAGGAAATGTCTAAAGACAAAGACATCAAGCTACAAATCAACGAATATCACAAGCTGTTAGAAGAACGCCGTGCTGAGAAAATCAACCTTCCTTATGAATTTGTAGCCAGGATCCTAATTGAGAAACTGCTAGATTCCTAGAAAGACTACAAACAACAATTCAAACACAAGCAGAAGTAACTGTCGCTGTCAAACCTCATCGCTTATATCATCATCAAGGGAAAATAGCCTTAAAGGCAAATTCGTTGGAGACGGAGCCTAAGTTCAAAAAGAAGGCTAGAATTCTAACCTCAAGCTCAAAAAGAAGGGTAATTGCTTTGTTTATGGCAAGTCAGGGCATTATGCTGCTCAGTGTAGAAAGAGGGTTAGAAATAATAATCCTCCTAAGTCGAATGTAAATTTGGTTCAACAAAATAAGAATAATGATGATGAGGTCATTGTTGCGATTATTTCTCAAGCTCTCATTGTCTACGATGTGAGAAAATGGGTGGTAGAATCTGGAGTTATCAAACACATTTGTGTAAATAAAGAAATATTTACCTCCTATGATCCTATCAAGGAAGGAGAAGATCGTATTTATTTTGTTGATTCTGGAACTGCAAAAATTCTTAGGAAAGAAAAAGTGGTTCTTAAACTCACATTCGAAAAGATTTTGACTCTCAATGATATTCTGCATGTGTTTGATGTTAAAGTAAACTTAATTTTTGTAATTCTATTAGGAAAGGTTGGGGTTAAAGTATCATTTGAATCTAACAAGATTATAATGACGAAAAAATAATATTTTTGTGGGAAAGAGTTATTGTAACCAAGAATTGTTTGTACTGAATATTACTGAAATGAATGAAAATGTATCATCTTCTATTTACTTGCCTGTTTATATGATTGATTCGTTTGATATGTGGTATGCTAAATTAGGACATATTAGTAAGTCTTATATTAAGAAAATGCAACAACTTAGTTTAATTTCTGAATTAAAAATGATTGTTTAAGCAAATGTGAAGTATGCGCAAAAGCTAAATTAATTAAAAAATCACATTTTTCTACACAAAGAGAAACTAAGTTGCTTTCTTTAACATACAAGGATTTGGGTGATTTAAAATAAGCAATAACTAGAGGTGATAAAAAGTATTATATTATTTTTATCGATGATTTTTCAAGGCCTATTAAGGTATATTTATTAAGAAATAAAAATAAAATATTTAAAACATTTCTCTTGTATAAGGCAGAGGTAGAAAATCAACTAAATAGGAGAATTAAAAAAATAAGGTCGGATAAAGGATGAAAATATGTTCTATTAAATGATTTTTGTGAAAAAGAGAGAATTATTCATGAAATAATTCTTCCATATTCACTAAGTCTAATGGTATTGCAGAAAGAAAAAATAAAATTTTAAAAGAAATTATGAATGTTATGCTTGTAAGTTTTTTTGCACTACATAATTTATGGGGCGAAACTTTGTTGTCTATTTATTTTTTGCAAAATAAAATATCCTATAAAAAGACAAATAAACCACCTTATAAATTATGGAAAAGTTATATACCTAACTTAAAATATTTAAAAGTGTGGGAGTGTCTTACTAATGTAATATTGCCTTATCCTAAGAAAAGAATAATTAGGTCTAAAACTTCTGATTGTATGTTTATAAGATACGCTTACAAAAGTATAACTTATAAATTTCTGGTTTTGAAAAGTAATGTTTTGGATTATAACATTATTATAGAAATTAAAGATGTAGAAATTTTTTGAACATAATTTTTCTTTAAAAATTGAACATAATTCTAGAAATTTGGAAATTTCTACTTCTTCTCTTAAACAAAATTCAAATGAAATTTTGGTTGAAAATTTAAGAAAAAAATAAGAGGCAAAGGAAAGAAATTTCATTCGGAAATGATTTTTATATTTATATAGTACAAGATGATCCTTTAAATTTTTATGAAACTGTTTCTTCTTCATATGCTCATATTTGGAATGAAGCAATTAATGCTGAATTTGATTCTCTTAGTCAAAATAAAACTTGAGTTTTACTAGACTTGCTTCCACGAGTTAAGCTTATTGGTTGTAAATAGGTTTTTAGAAGGAAACTTAATCCCAATGAATCCATTGATAAATATAAAGTTAGATTGGTAACTAATGGTTTTACTTAAAAATAAAATATTAATTATTTTAATACTTTTTCTTCAGTTACAAGAATCTCTTCTATAAGAATTCTAATTGATTTAGCTTCAGTTCATAAGTTTTACATTCATCAAATGGATGTTAAAACTATTTTTTTAAATGGTGATTTATAAGAAGAAATTTATATGCTATAACCTTAAGGATGTGTCGCTTCTTGATAAGAAAATATAAAATGTGTAAACTTGTTAAATTTTTATATGGATTAAAACAAGTACTTAAATAATGACATGAAAAATTGGATCAAGTTTTGACAAGTGATGGCTTTGCTACTGTTAAGGTAGAAATGTGTGTTTATACAAAACTTGTAAATAATAATTGTGTGATTATTTATTTATATGTGGATGACATACTTATTTTTTGTACTAGCATGAATGTTGTGATTGAAACTAAAAGCTTTCTTACATATAAATTTGATATGAAAGATGTGGGTGAAGCAAAAATAATTTTTGGTGTTAAAATTATAAAAAATAAAAATAGCATTTTACTCTCTTTAGAACATTATGTGAAAAAAATTCTTAAAAAGTTTGGATATTTTAATGATTCTCTTTTAAGCACTCCTTATGATTCTATCATACAATTATCAAAACATAAAGGTGATTCGATAGTTCAATCTAAATATGCACAGATTATTGAAAGTTTATTGCATCTAATAAATTTTATCAGGTCTGATATGACATATACTGTATGTAGATTTAGCAGATATATCCATTATCGTAATAGTGAGTATTGGATGGCTTTAGTTAAATTGATAAGATGTTTGAAATGTATCATGAACTATCGTATATTTTATAGTGGATTGTATTAGAAGGATATAGTGATGCTAACTGAATCTCATATTCAGATGAGATTAAATCTACTAGTGGCTATGCAGTCACTCTTAGTGGTGATGAAGTATCTTAGAGATTAGCTAAACAAAGTATTATTACAAAATTTTAAAGGGATTTAGAGTTTATTGTTATGGAACTGGCTGGTGCTGAGGCTGAATAGTTGAAAAACTTCTTAACAAATATTCTATTAAAAAAAATTAATACCATCAATATCTTTACATTATAATAGCCAATCGGCAATAGTTGCGACTACAAATAAGACTTTTAATGACAAAAACAGACATATTTGGTTGAAACATAATATTATAAGACAACTGCTAAAAGACGGAGTGATCTTAATCGAATTTGTAAGGTCATAAGTAAATTTGACAGATCCATTGACTAAGCCCTTGAGGAAGAAACTAATTGATAACACACCAAGGGGAATGAGACTTAAGCTAATTTGAAATTAATAATGATGGTAATCTAACCTCTGTGATTGGAGATTCTATGAAAGAGGTTCATATGAGTAAGAACAAGTTATTTATTAGTTCTGCTAGCATTAAAATTCTAGTCCCTTCTTATAGTATGAGAAAGTGATAAAATACATTGTTGGTGAGGCTGAGCAAAGCTCTTAATGATTTCATATTCCTTATAAAAAGTGTATGCATTGCAGATACACTTAATGGAATCACCTATATGAATGTGGAGTGAGGCCACTCTTATGAAATTATGGCAAAATCTCTAGAGCATTCATTAAATACCAAGAACACGCACGACAGTTTAAAGCATAAAACCATCATCAACAACAGGAACTGCAAAGATATAATCTGACTAATAAGTTCTCTAATATACAATCAAGAGTTGTTAGTTTATAAAAATTTTAATTTTCACTGACAACTCTGTGTACTAAGTGTTATTGGTTTAAATTTGGTTCATAGTTCAAAAGATATTAAATTCGAAATGGTTATACTCATATGTGTAACTTAGATAATAATATTCTTTCGACACATGTAAGAGATTATTGGTAGTATGGATACATATATGTGAGTGTGTCAAAAGAAGAGAGTTCTATATTGCCTAAAATAAAGAGAGCCTTACGCTATGTTTGGATGGGGAGAAAATGAGGGGGGAGAGAAAACCAGAGGGGAGGGATCATGTTTTCCCCTATTTGGATGGAGAGAAAAGGAGGGAGAGAGAAGAAAATTGGAGAGAAAATGACTGTGGGTCCCGCGTGTTTTTTTTCTCTCCAGATGTGGGGAGATTTTGGAGAGAAAAGAAGCTACAGCGTGATGTATATTGTTTATTTCCCAAATTGCCCCTAAACATAAATTTTTTTCCTCGTGTCTTTCTCTTCGAAAAAAATAAATGTTCCAAGAAAAAAAAATTGAGTAAAGAATGAAAAATGCAAAAAAAAAATTCCCAAAACAGTGACATGTCAACATAAAGATGAAAAAGCTTCCTTCGAAAATAGAAAATAGAAAAAGAAAAAAAATTTGCTGAAAATAAAAAAATATGAAAAAAAAAAAAGTTCGTCCAACTGAAATTTAGTCGAACTTCAATTGGACTCTCGACGTCCGACTGAATGTCAGTCGGACCATCGAGTGTCCGACTGAATTTCAGTCAGAAATTTTCGACTGAAATTCAGTCGGTCCGACTGAAGTCCGACTGAATTTCAGTCGGACGGACTTTTTTTTTTATATACTTTTTTCGATTTTCAGAGAATTTTTTTTTCTTTTTCTATTTTCGTTCTCAACACAATTTTCTTTTAAATGAAGGAAGCTTTTTCGTTTTTCGCATACATATAATCCTGTATCAAATGATAAATGGATTTTTGTGTTAATATATATATATATCCTATACTAAGATAAAATAATTATTTTTGGAGCATAATGGTACATGTATCGACGCCGTGCAAGAAGGGCAAAATTGTCCAAAAAAAATTAACCACTTCCCCTCCCCTTATATTTTCTCTCGCCGCATCCAAACAAGGAAGAGAGAATACATTTCTCCCCACTTTTCACCTCCCCCGTTTTCTCCCTACTTTTCTCTCCCTTCCGCTTTTCTCCTCCTCCATCCAAACAGAGCATTAGTGTATATATACTAAAATGTGATATTAGACAAGTGAATGGGCCAAGAAGAGGAGTGGACTTATACGCACAACAACAGGTCAACACAGAGGCAACGCAATTGAAAATCTCTGATTTCTCCCCTGTGCGCAAGTTAGACACAGTACTGGGCATTTTTTGCTGAAAATATTTTTGTAAAATAAAAAAAATATATTGGTTTAAAATAAGCTTACTGGAAAAATTATATTTTTAGCAGTTTTGGATTTAGAATCCTAAATTTTCAAATTTTTGAACGTTGAAAATTTTAATTACTGAGTTTAATTTTTTCATTAAGCGAATTTTATCTCAACTTTCAAAATTGGCCTTTTAATTATTTTTTAATTCTAACATTTAAAACTAATTAATTATAATTAAGCCGTCATTAACCAGTTTTATTGCCCAACGTTCCTGTCTGCATCCTCAGCTTATAAAAGACAGTGCATGGTGCGGTTCAAGACACGCTAAGCCATTGAATCCTTTGGCTCCTCCATTCTTCCCTCTATTCTAAGTTTTCATTCTTCATTGTTCTGGTTTCTTGTGTGTTTCTGCAGGAAGGATCTATTTAATCCTGGGGAGTTGCCAATATGTGCCGGAATAACTTTTAAAGAAAATGTCTTTGGGCACAACTTGGATCAATTTTTGTAATATGATTGTGAATTGTAGCAAACAGAATAAAGATAGCTACTTCAAAATAAAAGATAACATGAAAGTGTGACAAGAGAATTGCTTAACTCCAAGAGAATTGCTTGCCTCACAAAAAGTGTGACAAGCCTAAAAGTCTGATGCAAGATGGCTAGGTAGTCTTATAGTTGAAAATATAAAAAGAGATGGAAGGGGTGAGTTGCATAAATTCAATGAGTGGATACAATTAAAATGCAATAAATTATAAAGTTTAAGAAGAAAACTTGACAATTACATAAGTGAAATGAAGTGTAAATGAAATGTAGTTAAGACATAAATACATGTATGGGTAATAAGCATTCAAACACTTCCTTCTTTTAGATTATTACCTTAGCAAACCAAAAATCTACTTTCTAAAACAAAATTTCCATATATGGATAATGTTGGAAATTTTGTTAACATGAGTTCACATTAATTGATTTATTTTTGTTTTATAAAATAACAAGTTGATTAATAGTTTTTTAAGATGTTATAGGCCTAATTTTATATAAGTAATTATATGATAATTGAGTTTTACACACATTAAATTAATAAATTTAGTTAGTGGTTAAAAATATAGGCTAATTAGATTTTTTATTGATGCCTCTAAAGAAATCCAATAAGACACTATATAAATCAAGAATAAATCCTCTCTTTAACCCTAATGTGTGTATTTGTTCCATTGAAAACTACCATTAAACATAAGGTGCTAGAGAGAAAAACTCATATAGATTATACTATTTTGTGAGATCAACTATATTTCATTGAAATGGATTAATAAGATATTTTTTATTCATTTAATTAATTCAATTCGGTGATTTAATTATTATAGATGTAATTCATATTTACCTACTTTGATTTGTAATTAGATTACATCTAATATTAGAGCTTATAATATATGATTTTAGAACTAAAAAATTTGTTCCTATACATAAAATTTTATGTTTAGTCGCACAACTATTTACATTAATTTTAAATTAGGATTCTAGGGTTGCGATTGCAATTGTGATGAGAAAATATTATATATATCTCTAACCTATTTGAAAAATAAATTGAATCATGTATAGATAATGCATCTCTAAAAGTTTATATCAAAAGTTTGATTGTGATGGATCAATCAAAGCACGAGAGGGTAATTTGTTTTCTCCCATGTGACTCTGATGTATAGCTAATTACAAATAAAAATTAAAAAAAGCTAGCCTCCTTATGTTTGGTTTTTCTTATGTAATATATTTAGGTATATATGAATCAAAGAATAGAGACAAAATGTTTCTATTTCATATAATCATCATCAAGAACGAACAAATTTGATTGTTGAATCTCACCAATCAGAATTAACTAGCCTACTTTTCTCATCATTCAAAATTTTAAGAACAATTTTATATATTGATATATTTATTTGGAAAATTCCTTTAATATGATTTTTTTATGCTCTTAAAAGGGAATTTTGCTAGAAACATTTTTTTAATTGTGATAATCCAATTTTTGGGCACATTTTTTTATTTTTCCTAAAATTTTGGAAGAACAAATTAATTAAAATATTTTATGTCAACAATTTTTTGAAACAAAATTATAGAAAAATACTTTGATAATATTATAGATCTTGTGGCATGGTGCGCTCCCCTTAATATGACTTGTAGGTTTATGTAATCTCAGCCTGAAACTTAAAGTAATGAATATTGTTATTATATACTTGACTTATATGATTTATGGAAATGTCTTATAATCTTTTCTAGAAAATCTTGTAAATTTGGGAATTGAAAGTGTTTGGTGAGCACTAAGGGAGTGTGATATAATTTTTTAATAATATGATTGAAAATTATATAATTATTGGGAATAAAATTGTGATTCGCTCGTTATTTTAACAAATGAACTTTTTCTCTTATATTTGATCATCTTCTTTTTGCCGTGACTCTTATAATAATTTAAGAGTTATTTTTTTATAAGTTAAGACTTTTGGTAAGCCTAAATTTGCATATACATGATTTTTTTTTTTTTTGGTTGAATTTGATATTGAACCTTTATTTTGGTGTTGTGGCGTCAAGTCAAATATTACTAATTAAATTGAAAGCAACATGTGTTGCCATTATTTTAGCATCATTGCTAATTCTTCATATTTTGGATAGGTATAATGTTATATCCTATTAATCTCAAGTTTGAAAGTTCAAATATTATGTTACTTGAATTTTAATTTGTAGTAATACATTAATTACAACAATGGTTCATAAATAATCTTTAGAGATACATTTGATAAAGTATCTTTTTTTTAACCATACATTAATTTTTTCTTAATTTGAGAATTTTATTTTGTAAATTGTTAGTGATTCATTTATTAAAGTTGACCAAAATTATTTAGTTCTTATGTTGATAGGTGGTAAGACAGACTCATTTATTCTAATATGAAAATATTATTTTGTGAATTATTGTGAATATTTATTACCAAAGTGATTTGCTGCTTAAAATTCACAAGATTAGTTAGTTCCCATATTGATAGAATAATTTGAAATAATGTATATAATAGTCTACCTAAAGAGGGTTATTATATGTATTAATTTTGGAATTGCATGAAGCATGTTAGTGGAGGTGCATTGTCAAGAGAATATATCCACCTAAAGGGATAAGTTTTTCAAAATTATATATTTTCTTTTATCAATTGCCGTATATGATTTAAAGTTTTATCTATTCAAAGAGGATAATTCCTTTAATATTGTATATCTTTTTTATATTTTGATTAGTTGCGTGTAAAAAGGAGGCCAATAACATGTTATATTTTCTATCTAAAAATGAGTTGATAATGATGTACCTAATGCTCCTTAAAGATAGTTTATTTAATTTTTAAGTTATTTGAAAATTGCTTATTTTATTAATTATGTTACATTTTTATGAATCAGTCTCCTTATTATGAATAACAATAATGCTACAATAGAGATTTTGATTGGTTCTAATTATTAAAAATGAAAACAAGAAATAAAATTTGTTATTTATACACATACTTTGTATATATAAAGTGAAAGCCATTATAACTTATTTCTTGGTAAAACATAATTTGGGATAAATGAAATAACTCTTGTACAAATGTAGTCTTAATCCTGATTAAAAATATTTGATGTTCTACATTTAATATAATAACATAACGAGTTATTTATCTATGTGAAGACCTTATTGACAAGTATTATGAAAAATGTGATTAGAATTGTTAACAAAATTTTGAAATTTACAATGAGGTGTTTTGGTCACATTTCTCACTTTATAAGCTTTTCAGGTATATAAAATAAAATTGTGACTTAATTTGATGAAATTCCTTTTTGTATTTTGTGAAACATTATGAAAGTATATTTGTAAAATATAATAGTGAAGAATATCACATTTATGTTATTTTGTGATAAGTGTTTAATATATTTTAGTTCACAAAGAAGTCGTATAAATTTGTGAGATGCATATTACCCATCCATGGTGAAAATACATCCTTGTAGAACATTTTAGTGAATTTATTTAATGTATTTTGGTGATATTGTTAAGAAAAATTACCATGCAATGTACTAAATTATATCTTATTTGGTGAATTATATGAATTACATTTAATTCTCAATGATAAATATTTATATGTTGCTTTTGAGAATTATGAGCTCTGAGATATATGATTATGAGAATTCTTCATTGTTGTAATATAAATGCCTAAGCAATATTTAAGTGAAAGAATTGAAATGTTAATTAACTGTATATATTTCTTGACTTTGTGATATAGGAACATGTGTTAATTATCAATTGTTCCAAGGAAAAGTTAACCAAAAAAAGAAAAACTCAAAGTGAGAACCTTTTGGAAAAAAACACATATAGATATTAATGGGCTTATTTATCTATTTTATGGAAAAAGATATTTTATCAATTTTATCGATAATTTTTTTTATAATTATGGCTATGTTTTCTTAGTTAAATAATAATGTGATACTATTTGACATATTTGAAGTTTATCAAATTGAAGTTGAGAAATAATTGGAAAAATTCTCATATTACCAAATTGTTTATATAATTTTGGATACCTTTGTGATTGATGACATTATTTGGCTAGATGTACACTTATAGAGCATCATGTGCACTATTTGATACAATGAAATAAACACATTCTTTTGTAGTAATCCAATTTAATATAAACTTCTTTTAAGTGGCTAGGAATTCATTATAGTACCTTCAAGTTTGAAGTTAAGTTGTAGGGTCTTGTCCATTGGTTTGGTTTCATTATAAAGCCTGATGCTAGAAGATTTTCTAATGTTTCAAGCTCCTTGAAGTCATTAATTGAGGGGGAACATATTTATATGATATACTCACATTTGAAGGAAGATTGTTAGGATTCAAATATGAGTTGGAAAAAGTCTCACATTGAGAAATCCTTAAAATAATATTTGAACAAAGGTTATTCCCCTTACTTAACCCTGGTGGCATAATATATTTGCGTGAAAGTTGTATATATGTTATATACTCTTAATAGTGCATCATTATTACTTATTTTGAATAAAGATTGTTGCATATGTAATGGTTTTGCAATGTGACATTATAGTATGAGATTATTTTAGGGGTTAATATGGATGTTTGTTGTCAAAGTGATTTATTCATACGAATTTATAAAATTTTCTTTAAATTAATGATTATAAATTCTTGACCATTGATTGTAAGCTTATAGCTTATTATCACCATGTTAAGAAGATTATAGACATTTTAGATTCTTTTAATGTCTTTGATAAGTGGAAGTCATTTTACATCAAGAGTTTTATTAATCTTATAAACTAATATTGCTATGATAAAAAGACTAAAATCTAATCAATAGCCAAATTAATTGAATGATGAGAAAGTTGTTTGTATGTGTTAAATAAGTCAATGTTAGTTTGTCAAATCTTTTATTTTTGTCATCAATATCAAGGGCCTAATAAGTAAGATTTAAGAACTATAAATAGGTTGAGCTTCAAAACAAACGTCTTATTTGGTGACATTTTTGAAACATGTCAAGGCTAGTGGTACTAAAGAAAACAAGGTATTAATATAATTTTGTGTATTTTGAAACTTATTGAGAAAGATTAGAGTCTCCTAATTTGATATAATATTTTCTTGCCTCCTTGTTATAGTCATATAGTTTAATAAATATTATTGAACATTTGTTGCCTAGTATGAATAAGAGCAAAGTTTATTTTGTGTGAATAAAGATTTCATGGTACTCTTTTAAACACAAAAATCCATTGTTATTGAACTTAATTTTTTTTTTGGTCTCATAAATCCTACTTACATTAAGATTTTGTTTGGATGTAATTTTTAATCTTACTTCTTATATGAATGTGTCCTCCCAAAAAGAATAAAAACTCAACACATTTAAGGTTTCTAATGATGAATAAAATAGGTCATACTTATTTTCGCTACATTAGTAGCCTTGTTATGTGATTCAGTATGTTGATATTTTACGTAAGTTGTCAACAAGTTCTATGTACTTGAGTAATTTTAAAATGAGTTATTAGAAATTTTAAACTCATCAAAGACTTTGTTTACATTGGCTGCAAAAGAACCTATTTATGGATAGATGTACATAATGTTTAGAGTTGTCAAATTGACGCTCATAATTTGTTCTCATAAAAAGTGTGATCTTTGATGAATCTATGTATTTAGCTTTATGGTTGAAATATGAAAAGTTTTAATATAACTATATTAGTAATACTTTTTTGTTAAGAATATATTTCTCTTATAAATGTTTGTGATAAAGAGATGATATTGTTGAATTTTGAAATCATGTTTAATTACTTACATGGGATATATCTTCAATTGCACTAACTAAAGGCTTATACTATTGGACTATTTCTAGCTTGTTTACAATGATTGTTATGCCTCATGATATGTTTAGGTTAGTGATAATTTTGGAATAAGTATTCATAACTTCATTAACTATAGGTTGAATTCCTAACTAAAGGTTTACAACTCATATAATTTAAGAAACATGTTGAAGATATGAAAGTTTCAGGGTTTTTTTATTTATTGAGTTAGTGTGAGTTATATACATTTTGCATTTATATTATGATTCCATAACTATCACTTACTTTTTGTTACCTTTAATCGATGCAATGTGTGTGTTGTTGCATCTATTTAATATGTTTATTGATGATCATCACTACATAGTTATTTTGCTTATGTAAAGATAAATACAGTATGTATCTTAAGAAACAATACAGTATGTATCTTAAGAAACAATGTTATCTTAAAGATATTAATTATATTTGTTATAGTATGTCTCTAATTAACATTATATATAATTCTCAAGCCAAACTTATTTAAGATATATAGGTTGGCTTATTTTAAGTAAAATGATTCTTTTTTTTTTTTGCCAGTTTAAGTATAAGAATATTGAGAAGTCAAAATGATATATATTTTTTTTCAGTTTGAACATAAAGGTATTAAGAGATCACACAAAGAACCAATAAGAATTGTGCATTGTTGATTATTTTTCAAAGCTATTTCTTACTACACTTTGAGACTTTAGGTCTATGTTAATATGATTGTTAATATGTATGACTGTGGATTAGTTTTATATCATTAAAAGATATAATGATAGCCATTATTTCATATTAATGGTTATGTTAGATCGAATTGTATATGTTTTGTTATTTCAAAACATTTTTTTCATCTTAAAACAAAAGTATGTATAAAATTTTCTATTGTTTTATCAATTTGAGAGTCATTTTATAAAGTAAATTGAATTTCATTCAAAACACAATTAATGTGGCATAAGTGGAAGAATGTTAATAAATTTTTGAATGTGGTCTCACATTAATTGATTTATTTTTGTTTTCCAAAATAATAGGTTGATTAATGGTTTGTTAATATGTTATAAACTCAATTTTATATAAGAGATCATATGCCAATCAGGCTTAATTAATATATATTAAATTAATAAACCTAATTAGTAGTTAAAAATGTAGTCCAATTAGGTTTTATTGAAATATATAATAGGAAAATCTAGTAAGACACTATATAAAGTAAGGCTAAGTCTTCTCTTTAGCCTTAACATGTGTGTTTGTCCCATTAAATCCCATTGAAAGTTGCTATCAAGCATATGGTGTTAAAGAAGAAGACTTAACTAGATTATGCTACTTTGTGAGATAAATTATATTCCATTGTAATGAATCAATCAAATATTTCTTATTCATTTAACTAATTTGTTTTGGTGTTCTACTTATCATACATGTGATTCGTATTTGCCTAGTTTGATTAATAATTAGATTACATATAAGGGATCATCACATTTAGTGATAAGGGCATTTATAACAATACGTCATATTTGAAACCAAGGGTTATATCTCCTAACTAATCATGCTCATCAAATTGGAGTTAGGGAACCATTCACCTAACATAAAAATCATAGTTTAAAAAATTGGACTGGACCGGCCGGTTGGATCGGGAACCAATCCCTAGTTTGATCCGGTTAGCTTAGAAAATTGATTCATTAAAGAATCAATCAAAAATCGTTCAAACCAGTCACAAACCTGTTGAACTAGTCAAAATCGGATTGCTTGAAAACCGGTTTGAACCGGTCAGCCCAAATTTTCTTTCTTTTTTATTTGAAATATTCTTATATAATAGGATAGTTTATTTTGAATAAAATTGATAAATTAAAAATAAAAAGTATTAAAAGAAAGAGGGGATTGAAATATAAAAAATTTTTAAAAAATAATATAAAATAAATAAAAAGCATATATTTGGTTATTTTCGGTGTTTCCTCTTTATTATGTCCTAACTCATAGTAACATTTCTTTTAAATATAAAAATATTTGACTAAAATTACCATCATTTAATAATAAATGGAATTTTAATACAATTTAAGAAGTTTAAAAATTTAATATTAAATACTTTTAACTTTTAATTATAAGTAGTTTTTATTTTTTATTTAAAAAATAATTTTTCAAACATTTTAAGAAATATTGAGTCAATAATCAAATATTTAAAATATACTAATATTTATTTTTGTTATATTAAAATTTTAATATATAAAATTGAAAAATATATATTTAATTATTACCGGTTCAACTAATAAACCGTGAACTAGTGTAATGATTAGTTCAGTTTTAAAAACATTGAAAAAAATAATTAAAAAATTGTTTGTCCTAATTTAACAAAACTTGGAGAATCATTTATATTGACTAATTAAGCATAATTAAAAGAAAACTATGAAACTCAACTAAATGAAACAATTTGAGTTAAGAGAATTCTCCATCTTAACTAATAAATGTATTTTGTGTAATTTGTTTATCAAAAGTTGAGTTGAACTTTATAGCATCATCTTAAGGTGCACAAAGGTGTTCAACCCATAAATTATTTATGATTTCAAAAAATATAGTTTTAACATAGCAAGCATTGAAATAAATACAAAACATTTCTAGCATTATAATATGTACTCTCTAAAATAATTCACATATATATGCTTTCCACTGTACATAAATTTCAAATGTAAACAAATATATAGCATATTAAATCATTCATAATCCATAAAAATATATTCAAATAAACTATAAATATTTTGCATAAATATTTATAATATAAATGTTATGGACATATGGTATCCACTTACTTTAAAAGCAAACTGCAAGTGTAACTTGAATGATTGTAAAAGATTATATACAAATATTTGGTGGAATCTTTAACATTTCTAAAATTATGAAAAAAAATTTATACATTATCACAAGAACATGCTTACTTAACCCCAAAACTCCTAAATTTTAAAACCTCTTAACGCAATAAATAATCTATCTCTAAACTTGTTTCTATTTTATTATCGTATTTTAGTATGACTTTTGAGTTAGCAATTTAGCTTCAAAACACCCTTTGTTATGAGATCAATTTTTGCCCTAGAGTTAGAAATTAGGGAAAATGACATGTAGTTATAATTTTACAATCTAAAACCATAGAAAGAAATTTATCGATACTAAATCAAGCCCCAATCATGATTGGATATCATTAAAAGTGAGTGGGTGAAGATTTAGAATGTATATCTTATGCCTTAAAAGAGAAGAAAAATTTCTATAAATGATGAAAAAGGCTAGTATGAGAGAAACCTTGTAAAACTTGAAAAATCGCATGAAAAATTGAAGATAATTGCTTACATTGTGTTTTTAATGATGAGAGAAATGCACAATGAGAGAAAAATAATGAAATAAAATCCATATCTTATAGTGCTAAATCAAGCTCCAATCTTGATTGGGTATCTTTTATGCTCTAAAAGAGAAGAATTTTTTTAAAAAATGATGAAAAAGGCTAGTATGGGAGAGAAACCTTGTAAAACTTGCAAAATTACATGACATTTTGAAGATAATTGCTTACATTGTGTTTTAATGATGAAAGAAATGCACAGTGAGAGAAAAAGAATGAAATGCTTAAAGGAGGAGTGGAAAATGAGGTTATGTTCTATACCATTTTTGTGTCTAACATCTATAAATTTTGACTAAAATTTTGTTTGCTTGAAAAATTTCAAAAACTACATATTGGCCCACGTCATTTATGAGTAATGATTCATTGAGATTTTATTATAAAGTTGGAGAAAAATAATAATATTTTTAAAATTAGATTGGTTACTAAATTGATAAATATATTAGTTTATAGGTCAATAATTTAATTATAATTAAATTATTAATAATTAAATATAAATTTTTAATTTATATATTAAAAAAATCTAATATAATAAATAATAATTTATATGAATTTTATCAATATATTTTTTGGTAGTACATTAAAGGTTAAAGTTTGCAACTACTCACGTATTTGCTGTTTAAATGGGTGGGGCGTTGTTATGAGGCACAAAGCACTGGGTTGGAATCTCGAGGTTGCCGGTTTTGCCCAAATAAAGCTGAAATAATATTCTGTAAGCATCGTGTACGCCACGTGGATGAGATGCTGGCGGGACCATAAGGATAATATTCTTTTCTTAAGGTACGTTTGGTTGTGGGAATTAAATAAAATGAAAAGTATTAGAAAAGAATGGAAAGGAATGAAAAAAATATTATCATGTATAAAATTTACTTGATATGTTAAGGAAAAGAATAGATATATTATTATATTTTTTATTTAGTTAGATATAAATAAAGAGAAAATAGTTATTAAAATATCAAAATATCTTTAATAGATAAATAATAATAAAAAAATATAAATAAAGAAGAAATAATTATTAAAAGATCAAAATACTCTTAATAGATAAATAATAATAAAATATATATAATTTTTAATATTACTTCTACAACTATAAATTTTATTTTAATGTACAGTGACACTTTCTTTCTCAAAATGAGATGGTTGTGGTTTCCTTTGTATGAAGAAAAATAAGTTTTTTATGGAAAGATTTTTATTAACACACAGCATTGATGGAATGTGAGGTGATTTTTCATTCTTTAGGGTGATATTTTCACAACCAAACACAGCTTAAATTATATCCCAAAATTATTAATTTTTTATTATGTTATAATAACGATAAAAAATTATTTTCACTAGAAGTACTTATCATTGATATTTTTTAAAAATTTAAAAAAATATTTAAAAGTTTTTAAAATTAAAATGTCTAACAAAAGAAAAAATAAATCCTATTATTCTCTTCCCTATTTGGTTAAGGAAATTTTTATATTCAATTTAAGTTTTAGTACATATTGGTACTGACTTAATATTTAAAACTCTTTTTTTATTTTGGTCAAAATATTCAACACCTCATAATTTTGTAATAGAAATTTTTTATATGTATATTATAAAGTAATTAAAATATAACAAATATATAATTTTTATAGATAATTATATATTTTTAATTAAATATATTTTAATTAAAAAACTTAATAATTTTAGTCGTTTTGCAAATGTTTGCTTCTAATCAGGACTGTGAGTGGCATGGGCCCTTTCCGTAGAAATGGATCTTGCTATTTTTCTTTGTTTGGGTCTGAATGTAGAGATGCTTCATCTCAATCAACGATCAAAAATCGGGTTGGGGTTCAATGGTTACTGCTCCAAATTCCCCGCCCTAACTGTGACCTGAAAGTGATTCACGTCTAGCACGCCGGAGAAGGCAGTGGTGGGATCTCCGTCAAGGGTCCAACCAGCCCTTTCTAGCACACCTAAATCATTCTTGGCTTCCTCTGCGTCTGCGTGAAAGCAGCAAGGGTGCCCAGTAGCCGCGCGTGTGGATCTTTAGCCTCCAATGTCACTCTCAGGATCTCCGGTTACTGCCGATGAGGACAGCGACCCATCGACTGAAATCTATGGTTCAGATGCTGATGCCAGTGTGTCGGAAGATCCCGAGGAAGAAGAATATGAAGAAATAGAAGTAGAGGAAGAAATAGAAGAGGAAGTAGAGGAGGCGGAGGACAAATTTGAGGTGTCAAAACCTCCAGTAGATGCCCATAAGGACCCTGAAGGTATTTTGGTTCATAATTACTACTCATTTTATCCAGTATTTTAGTTGTTTTTTAAATTTATTTTCATACTTAATGAGACTTGCATACTTTTTCATGCTGATTGTGCTTGAATTTCTTTGTATATAATGCTATGTGGTTCTTGTGTGTGTGCTTATAATGTGAGTGCCATGTTGTGCTTTGTTCTTCGTTTTTTTACTCTGTCTTTGAGATATAGAAGGAAAGGGTAATGGTGAGGACTAAGGGAGGAATTAATAGGTTTGGTTTCTAGTAGAAGAGGCTGGAAACAGCTCTGGGCTCCTTATTCTATTTAAACTGAATAGGAGGAGCATTTTATGTAGTGGGATAATCATCGGCAGAGTTTAAGATTGTTTCCTTTTGTCCATTTCTGTTTCTGGATTGGAAATGTATGAGAAAATGTGAACTCAAGGTGTTGAAATATAGTAGAGGAGCGGCATATGACATTTTTACAACAGTGTCCTGTTGTACTTTTAAGCATATCAAATTATGGAAATTAGGGGCCTTCTAAGAAAGTTTGTTTCCAGATTTCGCAATGGCCTCTTACATATTTTGGTGTTCCTTCAGGGGGTGATCTGTGCTTTGTTCTTCTATAGGATCTTTTGGGTTAGAGACTTTTCATGCTCTTGAACCAATATATATATATATATATTTAAAACTGTAGAGCATGTCATGTTGATTCAAGCTTGTCTATCTAATATGGCCAAGGTTGGTTTGGTTTGAGGCCCAACCTTGAACTGAGCCAACCTTCATCGGTTCTCCTAAATGAACCAAACCTAAAAAACCTATGTAACTGACTAAACCAACCCTTGGTTCATGGTTTGGTATGATTCTGATTTCTAAGTTCTAACCGTTTCATTTGTTGATTTGTGTGATGTATAGATAAATTATAGGCACTAGATTACATATGGAAGATAAAACAAGAGAAATATAGTTTTACACTGACTTGTAGGGGGCTTTTGTTTTTAGCGTACAGCAGGCATGGAAAAGTTATTCCTTGAAATTGGGGTTGGGAGACACTGAGGGAAGAGATATCAGGTTGGGGGTGAGATATTTGGTTTGGTTCGGTTTGGGGAATTTTCAAAACTGTAAACTAAAGTTACTAAACTGACTGTATTTCTTTGAAACTGAACAGAACAAATCCAAATCCTGAATGAAACCAAACAAACTGATGGGTTGCTTCAGTTTGATGAACAGCTCTACTTGCTGAGTTAGTGCAAACTGAAT
Source organism: Erythrophleum fordii (assembly GCA_032878935.1). NCBI lineage: Eukaryota > Viridiplantae > Streptophyta > Magnoliopsida > Fabales > Fabaceae > Erythrophleum > Erythrophleum fordii. The sequence goes on along the minus strand of JAVQMF010000037.1, from coordinate 12,878,563 downwards.
ATTTGCGTCTGTTTGGTGATAATTTCTTTAAGGACGTTAATTGGGAATCATACTGCTTCAAAAGCTCCAAACTAGGTCATTATATGTAGTCTAAAATTAAGTTCATAGTTATTAATAGTGCATAGCATAGCGTTGCTTGAGCCACATGAAAATATAGCACTATTTAAAGAAAATCATTATATAATTGAATGACTAATTTATATATAGAAAACCAAACTCACATAGAAAAAAATTTATAACATAATTATGATCCATAAATCATAATATCAAGTACCTAAATCATAAAGTACGTCAATGTGTAGCAAAGTTTGAGTCTAAGCTCTATCCTATTCCTAAGATATCTAAACCAATTCCTCTTCTTCATCAAATGCAACACCATTATAATGATCATCATTGGGCAATCCCTCAATTCCGTTTCATTTTCTGAGGTTTTTGTTCGTTCATCAACCATATAAAGAGCATGAGAAGAGGAGGATGCCATTGCCCTATTTGTCATTGAAGTGAATGTGGATGATGATTGAACACGTTGGTCTGGCTGCTCTAATATTTAAAGCAACATCATCCCAAATCAAATCATCACCTTCAAATATAATTTTATTTTCTTTATGATTTAGTTTTTCATTCACCTTGCCAATCAACCACTCATTGCTATGATCAATCTCTTTCAAGGAGATTGGTTCAATGGTATTACAAGAATTAAGGCCTTGATTGGGAGCTTGAAAAAGTGGGATGGGTTGGTGGTCAGTAATGGGGAATGGGTGGAGTGGGGTGGGGGAGATAGTCCACTGCATTGTTTGGAAGTTTAATGAAAAAATGGATGGTAACCTGCTTCCCATGAGATGGAGGTCAGAAAGTCCTCAATGGGGTGGGGTGGATTTGAAGGTGAAATTTCCAATGCTATGCTTCTTTAAATGAAAAGGAAAGATTGAAGAAAATCAAAGTGGAGAGAGTTAAAAGAGGAAATGAAAAATTATAAAAAACCCAACCCATTCCAAATCAGATTTGGAGGCTTTGGAAAAATGGAGTATGGGTTGGGTTGGGATGGGTTCCAACCCATTCCAATCCACCGCACCCTATTACCTTTCAAACATCCAAACAGTGGTTAGGACACTTAACCCAACTCACCTCATCCAATCCCACTTCCAACCTGTCCTCCCAATCAATCCCTAAACCTTCTCCTTGAAGCCCTATCATGGTTAAGAAATAATAAATCATTCAACTTTGATTATATATGGATGGGTTGAGTGAATCTTCAGTGGCAGCCTTTGCAAAATCACTTAAATTAAGGCTGTTGTTGCCCTATTTATTTGTAGGGTGCCTACAAGCTATAGCCACATAGAAGTAGCTCTTGTAGCATAGATATAGTGGAGCTACGTGAAAGTTGCAATGCTACATATGTAGTGTAGCACCCAGAGCCACAGCATTGCGTTACAAGCTATAATGTGAGCTATAGCATGCTGTTAATAACTATGATTAAATTGATTTTAGCACATGGCAGTGGTGGGCTTGTGTTTTATCCATGCTTCAAGCCCACAAGGTTATCAATTGAAAGGGAGTGCTAGAGATTAAATAAAACTCATTTTTGGTCCTGCGCCAAACATTCAAGCCAAGTTCCAGTACTGGCAATCCTAGAGAGCTGCATATTAGTGTTTTTGAACTTGGCTTGAATGACAATTGAGCCTCACATACAGACTTGATTCAATATAATTGAGCTTCAAATTGAGTTGAGTCAAGGTGCCAAGCCTATCATGATCAAGCCTGATCAAGTCCCAAATAAATTTCCAGTTCTTGCAAGCCATTGCACTTGTAAGCTGTTGATTTGGCAGATGGTGCAACTATGAGAAACGTGGCAACCAAAGGAGCAACTGCACCACCCTCTAAAAATGAATGCATTGAAGGAGCTAGTGGTCTTGAACTTTGGCCGCCTCAAATCTGACAATAGCCATGGCTTCAATCAATGACCCAACTTGGTTTTTATATGACCAAGATTGAAGTATATGTGACATCTTCATATAAATAAGTTATCAATTTTGAACTTTGGACACTCCAGGCAATAGCCAAGGTTACAATCAACGAGCTAATTAGCCATTTTCCCCTTCAGAGTTCAGAACACTGGCCTTTTTATTTCCTCCAGCCTGTTTCAGGCCTCAGTCCTTCATTTTTCCTTAAATCCTTTCTTAGACACTTAATGGTTGTAATGACAAATGGTACTGGTAAATTTATCTTCTTCTGATCACTGATCAATTGCTTTGTTCAAAATTCACTTTGTTCTATGACTACTTGAGTAGTGTTTTGTTCTATAGTCTAGTCTCCCATAATTTGTCCCGTCAGAAGTAATTCTATTGGCTGTGTGGTGTAATTTAAAGAATTGGATTTTTTTTTTGTTTTATTTCTTCATTTAGCTTTTATATTCCATTGTAGATTTGAGCCAACATATGGAGTTTGAGGGGCAAGAGAGGAACTTGAAGCCAGTTTCTTCTGTGGCAGTAAACCCTAATATAGTCTCTGCGGAAAAGAATGACTCATGTAAGATTCTTATGATGAGAAAGGAAGATTCTTACTCAAAACATTTAGCTTCAAGCAGTCTAAATTCAAGAAATAATGTGCGTACTGCTGAAGATGATATACATCAAGGGTCAGATGTTGATAATGAAAATAATGGATCCCCTCTACAAAGCAAAACCTTTGGACAATACAATGAACCAAGTTGTGATAGCAAAGCTTACTTATGCGGTGTCAAAGATTCTGGGACAGCCAAGTCATCCAGTGATGCCGGAAAAGATGTGGCTACTGACTTCCTGCAGAGAGACAGCTTTGTTGAGGATGCTTATGTTGGCACTCAGAATTCTATAAACCGAATAAAGCAGTTGGAGATGCAGTCAGGGGATGAAATGAAGCAAATGGCATCAAGGTCTGGTCATTGTAGTTTAGTATGTTCTTTTGCTTTACTTATCATATGACCAAAGTGTAATTCAAATGGCATAATGTAACTTCTTCACCTTTCATGATGCGCTTAAGTCACTCCTAGTTTCTAACCAGTAGGTTTTCCAGATTTACTTCCCCTGATATGAGGACTCGAAGTCTTTCTCCCAGTGCTGAGATGAAAGAAGGAAACAAACGGCCAGCAATTATATGCAACTTTTTTGCTAAAGGATGGTGTATCAAAGGTAGTTCGTGTAGGTTTCTTCATATAAAAGATCAAGTGAGTAATACTGGCCAGCAGGCTGAAGGAGACTTGGTTTCTACAAATTGGAAGAGAGAGGTGCAATTGGAGGAAGGTATATCATATAACTTGTATAAGCCAAGCTGTCCAAGAATCTGCTCTGCAAAGATATTTCTAATAAAGATGTTCTACTGTAACAGGTCTTAGAGACAATGCTGAGACATCAAGGATGCCTGATGCTCCAGTTCTATTGGCTGCTTCATTAGTAAGCACTTCTTTGTATTCTTCTGAAATTTCTTTAAAAGAGACCCTCAAGGATGAGCAAGAAGCAAGCCCAAGTCGGCATCCATCTCAAGATAAACAGAAGTTTCCATTACTTCCAAAAGAGGATTTATCTTCTAAGAACCATGTCTTACCAATTGGTAGAGATAGTTCTACATCAAGGGACAGCTTGATTCCAGAAAATATATCTATGTTTAATGCATCAAGCAACTATTCCAGTGTGAATCTCTCTTTCTATCCATCTCGTACAGAGGGATTGGCTACCATTCAAAGCCAACATATGTACAATAAATATGCTTCCCAAGTTATGACTCATTCACCTAATTCAAGTTTGGTTTCTCACCTTCCTACTTCGAGCATGTTGTTGTCTCACCAAATTTCAGCCCCATCAGGTTATTCGTTGTCTTCTAATTTATCTATTGGTGCAAGTACTTTGGATGCTCAAAGGCTATTGAACAGTGGCAAAGAATATTGTGCCCCTAGATCCACTTTCTTGGGTTCAGAACGGGAAGAGTTGCCTCTAATTAGTTCATCCGGGGTTCCGCCACGTGGCACTAGATATAAAACAAGAATCTCTTCTTATGATTGGGAGCCATCTGTACCTTTTCGACCATCATTTTTTATTACTCCGACTGGTATATTATCTCCTGGAGATATGTATGACCCTTTTCATCCTAGTGTTGAGACACCCAATATAGGAGATGGATCCCTGAAAGCTTCCTTTTATGTTCAAGGGCCTTCCATCCAGGCTTCATCTCAGGTGCGGACATATGGCGATTATGCTGTAGCTGGGGAGAAGGTGGCAGATCTTAACGACGACAAGAGTTCTGTATCTTCTCATAATAGATTTTATGAGAATGAGCCAAACAAGAGTTGTGTTCCTTTTGAAAAAGATTGTCTTGCACCTGAAACAGAGACAACAGTCAGAACCTATCTAAACTCCCATAATGGTAAAGCAAGCATCGGAGAAAATACCCTTGGTGTTGAAGATATTACAAAAACAGAAATAGAACGAACTGAGCGTGATGCAAGACATCGAGGTGAAGGATCGGGACATAAAAAGAAAAGAGTAGATAAGGCTAAGAAAAACAATGAAATGAATGTTGACTTTCAGATGGATGGCGATATGCAGAATGATTCAAAGGCTCTAAAAAATTTTCGTGCAGCTCTTGTAGATTTAGTGAAAGAGTTGTTAAAACCATCTTGGCATGAGGGTCGTCTCAGCAAGGATGCACATAATACAATAGTTAAGAAATCAGTTGACAAGGTTATTAGCACCTTACAGCCCCACCAGATTCCAACTACTGTAAATGCAGTTAACCACTATGTTTCTTCATCTCGGTTGAAAATCACAAAGCTCATTGATGTAAGTGTCGTCTTTTGTTATTGTAGATAGCAGTGATACTATGAAATACATGGACATAGTTGTCCCCCATTTGACAGAAATATCTCTCATTTGCAGGGATATGTCAATAAATATGGCAAGTCTTGAAGTTCTACTCCCCAAACTACTCTATTGTACAGTTTTTGATCAGTTTGTGAGATCCAGCCTCATGAACAATTTGGTTGAGTGTTGAATATTCGAGATTGATAAGGAATGTTTCGAATTCTCTTTCAAGATATTTGCTTCCTGTTCTCTCTGTGCTTTTGCTTGCTTGTTCCATTCTAAAGTAAACTTCCAGTGATTGCATGCTTTAGATGGGGTATGTTATTTTAATTAGTTAAATTTTATTATTGGGTAGAAAAAGAACTTTTATTGAGAATAAATTTATTAAGATAATACATTTACCTTGTGTGCATCTAATCCAGTGTCTCAGTAATATATTTCTTTATAGTGTTTTTCACTTTTTTTTTTGGGGGCGTATTTCCCAGTATCAGGTTTTGCCAATTTTGCTTTACCGTCTGTTTGCTCATAGGTTTTTCCAATTAGGAGTTCATGAATAGAAAAGGTGAGCCCTTTCTAGATGAAGTAATGAAATAGAGAAGAAAAACGAGGAAAGAAGAGTGCCAACATAGATGAAGTCATGTGAGGGGGGAAAAGAAAAACAGAGAAATAATCATGAAAAAATAGAGAAAGCAAAAAGAGTGAGAGATCAGAGAAGAACAACAAATCTGAGTCAACATTTTGCCTATGTATTCATGTGGCGTGTGTGGTACTGCACAGTTTGAATTTTGCAACATGTGGTGCTGTGCCATATACCATGGCATGGTTTTAAGAACTATGGGCATAAATATGGAAGAGCCTAGACTAGACATAAGCAGTAGCAGGACACTCAGAGAGTTAGAAAATCACTCAACATAGACATTGGGATGGAGAGCTTTGTGTGGTTTGCGAATCTTTAAGATATTGTAATTATTATTACTATCATATCAAGTACTGTACTTATGGACAACCTCAGCTTGGAGGGAATTCCAAGGGGGTTGGCGAGAAGAAGCATTTGCCTATTTAGGAATTCAACTACGAAATCATTATCAGATTATACATCTAGATATTCTATTTCTGGAATTTATCCCAAGACAAGCAAGTGAAAAGGAGACCAGTATTGAGTAATTATATCTCTCGGATTCCCATATTTTAGCTCAATCTCTGATTATCAGTTAGGGTACAATTTAGCCTTCTATTTTTTTTTTTTCATTTTTTGCGTTGACTACTAACTTTTGACTGCTGTTATTTTTGGTTGTTTAAACTTTTGTGGTTGCATTTAGATGATCATTCATTCAAATGTCTTTGGAATTTTTCTTTTTGAGTTGAAAATGTAGCCATCCGTTGATTTAATGAATTAATACTTTATAAGGTAAATAAAAGTCTTGTCCAGCATTTTTTTTTTGGTTATCTTCCTTTTATTTATAATAATAGTTATTAAATGATAACTTACCTAATTTATTAGAAGAGAATTCAAGCAAAATCAATGGCTTCATAATTGATGCAGTTTTATCTTTATACTTTTCTCTCCATACTCTTCCAAATAATAAATAGACTTAATCCTGTCACGTATTCATTCTGTTTTTCTTGGAACCAGTAGAAGGGGAGCATATGTAGAGAACAGTATTCTTTCTCTTGAATGCTAGGAAGTGTCTATGTAGGATCAGCCCAGAAACAAAAGAAAATGGAAGACGTTATTTGGGGATGATTATTTGATTTATATACTTGAGTTTACTGAAATGTGCTCTGCTTCTCAAGCAAAAGTGTCGACTGCCAATCCCTTGTTCCATACATTATAGTTGAAGTTTGAACCTTGGAGATACTGGGATCCGGAACTGACAAAGAAAATTACGTGAGTAACAAGCTATCCTAATCACTGGGTTAAATTTAAGAATATAATATCCACATGTCTGATTAGCATAAATGAAAAATAGAACATCCTAATCGTTATTTGCTATTAAGTATAATAAAACATATTTAAGGCTTTATTGTTTTGATGCTGCTACTGCAGTAACTGAGGTTGAAATGAAGCCTCTTCATACCTAAACACTGCTCCTCAACTAGAAAAGCTAATTTTTATAGGAGCTTCTGGTCTTGAAAGAAACAAATGCATAGAAAATAAACCTTGTGTTAGTGTATTTTAGCATTTTATCCTTGAACAGTTTGTGCTTCAGCGGTGCCTGGTTTAATGGCATGGAACTCCTGGCATGGCGATGTTAAAAACTTGAAGAATTTCCTGCCAGACCATATCCTTGTCCCAATGCTTTCCTTTTTTTGATTGTTTGCTTCCATTGTGAAGTTCATTGTGTTTCCTTGTGTTGTCTGTTTGTGTACTTGATCTCTTACTACTGCAATGAGTTGCTAGTGATGACTGATGAGCGTCTGAAAGTGGGAGGATTTGTGATCAGAGACGGGTTTGATTGAAATGCAAGTGCATGTGGTTGAAGTTGACCATTGGAAATCAGCAGATCAGCAGGTGTAATCTTAATTGGATTGACAGCAGAATTCGAGCTTGATCCGGTGCTAGCAAATTCAAATTCTGGGTCTTTCTTGGTTTCTAGGTTAGGAGGGGACTATGATTTCTGGTATGGAATGGAAACAAGGCCAACAAAAGAGAAAGAGTCAAGTGAAACGCTATGATCAGCTGCAACATCTGAGGTGAGCTTGTTTCTTTGACGGGTGTCCATTGATTTATGACCAAATTACTTTTCTCGGAAGCTTATATGTCTATTCAAGTTGAGAGCACCTTTTTGTGTCGGTTGGGTTTTGTTTTGCCGACTTGAAGTTGTTCTCTTTCGTTTTATTTCTTTTCTATCCATGGTTTATTCTCTTTTTTTTTTTTGGTTTCTTTTTTTTTTTGGGGGAGGGGGGCGCTGTTATTCATGGTTTATTCTATCAACGCACAAACTCAGAATTGCATAGTTGTCCGAATGAGATACGCCGATCCTGCAGATACTTGTACTATGTACTATTGTGCCAGTTGTCTATAAATAGTTTTACTTTCATCCCAGCTAACAAGGGTTGGCTTACTTGACAAAAGGTAATTCGGATAACAACTATGTAATTACTATGTTGATACCCTTCTTATGTATCTCTACTAAACTTCCAAGTGTATCTCTACTAGCCTCTGGAAGGCTCTACCCCTATATTAATTTATATGTCAAAAGTGGACATGAATGTTATGGGATTAGTCATTGGAGTCATGACTGATAACATTAGAGTAACATATCTTCATTGTTTTTTAATGTGCCAAAGGGAAAACAAAAGTTTTGCTTGATCCTTACACCAAGGGCCAGCATTTTTATCATTTGGACCAACATTCATAAGTATGCGTATTGGCGGATATTACGAAGGCAAAAAGTGGAATGCAAGAAGTGATATCGAATGCAAGAAGTGTTAATTGGAAAATCTCAATCAACTTAACATGATATAGAATGCAAATAGTGGAAATCCACAGCAATTTTCTTCTTTTCTCTAAAATGTTTGATTTCAAAAAGAATGAAGTAATTTGTCTTGTGATGACTTATTTAGTTAAGTTTTTGATGTTTTGGTTCGAGATCATTGCTTTTAATTGTAAAATAGACAAATAGAGTGTATAAACGTCAGGGCTACACTGGAAAGGCAAAATGAGTGTAAATTACTTTAAAAATGGGAATTTCTTTTAACCCTAGCTCAGATATCAAAACTTATCAAAGGGAAGAACCTTTTTTCTTCCCTCTAACAAAAGGGTCTGTCCCATGGATCTTTGTCTTATCAACTGCAAGACTACTGTATTAAGGTGGTACTTGGTATATAAAAGTTTTAATTTTTTTAAATATTTAAAAATTTACTTATGAGATATATAGTTATAAAATACATAAAACATTAAAAAAAGGTTTTATTGTGTGTGTCTAGAATAATACACAAATGTTAATTTCTTTTATGTACTTTGTATTCAATTTTTTTATAAATTAAGTTTCTAACTACCTGGGAAATTGAATTGCTGATGTAGTCCATAACAAGACACATAGAATAATGAATTTTTTTTAGGTGCACTTAGTGCACCATACTCCAAGAACAATGAATGGTTAAGATTTAATTTATACAGGTGGGGTCCATGTGTAGTACAGGTGGGGTTCACGTGCAGAGTAAATCTTAACTATTGAATATATAAATGACGTGGCGTTCTCGGTGCATGTAAGAATTGCTCTAGAATAACTTGATAGCAACATCTTACTTTTATAAATGGGGGCAATTCTCAATTGACTTTTCCTTTCTCCCGGAGTCGAAAGTACCGCAGGCCCACGCAAAACTTTAATGTGACTAGGATTAACTTTTTTTTTTTTTTTTTTATTTTACAAAATTTCATAAAAGAATTTCTGACTAGTTCTAGAAGCTCCAACTGCGTTTATGTCATTAGGTTGGAAAAGAAAGGGAGTTAAGATGGAAATGGAAATGGAAATGAAAATAGAAATAAAAATAAAAAATAAAAAAAATAATTTTATAAATAAAAAATATTTATAATATTTTTATTTTTAATAATTAAATAATTATTATTAAAAAGTATTAAATAATAATTATAAAAGTTAAATTATAATTTTTTTTAACTTTTCTTCTTTTTTCCCTTTTCTCACATCTCGCTTCCATGGATACCGCCCTTAAAAACTATTTTTGTATTGCCCGATGCTAAGAATATTGTTGAATTAGGTGGACATATGCAAGCTCTTGTATAAAAATTTTATTCTTTTTATAGAGAGAATATGTCATTATATAAAAATTTATATAAATATTTTATTTTATAAAGATTATTTTTAAACTTATTCTATAGGCGCAATACAATACCGGGTTGGTTGCTCAACCCGAACAGTGCACCTATACCTTGAATGTGTGTTTAAGGTGTTTGGTATGTGAATAATTTAATTTTTTATTTAAAAATTTATTTGTAAAAAATTTAAACTTGACATATATAAAAAAAATTAATATTCTTATATTATTAAAGATATATACAACATATAAATTTTAAATTTTTTTTATTTATTATATCCAAACATTTTATAAATGAATTTTAAATACTTAAAAAATTAAATTTCCTCTATACTAAACAGGACCTTATTTTCAAATGAGAGCATTGTTATGAAAATAAAAAGAACTTATTAGTAACACAAACTTGAAAATTAGTTCAATTTATCTTGTACAATTAATTATCAATAGGGTCTCAATTTTTCACACAATTAAAAGCACTAAAATTCTTTCTCCAAATCTGGATCCTCCCTCTTTATATCATAGCAACTGATATTTAGCTTGTCTCACTTTACCAGGTGTCCAGGTCCCTTGTAAGATTCCACCCTTGAGAGCTATGGCTATGCTATGAAGAAGGAGTGAGGGTCCACGTGTCAAGTCTTAACCAACATGGACCCCTTATCACTCTGAAGAATAGGACAAACTTCAAATAATAATTCTGCGTCTTTCAAGTCTTCATCATCCATCCTTATCCGTTGGGGCCTCTCGCACCCTCCATGGTTTTCCCGTTGCAAGAACAGTAGTACGTTCCACTTGGAAGCACCAAAGCACTTCATTCCACTTTTATTAGTCATAGATATTTTAAGCACCACCCTCTCTCTCTCTCTCTCTCTCTCTCTCTCTCTCTCTCTGTATATATATATATATATATATATATACACACACACACATACGTACACACAGTTTACACAAACCAACACATAATTATTCTTAAATTTGAGAGAGAAGGTAAGAAATATTTGACGATGCTAGAGAAGCTGTGGGATGTCGTTGTGGCTGGCCCTCAACCTGAGCGTGGGCTTGGGAGGCTTAGGAAGATCAACGCCAATGGTACTTCTAGTGTTGATCAGCAAGCCTTGTTGTATGAGATTTGAGTACTGATTGATACATCTATATATATACATATGTTGTGTTTGTGTTCAGATCATGCAGGAGAAGGAAGCATGACGGTGTCGCTGCCGGCAACACCCACAACACCGTCGTCGGCGCCGACGACTCCGACATCCGCCCGTAAAGGTGACAACGTGTGGAGAAGCGTGTTCCATCCTGGGAGTAACTCCGCTACAAAGAACATTGGTGCTGAAATGTTTGACAAACCTCTCCCCAATTCTCCCACTGTCTATGATTGGTATGAAATTATCTCATCATTTCATTGTCTCATAAGAGTAAACTATTTATCTAGTTTTTATAATATATTTTTTAATTTGATTCTTAAAAAACAAATTTTCTTAATTTAGTCTCTAAAAAATTACTTCTTTCTTAATTTAATTTTTTTTTAAAAAAAATGAAAACTTTTAAATTTCATCCATCAAATATTTTCTTCTAATTAAAATAATCTTTTTAGGAAGTATATATGGATTTTTAATACACCAAAATTTATTTAGTTTTTAAAATTTAACTTTAGTACCAATACGTCATTTTGAAGGTTGAAGACATATGGAGAAATTTATATTAATTCCTTTTTGCTTAACAAAGGGACTGTTGTAATTAGAGAAAAATATTTATGCGACTAAATTAAGAGAATTTATATTTAAATGATCAAATTAAGAGGGGAGAAATCTTTTAAAGGTTAAATTAAAATTTTTTATTTTTTATGAACTAAATGAAGAGAAGAGTGATATACAAAAAATCAGATTATTAATTTATTCTTTCCTCAAACACTTGGCAGGGACAATGGGAGAGATTATGAACTATAGCTTGTTTACGAAAGATAAATACTTGCATGGATAAATTAATTATAAAAAATGTCAAAATATATAATCACACTTTGAAATTCATATCTAACATATTTATTATAAGTTAAAAGTTTAATTAAAGAAATGATATATGAATTTAAAAATATAATAGAATACTTAATAAATTTTGTACTAAAATAAAAAAATTAAATCTTAATTAATTTTTAAAATTATATATATATATTTTAAAAATTAGCATTAAATAAGCAAAACATTCTCAGTCGAAGTCAAATCACCTTTTGTCATTAATATATATATATATATTTTATTTGTGTACTAATATGGCAGGCTCTACAGCGGGGAGACCAGGAGCAAGCATCGCTAACTTGATCGCGGGTTGAATGTAAATGTTGTCCCTTCTCGTTGAATATCTGCCTCACGTGTCCTACTTTGATTTTGGTCTGTTGTTCACTGTCCTGAGTGTCTTTTTCATTTTACTTGTTGTTTTTGAGGTTTTGCTATGGCAGATTTACTGGAAATCTGTATATTCAATACCTCTGTGAGAGGAACACTGCTTTCCTATCACTTTTTGATCTTTGCACCATCTTCTCAAGGTACATCGTCCTCGTACAAAATTGGTGTCTGTCCTAATCATCCTAATGTTTGTGGTAAGTAAATAATATGAATGGAAAGAGACTCCGTTTTTCTCTTAATATCAACGTAAAACTCATCTAAGCCTTCACTTCTTTGCTTCTTTTTCACTAATTGATATCGCCTTTTTCAAGTGTAGCCTCACTCATGAGTTCAACCGAGGCTCATTACATTTCGAAGTCTGAGGCTATATTTGGTATAGAAAATATGTAATAAAATAAAATGAAAAGAAAAAAAATAAGTAAATAGAATTAAAAAATAACATTTGTATCTTTATTTAAAAAAAATTAAAAATACTATTTAATAATAATAATAAGTAGTTTTTAATTTTTTATTTTCTTCCCTCCCTTACCATGTACCAAAACTTGGCATACGTTCTTATTAGTATCTTCTCTCGACCTCCCCTACGCTACCTCTTGAAAAATCATTACATTTTAGGGCACCATTTAAAATTAAAAAAAAAATTGTCTCATTTATAACTCCTTACTTTCTCCTCCTTGCACCTTTTGATTTACAAAATATACATAGACTAACGTAAAAGTATACGTAAATATGTCAAATATATATTTTAGTATGATGTGATTGTTACATAGCAATACATATATTTATAGACGGGGCGTTAAGCATTCTTCATGTTGCTTATGTCTCTCGTAAACTTAATTTTTTTTAATTTTTTAATTTTTTTCTTTTGGAGAGAATGGATCCCTGATTACAAAGGCCATGAAAGAACATGAGCCTCTCCAACATGAACGGCGTGCCATAAACCAAGATGTGACTTTATCTATAACAAAGAAAAGGAGGAAGGGAAAAGAAATTAAAAAGAACACCCTGCGAGGTGTAACTTGCATGAGTTATTATATATATAGAGAGGGAGAAATAAATCCATAATTATCAGTAAATCGGAGTTCAGAGTATGATGCGAATAATTCTACTGGAAAACCGGTTTCATAATACAATACTCATTTCTAGAGCAGCATCCACTCTTGTTCCTCTTAGTCCCACTACCATCATAACCCTGCATTTCCGTGGCTAGTCTTCTCTCCAGGTCATGCCTCTCAAACCTCCTCCTCAGATTCTGCCTCCTCATAATACCACTTAGCCTCTCCTTCCTGCTCTCTGATCTTCTGCCACTCACAGGCACTGGCACGGCTTCCAACCCCATTAGCTTAGCCACAACTCCTGGTTCACGCCACACCACGCTCTCCCCTGCCAGAGTTGCAGGCAAGGACAGAGTCTTTTTAAACCTAGCCTTTATCCCATAATTCTCTTCTTCTTCGTCTTCTTCTTCTTCTTCTAGCAGCAACCTTCTTCCTAAACTTCTGTCACAGCAAACTGAGTTTCTTCCTTCTGGGATCCCAAATGAAGATCGGTACATGGCATCCCTACCGTCAAGTGAGAATCTAGGGTACTGGTTCAAGGCGTTTCTTGCAGACCTTAAGATGTCAGAGTTGTTCACACATGACATCCTGCCCCTCATGATTCCATTATTGTAGTGCTCATTGAGCTTAGATTTTCTAGCAATCTCTTCCTCCAGCTCTAATTGCAGTATCAGATCCTCCAGAGTTGGTGAGCTTTGCCTTGGATTTTCGTCATTAGTGCTACTGTGTTGGTTGAGAGTGGAGGTTGAGCCGTCTGTGTTGCAGAAAGTTCTTATCCCTTTCTTCATCTTGGATCCCAGAGGGTTCTTGAGGAAAAAGAAGGGCATGTCCTGAGTATTGTATTATGATTTTGAAGGAGAAGAAGAGGTGCATGATTCTGAAAATGGGGTTTTGAGTTTTTCTTTAGTATAGAGGACAGGTTGCTAGAGAAATTCATTGGAACGTGAATGGATTGAATGGGAGCGGTGTGGTGGAGCATTTAGTAAGGTGATATTAGATGAGTCTTAATAGCACTCACATGATGCATAAGGGAAGGCTTTCACAGGTTTTACATTTTTTAGCCTGCAAAGCTGCCCGGAAGCTTAAAACAGAGAATGTGAAAATTTGAAAAGCCACTTTATTACCCTTTTAGTTACCATTTTCACTTGGTATTGGTTGAGAGATATGAAGTTCATTTATTATAGTCGCGGGGGTAGAATGCATGAAAATTATTGAGCCTTCCGATCTCACCTGATTAGTACATGGTATGACAATGTTGGCAGCTCCGTCTGGTTAATCGAAACCTTTACTTGTGCACGGGTAGAGGATTTGGTTCTGGATCTTTTTGTTTTAATTTTTTAAATCTTAATCATAATTTTTTTCTGAAGTTCACAGTTAAAAAATTATTTTTATTCTAAATTCTATTTCCTCTAAAAAGAATAAACAAGTAAAAAAAAATTGAATTGTCCAAATTCTTTCCTGTACACATGAGAAAGAGGCAGATGGGGTAGATCCATTTTCCTTCACTATCTATGATTTCAATTTAATTTGTTTTTCTTTGCTCCATAACATAACGAATGTAATATCAGCCGACTTCGAAATTCTAGGAATCTTCAACCAAATGATTTATTTAATACCAACAAGTAGCTAAATGAATAAATCACAGAGAGCAATAAAAGCTTCGTTGATAAGGATGAAACAAGACGAACATTTAACTCCAACGGTTAAGGCTAGTGATGAAGCAGCAATACTGTGTAGTTGCGTATTATCACAGATTGGAATATTTGCTCATGAAAGTAACAATGATATTTGCAAGGTTGCAATCTCAAAAGATGCTGAGATATATATCCATCGTTAGTGATCATGACAAGTAATGAAGCTTTTGACAACCATAATTTGGACGTCGTAAAAGTGAGCAAACTGCACAGTGGACAGAAGGAACTTTATCGCGGAATGGTCATAAGGCATAAGACAATGCCCTCCTTCCTCAGTTCGTTAATCCCTGGGGCTGAGTACAAGGGAAAATATTTGTCATGTTAGGGAAAATTGTGATTTTACCAATTAAAAACCAAACTATTTTTCTTTCTCATGCCCAAGGCTACAGTAGCTTTTAAACTTTGGTTTGCACAATGCAATACATAGCACTACTGGACAGAAAACTTGAGCAATGAATACTGATGTGATACGCGTGCTTGTATTGATTTTTTTAAAAGTAGAAAAATATTATATCAGTATAAATGAAAAGACAAACTAAAGCCTTCATGTTGACATTGAAGGATCGCTGCACACAACTACACACAATATATACTTGCAGTCAATATTTGTGAAGATTGTAAGAAACCTGGAAGTGCGTCAAATGTCCCTAGTCCCTACATCTGAAAATTTCATTTTCTGTGTACTATAAAAATTAATTTCAGCCCTTCTTCCACAGTATGAGGGAAATATTAAAGGAACAAGAAAAGAGGAATAACAAAATTGCCTAATTACTGTTCAGTATTAGTATAATCATGCACTAAGCAAAGAATTGGTTTGGGTGATGATTGCACGTCATTCACCTCATGCCAGCCGCAGTTGAGTTCGACAACTTCCTCTTATATGCCATAAGCTGGAAAGCACGAGAGAGAGAGGGGATTAGTGAAAGGCAAACTATTCTCAATGTACATGCCATATATAGTCACTTCCGTAAGTTTTACCAGATGACCACAGCTAAAATTATCAGGTTTAACTTCAGCCAAAGTTTCCTGCTCTCCCAAAACTTGTAACTTATCTTTGCATGGATCTATTGAGCCTGCCGTTCTTATAATGTTGGCTTGCTGCTCTTTTACCAAGCATATCTCAACCTCATCAGCCTGCAGAGCTGTTTGAAGGGCAACATACTGCAGGGAGTAAAACAAATTAGAATTAAGATTAGACATTGAATAGAAATATAATTGGTGCAAAGAGAATAACCTGGCATAAGTGCCTGACAGACAATGTAGGTCTGCAGCAAAGGTATGGCCGCTGCAAACCTGGCATTCTTTTCTCATCAAAAGACACAAGCATGAGGCAGATACCCAACTGAAATAATATAAATCGCATCATTGATCCTATCATTGTGGCAGTGTAGGTGCTCAAGCAGAAAACAAAAATCAAAGCTATAGAGGTTCTAATAGTCTATAATAATGGTAAATGATGAAGACATGAACTTAGCAACCCCTTTGAAGAATCTGCAGCACCAGTTTAAAAGTTAACATGAGATCTCAAACCAGTTGTGCCAGCTTCAAAGCTATAGAGGTTCTAATAGTCTATATTCCAGCAGAATCCAGATCAGGACTGGAAAAAGTTAATTACCTCATCATCATTTTCTTCCAAGCTACGGAGATTATCAATCAATTTGGGGAGGCGATTATTTCTGGCATTCTTACCATTGACTCGGGTGTGACTCCGGTGGCCATTTTTTCCCCAGGCAAGTGTACTAGATGGACTTATGAATTCTCTACTCACTTCAGGAACATTTTCATCACTGGCACCATCTACAACAGTGGTGGCAGAATGCAGAGGAAATTGTGTGTCTCCCCCTCTTTTGCATCTTTTAGGCTTGATTTCTATTAGCTCATCACCAGAAGATGAACCCTTACCCCCATCATCATCATTCATATCCTCAGTGTCATCAGATCCCTGAAGTTCGCTTGCACTTCTACAATTTCTTCTTACCCTCACATGTGGAGTTCGATAATTACCTTGTGACCTCCTCACAAAAGCTGTTGCTGTGGCTTTGGCATTACGTTTCTTACCCAGTGCTTCTGCTTGTCGTTGAAGAGTCTGAGCAATAGATGCTTGTATCTGCTCACAAAAGATGAAACCCTTGAAATTATATTATAAACAGAAAGAAATATGTTGCAAACAACAAATTACAAACAATAATCAGTGATCAACTATCAAACACTTTATCATTTGATATAATGATACACTTTACAGCATACCAAAGCTCTTGCCAGTTTCCACTACATGAAATGACAAAAGCATTTAATCCTTTTGAATGGTGAACCCTCTTAAGTCTCACTGAATATTTAAGAACTTGTATATGAAGTAAAAGACCTTCTCACCTGCTTATTGCGAGCTTTCTCATCTTCATGTAAAGCCAATTCCTAGGCCAGAACCTTGTTAATAAAATTTCTTTCCAGGCAAATGAAATAGTACATTTTTCAATCTAAGATGAAGTAAATCCACGTTACCTCCTGCTCATACTTGTCTATATCTGGATAGAGAGCAGCAATTAAAGCATCATAGTTTGGGTCATCTCTCAGTGAGCGTCGGCTAGCACAATGTGTGCGGCAAGCAGGGCATTCATTGTTGCTGCAGCAAAACAAGTCCAGATTATGCGGTGAAAAAAAAAAAAAAAAAACTTCTGCGCACACTGAAGTTATCCCAATTGTATATAATTCATCTGAGATAATGCAGAGAAGGTGGCAGTTGAAAACAAACCCGAGGCGCATGGATTTGTCAATACACTCTCTGCAAAAGCGATGCAGGCATTCCATTACAGTTCTTGTTTTTCGAATGATGCCTATACATCAAATAGAATCAATCAAAGATTTCTATATAATTTGATACTTGGGCAAGCAAATTAAAATAAAGATTAAAATGCTGCTTCCTTCATATCTTTGCACAAAGGTGCTCAAAACTTCATGCATCCACAAACATAAAAACAACAACATAAATAAAATCCCTGATTGGAAAACATAACCGTAAGAGATTTATTTGTTGCTTTCCAGATTGTCGGTAATACAATCCAGACTAATTAATCTTTTAACAGAAATAAAACTTCAGTTTCCAATTTACCTTTTTTTCTAATCTTTTTTATTGAATCACAATCTGACTTTCTTCACAGTCCACTAATTCTCAAACTGGAAATTAGTTTGCTAGTTTTTCTGTGATTTTTCTTCCTTATATATTCCAAAGACCAAAAATAATATGTCCTTCCAGATTTGCAAGTTACAAATGTGACGAGCAGTGTGTCCAACCCAACATTCAAAAAGGAGTCATGTCCATGGCCAACATGTGTTGGATGCCCATATAAGGTATGACATGACACTTTAAATACCACTAGACACTTAAGATTTTGTTTCATCCCCATGTCCATGTTGTGCCTCTCGTCTATGTTAGTTTTCATGCTTTTTAGGTATTATGTTAAGCATTACTTTTTTTAAAAGAAAATGCATACCTAGGCAGATAGGACATTGAACTTCCTTGCGTACATCTGACAATTTTATAATGACAAACCTGCAAATAAACAAGAATACAAAGTTATTAGCAAATTGCATAATTTAATATTTTAACTTCGAAGGGGATGGACCATTGCCAAGTGCCATATTCTCTAGTTTCTGGTCTAAGTGTATGTATTACCCTTCGAGATGGTAGCAGCCATACAAACAGATAAAGTTCATCTAAGGTTACTTGACTAATAAGAAATAATCAATCTAGGAATTAAAAGGAGATGCTGAGAAAGACATAGGTGGAAATGCTTTTCAGAGGATTGTACTGAACTCCAAAACATATATACCTTCTCAGAAATCATATGAATGCAAAAAGGAAATGGTAAATAACAAACCCTGATAACTAAGTCTATTCTAAAGCCCAATAATAAGGATTTTCACCATGAATACCACATCCGTTTTTTAAAAAAATAGATTAGCTTATGCATGCATGCATGCATGCATTTCACATTATTAGCTTATGCAAGGTAGCATGCTCTTTCAATAAACATTCACATGTAAATAACAATGGGTCGTTCAAAGAAACTAAGTACCAAAGATGTGACTTCAACACAAGAGAAAAATGTTCCTCATAGAATATGTTCTTGCTCATGGTTAACGTAATATTTGCATTAACGCAGGCTTTTGGTAAATTTCAGCATGAGTAAATCATCAACCCCAAGATTGCAATGCCCCACCCAAACTGTTGAATCTCTCGTAAGTGTTCTACTTTTCTCTCTAGGGAAATTTGAATTCAAAAGAGAAAACACAACCCAGGCAGATATAATCCTTCTCAGCAACCACAAACAAGTTTTGACCCCGCAAGAAGATGGGTAAATGCAGCAACAATCCAAACCAACTGCAGAGAACAAGATTCCAGTTATCCATACACAGATACAAACTCATGTTGAAGTCACGAAAGTAACCACCCTACATCGGGGGATTTGACACTGAACTCCACCAACCATCATCACAACTCCGGCTCATCATCCACGATCAAAAAAAGCCAAAGAGAACCCATCACTGATGAATAGCGAAAATCACTGCAACACTCCCGAATGCCTCTTAAAAACCACATATTTTATACTCAAGAAAGCGCCGTAAAATGCGATAAGAAAATGGAAAACAGAACAAACCATGTCGATTCGGAATGAAGCCCCGCATTAAAAAATCAAACAGCAGCATAATCGATAGGAAAAATGAAAAACGGAGAATCATATGGTAAACAAAGAAACAAAAGTGGAGTAACGAATCAGCTAACATACTCTTCTTTGTCGCCGGTGCTCCCCGAAGGACTTCGATCGGATTCTGAAGAACACATGGCAACGGAAAAGAAGATCATGAAACAACACAATCAACGGAAATTCAGATAAAATGCATGAAGCATCTAGCTCCCGCCGTGAAAATTTCAGGCTGGTTGTAGGTTTTGAGCATAATAACACGTACCCAATTCATCTTCTGACTGCTCATGGTGGTTCCTCTCGCCGGGCAGAGCATCCTCTTCTGAAGCCTCGAACAAGCGCTTCTGTGCAGGCATTGCTTTTCTCGGAAGCAAAAATCTGGCAAGGAAAAGAAACGCTTACAAGGTTATGCAATCTGTGGTGGTGGTTGTTGGGGCTACTGAGACGACGGTGGCAAAGTGTGACCTGACGCCTTGACCTTCACACAGAGAGAGAGAGAGAGAGAGAGGAAAAGAAAGAGAGGAAGAAAGAGACGAAAGAGGGAGCTGAGCCAGGGGAAGCTCGTGGCTCTACCGAATTTCCTTTATTATAATATACATGGCTGCGAAATACGCACCATGACAATGGGCGTGAACTTGAGTTAGACCACCATTAAGAGGTTGCCACGTAATTTAAATGGAGAGTATATTCGTACTTTAACCGATGAAATTAACTTGATCTTGTGTTATACTTGCTTTTATCGAGTTTGATTGTTGGGCGTGTGCACCACGACGCACTTGATTTTTACCCTCTCGTGGGTCTGGCAGGCTGGACGGTCTTTGTGACTCTTCCTTTTCAACGAGAAATAGGTTGATCGGCATATTCCACCATCCTGATAAATCTCACCGCTATCAAATTTTGGGAAAAGAAGAAATCAATATTAACCTTTATAAGCGTATCACTTTTTTATTAAAAAAAATTCTACAAAACTTGTTTAACTCTTATGGTACCTTCAATCATTTTTATATAAAGATAGTCCTTTTATATAATTTTTATATCATATTTGTTATATTTTTATAGTTATTATTTAATAATATATTATCACTTTTTTATTATTTTTAGTATGAATATACAAAATTATTTTTATTTTGAAAATTATTTTTTATTCTTTTTACAATTTTTTTTTTTATATTTTGAATACCAAACAAATAAAATTAACTCATATTAAATAAAGGTAGTGCATAGTATCTTATAATTTTAATTTTTTGTTTTTTATTTAATAGTTATAAAATCCATTATTAGCGTTTTATCATATTTGTCATGTTTACTTATTACTTTACATATATGACATGTGGCATATAGTATGTCATCTCAAATTTTAAATATGACACGCGCACTAAAACATGACACATCAATTATACGAAAAAGCAAAGCATATTGTTGAAGCTGATAGAAGAAATATAAGTTTGACACATCTTGTGATGCTAATACTGGAAAGTTGGGTTGATTCGTATTAGGGCAATTTTTTTTTAAAGATAGTTAAAATATTTTAAATTAAAGATATTTATATTGAAAAGTATTACATTTTAAAATTATTTAAAAGATCAAATAATAAAAAATTTTAACTTATAATTCTGAATTATAATTTTTTACATAATTTAAATTTTTAGTCTTTAAATTTATTAAAATAATTTAAAATTTAAAAAAATTTTAATATAAATATCTTCAACTAAAATTTTTTAAATACAATTCTCTTCCAAGTTTACTATCAGCTCAACCTAGTATGTATTACAACGTGTAAATTGAGTTAAAAAAATTTTCAACCCCCCTCTAATGGTAGCCAATAAGGGAGCTTGTCTTTCCTCTTTTATTAAACAAGCCATGCTCACCTAGACACCTACTATCTTACATATATGACATGGAATATGTAACATGCATAATGAAAAATAAAATATGACATATGAACTGAATGGCGACATATCACTAATGTATAAAAATAAAACGTATTATTGAGTTCGATAGACGAAAATATATTGTAAATAGCAACATGTAACTCCTGACACTAACATGCAAATTAAATTGATTTGAGTTAGTTAAAAAAATTTTCTCAACTCCTGTACAATAATGCATGAGTTAAATTTTAAAATCACCTCAACCTCATTCATAAACACGTCTAGTGGTAGCTGACTTTTCTCTCTACCAAACAAGCCTTCATATTTCAATAGTGGGGATGGAAACCTCCATGGAGGTTCAAAAATGCTTCCAGCTGACTAGTGTTGTTTTTATGAAACCTTGAAGCAGCATCATCTGCAAATAAGAAATCTGTGTCCTAGTTGTGGAATTGAAGGGGAGACACTAAACTAAATCATATATTTATTCAGTGTCATTTGACCAAGGCCAGGTGGTTAGCATCCCTTTAACTATCAAAACATATATGTTATATAATCGCTTCAAATTTGGTTTTTCAAGATGAAAGATGACTATGATAATATGCAAAAGGAGACTACTCTTATCACTATAGTCTTATATACTATTTGGATGACAAAGAACAAAGTATTTTTTGAAGAGAAACGTGCTTCTGCTTAGAGTTGTGTTATGATATTACAAAATTTGTCATCTAAATACTTACAGTCTTGGAATGTGTGGAGCCAATCTGGTCGGTCAATTGTATGAGCAGGGAT
This sequence comes from Erythrophleum fordii, assembly GCA_032878935.1. Classification (NCBI taxonomy): domain Eukaryota; kingdom Viridiplantae; phylum Streptophyta; class Magnoliopsida; order Fabales; family Fabaceae; genus Erythrophleum; species Erythrophleum fordii. Next base: position 12,856,438 of record JAVQMF010000037.1, on the reverse strand, counting down.
GAGCAAGAACTACTCGCTTAGAATCAGTATGTCAATCAACAAGGACAAAGCAACGTACAACATAATAATTTTGGTGATGATTCTTCTCGAACTGCAATTAAAGAATATCAATGGAGTATTTCCTGTTTGTGTCAGAAAAGTATGGGCATAATTAGCAAGAAAATTATTATCATCATTTGGAGAAATGTAAGCTTGTTTAGTTGTGTGTTAGGCAAGATTCAGGCTTGGATGAGGCAGTTAAATGGGTAATCTGTTTCATTAATCAACATCAAAACGCATATCAGATTGAGAACAGTAATTTGCAGATACTGGTATCTAATGTAGCAGGAAAGCAAGTTTTGAATAAGGGATAGCAGAAAAGGGCAGAAGGGAAAGATATACTGAAGCTACGATAGCATTTTCCATATTCAGACCTTAGGATATTGGATGAGGACATTAAGAATAGATGGTGTTTGGGATCTCTAGAACGTTCAAGTGTATTAGATTAGGATGATGTGATTTGTACTAATTTAAAATTTTAGGTTGGTATCAAACAGAAACACTTGACCTAGAGCTATATTTGTAGTTTGATTTGGATTCGCTTATTATGAAGTCACAAAATTCCAAGTTTGAAATAGTTGATTGGATTTGTGGTCTCAATGAAACTACTTTTAGGCTCTATTTCTATTACATTTATATAAGTGTTTTTATAAATATAATTTATCTAAATAAAATAAACAAATTTAGCTGTATCCTGTGGAGACTTATGTAGGTAACGTTGATTTTTTTCAGTCATAATTTTCTTATAAACTATTGACTAATGAAGAATTTGATTATTGTACTGTGTATTTAAATCTCTGTGCGAGCGTTATGATGTGGGATATGTTGAAAACGGTGGGAAAGTTTCATCAAGAATTGACATGCTTCATGGCCATTTCTCTGTCTACTGAAGAGGCTTAAAATCCTATCAAGAAAACGATGCATTAAAATTTACAGGAGATATGGATTATGCTTTATCCTTCATACAGGGGAGGTGATATCGTGATGTATTACCCATATTGCTTGTTTTCCTTTTTCACTTCATGATGAACCATTCCAAATATTTTAGAGTATGATAATTTTTTGGGTATATGGAGTATTTTGAAAATAATAATAAACTTAAACCATGCTTAACATGCTCATCTGTTACTCTACATGTTTGGCGTGTAGTACGTAGTATGTAATATGTATAATCTAAACTAAAATATGACATGCATACTGAATTGCAAAATGAAATTGATATATAAAAGTAAAATCATGTTGCCGAGGTTGATAACAAAAAAATGTATTACAAATAGTGATATACATCTCACAATACTGATACTTATAAGTTAGGTAGATTTATATAAGTTAATTTGTTAAATGAATTATACAAACTAACCCACTTTCGACTTACAAACATCAACATTAAAACAGAATGGAAAACAAAGGAGATGGGGGATTGGACTCTCAACCTATACAGTAAATCCCCTCTCAGAGAACTCAACTAGCCAATCAGTACCCTCGTTAGCAAATCTAGGGTTTCAACGTAAGAAAAGGAAGGAAAACATGCGTTGAGATGATAAATATCCTCCACAGTTATTGGAGCTTTCCAATCCGAGCAACTGTGGTTGTTTGACACAGATGAGACCAAAGTAAAGTTCTCAAATTCAAACAGAACATCAGTCAAACCGAGATCCAGGGCCATTTGCATTCCTTTTTTAAGTGGCATTGCTTTAGACATAAAAGCATTTGAGGCTTTGCAAGGGAAAGTAAAAATTTCAATGGCTTTTCCAAGATGGTTTCTAACTATAACTCCCAATCCAGCACAACCATTAACTCCATCAAATTTACCAACGACATTCACCTAAATTGGTCTATAGTAGTTGGGTTCTGCACTGTTTCGCCTAAACTAGCATTATCATCACAAGGGAAGAATATCAGCAAACCAGTTATTAACTTGCCAGTATTCTTTAATAGCTTCTAATGCCTTCAAGCTAGTTGCATATGGGTCTAAACATTCATTCTCAAATACTTTAGCACACCTTGATTTCCAAATACACCAACACGTCATGGCAATTAAGGCTTTATCAAAATCGTCCAATTTTAATTCCAATAAAACCCAATTTACCCAAGCATCCATTTTGTTAACATTCAAGTAATCTAATTTGAGAACAAATTTGCTTCCAAACCATAACTTATTTGCCCAGCTACATAAAAGAATCATATGTTCAATTGTTTCCACCTTAGATAGGCAGCGCTTGCAGGTTGGAGAAGAACTACACTTTCTTTTCCACAAGTTCTTCTTAGTTGGAATAGCATCTGAACAAATTCTCCATAAGAACTGCGACACTTTTAGTGGAACTTTCAATTTCCAAATGGTTTTCCAAAGAGCAAGAGGGGCAAAATAAGAGGAAGTGGATTTATGGAAATACATTTGGTTAAATAAAGATTTAGCAATGTAATATCAAATCTTTACTGAATAAACATCATTCTTCCCTTCAGCCCAAATCAATTGATCCTCTTTGTTGCAGCTTGGAAAGAGAATATTTAAAATAGCCTTTACTTCAAAATTTAGCAACCATCCATCTATATCAAACAAATCCCAATTTCTATTCACCATGAATTTTGCTACTTTACTGTTTTCAACAACTTCAAAGGAAATTTCAGATTCAATTCAAAAATTAAGAAGATCTGGGATCCAGGGGTCTTTCCAAAATAAGATTTTCTTACCATTCCCCACATGCCAACACAAGTCATTAATTAATAATTCTTTTCTTCTATTATATTTGACCATGCCCAAAAAGTACTAGCACCTTTACTTGCCTCTAAAAAATTTTAATTTAGAAAATAAATACCTTTAAGAATGTTTACCCATAAATCCTTAAGTGAAGTGAGAATCCTCCAAGCTTACCTTGTCAAAATATCATGTCAAAGTTGGATAACTCCTTAAACCCAGGACCACCTTTACTTTTGGACACCAAAACCTTTTTCCAACCTAACTAGTGTATTTTTCCTTCATCTTTCTCTTGACCCCACTAGAATTTAGCAATTATGTTGTCCAATTCTTGACAAATATTTGTTGGGAAAAGTAAACAAGACATAGGGTATATTGGTATAACATTAGCCATAGATTTGTTCAAGATTTTTCTACAAGCTTGAGAAAGCATTACTTGCTTCTATCCTTGAACTTTACTATGAATCCTATCATGCATAAAAGGTACAGCTTCTACTTTCAATCTACTTTGTAACATGGGCAATTTAAATACTTACTTAGAAAGGCAGCCTTCTAAATCCATAAGATATGACAAATATATTTTCTTAAAAGAAAAGGAGTGATTTTAGAGAAAAAAGTACAAGATTTCTTTAAATTCACCGTTTGTCTAGATGCAATATAATAGTCTTCCAATAATCCTTTCATAGCTTGACAATTCTCTTCACTAGTTTTTAGATAAAAAAATGATGAATCATTAACCAAAAATAAATAAATAAATAAACAATGGATAAGGGTTAGACATCTCTTTCCCAATTTAATACCTTAAATTCTCCCTTAAACAGCAAAAGAATCAACCATTTTAAAAAGAATATCAACCACAACAATGAACAGATAAAGAGAAAGAGGATCTTTTTGCATGATCCCTTTGCCCTGGATCTCTCCGTAGAGTTATATTTGTTATTTACCTTTTAGAAAGCAAAAGCTTAAGTGAAACCAAGGCAACACACTCCATGATTCTATCCATCCATGTACAATTTAAACTCATTTTTAAGAGAACTTGTTTAAAAAAGTCATACTCAACTTGATCATGAGCTTTATTCGTATCAAGCTTCAAAACCAATTCATGATTTCCTCTCTTTTTTATTGTAAGTAATGAAAAGCTTCATGGACTGCCAATATATTATCATAAATTAATTTTCTAAAGATAAAAGTTCTCCAGTTCTCAGTGATAACCTTAGGCAAGAGACTCTTTATCCTATTAGCAATCAATTTGGAGATGATTTTGTAGGAAAAATTACAAAGGCATATGAGCCTAAAACTTTTAACTTGCTCAAATATCATAATCTTAGGAATCATAACTAGATTAGTAGCATCCAACTTGGAAAGAGAGAAACCATATGAGAAAAATTCTTTACAAGAGTGCAAATATGCTCACCTACAATATCCTAAGCACACTGAAAAAACATATTCAAATAACCATTTAGCCCTTAAGCCTTCACGCCACAAATATAAAAAATAATAACTTTAATTTTAGATGTGATAACGGGACTCTACAACAAAAAATGATCCTCCTCAGTGATGATAGTATTTATAAAATTAAGCACCCTTGAAAAATCTCTACTTCCCTTTGAAGCAAACAAATTTGTTTTAAAAAAGAAAACCCAAAACCACTTGTGATATCTTTCTAATTATCAATCTAAGAACTATCATCCTTCTTCAAACTCAAGATTTTATTCCTTCTTTGAATTATTGTAGTATGAAAAAATATGAAGTTTTTATCTCCACATTTTAGTCATTGGATTCTAAATCTCTAAGCCCAATATTTGTTTCCCTATCCCAAACCTGTTAAATTTGATTAGTAACCTCTCCGCTTTTAGTGCTTTCTTATCATCCCAAACACCTTCATAACACTTGTGAAACTAACACAAAAGTTTGTTGATCAATATTTTGTTATTTAGGAATTCAACTTTACTCCATTTTTGCAAGGCAATACTCAGTTGCTGCAAATTCAAGAGAAAACACTTTATAATTTTAGAACCTTCAACAACACTAACATCCTAATTAAAAGATCTTTATGATTCAGCCATTTAAGTTCAAACTTAAAGCTTTTTAGAGTCCTAATATCCAAATAATAAATATAATCAATAATAAAAAGTAATCAAATTCTAATGGCTCAAGATAAAAAACTTGGACTTTTGAAAAAGAATTTCTTTGAACTAGATTGCAAATAGCATTGTCCAATCTTTCCTTTATATGTGCACTTCCCAATCCTTTTCTTTTTTTGACCATATAGAATTTGACCCCTTGAACTTTAAATCCAATAAACCACCATCACACTAGAATTTGTGAAAATGAGTAAAGCTATTTAAAGATCTAATCCTACCCTAATGTGAGAGCATCCCTTGAAATAGATCAAAATTAAGACATTGATTTGGCCCAAGTTCAAAATATGTCTATTTTGTTGTCTAAAGATTAGAATCAAGCTTGTTCTCAACTCAACAATTGGACATCCGACCTAGGCCCAAAATTGGTAAATGAGTAGCCATTTGAAAGGCCTAAAAGTGTATTTTTCATATGAATTAGATTTTATCTTAGTTTTGATTTTCTTTAGAATTAATTATGATATGTTGTTGATAGGCTGCCAGTATAATTAATAGTCAATGTTTTCATTTAACTCTTATAGAATAAATCTTAAAAGTTGCATAAGCTTTTCATACACAAAAATTGGTATATAATTTTGTTATTTTCTATGCTTGAAAGGTTGTTCTAAGTTATCTATTAATAACTTTTTAGATGTATTATTTACAACACTTGAATTTTGATTGATCAAAAAGTTTGAAGAACTTTCATACTTTTTTTTCTCTATTGTTTTGTATCCTTTAGTGAATTCTATTGAATAGTGAACCAAACTTTATCATTTCTGTATCTCTTTGGTGGATTTCATTAAATGGTGAATGCAACCTCTAAGATAGTGGCTTGAGCTATACCCTTTGAGTGGTGAACTTTCATTCATTTCATTGTAAGTTTATTTCAGATTGTTTCTTGACCTTCCAGTATTGGACTTCAGTGTAGATCTTGCATTTTAGAATCTTAGTTTTCTTCTCATTTTAAAATCACTTAAATATGAGTTTTTTATATTGAGTTTTATTCATTTTGAGGACAATTTCATTTCGTATTCTAAAACAGCAATCTTTTATTCTATTCCTAAATTTTTTTGGTAACAACTTAATATTAAAGCTTTTGGTTGTTATGGCTATTTGAGGTTGTCATTTGGTGATATTAAGAGAGATATTCTTGATCTAGAGATAGAAGAGATGAGGAGATAGATTTAAAAACTATAATATCAATTTAATCATCTAACAAAAAAAGCTATAAAAAAGTGTTCCTAAGCCAACCAATAAGTTATGTGTCTTCAATCAAAGGAGAGCCTCTAATGTAATACTATTATCTATAGAAAAGTTAATATATGATAAAAGTTGTTCTAAGGGAGACAAATATGCTAATATATCTATTACTAATTCCAAGTGCTTTAAGTGTCATGGTAAGGAGTATATCACTTCAGATTATCAAAAAAATAATATATTTATTTTAGTAGAGGAAGAAAGTGATGAGGTATATAATGATTTTGGTGATCCTATACACGATGAGGAAGAAATGTGCATAAATGAGAAAGAGTTACTTGTGATTCAAAGTAGTTTGAATTTGATTCCTAAGGAGGATGATGTTGAGTTATTGCAAAAGAGTATTTTTCATAATAGATGTGCTTCATATGGCAAATTTTATGACTTGATCATTGATGAGGATAATTGTTTTAATATTATGATAGAAAAAATGGTGGAGAATTTGAAGCTCAAACCAACATAGCATTGCCAACCATTCAAAATCCAATGGTTTCATAAAGGAAATGAGGTAAGAATGAATAAAAGATTACTTGAATTCTCTATTGGAAAAAAATATAATTATAAATATGGTATGATGTAACTCCTATAGATATTGTTGATTTATTATTGGGTAGACAATGGTAGTATGGAAAAAGAATAGTTAATGATGTCTTAAAAATGCTTACTCTTTTATGAAAGATATTGCTAAAATTGTTCTAACTCCATAAGGCCAAAAAGTGTTTTTAACCTTACAAATGAAGAGACCATCATCTTATTGTCTAGGAGCTTAATTGAGAAAGAGATAATGATAAATAAAAGAGCGTATGTACTAGTTCTTGTGGAAAAATTGAGGAATGAATCAAGTGAGTTAAGTTTCCTAGTTTATCCTCTCTTAAATGAATTTGTTGATGTTGTTTCAAACCATGTACTTTCAAATTTTGTGAAGATGTTTGATTTTGAATGTGATGCTTCAAATGTGGGTATTGATTCTATTCTTAAGCAAAAAGATAGGCCAATTGCAATCTTTAGTAAAAGGATGAATGATGTCAAAAGGATATTCTCTACTTGTGACAAAATGTTCTATACCATTGTTCAATCTCTTAATTATTAGGGTCATTACTTGTTGTCCAAAATATTTGTGCTTATTCTGATTAGAAAGAAAATGAAGACTCAAGGACGAGTCTTTTTCAACTAAGGTAGTATGATACAAGAGTATCTCTTGAAATAGATTAAAACCAAGATGTTAATTTGCCCTAAGTTTAGAACATGGCTATTTTGTTATTTAAAAATTAGAATTAGGCTTGTTTTCAACTTAACAATTAGACATTCAACCTAGACCCAAAATTAGTGAATGAGTAGTTATTTGAAGCACTTAAATGTTTATTTTCATATGAATTAAGTTTTATATTATTTTTAATTTTTTAGAATTAATTGTGATATTTTGTTGATAGGCTACCAAAATAATCAATAGGTAATATTTTCATTTAATTTTAGTTGAATAGGGCGTGCAAGTTGTACCAACTTGTCATACATGAGAATTGGTATTTAACTTTGTTATTTCCTATGTTTGGAAGGTTGTTCTAAGTTATTTATTAATATTTTTTTTTTGATATATTTTTTGAAGACTTGAATTTTGATTGATCAAAGAATTTGAAGAACTTTTATGCTTCTTTCTATTGTTCTATATCTTTTTGGTGAATTCCATTGAGTGGTGAACCAAAACCTAACATTTTTGTATCTCCTTGGTGGACTTCGTTGAGTGGTAAGTGTAACCATTATCATTTAGTTTTGTATCTCTAAGGTAATTGCTTGACACACCTTGGCTACAACAGCATTGTTGGGAGAAACACCAAGACTAGAACCATATTTCATCTTAGCAAGATCTTACAAAGACATAGCTCTATCATGAATGCAAACCTTTGAGTCATCTAATTTTACTATGATTAAATCAATAATGACGTAGCTTTTCATATTTAACTGTAATCCACATTTTTGAAAGACTATATCTCAACACCTAAAAACCTACAATTAATGGATTTATAATATCAACTTTGACTTAAATAAAACATCACTACCCTTCAAACATGGTTCTTCATAAGCAATCACTTCTCCTACTTTGCCTCCCAATCTAATAAGGTTATTTCTAATCATTCCTTCCTTAGGCAAGCCATGGAACTATACCTAGAAAAAAGCAGTAATTCATTACCATCTTCTACAATAAAAATAGAGGCAACCATGATTTGAGAATTATAAGAAACATAATTATGATCTCAAGACTATCCCTTAAAATCCTATCATAGTCTTCTTTGCAATCAAAATTAAAGATGAATAGGTTATCCCACATTATTGGTAGCAATTCTACTTTTAACATTCTAGTTTGTTCATGCTTTTTCTAATCATAAACCTTCTTATAACCCTGAGGAGGAATTCTTAAGTATATATCATTTATAATCCATCCAAATAAAAAGGTCTAAAATAAATAAATTGAAACTCATTTACTAATAAAAAAATATTCAATTATATAAATAGATGTTACATTTAGTTACTAACTATGCTATTATTATAAAAATAAAATGTTGTACGAAACTCAGATTCAATTACTCATTGTAAAAAATTTTAATTTTTTAATAAGTGATTCCATTTAATTTAACTTAATTTTTTATTTTAAAAATATAAATAATATAACATTCTAAAAATACTAACAAATATTTCTCAATAGGCTAACGCCTTTAAAATCTACTCGTAGGTTTTCGAGAATTTAACCAGTCTCCGTGAAAAAAGGTGACCTATGCTGAGAAATAAATATTATTTTAAAAAAATCTTTGCGCTGGCCACCCTTGCTGTTGGAGGCATCGGCCGCTGAAAGTGAAGCTAGCGTCGGACTCCACCTTTCCACCAGAGGAGCTTAACACTTAAAAACTGTGGTGTTCAGCGAATCGAATATGGAGAAAGTTGGTAGGGACGACGACACCCAGATACTTGCCAAGTAGCAGAGAGAAGTCTAATTGGAGAAAGTAGAGAGCGATGGAGGAGAGTTCAACTTTACGATACAAGGAATATGTGGCCGGTTTACTCGCTGGGGTTGCCACTGTAGCTACGGGCCATCCCTTTGACACAGTAAAGGTTATCTTTTCTCCCACGCATATTGTGTAATGTCTTTCAGTCTAGTTGCTCTAATGGTTGTAATTATATCATGGATTGACTTTATTTTTCATGGCTTTAAGAGATTCTCAGTTCTGTTCTTTCAACTCAATTTCTGTGGGTGTTAATGCTGTCTAACTCCAAATAATTTAGGGCTTGCTTCATAGGGAAGCCGGATACTAGGGGAATGAAAGTGGGAATGTATTATTCTTTACGCGTTGGTCCATCTCGATTTCAATTATCCCCTGTACCAAGCAGGTGTAAAACGGCATCTTCAGATAGCCTTCCGCGGTCATAATTGTTTAGTCATAATTTTATAAACTATTAACCAATGATGAATTTGGCTATTGTACTGAGTATTTCAATCTTTATGATTTGGATTAGATGTGGAATTCGTTGAGAATGTTGGGAAATTTTCAGCATCAATTAACATGCTTCATTGCCATTTCTCTGTCTAATGGAGAAGTTTGAAATCCTGTTTAGGAAACGAAGCACTAAAATTTACAAAAGATATGGATTATAGCCATTTCCAATTAGTTTGGAGTTGTTTGATAAATTTTTTTGGTACTTGGAGTATTTCTAAATTAATAATAAAGGAATAATTACAAATGGATAATCTAGAAAGTTCTTCAAAGGAAGAAAGCAAAAATCATTGTCTTGTCTCCCTGATATTTTGAGAGTTTTGGGTAGCAGTCGAGTGAGATGGTGTGGCAACTAAACTATACACATCACGCTATAGTCGCTGTTGAATCAGTTCTTAAAGTTGGCCCGCTATCCCTTGCCATTTTCCAAATACTTACAATTTGCGATGGATAAAGTAAATTAGGCTCACGGCTCACTAATTGTGAGAAAACATGCACTTTCAAATAAGAAGACTACCTATACAAAGCCTCAAAGAAAGCTTAAGAAATCATCAGAACAAGAACCAAGCTCTTATAACAGCAATACTGATGAATTCCATGATATACTCTTGGCAAACTAGCTTGGAAAGGTCAGAGTTTATCATGATATGACATATTGCTGAGACATAGAGTTGTGGGCGCTAGCCTGAATTTTGCATGGGCAAACTCATAACTTATGTATAACATAATTGTTGTACTCAGAGATAGTTAGATCTGATGTATTATATCCCTGAGCTAGAGAGTTCACCAACAGAACCTGGAATTTCCGCAAGTTTACATTTCCTTGAGATTTTAATACTAGTATGCTACCAACATATTGCATTTTGAAAAGGGATAATGGGGTAAGAAAAATAAGAAATTTTTTGAATTTTCAAATTTATGTATAAGAAAACAAATGTATCATGTTTTGAAACATGTGTTTCACTGTTTCTAAATCATGGTTTGTTAGTTACAATGGGATATGGTTGTTTATCCTTTGATGCTGTAATGTTCCAAAGAAGTGTCTCTTCATGGGTTGTAGTCATTGTAATTATAATCCATTTTAGGTTTTCAAGTGTTATTAAGACAACCGTTCCTCCTAAATTTAAGCATTCCCCTGTTCTCTTCTCCAGGAAAACAAAAGGTGTCTTTATTATTGATTCATTTTGTTCCAAAATCTAGCTGTTATCAATACTAAATTTTATATTTCATGATAAGTTTTCCTTATGTTAATTGGTGACATGAAGATATTACTGGCCTCTATGATATGGTAATGCTATCTATGATCAATTTTATTTCTGGTTAGTTCTATGGGTCCAATTATAGTCTGTTTTTGAATTTATAGCTTATCTGTTAATTATTATTTCATTTGTTAGGTGAAGCTGCAAAAACACAATACTGAAGCACATGGGATTCAATATAGAAGTGGTTTGCATTGCACTGCTAGGATACTGAAGATTGAGGGAGTATGTTTCTTGATCTTTATCTTTTGAGGGATAATTATTCTTTTTCATGTGCATATTTAGGAATAGTGGTAATATATAATATTGACTTGTATTAGTGCTGGTGAACATGCTTTCTTGGCAGAAAATCTTACCGATTAATATTTAAAATGTTATGAACATGGAGTGGGGTGATTGATTTAATTGATCTTGTTTTATCTGGCAACAAAGATTGGACATTCTATTAATTATGGAACCATCAGTTAATGGGTAATAATGAAGTTATCTGGTCATTTGATCTTTGTGTCTTATTGCCAAAATTTGGTTTTAGGTGCACAGTAAATGTTGATTTGATGTTCAATATCTTACTGAGGCTATAGCCCCCCAAATTTTTCATATAACTTAAGGAGGCAAGGATTTCATGTAAGAACTGGGCATCATGTTTTTGGTAGCTGTTGACAATGAGATACCTTTTGTCCTTCATTTGTGAAATTTGGCTGCGCTTCAGCCTTCTAAACATCAGTTATGCTGCAACGGCAGGAGGAACATGTGTCTACCTCTTACAATTCTTTGTGGAAAAGAAAGACATAAAATCTCTTGCTTATCATTATGAAAGGATATTTCAGAGTTCAGACATCTTTCACTAATTAAAAGTTGATGTTATGAACGAAAACTGGCTGCCTTATTCTTTTCTTTCATACAGTCATCTTTTTAATCTTATTTGTCTTTCCTGTCTATATGTCTTCCTCGCAAATGAAATTCTTCTAACCTCTACCCTTGCAGCTACATCCTGCATTTTGATTGCTGAAGCAGGGAAAGAAAATGATCACATAATTGCACTTTTTTTTTTTTGTTTTGGGTGCATCTTGTCCTCTCAAAATCATTTTTCCCTCCAAAAGTTTAGAAATAAAAGATTTAGGTAGATATTTCTCAATCAAACATGTAGATGTGGGTGATGCAATATGAGAAGAAGAAATTTATGTTAATTATGTTGATTTGTGATAGCTTTGTAATGTGGGATCTAGAATTTGTAATTAGGAATTCAAGGTTTATTTATAATCATTTTGGGATTTTAAGTTGTTAATTTGGGTCTTGGTATATCTTCTCCTATGACAAGTTTTGATGTAAATCATTTTTCATAGCCAGTTCCAAGCCAAAAAAAAAAAGGAAGGTTGTGTTAGACAGTCAATAGTCAACTTAAAATTTTATCGAATCATTATGACATGGACAATCGATGTATTAGACGTAATGCTAGGTCGTTGCCGGGAAGTAATACGCTGTATAGCTTGAGTACAATGACAAATGAGTAAGGGCCGCTGCATCGACACCTGGGTGTAGTAAAAAATAAGCAATGGTTCCCACATTTTCGTAAACGAATATGGATAAAGAAACTAGTTCTTAAAAGTAGGATTCGTTTTAGAACTTGGAATATAGGTACACTTACGGGTAAGTCAATGGAAATAGTAAATACTATGATTAGGAGGATGATTAATTTTATGTGTTTACAAGAAACTAAATAGGTAAGAGAGAAGTGAAAGAATTAGACACTCCAAGTTTTAAACTTTGGTAAGGCTAAATTTAAAAATATGATAGATATAATTGTAGATAAGTCTTGAAAAAATGTTGTAGTGGATGTAAAAAGGTTAGGAGATAGAATCATTACATTAAAATTTGTAGTGGAAAAAAAAAAATCTTTAATATTATTAGTGTTTATGCACCACAAGTAGGATTAAAAGAATATCACAAGGTAAAGTTCTGAGAGGATTTAGAATGTTTAGTTTAGAAAATACCATTAGGAAAAAAAATTCTTTTAGAAGAGGATCTAAATAGTCACGTGGGAAGTGTATTTTCAGATTATGAGAGTGTTCGTGGAGGACATGGCATAGGGGAAGCAAATGCAGAGAGTAAAACTATTTTAGACTTTTCATTAGCGTTCGATCTTATATTAGCTAACACTTATTTTAGAAAGTGTAAAGAACATCCTATCACGTATAAAAGTGGAAGGATATGTTCTCAAATTGATTTATCTCTTATAAGGAAATCGGATAGAAAACTTTGCATGGATTGTAAAGTTATACCTGGAGAGAGTTTAACTACTCAACATAGAGTTTTGGTTATGGATATACGAGTTAAGCGAAAAATAAAAAGCAAAGGCAAAGATAGGGTGTTAAGAACTTAGTGGTGGCAACTAAAAGGGAATAAAAAAAAGAGTTTGCTAAAATGGATTGTAGAGGAAGCACCTTGGGAAATACAAGGAAGTACTGACGATATGTGGAATGGAATGACTAATGAGATTAGGAAGGTGGCAAAGAAAATATTAAGTGAATCAAAAGGTTTTGAACCTAGGGATAAAGAATTTTGGTGGTGGGATACAAGTGTGGAAGATAAGGTTAAAGTTAAAAGAGAGTGTTATAAAATGTGATTGTTATGTAAGAGTGGTGAAAATTGGGAAAAATATAAGGTAGCTAAGAAAGATACTAAGAAGGCGGTGAGCGAAGCGAGAGCGAGGACATTTGATGGGTTATACCAATCTTTAGGTACTAAAGTTGGAGAAAGAAGTATTTACAAGTTAGCTAAAAGTAGGGAAAGAAAGACAAGAGACGTGGACCAAGTGAAATACATTAAGAATGAAGAAGGGAAAGTCTTGGTCATGGAATAAGATATCAGAGAATGGTGGAAGGGTTATTTTCATAGGCTTTTTAACGAAGGGTACGAGATTTTATTGCAATTGGATAAACACTAGAGAAAAAGATCAAAATTATACTTTTTATCGTAAGATTCATGAGTCAAAGATAAAAGAAGTATTAAAGTGAATGGAGAGTGGTAGAACAGTTGGATTGGATAATATATTTATTAAAGTATGGAAGGGTTTAGGAGTGAAAGGCATAAGTTGGCTCAAAAAGTTGTTTAATCAAATTATGAGATCTAAGAGAATGCCAAATAAGTAGAGGAGAAGTACTTTAATCCCTATTTATAAGAGTAAGAGGGATATTTAAAATTGTGCAAATTATAGAGGAATTAAGCTCATGAACCACACTATGAAATTATGGGAAAGAGTAATTGAGTGAAAGTTAAAGAAAGAGGCTCAAGTTACGAAGAATCAATTTGATTTTATGCTAGGAAAGTCAACTATGAAAGCAATATATTTGTTGCGAACATTAATGGAGAGATATCGAGAGAATCAAAGAGATTTACACATGGTGTTTATTGATTTGAAAAAAATATATGATAGGGTGCCAAGGGAGGTTCTATGGAAGGTTTTGGAGAAAAAAAGAGTTCGTATAATTTATATTCGAACAATCTAAGGTATGTATGATGAAGTTACAACTAGTGTAGGAATAAAAGGTGGACTTACAAAAGATTTTTCAATAACTATTGGTCTACATCAAAGGTCAACTTTAAACTTTTATCTTTTTACTTTAATTTTAGATATACTTACTAAACATATCCAAGAACTGGTGTCACAGTGCATGCTTTTTGCAGATGATATTGTCCTAGTTAGAGAATCGAGAGCGAAAATGAATGAAAAGTTAGAGAGGTGGAGACTAGCTTTGAAAGTTCATGGATTTCGTTTAAGTATAAGTAAAACAGAGTATATGGAGTGTAAGTTTAGTAAGAGATACACTACTTCTAGCGCAGAAGTGAAAATTAGAGAATATATCATACCCACAAGTCACACAATTTAAGTATCTTAGATCTATCATACAACATAACGGAAAAATAGAAGAAGATATAAAACATAGGATTCAACTGGGGTAGATAAAATGGAGGAGTGCTTTGGGTATTATTTGTGATAGAAGAGTACCACTCACACTTAAGGATAAATTCTACCGCATAATTATAAGACCTGCAATGTTGTATGGAACTAAGTATTGGGCAATCAAAAGTCAATAAGAGAATAAATTCAATGTTGCAAAGATGAGAATGTTGCGTTGGATGAGTGAACACTTGACGAGATAGGATTAAAAATAAATGTATTAGAGAGGAGGTGAAAGTCACATTTATTGTGGAAAACATTGTAGAATCAAGACTTAGATAGTTTGGTCATATTGGGAGAAGACTTATAGAAGCTCCAGTTAGGAGAGTAGAGAGATGGAAAATAGTCCAATAATTAAAGGTAGAAGAATACCAAAAAAAATTATAGGAGAAATTATTAAGAGAGATTTAGATTTAAATAGTTTGTTTAAAAATATGATTTACGATAGATGTTTATGGCGTCGATTGATCTATGTAGTCGACCCTACTTAGTGGAAAAAGGCTTTGTTATTGTTGTGGTTGTTGTTGTAGTATATATTCTCCTATATTAGTGTTTTATTAGAATTCCCCATTTGTGTTTTATTTGAATTAGAATTGTTTGAGTTTTGGTTAAGTTTGGTTTGTTTGTTGCCTATATAAAGGCATACTGCCCGTCTTAGGATTTCACAATTAATAGTATTTGAGTGTGTTTTGGTTGTTTTCCTTGGTTCTTCCCCTTCTACATCAATGAGAAGGCAAGGCTTTGAATTTACTGTGCTCTATATTTAATTATTAAATACAGCAATGCCTATAAAAAAATGAAAATCAATCATGCAAATATTGTTAATTCTTTATTTGATTATTTTGATCTAAAGTGCCATGTATTATTATGATTATTTATTTATTTATTTATTTTTAAGATTAGAGGACTTTATAGAGGAGCAACATCATCTTTTATTGGGATGGCTTTTGAAAGCTCACTGCTTTTTGGCATTTATTCCCAGACAAAACTGGCCCTCCAGGTTCGCATGAAAGCAACTTCGATGAGTTTTATCTTGGTTTGACATTCTATTTGCATCCAATCAGCATAACTTGTTGTTACAGAGAATTGCAGTCTTTTTATAATTTTGTGGGTGCATCTGTTGTGAAGTATCTTGTATCTCTTAATACACTTAAGTTCGTACCTTCTACTTTCCTTTTTCTTTGTTAGGGTGGTGTGCAAAGTAGGGTACCGCAGCCTCAAGTAATAATTCCATCTGCAGCTTATGGGGGTGCCATAATTAGTTTTGTGTTATGTCCATCAGAGCTGGTGAAGGTAAATGAACTAAGGGTTTGTACACTGTAGCATTGCTTTTGGGAAATTTTTAGGTAGACCCAATCTACAACAAGTTAATTATGAATAAATATATGAGTATGTCGACATACTTTTCAGTGGATCACCTCTAACATGCTTATATGTTTAATCGTAACCGGCTGGATCTAAATTTTTTTTTTTTAAGACCAGGTCTACCTAGTAATTTCTTGTTGCCGATAGCTCTTCTATCTGTCTTGATACCAATTTAAATCTGAACTTCCAGTGTAGGATGCAGATCCAAGGCACTGACTCTTTGGTTCCCCAGTCCAGTAGATACAGTAGTCCTCTTGCTTGTGCCCTAACAACTGTTAAAAATGAAGGGGTGAGGAAAATCTGTCATATTCTTCAACATCATGATCAGTGTGTTCATTAGCTGACAGAATACCTTTCAGGTGGCGGGAATCTTTCGTGGTGGTTGTACAACACTGCTTAGAGAATCTATAGGAAATTCTGTGTTTTTCAGTGTCTATGAATATGTGCGTTATCACATGCATTCACGTATTAAAGCTGCCTCATCCAATTACACTAACTTGATCGACATGGGAATTGGGATCCTTTCTGGTGGCCTCAGCGGTGTAGCTGTAAGCATATTGACAACTAGGCATATTTTTGGTTCCATTTAACCTTTCTAAACTGTGCATTTTTCTCAATTGTTCTGCCAGTTTTGGTTGGCTGTTTTGCCCCTGGACGTGGCAAAAACCATAATTCAGACTAACCCTGATAAAAACTGTCCAAGGAATCCTTTTCAAGTCTTGAGTCCTGTAAGCTCTCTGAAATCTTTTCACCTCTTGTTTCTCAACTGCCCAATGTTAAAAAGGAGTTTCTAAGAGGCCAAAAGCGGTTTTCACTGTAGATTTACAGGAGGGCTGGCTTAAAGGGGCTCTATACAGGCCTGGGTCCTACAGTAACCCGAGCATTTCCTGCTAATGCAGCAGCAATCGTCACCTGGGAGCTAGCAATGAAAATGTTAGGCATTAAGCATGACTGAGGTTGGTGCCTCTCAAGTTCTACATACTGACTTTTCATTTTAATTTTACTACTTAACGAGTGGTGAAAAGTCTCTGTTATTCTATGGGCAGAGTCGCTTTTGGACATTATTTCAGAGGCTGGACAAAGAGGAGTGGTTTTAAGATATTACATTCTTTCTTTGGAAGAGCCTATTATTTACATTTTTTAAAAAGTAGGTTTCAGCATTGCATGTGACATCAAGATTAGTGAGCTTGGTTAAAGAACTTCGAAGGGATCTTGATTGCAAACACCCCCTCCCAATTTTTTTAAAAATAAATACTGTATCATTTTTTCCCCGACTCGTGTGGGTAGAAAATACTTATCATTGGAATGTAATTCTTATGTCAGTTCTTAAATAAGGTAACTGTTTATCCATTCAAGTTGAATACCGAAAAAGAAAGCAGAAAATTCCAACTAGTCTAAAGCTCTTTCTTGGACAGTCAGACTACTAACTGATTCAACGATTTATAACCAGAACCTCTGTCTATGCTTCTTGAACACAACCATGTGACGACTGAGTCAATTATCATCTGATGCTGTAAGGTCTTGAACCGTATTTTGTCTGGCTCATTGACATCCACGTTGCATTGTTACCTTGACAGTCAATGCAGTGGAGCCCCTTACATTTATGGGTATACTTTAGAGCCCTTTTTCAGCCCTCTTTTCATGTCTGATACGGTTGCGGTGAAAACTGCATAACAAATGCCCTCTGTAACTTGTATTGGTAATATGCGTCTAGGGGAATGTGCTTTAGTTTGACTCAAGTGGTGTCTTGGGCAAATAAGGAACAAACAAACCAAAGTTAAAATTAAGAACAAAATTGCCAAAAATCGTAGCTCAAGTGGCATCAATGTTAGGGGATTGTGACGTAAGGGGTTTATTTGCTCCTTAATTATTGGAGTTTTCCTTGAACCGAAGAAAAAAAAATTGCATACAAAATTGGAAGGTATTCGTATCAAAGAACATTTATTTCATACGCCCGTTGGCAATCTTGTGTGTTAATCCATACGGAGAGATTATCACCCCCTAGCTTTATTCCCTCATGCAAGTAACTTACCATAGATCATCGAACTTGAAGGTCACGTTTTGCCAAGAAAGATAATTGGAAAAAAGAAAAAAGAAAAAAAAAAAGCCGAGATTGCAACCTATTCTCTAGGCTGAGACTTGAGAGAGCACTCAAGAAAAATTCTTGTGCATAGTCTTTGTGCTAGTTAATTGTGTAAAAAATTAATTAAAGTTCATTGAGTATGCTGATGAATTTCACTACTTAAAACATTTACTTTGATGAATTGTTGTTAATTATCTACAGAGACCATGTATATATCTAAGAATTTTTTGAAGTCTGCTATTCAAAATATTTGAGAAACTAATACAAGTGCACAAAAGAAACATAAATATTTCGAGCATCATGTGGTCAAGCTTTACTGATTTTAGATGAAAGTACTATCTTACACGTAACTCAGATTATTAAGGTGGGCTTATATCTGTTGGCAGAAGATTGACAGAAGACAGAGAGCATCCTTAGAGAATAATAACATAAATTTGAACATGAAGAAGGTTTCATTGGGGGGTTTATTTAAACTAATATGCTTGCCTCAGTGCTCATCATTATCCAATTTCTCATTAATGAAATCCTTCTCCATGATAATTAAGTTGCACTTTTTCGACGCCTTTCATTGTGTCCAGCCAAACGCCTTCTACAACTCCTTTTAGTGTCATCAAATTCTGCTAGCTCATGAAACCTGAAAAATTAACAACATTTTGAAGAGAATTTGGGAGCCAATGATGGGAAATTATCTAGACATTTGATTCTGATCCTATAACTTATATAGTTGGAAAGCCGTAACAAATGGCTAATTCAAATATGAATGAATCTAAGATAGATCAAATCTGGCCATCATCTCAAGGCTTTGAGTATATTGGTCTATTTCCCTTCCATTCCTTCAAAATCCTCTTGACTAGACATAGTAAGGGAGAGGGAAGGAAGAAAGAGGGTTTACGCGTGTGACTCACATTGATGGATTAAAAATGAAAGGAAAAGAAAAGAGGGATCTTGTATTGATGAATGGAAAACGTGTACCCTAATTAGGAATAACAAATTAACACTCGGTGTTTTGCCAACTTAATTAACCAAAATTGGGACTCATTAGCCTTCTTGTCAGCTTATAGCGTAATAATAGGACTGAATTTGACAGCATTAATATCCCATACAATATTGGTTTCCATAATATATGCTCGCGTCATGAGTTATCTACGAACAAATATGTATAATACACCAAGATATCAAGTCAGAAGTCCTGATCATACTAACGATTTTGTGACATTTACTGTTTATAGACCTTGTAGGAAATTCTGAGTCACAAGTAGATATAATGCTGTTCAAATTGATAAATAGCTTTTATCTTTCCCACTAGGCTGCTTAAAAGGAGCAAAGAAATAAAATTCCAACCAAAACTCCCAACCTCTAATTGTCCGACAAGATTAACCTTCAATAACTAAATTAAAGAATTATAAACAGTTTGTTAGTAGCTCAATGACACCGGTTTTGATTTGAAGTTAATGTCAAGTATTTGATTCCTATTCCCAATGGCCTTAATCCTTAAAAATCCTAATTTGTAACAAAAAACGAAGAAATGTACTCACTAATTAGTGATTTAGATTCACAAAAAAGCTCTAGAGATAGTTAGGGTTTTGTGAACCACCTGCTACATTGCTGGCAAAACCGTTGGTGCAAGCCTGCAATGAGTACGGAAGGAGCCTTGGCATGAAACTCACAGACCTTGTGGCGGCGGTGGTACTGCTTAGCCTCACTCAGATCACTGTCACAACTTTCCACCTGACATGAAGGTGCCATTGATGATGACCCTCTCTTGCTGTACAGATCTCTCATCTTCTTTCTTCCATCATCTCCTGAATTAAACTCATTTACCTCTTCCTCGTCCTCTTCATCTTCCACCTCCTCCTCCTCCTCCATCTTGTACTTGAAGCTCCTCTTTCCCTCTCCTGTGCTTTCCATAAGTCCAGGGAAGTTTAGTGTGTGAGGAAGAGATCAACGACCCAAAAAGAACGATATGGGGGAAAGAACACCATACAAGCTTAGTATATAAAGAAAGGGAGAAAAATTAAATTAATTTTTTATATATTTTTTACAGCTTTACACTACCACTGACATGATGAAATTATCTTCAGAAAAATAACCTGCATGTTGTAGTTTTTTTTTTTAAATATATGTATAGAAGACTTCATCTAACTAAGTCTTCTCTCCTACGAAGAGAGAAAGGCTAAAGAAGAAAAGAATTAATGGGCTAGGACCACAGGGTCTCTCTTCCACTTCCAACGCGAGAGGTTAATAGTGAAAGGTCGCAAACTAAAGATGTAACCTACTTTTTGAATGATATGTACCATACAAGACTGCTTATAAATCCAAGTCCTTGCCTTCTACTCTCATGCTTGGACTTTTCATATAGAATAGCTTCATAATTAGTAAGGGCTTTTCCTAAAGAATAGTTTCATAATTAATAAAATATAACATGATAGCTAGCTAGCTAGCTAGCTTGGGATTTGTGAATTAATTAATGGATATCTGATTCGCTTTTGTTTAAAAAATCAGTGGCCCTCAACCATCAATCGCCCTAGCTATTATTACAAGGCTCTCAAGCTAGCTTACCTTCATGGCGTCTCTTACCTTCAAAATTAGGAAAAAGAAAAATTAAATAAGAAAGAAGGCTTTCCTCTAATCCAATCAAGTTGAAGACATAACCCCTATTAAACAAAATTAAATTTTATTCACTTTTTTTTTTTTGGGAAGGCTTGTTTACTTACCTTTTATGTCGGCTACCATCAATTTTTGAAAATAATTAAATAATTAAAGAAAGAAAGAAAATATAGGTTCCCCCCATTCCAATCATGCATGCCCAAAACTTTAATACCCCGTAGATAAACAAACAAATAAATACGTAACCCTGCTTTTAATGGATCAAGTATTTTTCGTGAATTTTGTTTTCTCATTAGTAAAGCTACTTATGCGTCCACATGGCTTTAATTGACGATAATTTAAAAAAAAACTTAAGAATAATGCTAATTACACAATCACTTTCAGCACAAAAATATATAATTATTTCGTACAAGTTATTGAATCTCTGCAGTGAGTGAGATCTAACTTTACATTGTACATTTCTATTAGAAATTACAATAAAAATTACTGAAATTTCTCTTAGTAACTTAAGATATTTAAAAATGAAAAAAAAAAAGGAAGTTAAACTCAATAGTCTATACGATATTAGATTTTCTATACAAGATATTAATCTTTGACCAAAAAAATTCTGTCATTTCATTAGAAAGCATTATTATTATTATTAGCAGCAGCCAAAGCACCAAGGTTACAGAATAAAAAGTGGGAAAAGGAGGCAGGATTGAACCAAAGTCCATCAAAACTCTTGCCGCTATTTATGGTGAAAGGAGATGCATGCCACTTAAGCTATGATTTATGGACAAGGCATATGGTAATTATTAGAAAGCAACGGAGGGTGTGTGTACTGAAGTATAATTCCAAGCAGAAAGAAATGAAGAGTGGAGGCCCAGTGTGT
This sequence comes from Erythrophleum fordii, assembly GCA_032878935.1. Lineage (NCBI taxonomy): Eukaryota > Viridiplantae > Streptophyta > Magnoliopsida > Fabales > Fabaceae > Erythrophleum > Erythrophleum fordii. Next base: position 12,834,699 of record JAVQMF010000037.1, on the reverse strand, counting down.
TTAATTTGTGTGTTTATGTTGCTTTTCTGGTGCAGATGATAGTCCTTTTCATATCTGAGAGGAACCTAAGAGGAGGGTGGTGGTGGTTGTGGGGGACGATTCCTTCCTTCATCCATTGAGTTTTTTCCTTTTTTTTTTTTTTGTGGGGAACTGACATCCATTGAGGTTTGAGGGCGCATTATTGAAAGGTGAAGATACCATCCATGACTTGATTTGACAAAGCTTTTTGGCCTTTTCTCCTCCAACTCTTTACGTACGAACCCCTACTATTGCATGCTCTTGCTTCTTCTCCTACTGCTGTATCCAGCTAGTAGAGACTTTTTGTTATACAGCCTTTGTGTTTGGAAAACGCAAAATTATTATGTATTGTTTAGTTTGAACAGCAGAAAATTTAAATTTTTGTACATTCATCTTCTTATTTAAAGTTTTAAATTAACATTTAAGTTTGAAACATACTACTTATAGAAAAAATTAGATAATTAATATAGCCAACAGTCACATGAAATTACATTAGTAATTATTAGATTAACTAATTTAATAATTTAAGGTACTTATGGGATGAAAGATGTAAGCAATTATTTTAATATATTTCAAACTTTTAAGACCAATTAAAAATTTAAATAAAGTTACAGGATCAAAATATTAATTTAACATTTTTAAAAAGACAAGAAAGATGTTTTAAATCGGTTTATGTGTAATGCAATATGATTTTTCTGCTACACAGATTATTAAAATATTATAATTTTTCCCATGTTGATATTATTCTCAACTTATCAATAATCATTTTTCCTTAAGGAGAAACAGAGTTGTGATTCTTGTGAGAGATAAATGGTGCGACTATAACCTTATTAAATTATACTCCATTAATGATCGCTATAGGACCGCCTTTCCTCATTGCCGTTTTTATAATTTGGTCCCCAGTTGTACGTGTTTGTTTTATATATTTAATGCCCATTGTCACCGACTGGTCGATCATACACCTGAAATTTGGAAGTGTGATGTTAATAGTTAATTCAAACTTTTTTTTGTTTTTGTAGAGGCACTTGTGTAAATTGGTCTGTTGAATCAATTATATGGCAGAGGGTTATTGAAGCTTCTCTTGAAGAAGTTTTTTCAGTTGTGTCAAACCCCTTTAAAGTAGTTTATTGTGTGGCCTACTAGCTTGATTAAAGCTCCCAAACACCCCTTCAAAATCCAAAGGTTGCTTCAAAGTAATGCATCTAATACCAAGCATTCTAAAGTTTTTCTCTTTTTATTCTTCTTTTTTGATCAGTTTTCTTATTGTAATTAAACCTTAGATGAGTAGATCCTCTTATGCATATACATATAACCAGCTAGTTATGCTAATTAATCTCTGCTATAACTATCTTTTTTGGGTATTAAAATGATTAGATATATATATATATATATATATATGGATCTAATTAATTTAGCACAGTGAGCCCCTAAGCTTGAGGAACTGAACATTACATAATTTATATTAAATGTATCAGACATATGTATTTTAGACATTTTTTAACATTTAAGATCTTAAAATAAAGAGAATGATATGCTTTTATATCATCAAATTCCTAGTTAAGGAGAGTATGTTTAGCTTGAGCTTGAGCACATGTCATGAGGTTAGCCAAAATGGCATTTTTTTCACCCATCAAATTCTTGTAATTTGATTTACGCTGGCTATTATGATATAATTTAATCTCCAAAACTTAATTAGTTAAGTAGTTCCAACTGTATTAGTTAGTAGTTATAAATGTTAATTTTTTCAGTTGTATATTCACTCTATTCATTCATGTATATAAACCCATGAGATATCAATAATACATAAGCCTTCATTTCATCTTTTGCTTAAATTACCAAAAGTAACATGTTATCAGAGCGAATTAATTGCTTTCCCTTCCAATAACCTTTTTTCTCTTACTTCCTTTTACTTTCTGTCACTTTGTCTTATTCTTCCCTTCCTCGATGACTAAGTCAGAAACCTGTGTCCTACTTAATTCTTCTACACACTCTTCCATCACTAGCCCAATAAACGATGTCTCATAGAACCCTTCGAGTCCTTATTACCTGCATCCAAATGAAAATCTTGCATTAGTCCTCATTTCCCCTGTTTTGATTAGTGACAATTATCACTCCTGGTCACAGGCCATGAAAATGGCACTTATGTGCAAGAACAAGCTATAATTCATCGACCGCTCCATCATGCCTTCGCCTCGAATAGATGTTCTTTTCTCTGCTTGGTCTCGCTGCAACATGATGGTTCTTGGATGGATTCATCGATCTTTGTCAATCACAATCACTTGGAGTGTCATATGGATCGACAAATGTTATGAAGTTTGAGAGGATTTGTCTGATCGATTCTCTTAGGCAGACATTTTTCAAATTTCAAATTTGCAAGAGGAAATCTATTCTCTTCGTCAAGGAGATCTAAATGTCAACAATTACTTTACTTAGTTGAAATTTCTTTGGGATGAGCTTCATAATCTTTGTCTTATGCCAGCTTGCAAGTGTGATGCTGCTCATAAAAATCAGGAACAAGATTACGTTATCCAATTCTTAAAAGGTTTGAATAATAGATTCTCTAGGGTGAAATCACAAATAATGCTTCTTGATCCGCTATCATCGATTAACAAGGTATTCTCATTGGTACTTCAACAAGAACGAGAAATGGGTAATGTTTCTGAACCTAAAGCAATGACTAAGGGTGAATAAAACCGAACCAAATCAATTAAATTAAACCAAACCGAATCAAATTGCCAAAAATCGAATAAAATCGATTAAAAATTGGTTTGGTTTGATTTTTGTGATTGTAGAACTGATTAAATCAGTTCAGTTGTCGGTTTTCTCCATATTTGGTTTGGTTAACTGAACCAAATCAAACCATTAAACTTGCAATTAATTAAAATTTAATATTTTGTTTCTTTTTAAATTAATGAGATATTTTGTCAATTAAACTTGTATCAAAACTACATTTTTTATGTGGTTCAAGAAATATACAAATTATTTATACTATTTTATTATAAGATATTGCTCTTATTTTTTTTTTCACTTTTTAAAGCTTTTTTGTGAATGTATGAAATTTTTTTAAGCAAAAAAAAAGAGATAAAAATAATAAATTATTTCAAAGTTATTATTGGTTAAAATTTTAAGAGATGCAGGATATTAGAAGTTAAATTCAACATATTACAAGGAACAAATTTTTTTTAAAAAAATTACTTTTGGGCAAAAAAAAACATAAACCAAACCAGATCAAATTGAACAAAAATTGAACCAAACCGATTAAAATTTAAAATCGACAAGGTCTAACAAAATACTAAATTGATTAAGTTGGTTCGGTTTGATTTTGGCTCAAAATCGAACTAAATCGAACCTTTGAACACCTCTAGCAATGACTGTGAAGAATTTTTCTCGACCTAGAAATGGAAAGCAGTGCACTTATTGTGGAAAAACAGGGCACATTGTTGATACTTGCTATCGCAAGCACGGTTTCCCCCCAGGATTTAAGTTTTGAAATCCCAAGTACACTATAAATAATGTGATGAATTCAAAGGTTAACTCTCATGAAGATAATTCTAAAGCTCTTGCTACCCCTCAACCTCGCAATGCCTCTCTGGGATTTACTCCTGAGTAGTACCAAAAGATCCTTTCTTTGGTACAGATTGATTCATTCTCTTCATCTCATTCTTTGAATCATGTTCTTGCCACTCCAGGTAATCATTCTATATGTCTTGCTATTATACACAAGGAAGTTTGGATAATGGATACTAGCGCCACTGATCACATTTGTTGTATTCTTTCATTTTTCTCCAATTATCATCAAATTTCTCCTATAGGTGTTCAACTTCCAAATGGTACCTCTTTCATCTCTCAAATCTCTAGCACCATACACTTCTCAGCTTCTTTCTTCTTAGTTGATGTTCTTTTCATTCTTGATTTTCAATTCAATTTGATTTATATTACCAAACTCACTCATTCCTTAAATTATTGTGCTCTTTTTTATGCCTCCTTTTGTTCTATTCAAACTCTAGATGATTGGAAGATGATTGGTTAAGCTAATGTCACTGAGGGATTATACTTACTCAGGGAACATGCAGATCCTCATATTTCACTTGCTGTTCAGTGCCATATCAGACACTCAGATGCTACTTTCTTTTATCTATGGCACTTTTGATTAGGCCATTTATCTCATTCTACTATGACTCATGTAATCAAACAATACCCTGTTGTAACTTTTACTAGTCCTACTGATCACCGTGATGTTTGTCATCTTACTAAACAAAAAAAAAAAATTCTATTTGCTATTAGTCAATCTAAATATACTCAACCGTTTAGTCTTTTTCATGTTGATATCTAGGGTCCATCCAGTCATGCTTCCATTCACGATCACAAATACTTTTTAACTATAGTTGATGATTATTCCTGTTACACTTGGACGTTTCCCATGAAACTTAAATCTAAAACTCATTCATTATTACAGAACTTTATTACTCTTCATGAAAATCAGTTTCAAATCATAGTAAAAACCATACATTCTAACAATGGTCAAGAATTTGCCATGCATGATTACTTTGCTTCTAAAGGAATTTTTCACCAAACAAATTGCATAGAAACCCTTAAACAAAATAACATTATTGAACGAAAGCATTAACACTTATTGAATGTCACTCATGCTTTATTGTTTCAAGCTAATGTTCCTTAGTCCTATTGGTGTTTTGCATTGACCCATGCTACTTATCTTATCAACTTATTCCCTACCCCTATTTTAAATAACCATACTCCTTTTGAACTGTTATTCAACAAACCTGCTGGCCTTTCTGACCCAAAAATGTTTAGTTCACTTTGAGATGTTTCATCCTGTACTCAAAATCGTACTAAACTCGATTCTCGTGCCCATTAATTCATTTTTCTTTGTTACAAACTTGGAATCAAAGGTTATGTTCTGCTTGACTATGAAATTCGTATATCTCGTCATGTCTACTTTTATGAAAATATCTGTCCTTTCAAGTCTGCATCATCACGTGACCCATCTTTTGCTACACTTCCTGATATACAATTACCACAAAGTCAACCTCCCTTGGCCTACCCAGACATCAACACATCATCCACAACTCCATTTCTTGTTCCATTCGCACCTTCCTATTTATTTTTAGAACCAACTCCTCCCTCTTCTCGTATTCATGAGTCTATTCTTTGTCATTCCACTAGACATCATCGACCGCCAACCTATCTATGCGACTACCATTGTTTCCTCTTGACATTGGCTCCATCCCTTTATCTTCTAGGTACTTCTTATCCTATCTCCTTAGTTTTAACTTATGATCATCTATCTCTCTCATAAAAACACTTTAGTATATCCATTTCAGTTACTTCCGAACCTACTTCATATAAACAGGCCATGCAGTTTGATGAATGTAAGCAAGCCATGCAATATGATATTGCAGCTTTAGAACAAAATAACACATGAATTCTTACGGATCTCCCACTTGGTAAAGAACCCATTGGTTGCAAATGGGTTTACCGTATCAAATACAAAGCTGATGGTAGCATTGAACGATATAAAACCCATTTGGTTACCAAAGGCTACACACAAACTGAGGGGGTTGACTATTTAGACACATACTCTCATGTGGCCAAGATGACTACAGTTAGATTAGTCCTTGCTTTGGCTGCTGCTAAAAATTGGCATTTGCATCAACTGGATGTTAATAGTGCATTCCTCCATAGTGATTTATCTGAAGATGTCTATATGGTACTCCCTTCTGGCTTTACATCTCCAAATCCTCGATTAGTCTGCAAATTACAAAAATCCCTTTATGGACTTAAACAAGTGAGTAGGCAATGGTTTTCTAAATTGTCTCAAGCTCTTTTTTCTTTTGGCTACACTCAATCAAAGTCAAACTACTCCTTGTTTGTCCCTGCTTCTAATGACTCGTTCATAGCTTTATTGGTATATGTTGATGATGTTATATTAGCTGGTAATGACCTTTCTAAGATCCAATGAATAAAATCTCTGCTTGATGATTCTTTTAAGATCAAAGATCTTGGCACTCTGAAATATTTTTTGAGGTTTGAAATCAATCGTTCTTCTAGTGGTATTTCTCTTTTCCAGTGAAAATTTACATTGGAAATTCTTTCTGATGCTGGCTTTCTCAATTGCAAACCAATCAATACTCCAATTGATTGTCACTTCAAGCTTAGTAAAGAATTTAGTAGTCCCTTAGCTGACCCATCTATTTATCGGACATCAGTAGGGAGATTAGTGTATCTAACCACTACACGCCTTGATTTGGCTTATGCCACCCAACAATTAAGTCAATTTGTTTCTTCCCCAACTGATGTTCATCTTAAGGCTGCTCATCTTCACTATATTAAATCTTCTTTAGCCAAGGGACTTTTCTTCCCATCTAATTGTAATATTCAAATCAAAGGATATGTCGATTCTAATTGGGGGTGTCCTGACACTCGAAGATCATTAACTGACTTCTGTTTTTTCTTAGACCATTCTCTTCTTTCATGGAAGTCTAAGAAGCAAACCATTGTTTCACACTCTTCATCTAAAGTTGAATACCGAGCTCTTGCATCTGCCACTTGTAAAGCTCAATGGTTATTACACTTGTTGCATGATCTTTATATCATTCATCCCAAACTAGCTGTTGTATATGGTGACAAGCAATCAACCCTCCACATTGTTGCCAATCCCACTTTTTATGAACGAACCAAACACATAGAAATTGACTGTCATCTTGTTCGTGACAAAGTTCAAGAGGGCATCATTCATCTTCTTTCTGTCAAGTCTTCTGACCAAACTCTAACATTTTTACTAAACCTCTCACTGTAGATCCTTTTGTACATCTTAGTACCAAGTTGGGAATGCAAGATCTCCATTCTCCAGCTTGCAAGGGGGTGTTATGATGTAATTTAATCTCCAAAATTATAATTAGTTAAGTAGTTCCAACTGTATTAGTTAGTAGTTATAGATGTTACTTTTTTCAGTTGTATATTCACTCTATTCATTCATGTATATAAACCCATGAGATATCAATAATACATGATCCTTCATTTCATCTTTTGCTTAGATTACCAAAAGTAACACTAGCTATTTTGGGTTATGAAATAATTAACATTTTCCTCCACAAACCTTCACTCCCATATCTTACTGATATTTATAATATAATTCCCATTATTACCAATTGTATACCCTAAAATTTCTCAAGAAATGACAACATTGATTTAGGAAAAAAAATTCCTTAATTTAGAAGTTCTGCAGCATCTTTCATGCATGTTTTTCATTGTTATTTAAAGCATAGGGCCTCAATTGGTGATGACATGTAAGAGATAATATTACTTAAATTTGATCAATTTAAAAAAATTAGATATTAAACTAATTTATATAATCAAAAGTGAATCTCACTATATAAAAAATTAAATTGACCTAGTTAATTATTTATTTTTTTAATTAAATCCACCTGAAAATTCTTTTTTTGCTAATTGAATATTTAACATTTTTTGGGAACCGATGAGATAATAAAATAGGTAGTGTGATGACATGGGATTGCGTCCAATAGTGACGTACATGAACTTTGCAACAAATCAACGAGACCAAGAGAATCAGTTGAAAAGGGTCATTTTATTCTGTCTGGTTTTGTTGTTTTGCAGTAACTTGGAGTGGAATTGACCCAGAATATGTTCGTCGCTAAAGATAACGCGAATTAAAATAAACTAGTGGTTCGAGAGCCTTCAAACCACATGCCTTCTTTCTTTCTTTTTCCCCTTCACGTCCTTTAATTGTCCTTATATTCCAACATTTGAGATCTATGAAGATTGAAAAGCCTTTAAAGTTTACCTAGTGATCTACCCTATCTGCAAAGATATTGCTTTCAGAATATTGAGTTTTCAGGCATAGACTGTGTAGTGAGAGATATTATATGACTCCTCAATTATTTTTGGTTTTAGTGTAAATTGTGAGAATTTTTATTGAAAAGGATTTCAGAATCTAACCTAGTCTTTTCTCACACATGTGCTTAGATTTTTTTTTAAGATTGGCATCACAAGCTTTGCGCTTCTTTTCTACTTTTCCCTATACCTATATCGATGTTCCCAAAAACCTACACTTACCCTTTTTTTTTTTGGGTGAGAATATCATTGATTATTCTTCTCATGTATAAATGGACAATTTTAAAAGTTGGTAATTCAAAGAATTAGAATATATATTTCTACTTATTCAGTTGTTTATCCTCGTATTTTATGTGGTTGAGGTTCAACAACTTTTCAAAGTCTTCACGTGATTTCTTTTTGGAGAGAAAAAATAAGTTAAGAAAAATAACGTATTTTAATACTATCGATCGGTTATATGATCTTTACGTGAAAAAGTTTAGAATATGAAGTTTTTATTTTAAACAAACAAATAAAATATTTTGAAAATTATTTCAATACATTAAATATAAAATTGTCATAGAGACCTCAACCTCTCCAAAAAGTTTTCATTGTCCTCAAATTTAAGCGAGACGGATTCAACGCGCTGATGGATAAAAGCAGCGAAGTGGACTTGGGCCAAATTTTCCATTTTTGGTGAAACCCAATCTTTTGCAAAATCAGCTTGGTAGTTAGGCTGCCAAGTCAAAACACCCACAAAAAGAGACATGGCCCAGCCCATCAGGTATAGAAGAGCAATCCAGTGGACTCCATTCACATCGGCCCAGAAGTTCACTACGTCATTAATTGTGGTTCCAACATCTTGAGAATACATGTTGGATTTTAATTCTTTGTTGACGAGATATTTTTCTGTTTTGCTTTTTCATAAAATTATTTTTTAATGTGGTCATTTATAAAATTATCTTTTTAATTTAATTCTTTAAATTATAAGTATTTCCCAATTTAGTTTCACAAATGAAATCGTTATCAATAATTCTTTTTATCAATATATTGTAAATGAAACTAATAAACATGTAATATATTTTCTATAACCTATCAAAAAATATGTTACAAGCTATCATATCTATTAATTTCATGTACAATAAATTGATAGAAGAATATTATTAATAATAATTTTATTTGTAAAGGTTAAATTAAAAAATACCTATTTATGAGATATCAAATTAAAAAATTATTTTATAATAGACTAAATTGAGAATAACTTTATCTATAAAAACCTAAAATAAAATTTTGCTGTCAAGTTGAGCTCTATATAGAATTGTCTTTACATTTTATGAGAGGTTAGACTTAAAATTTGGTTTTTGTTTTAAAAAAATTTGACAAAAAATTAATTATCCTTTCAAATTATGATATATATCTTCCTCTTTGTCCTTTCTATTAGATATAAAAAAATTTCTTAAATTAATAAATATGAAGTAATAATGAAAATTTTAAATAATTTATACGTCATCCCAACTTCTATGTTACTATGGACTAAGAAATGAAACCCCACTAAAATATTGATAATTTTTAATTATAAAAATCTATTCAAAGAAAAAAGCATCTTCAATCAAGTAGGTCATGTTCAGGCAAAAATAAATAAAATAAAATAAAAATCAGGTAGGTCATGTTTGATGAATGGGTGCAGACTCGGGGACCCCATGACGCACTGATATAATAACATGGCCCTTAGGTGGCTTGACATAGCTTGATTAATGGCTTTTTTCTAAATTAATATGCGGCTCCATATTTTTATAACCTAATCAGTTACTCGGAATAATATATAACTTTCATTACATGACTATATTATTGGCCCAACATTCACCTGTCATTTCTTGAAAGCTAAGCAGAAAATTTGTTGCCTAGAGTTTGCCAACCTCATCCAGCATTGTTTATTATATTTGGTGCCCAAGTGCCACTGTGCTCTTTGCTTCATATATAAAATTGTTGAGGGTGGCTACCTGCTATCATCAAGTGGGAAAATTCTATTCAACTGTTGTTCCTTCACTGGAATAGCGAACTAAACACCATTCTCACTATCATTATCATGACGTGACAAGTTATTTTCTTATTACATAAGTAGGTACCTGACTCTGAAGTCAATCCCTACTGCTTGCTATATCTGCACTAGAAACCAGTAATTGTGTGAGAATTTTACTGGAATCTCTTACGTTACGTTGTGTTAACTATCATGGAATAGCTATATATTGACTCCTTTCAGTCAAAATCAACACAATTAGCAGAAGACATTAGGAGAAGTTAGTTTCCCGACTTGGACAGGTGCAGGAGTGATACTACTCCCATGCTTGTAAGGTTTGAATAAATGAATACCTTATGAATGCAAAGGAAGTGGAAGCTCTCTATAAATTGAGTAGTCCAGGTCTAATTGTACCAAAACCCCCAAATTCAAACTCTATCCCTTACTACGATTGTCATGAAGCAAAAAAGAAAAACTGTGACGCCTGTGTATGTTGGTACAATATTTGAGAGGTTGGATAAATATACTGAAGTTGAGATAGGCAAATTGTGATTCAACGTAACCAAGTTGTGAAAGCAGAAGTTTCCTCTACAAAATCTGAAACTTATTGTCTCTAGCAAAGATGAGGAGCGATGTATTTATAGCTTTTAGCTTCTTGTTTGTACTATGGCAGATTTGCTGCTAGTGGTAATTGTTTGTGACAACCAAAAGATTTTAATTGCAAATAACAATTAACAGAATTCGATAATCAGCTTCTGATTGCTTCAATATATCATATATGTCATCAGATATTTTGTGATTGAGTCCTTGTATTCTAGTCAATATTTAAGCATAACAGATTTGGCTTAGTAATTTTAATTTTTCTCAGCAGATACGCATAATCTCTATGCTAACTCCTTGTTCTTAGTCTTCTTTCATGGAAAGCCCGAATATAGACTTATGGAATATCAAGTCAAATAATGGAAATTTCAACCAAGATTTTATGGTCAATATCAGGTCACTTTTACTTCAATCAGTCTCATCATCTTAATTTCCTTCTCTGGTCTGTTTCTTTCCCTTTGTGACCCAATGGTTATCTTACCTGTGTTAAGGGATCCAGTGCAGTGGGGAAGTTGTCAGTTTTGCTAAATAACAAAGATATATTCTATCCCATAACAGATGTAATTTGGAAAATAGCTAACCACAAAACCTGATTGATTGAGGGTAATTAAATACTGATTTAGATATGTGCATATTACACCCTATCACGACTATTGGATTTTTCTATGGAACCTTGTAGTTTAAGGGTTGTGGACCTACCTTGATTCACTTTCCTTGAAAACCCCAATCAGGGCCCATGGTCAGCTGAAGGTTTAAAAATTCGCCATACATTCTGATCATTGCTTTCTAGCCACATATCATGCTCTGCAGCTACTGTATAAAGATGGACAACAAGAAAACTACAAATGAAGGGAATGTGAGTAAGCAAATCAATATAGAATGAACCTAATTATGAAGGCAGGATCATCCAGAATTTATGGACCTTAATCATATGATAAAAAAATAGAATTTCATATTTGCATATATGACCTGTGGCTTGGGACTTGCCACCATTATATTTTTTTCATTTTTGTTCTTTCCTTGACTTAGTATAATAATATACCAATTATTTTTAGTGTCATTGTCAAGCTGGAAGAATCGCAAACTAAATTGATTCCTGCCACTTGATAATCTTGAGATTTCTATCATCTCTGGACTCCCTCCTCCCCGCCCCCCAAAAGAAAAAAATCCAAGGGAAAAAGGAAAAGATTAAAAATAGTTCTGAGGGCATATTGGTATTAAAATACTGCAGAATAATTCCTCTTCAACATTCTCAAGTCCCACAGTATTGAAGATCTTGAAGCTTCCATATGCAACAGTCCAAACCATAAGTGACTTGATATTTGTGATAGATTCAGTATTAAAAGACCTTGTATGACCAGTGCCTTACTGGAATTTTCTATGCCTACTTCTTGCTGCCTATGGTCCTAATCCCAGGTATGACTTCTCACTGTTGCTGCTAACTCCTGCCCACTATGATCTAGTGGTCCATTTTTATATTAGCTTGTGGATTAGATACATAAACAATACCCAAAAAACCAAAAAGCCAATTTGATAATTTCACTAATAAACTATCTTAATTTGATAATCAAAACCGTGTAACAAGGTTCCTAACCCCTGTCATGTTATGATGGTGATCTGAAAGCAACACATACAAAACATGCCTAAGAATATTCTGCATAAACCTAAAAAAGACCAAGAGGAGAAAAATAATGGTTGCAACTGCTAATTTATAAACTTTCTATCTTTTTGTTTGCTTTCATTATTGGTAACTATTATTGCCCCCTGGATAAGCTCAAGACTTTTATGGTTCACAGATATTGGCTCAAGGAAACAGAAGAGTGATCATGCTGTTCTTACTAAAGTCATAGTGAATTAACTTCTCTGACCTAAGGTATGCAAAGCAATCATACGGTTCATGAATTATCTCCTTGATTTAAAACCGATCCAGGTTGTCAATGAGTTAAATAATGGTTGAGCGAACCTCCCCTCAGAATCATCTTTTGGAACCATCAAAATTGCCAATTAAGTCATCATGAACCACAGCATGTGTTCCCCTCTCCTGGTCTAATATTTTTGGACTATAAGATAGTCATCACCGTCCCAGCATAAGTACAGGAGGTACACGATGTATAAGTCCACAGTATGGAATATATGGTGTCCGCAAAAATCCATTCATATTCTTTTAGACATATCATCAAACATTTAATATTCACTTTCGCACAAAAAAATTGCGCACAGGAAAAATATGAAATGAAGAACAGTGATTTGAGCACCCTTACACCGAAACATAACCATTGTGAGAAGGGAATAGTCAGATTTACCCTTCTCATTTGAAAGCGAAAGGCAAAGACAAAGTAGGATAGCAGAGTCATTTCCTTCTGCAACAAATGGGTGTTTACATATGTGGCCATAATCGAGTAAAATGAATTACCAAATTGGATTTCATGGTTTGGTCCCCCAAGCTTCAACTCTCTCTCTCTCTCTGTGTGACCTACGGGCTTCCCTTTAGGCTTTAACGTGCACGTTGGGTTTCTTTCATGCTTGCCAAACTGGAATCTCTTGTCCGGTGGACCGTGGTGGTGGGTCCTGACTGGCTGAGTGTGGGTGGGTTGGACCCACCACCACCCCCACCCACCTCCGCTTCTAAATTGACCCATGCCACTCCCTAGATAGACTCACTCCCTCCCTACTCTCTCATGCTTGCTTCTTGTACCAAACACATCATCACTCAAACCCCGAGAAATTACTTTCTGGCAAGGCAGAGTAAATGACCCAAAATGTTAGTGTGACCTTAGGTGGGTTTAACTTCGTTTTCACAGACATTAAGTTGTCCCTTAAATTATGACCCATAATGACTAAATCAGTGAGGATAACGGTCAAAGAAGCCAAACCCACTTTATTCATCCAGCTTGTATAAAATTAAACTATATAGTTTTGCATCCAAATGACTTTAATATTATAATCACACCAATTCAATTACCAAGGTTTAAAACATAGAACAAGTCTATGCTGAAGAATAATGATGGGGCAGTAGGGAGGAGGTGAAGATCCCTTGGGAGACTACAAAATCCATTTGTTCCCCCATCTCTGCTTTGCTTTATCCTTCTTTTATTCTTTTTCCTTAGAAGCTGAGCTGCCCACCACATGGCTCTGCACATCAGGACTCTCCCTCTCCCTCTTCCTCTCCCTCTCTGACACCCCATTAACGGTTTATTGTGTTTGATTAGAAAAATACATGAACGACGAAATTCTCTATAGGACAATATGAGGTGAGAGAAGAAAGAACAAGCACGAAACTCTTCAAAGAAAAGTGTAATCTTCCGATGTTCAAATTTTTGTAAAGTTCTACTCTACGTGGTGCTTTTTTGTCCCTTTCATTTGGAACCCAGTCCACAACACAAATTTATAGTTCTCACTTCTCAGTTTCTTCCCAAAAAGAAAGGAAAAAAGAAAAAGAATAAAAGAATCTTTTTTCTTGCTTAATTTACTAATTATTTGCCTCCTCATTATCTATAAATGGTTGACCAAATATTTTCAGTCTTTAATGAAAGTAAGGTTTAATGTTAAATTTATTGAAAACGAGAAAAAAATCTCGTTATTTAGACAACTAAAAGATATAATAAAATTGTGCTACGGATTAAAAATACTATACTAATTAAAGAATTATGGCAGTGAAATTTGCTCTATAGAATGCATAGCGTATTGGGTACTTTTGCATGCCTATTTCTCTGATTCTCTCTCTCAGTGCAAGGGAATGTTACGTAGTGTTGGGAGCGGAACTAGAAGTCTCCTCATAAGTTAAGGTTCTCTCTTCTTTCTTGAACCACTCAAGATTCACTCCCCATTCTGCTTTACCTCCCTGTCCTCTTCTTGGATTTCGAATGTCTGATATTCCTTTCCATTATTCTAGTTCCATTATTATAAAATAATAATCCAAATTCGATTTTAGACCAGGCCCGTCACGTGAAACTATACAATTAATTAATTAATTATGTTCATCTTATAATATGTTAAGTCGCTAACTGTCCTCCCTCTCCCTCCCTCGGTTCATTTGTCCACAATTCACACAAACACCGTTCCAAAACCTTGCTCTATTTTCTTTGTCTGTTTACTATCTGTTTCAATGTTGGGTAACTGTGAGAAAATGGTGGTCATCCCTCCAACGAATAATGAATGGCCACAGGTTCATCTCTCTCTCTCTCTCTCTGTGTCTATCTCAATTATTAGACAAATACATGACCACCTCAGTTTTGTTGCTTTGCGTTTGGAAGCGAATATCTGTACACACTCTTCTTGTTATTTTACCCTACAACGCCACCGTCAACTTCTTCTCTTTTCTTGTTTTCAGATAGATGAACAAAAGATCTCGATGGGTTCCTCTGGTAGGACAACAATGGAAAAACCTTCAGGTCAGGAGCTTCTACAGCAGCAACAACAATCTCTCAAGTGTCCTCGCTGTGATTCATCCAACACCAAGTTCTGCTACTACAACAACTATAGCTTGTCTCAGCCAAGGCACTTCTGCAAATCTTGCAAGCGATATTGGACCAGAGGAGGCACTCTGAGAAATGTTCCTGTAGGTGGTGGGTGCAGGAAAAACAAGCGCGTGAAGCGCCCAACCCCTTCTGCTTCTGATCACACTCCTTCTTCTTCTCCTAGTGCTAATTCAAACCTTCCTTCTCAACCCCACATCGATAATCATGCCAATCCTCTGATTTATGGGTTACCCGGTAACTCTAATTGTGACATGAATCTTCCATTTCCAAGGTTCAATTCTGGGTACGATCATCTTCGGCCTCATCTGAATGCCCTTGAATTGGGTTTTTCATCTGGGTATGCTTCAAATGATACCCTTGTTTCGAGTTATAATTCCATCTTCGGTAATTCTTCTTCAACTTCTATGGCTTCCCTGCTAAGCACTAGTACTAATCTGCAGCAACAAAAGTTTATCAATGGAGGTGTGAAGGATGATGGTCTAGGCACTAGCACTTTCCAGGGCTTAGCCCCACTAGAAGAAGTGAAAGTCGAAGAAGAAAGACAAAATCAGATCATGGGACATGGGGGCTTGTTCGATTATTATTCACCTTATTATTGGAATGATCAAACTAATAATGTTGGCCCTTCAGTCACTTCTCTGATCGAGTAAAAACAACAATTTGTCTCTCTCTCTCTCTCTCCCGTTTCAATTAGTCATGTTTGGGGTCCTTTTCTTTAGCTCTATCTACTAAGTAGGCTTCTTTTCATTACCACTACTTTTTCTCTTTTGGGTCAAAAAAGGGGTTGCCGTTAAAGATTGAAAATGATACATGTGTAAAGCTAAAGATGAGAGGAGTTTTGGATCGGAACGATCATGTCGGCAGCAAATATTACTTACTCTTCAGCCTGGTAGTTTTCTGTGTCAAAGGTTGAGGATATTGCTTTGCTTATATTGCGCTGAGAGGAACCTCGGATCCTCTTCTCTCTCATCGTCTCAATATTCTTCATGGAGAGATATCAAAAGTGGATCATCCCTCTTGGTGCAACTTCTCCATAGTTGATCAGTAAGTTGGTCTTTCATATTTGCAATGTATATATGCCTTAATGTAAGAGACTTGTCTTTCCTTCTTACTTTCTAATCTATTATGATTAATTTGGTCGCGGTTTGGGGCATTTTTGTAAGTATATGCAACTAGTATTTGTTCCATTTTTGTCTTCTTTTTAGGGTTTGTTTTAGACTAGATGGGAATTGGATATATTGGGTACAATTGTGTAAAAGAGAGAGATTATTTACTTCTATTTGGGTTTGTTCAACTTTTGCTGTTCTTCTTCCTTCAATAGTTAGTCTAAGAATTAATCCTTGGTTCTTGCGAAAGAGTGAAAGAAGATTGTTATTTCTATTTATCTTTACAATTAGAATTCAGGCATTCAGGACTTGGACATTTGTTGTGCCCTCAAGTGAGAGGAAAATTGCATCCGTATTCAGTGACCTGGAAATCTTTCAAAGTTAGACTGACTGTACATGCATGCATTATTGTACTAGCTATTCCACCCCATAGGGATTAATTCTCCACTTCCTTACTTCCAAGAAATTTCCCTTGTGTGTGTAGGGACATGACCCCCCACTTACTGTTTTTCTTAACTTTTTCAAACCTTCACGACGGATATAATTATCTTCTTCTACACGGCGTCATGGGCATGCTGCTCTTTCAGACTTTCACACTTGACCTTTCTTCCCTTTAGTACTTATCTGACATCTCTCTCTCCGCTCTTTGATCATTTGCGAAATCAAACCTCTTTCTTTCTTTTTACACTATAAATTTCAACCTCGTCATATTGCATCATGTCAATCATTACAAATGTTTAGTACGCTTCGAATTACTTTTTCTAAAGTGTAGGTGCTTGGGAAATCTTTATGTAACTACTTTGGTAATGCACTGTTATTCGTACAATACCATTTATGGCGGTGGTAGAGAACACTTATCAAGGGTCTTAGCCATTAGCTCAGACGCGGAATAACTGGAGTGAGAATTTTATAAAATGTCCCTGTAATATTTTTCAATTCTTTTTTTTGGTATTTTTGTTTTTTTAAATTTTATTCCTCCTTACAAAATTTTACTGCGAGAACACTTTATGACATTGTCACCGTAAAAAATACCAGTCCCTCAAACTCTAATGCAATTATCTTTTGCATTGTGCGGTTTTAATTAATTAGGTAGATCATAAATTGCAGGTTGAGATAGTTGCATTGTTAAACAAAAGGAAAATTCGATTTAGATTTGTTATGAAAAGATCCCTTATAAATTAATCTGCCAGTTTAACTATAGAGATATGCTGGAATTTTTCTTTTCTCGGTTAATTAGACTTCCAATTGGAGAGGTTTGTTCCAAGGATGCATTCTAACCAAACTTAGATTCATATTTTTTAGCCGGACATAGTTATTAAGAAACTCATATAAATTTTAAAAGACGGAGGCTATGTATATCACATAAATTATCGGTTTATCAACGTCGTGTTAAATTACTTATACAATAGACTTATCGAGATAATAAATTTTACTAAGATTTCATATGTGCTAGTTTCTATAAACATAATGAATTCAGTAATAGATTTACGTCTAGAAAGTATTTTCTTCAAGGCTCCATTTAAAGGAAAATTTTTTCAAATTTTCTTGAGATTTTATTTTTTTTAATTTGCTATGTTAGAAAAGAACTTTTTTTTTCTTTAAATTTTTTCGACAATTCAACATTTTCTTCACTTTTTAAGAAAATTATTTCTTCTAGAAAAAGTCGAGACATTATTTTTAGTTTTTTCTTTAACTAGCTACTATAGGCTTACTATTGTATATACACGCATATAATTTTGCATGTGAAAGCATAAACACACGGGCATATACATATACATATATGTATGTGTAAGTATAAACATATAAACGTACATACACCCGAGAGTGTGTGTGTGTTTGAACATCTCACTACAACAAAGACAGAGAATACTAATTGAACTTTTAGTTGGAAAATTGGTAAATTCAATCGAAAATGCATTATTTTTTATTGAAAATTCAATGGCACACTCGATCAATTTTTTTGATAGTTGGTATTTTGTTATTGACTGAATTTCAGTGGCACGATAGTAATTTAATAACTCTGCAACTTGTCACGTCTTGTCATGTCATGTCATTACACTATTGGAGTAGCTTTTTAATTTATCTATTTATTATCTCAATATTAAAAAATAATTTTATTTAATTTGCAATAATACAATATAATTTTAACAAAAATATAATTAATAAAAATTAATTATTAGATAACATTAATAAAAATATGATAATTATTTTAATTGATATGTATAATAATTAAAAAATTAAGAAATCAAAATCAAACAAAAAAGAATTAAGTTAAATTTAATTTATACACTGAAAAAAATTCAGTCAATACCATTTATATTCAGTCAGATAACTTGCGACTCTGTTCCGACTGAAATGAGTTTTTTAATTAATTTTCTTAATTTTTCAAATTACTTTAGTTAAAAATATTTTTTTAATTAAATAATTTTTTATTACTAATTATTTTCTATGTATTAATAATTAAATTATATTTTAATTAATTAATGAAATTTGTAAATTATGTATTCTTTATTTTATAATTAATAATAATTTGTCTTATATTTATTTCATTTGTTAAAAAAATATCTTTTATTTTTTTAATTTCCATTCAACTTTTCAACGTTGTTTTTATTTTTATTTTTTACTATTTTAATATTTGATTATATCAATTTTTTATTTTCTTTTTCTAGATCTTTTTTCTTCATATTCATCCTTTTCATCTTCGTTTTCTTCTCCGTTTCTGTCCTTCAACAAATTTTTATAGTACATTAATCTATAAAAAATTTGCAACCAACAAGTAAAAAATTTACAAGCAACACTACATTACAATCTTTAAATTTAAATAAATTTTTATGAGTTCAACTATTTGAAACCTGAATCCAGAATATGGCTGAACTTGAAAAAAATGAGATGCAACCAGCACAATACAGAACCAGAACACAAAAGCATAACGAAAGAAAGCTTGATAGAGGAGAGAAAACTTGAGAGAAAATGTTTAAAACTTGAAACTGAACCCAGAATGCTGAAAAATGTCCGAACCAGCTGCTAAAGATGAAGGAAGAGAGAGCAAAAATAAGGAGAAATCTAAACGAGAAAGAGAAAAAGAGAAGTCATGCATTTATAGAAAGAAGAAAAATTGTCACCAAAAAAAAAAGAAAGAAGAAAAATAATTCTGCGGGCATAATTGGAACTGCAAATTTTTCTTAGCGCCATTTATATTAATTCAAATTTTTTAAATTTGTGCCACTTGATTTCTGTCAATTTTTATTTAGAAATAAAATAAAATAAAATCTCTATTATGGCCGACTGAACATCTGTCAGCCACAGTAGAAGTTTAGTTAGCCAATTCAGTCGGCTACCATTTTACCGCTGTTTTTAGCAACATTTTCTTGATTTTTTTTTGGCAGCATTTTACTGTTTTATTTTATTTTTGATTAAAAATACTGTTAAACAACTGAATTTGTGTAAATTTTATTCTTCCTTCAAAAAATTAGTCAAAATCTACTTAAATATTGAAAAAAAAAAGTAAATTAATCAAAATTAATCATAATTTCTTAACATTATTGTAGCTTCTCCATGTGGGAGCACAAACATAAGGACATATATGTATTCATTTATGTATATATAAGTACAAATATGCATGTATGTATACACATACATACATACATACATACATACACACGAGTGAGTGTGTGTGTGTGGACATGTGAGTTTAAACATGTGTGCATTTATACACATACATGGATGCAATCACGTGTGTGCATGTGTGTACAAAGGATTAATCTAATGATTGGATTAAATGTGTGTCTAAAAAGGATTAATTTAATTGTTAGATTAGAAGTAATATTTATATTGATCTTTCATATCAAATTTTATAAAAGAAATCATATAAGTATATAATAAAATAATTAATGCAGCTTCTTATGCGTAAAATGTATATTACATGTTAACTTTTGGATATATTGATGGGGTAATAAACATCTTTAGATTAATGCCAAATTTTGAGGATGATATCCATGATAAAAAATTTTAATCCAAAGATGAACTTGATATAAAAATCATTCTATAAAAAATTATTCAATAATATAAGATTAATTTTAATTGACACTAATATCATTTGATATACCCTTTATGTATATATATATATATATACACACACACACAAACTTACACATACACGTACGCTCACATATAATATATATATATACACACACATACACAAAAACTTACATTTACATGCGCTCACATATATACACGTATGCACGCATATACATGATACATATATTTATGTTAACATGTGCGCTATATATATATATATACACACACATACACACACATATGTGTGTATATTCATGTATATTTTATATATATATATATATATATATATATGTGTGTGTGTGTATGTATGTGTGTATGTATAATATATATACACACACGTCCACATGTTATTTTTGTTTGCATCATATCAGTAACTATTTTGTTACTATTATTTATTATTTATCAAATATTTTATTCTATAAAAAATTATTCAATAATATAAGATTAATTTTAATTGACACTAATATCATTTGATATACCCTTTATGTATATATATATATATACACACACACACACACAAACTTACACATACACGTACGCTCACATATAATATATATATATACACACACATACACAAAAACTTACATTTACATGCGCTCACATATATACACGTATGCACGCATATACATGATACATATATTTATGTTAACATGTGCGCTATATATATATACACACACATACACACATATGTGTGTATATTCATGTATATTTTATATATATATATATATATGTGTATGTATAATATATATACACACACGTCCACATGTTATTTTTGTTTGCATCATATCAGTAACTATTTTGTTATTATTATTTATTATTTATCAAATATTTTTTTTCATGTATTTTAAACAAGAGAAAAAATTGTTTAAAAAAATTCCAAACAAAATAAATAATAAAAACTGTAGTGATGAGATTTTTGTATAAAAAAGAATTTTTTTGGGGGGGAAAAGGAGACGCAGCCACAACCTACTTTCATATCCCATCCAATATTGACAACAATCAAGGAAATAGGAGACTACAGAATTATATAGGAAACCATGATGCGCCATATTCCGAATGTAAGTCGTTGGTGGGGCAGTTGAGGTGGGATCTTTCTCTTTTGGCGGTGGAAAATAAATCCACAAAACTCGTTTGTTCTCACATCTCGAGGAAAAACGTGATGCGTCAATATGTAGCCAGCTGAAAATGTTTTTGTGAAGGGTGTATATTTGTTGATTTTTTTAATTGCTAATTAGGTTTTATATTAGGTTATTTGTAAAACTTGATGGAATAATACCAGAATTGATATAGTTCAAAATTAATATAATAATATTTAGTGTGCCAATAGAGTATATAAGCTTAATTCGTCAAAATTATTACTACTTCACCATATATATATATATATATATATATATGTGGTGTGTGTGTGTGTGCGCGCTTGTCTTTATTCAAATAGTTTTATCTTTCCATCCATAAAAAGGATTCAGGTTTGGCGAAATTGTGAACGTAGTGGCAAACTGTTAATAGAGGTCGTCTACTTCTTGTCATTTTTGGCTAATAGTTTCCTGTGCCTCATCCAAATTAAATCCATTTTCTTTTATCTGTAAGAAAATTAAAAAAACTACAAAAGAAGGAAAAACTTTCCCCTTATATATCTGTTATAAAACTATTAGAAATATATAAAAAAAAATATAATAAAAATAAGAGAGAATTTGGGGAAAGAATGGAGAGAATAATTCTCAATTTCTTAAATATTTTATATTAAATACATGTTTTTATTTATACATTTCAACTATCAAGATAAACCTATGAGTTATAATAATATAAATAAAAAAATTAATCTACATAATTATACAACATAAATTTTCTAAAAGTTATATATGCTATTAAACATAATAAAATATTTTAGAGTCCTTATTCAAGAGTTATCAACATTCACATAATTATATTATTTACAACACTCCTCTTTAAATCTTCATTAATAAATAATGTGTCTCATTAAAATCTGGTTTTAAGAAAACTCAATAAGATAAAAATTTAATAAAAAAAAAAGAGTACAGAATATTTATAATATAAATTATTTCATTAAAAACTTTACTAAAAAAACCCAATGAAATATAACCATGGTCGAACAAAAAGTAATATAGTATGCTTTTACTCCTCTAAATGTCAACATTATTTTATATTCTTGAGTCAATGCATGTAATATTGTACACTAACTTTTCAAATGTGGCAATTGATAACACTTAAATAAATCAAATCTGACAGTTCATCACATAAATGAATCACTATTTTTTTGAAGATTATGAGCAAAAAAAAAAAGGAATTTTGGTGAAATATATATCATTTTATCTATTTTAATATATATTATTTTTAGTTAACTTATACATGTTACATTATCTTCATATAATATTTTAAGAACATTTTTCTTTAAAAATAAACACACATCTTATAGATATGTTATATTACAAACTTTAGTCAAATATATTATTGACATGTTTCATGTAGTGCAAATATTTTTGCATGTAAACAAATAACATGTTAAATTTTATGTGGATTGAATAAGTATTTTTATGTCAATAGATAATTAATTCTAATTCAAATTTAATTAAATAATAATAATTTCATATTAATAGTCCATCGAAGATATCACAATAAATATTTAATCTCATTTTAATATATTTTGTTGGAGAAGAATTAAATCTTTTTAACAAATTTATAATAAATGCAATATCAAATCATATTTATTAACAAGATACATTAATAGTCCTCTAACATTAAGATATGGTGCTTGAAAATCAAGAATTTTCATAATTTCTCAAAAATAAGAAGGGTCTCTATTCACATCTAACAATTTTATGACTATCAAGATACATAATGGATATAATTTATCTACATACAATTGTTGTAATGCCTTTCTAGGATATAGTAATTGATAAAGAAAAATTCCATTTATTAAGTGCTCAAACTGTAAATCAAAATAAAACTTTGTATTTTTTCAATATATTTCATCTAAAATTCTTTCTACAAATAATTAACTACTTTTTAAAACTTTTCAAATGTTTCAATAACATTTAAATTATCAATATATACAAAAATTATAACAAACTCTAATTTGGATTCTTTTTTTATAAAAATACATAGATAAATTAGATAATTTTTATAATCTTTTTTAACAAATATTTGCTAAAATGATTATATGACATACACTTAAATTGTTTTAATTTATATAAGGATTCATATAAATGTATTGAACAATTTTTTTTGAGAATTTTTATATGCTTTTGACGTTTTAAATCTATTGAAAATTTTCATGCAAATTTGATTATATAGTAAGCTATATATATAAGTTGTAATAATATCCATTAGATGTATATCAATGCAAGCTTTTTTTTATACAATTGCTTTGTTAAGTAGATATTTAATATTTTTTTCATTTAGAGTTTCAATAAATTTCTTTGAGACTTAATAAAAATAATGCATTATTAATAATAAATTGTGTCCCCCTAAATGATAATATAATGGTTCTTCCAAAGTTTTCAATAGTTTGTACTATTTGATATAATATTGACATTAACATTACTTATTATTAAATGAAAAAAAGTATTTTTCATCTTTAAACACTATCTACAAAACAAATATTTTTACTATAAATCTTGTGTTTGACCACGGAATGGGAAACATCCATATTAGTCTTTTAAGAACCAAACTATGCATATTCTATTATATATAGTTTTTAAAATCTAACACATAGTATGTTTTTATATATATTATCACTATGCATTTTTATTACTCATTAACAGTATACTTTAATATTGCCACTATAATAGCACATTCAAAATATGAAGAATTGAATAATCAAGTTTATTTGTGCATATTTTCATGATATCTCCCAATCAAAAAAATCATCACTTTTAGTGCACGTATTCTCCTTTCAAATTATTATAAACAGTATGAGTTCATTTATAGAATATTTTATATCTAATTGTTCATGAAATTAACTAGAAATAAAAGTAAACACTTTATACATGTATTTTACAAGAATGCACAATTTTTTTTTCCTTTAAAGTATTTTCCAAATTGATAATAATAAAATGAATTTAATATCAAATATTTATAATAAGTAGTTTTCTCATAAAAAAATAAGCATAATAATTTCATACAAATACATTATTTTCTTAATTCAAGTGTCTCTTTCTCTCTTTCTCTCACACGTATGCTCACACACACACACACAAAAGATATTTTTTTTAAAGTCATACATATAAATAATTTAATTCTTAAAAAAAAGAATAAAAATCAAAGTATAAAATAAAATATATTTTGTTTTTATATTTCATCATATTAAACGTTAATAACCATATATAAGAGGAAATAGTAATTGGTATTATCTCTTAGAATTTTAAAATTTACACGTAAATTGTCATAATAAAACACATTACTATCACAATATGACCATTAAACATCTTATATACTTCTAGGCTTTATCACTACTTTTGATATTTTTAAGTTTAAAGCATTTGTAGCCATTTGTCTTTATAGCTACTAATTATATTGTTGCTATTGTTTATATTTTATTTTAATAATCATAATCAATCATTATTAACCTTTAGTAGTTAATTGCGCATTGATTATAAGTAGTTATCAACTTGTTCATAAACATATTGAATTAAAAGTTTTCAAAACTTTTGGTGGCATGAACACTGTAACCTATTAGCATTTAAGGCTATAATAACAAATCTCTTATTACCATCATTTCATTAAAATATGTCACAAATTTTGTAATATATATATGCCTTATTCATTCAAACCAAAAAATCACCAATTATAAAATAACTAAAACCAAAAGTGATGTGATTGCTAGCTATTCAATCATATTTGTCTTTTTGATTTCTAAGACATTTAACAATATCAAATTGATAATCATATTATGGATAAGAATAAGTATTGAATTTATACATAATATAAAGTGAGAACAATTTTTTTTTAATATACTTTAATATGATGAACAAGAAATTTTAAAGGTTAATGTCTTATACTGATTTTTTAAATATTTGTGTTGATAACGTATTATAAAATTAATAAAAATATAAAAAATATAATAAGAGTAGGAGAGAATTTTGAAAAGAGAATGGAGAGAATAATTCCTAATTTTTATTTTGGATATTTTATACTTAATACATGTCTTTATTTATAGGTCATCAATCATAATTACACAACAAAAATCTTTTGAGAATTATAAGACATATGTCAATAAATATGAGACGTGATATAAGAGAGTCGCTTTTTAGAATTATAGGCACCTATGTAATTATATTATTTATAACAATATCATTTTTTTCATTATTTAATATATTTTTATTTTTCTTATATACCTGCAGTACTAATTTAGGAGTTATGAGATTTTTTTAAAGAATTTTTTTCAACTTAGAAGTAATGTGTAATTTTTTTAAACTTTACAAGTTGATTATAAACCCCACAAAATTTTAAGTTCGTCCAACATAATTCCTTTGTTGGTTTTTTTGACCAAAATCCCAAATGTTACATGTTCATATAGATTGAAAAGAGACCGGTCAACCAAAAAAAATATTTGACTTGTCATTTTAAATAGCAAATAAGAACTTTTTAGCTTTGAAAGCGGAAAAAATGAAAAAAAATATCTTTATTTGTCACATGAAATGATAAGTCAAATGTGTATTTTTGCTGATCTAACAAATAAATTGTACAATCTTTTAAGTTGATAAAGAGTATTTGTATTTTTTTGTTCAATTTATCTCCTTTCTAGATTGTCATCTTCGATCCTCATATAACTTCTTTTTTTTTTTCTTGCAGTAAAAATTCCCAACACGCATGGATTTTTTTTTTTTAATTTTACCATTTGAAATCTAACGTATTTTGATTGAACGAAATTTGATTTATAAAACAAGCAACTTTTAAAAAACAGCATAAATAACCAAATTCTTGTATGGATTGTGTCAATGGTATCTAACAATTTATAATCTGAACACATGTGCCGCTGCCACAATAAAGTACTAACAATTGATCTAAAAGCAAAAAATAAATTTTGTTTCCAAAAAAAAAAATCCTAGTATAAAAGAGGAGAAAAAGATCATGGGGTATGATAAGCGAAGAAAAATCCCTTCCTAGAAGAGAGAAAGGGGTGGGCAGAGGAGAAGAATTAATGAAGCGAGGGGGAGGATTTTTTATGGGTGGATAAGATAAGAGAACATGTGGCATGTTTTGATTTGATGAAATTAAATTTTATTCAATTAAATGTATCATATCCTAGTGTGTGCTCAAATATAAGAAGGAAGAGTTTTTTTTAAAAAAAAAAGAAAAAATTTGGAATTTACAGGTGTTTAAAAGGGAAAAAAATGTTGTGAATAATAAGAGAAAACGTGGTATATTGGAAAAAAAGAGTTTCAAAATATAATAGTGTTTGAGACATTTAGGCTCAAGTATTATAAAAAGCACATTCCAAATCCAGGGCGTTTCTACTCCTTATTCCCATTTTGGAGGAGTCAAAAAGAAGGGCTATGCCTAAGAGCCTAAAACCAAGTGGACAGTTTAGAGACAGCGGGCCGGTTTGACCGGTTTATGTGGGTCCAAGTCATTTTCAACCTCGGTAACGGACCAAGCGTGTCAAGTAATTGAACCAATGATCCATACTCTGAGGCTGGGAGATGACTTCTCTTTACTATTCATATTATTAACCTTTCCCTTCTCTTTCACCCCCGTCTTCCTTCTTTTTTTTTCTCTTCTTCTTTTGATTAATTACATAGAGTAATAACAGATATCTCTTAACGTATGGCTTGTAATTCACATTTCCGTTAAAAACCAAAAAAAGAGTTGGCAATAATTTGCCTCAAGTGCTATGCTTTGCTTAACAAACCAATCTCAGTTCTTTCGCTTCTCAACCCCACCAAATTCATTAACAAAGTTAATTATAGTTAAATAATATTATGTTAGTTTAGAGACCTTCCCAACCAAGATCATTCTTCAAGTAAGCCGAATGGGACGATGACAGGTATCTCCTGAAACATACACGAGGAGCATGTGTCGCCTTTTGTCACAAAAGCATAACCGTTCCTCGGATTAGATAACTACCAAACCAAGTAGATGACTTTTCATTTATCGCAATGATAAATCTCAATTTAAAAATGCCTTCAGTTTCAAGTGAATTTCGGTTTTGCTGGTACCTAGTCAAAGCTAATAGGTTGAACAAGATGCCTTCCTCTTCACCCTATAGAAACATAGCCCTTTTTAATTTGGCCTTTTATATATTTACCTTTCCATTTCAAATTCAATACGAATTTTTTGCATTTAAGGGTTGGATGTATAGTGTATAAGTTTAAGAAAAACAAATTAAAAGGAGTAGAGTCACGTAATTTTCAACGAAGCTGGAAAGAAAAAGTATATTAGAAGCCTTCTCATTCTTCTCTTTCTAATTATACTTTGTATAATATTATAGGTATTCGTTTGCTTTCAAATGCTACCAAGGAAGAAGAGGCCTGGTTACTTTATAGACAAAAATAACTGTTCATTTTACAATATCAACGACCAAATAATAATAAAAAAAAAAAAAAAGTTCAATGAAGCTTTCTAAAAGACCATGGTCTTGGGGTTGTACACCATTGTACTGTTTCTTTGCTTATGAAATGATTGAAAAGTGACTTAAAATAAAAAACTCATTGTTAATATTTTCTAAAAAAATGAAAAACCTTAATTCTGTCGTATCATGAAAGAGAAGCGATTTGATACCTGAAAACCTAGAATATGAAAAATTCTTCATAAAAATAGTTTAATAAATATTAAAAGAAAAAAGAAACGTACAAAATAAAATTCCGTTGCACGAAAAAGCCCGTCTTATTACACACATAATTCACATATTGGGGTGAATTTTTCTTAAGAAGACTTGGCTAAATAGTTGATCTTACTAAGTCATAAAATTGATCTTGAAAAATTAATTTTTGATTTCTGTTTTATAGATCAAAAGAAGAGATCAGAAACAATTTTCTTAAAAAAATAATTTTAATTCTTCTAAATATCATAGTTAAGTTGATGATAAGATATCAATGACATACAAATTTAATGATACAAAGTTTATAAATAGAAATGATTATTGCATTAAACTGTAAAGGAATATCTGGACTTTGAAATTGATAATAGAAAAATTGTAAAAGAAATCAAATACAATTTAATTAAAAATTAGGTTAAAAATAACAAATAGAGTTGATAAATGTTCAAAAAATAAAAAGATTATAATTGCAAGTTTTTTTTTTTAAATTTGTGTATTTTATATATTGTTCATTGCTTTCAATTTATAATCTCCTCTGCTACATACATTCTTTATCAGGCTCTGTTGTCACTTGTGACGTTTGTGCTTATTCGTTGATCTAGTGCTGGATCATAGAGTTTAATTGCTTTTAGAAGTTGCTATTTTACAAGATTTATCTCTCCTTATTTTTGTAATATTTTATTATACGAGACATTAGACTTTACCTAATAATAAGAATAATTTTTACATATATTTAACGTGTCACGTTATCTATATATTCAATAATTAAAATTTATTTTACACATAAAATTTATTTATATTACGCATAAATTTTATTTATACAAATTTAATTTCAGTCTCTAATTTTTTTTAGACATATTATATCCCGAAAGCGCTTAAAAAAATTTTCAATGATAAAGCCTTCTCCGGCATCTATTCTTAGCTAGTGTCCTTTAACTAAAGGTTTTCAACTAGTTTTTTTAGTTGCCTTAACTTTTATGATTTTATGGGATAATTTTATGATTTTTTGGTGTTCTCTCTCTCTCTCTCTCACCCACACACACACATGAAGGCTAACTAGGCTTGATCTGTTAGTGGAATCAAACTCCTCGTAATAATCCTCACCCTGTAAAAAGAAAGCATGGAAAGGAGTAGAGTGACCCAAAACACACACACACAAGAAGGCTAACTAGGCTTGATCTGTTAGTAGAATCAAACTCCTCGTAATAATCCTCACCCTGTAGAAAGAAAGCATGGAAAGGAATAGAATGACCCAAAACAGCCACGTGGGGCAGCGGTCAACAGTCCTCTCCCATGACAAGCTCTATCATTGTACTGTACTTCCAATAGGGAATCGCCAATTCACAAGCTTTTAACCGACACAAAGCCATGGAAATTACTGTAAGGTCCAAGCAAATATAATTATCTTCTGCCAGCAAAAACAAATGGAGCAAACAATAATGAACAGGGGAAAAAGGGTTACGAGTCCACGAAACATTGTCCCTATATTAATAACCAGTGTTCAACTGCAAAACAGACTACTCTCACTGATTATGAATGGTCATGGGTCCACCACTGGTTCATCATTATGTTTAATTTTTCTTTTTTCTGAATACCTGTTGATGCTGAGGGCGAGAAAGAAAAAGAAAGTGAGAAACAGATACATCAAAATCATGTTGGATTATAATGTGGTGGGAAAGCTAGACACTGGATTGTTCCTCCATGCATGTGTCACGGCCAGCTTTATAGAAAGATCAAAGACTAATATACTATATGAGGGGTAAAGTATATGAAAAAGTGTGTGCAAGGGATGGAGAAGCTTCCCCACTCCCAATTTTTTGTGTATTTTTCAAATGTATAGAAGATATTTATTACTATACACACAAATTTTAAGATAAGTCAAATATAAAGATTTTGATTTTTAAGAGTTTAAATTTTCTATAATATTATTTTTATTAAATTATTTTAAAAGTCAATATAAATATACTATGAATAATGTAGCATTTTTATTATTATAACGGATGAAATTGTGTGATAAAGATAAAATTGAGAAAATTAATTTAAAATCATAAGTAAAAAATATTTAAAGGATTTTAAAATTTAAAATTATTTTAAAGGTTTAAAAGTTAAAGATTTTAAATTGTGAAGATAAAAATATTAATTATAGAAAAATTACATTTTATATTATAAAATTCATAAATCTTTTTTTATAATTCACCTAATTTTACCTCCTACTCCTTTTACCATTGTTTAAAAAATTAACTATTTATTATTAAAATTTGTAATTTTTTAAACTTTTGACATAATTTTGAAATTTAAAATTTTTTACAATAAACATTTTAAATTTATAATCTTAAAATGTAATTTTTCTAGAAAAATTATCTAAACAAAAACCTCACAAATTCAAGGGATGGCCAACACATCAGTATTTTCTCCTTATCGCCATTGTTGGCTATCGCATCACAATACGTACGCTTCATCTAAACGAGTAATAGAAATATAAAAATTCATTAATGATTTTAAGGTGAAGAGATTTATATTAGAGATTTTAAATTTTAAAATTATTTTAAAATATTTAAAAAAAAATTAAAATGTATGAAAAAAATTATAATTCAGGACTTTTAAGTTAAAATTTTTTATTTTTAAGTTATTTAAAATAATTATAAAATTTAAAAAAATTTAATATAAATATATTTAAATTGGAGTATTCAAATGTAATTTTTTCCAATTTTTAATGGATGTGTAGTCAAAAGCTCAATAAGAAATGAAAAAGAAAAGGGCAAATATCTCCTATAATTTAATCTATTTGTAAATAATTATTATATATTTTAAAATTTAGATAATAAATTTTTGTACTCTAGCAAATTGGGGACAGGATTCTTCCTCCATTTTTCAAAAATTCGTATTCGCAAATCCTGAATTCTAAATTTATGATTTCAACCTAGACAATTATATTTTGATTTCACTTTAAATCATAATTATGTTGTTCAAGATTTAATCTAAAAATCCTTTTTTTTTCAAATAATTTTGTTTATAATT
The DNA here is from genome assembly GCA_032878935.1 of Erythrophleum fordii. Taxonomy (NCBI): domain Eukaryota; kingdom Viridiplantae; phylum Streptophyta; class Magnoliopsida; order Fabales; family Fabaceae; genus Erythrophleum; species Erythrophleum fordii. The sequence goes on along the minus strand of JAVQMF010000037.1, from coordinate 12,803,757 downwards.
TCAATTTCGCATCTTAAATATCCTTTCAAATTTAGGTACTCTTCTTCCTTCAACCTTTGTTAATTATTTAATGGAAGTTCCAAACGGATTCGAATTCTCTGTTAAAAGCACAATAAACGCGCTGTGCTCCTAAATAGGTCAGGAGGTTAACATCTTTTAACTTTTTATAAGAAACTTTATTTTTTGGTATTCTAAATTTCTTTCAAACTTTTTATGGTAAAAAATTTATTATTTAAATTTAGAAATGCATATTAATTATTTCCAAATAAATCAAAGTAATGTGTGCATGCTTTTTCCTTAAGAATAAGAAGTTTAAAGCAAGGGACGCCGTGAGAACCAAAAATGTTACTATAGTAGTGGCATGCATAATTGAAATAGCTCATTTCTAATCCCATGTCATGTCAAACTTTGTATATTCGTGTGACGTACGGTACAGAGGAGTAGAGTAGGGGGGAGTTATCCCCAGATGTCTCTCTACTTTTATTCTCTGTGCTGTGAGATCTTTCTATGGCAGACCAAAGATTTTCTGCCTAAACTCGAAAACCACAACTCTTCCCACGTATCATGCTTTCCTTCTTTTCCAAAACCCTAATTTACTAGTTCCAAGCACAAAATATACTTTATATATATATATATATATATTGTACCAATTTATACGTATGTTTTAATTCGTAGTTATTTGCTCACGTATGCATCCAAATAGAGACACCTCATTTGAACGATGTATTTGTATTTGTGCTATGAGAGGAAGAAAACAGCCCATGTGATTGTGTTCAGGCCAATGATAGGAGGAAAGCCATGAAGGCCACATGTGCCATTTGATTTGCAATTGGCAAATGACAGTAATTTTCCCATGCATGTTTAGCTCTCAAGCCTGAAAGATTGACATTTATATATGCACTCTGAATCACATCGTAGAGACCAAAGTGTATAATTTTTTTGCGGATACGACAATTGGATGTGAGTGTGAAGTGAGAAGAGCCTAATGGATTCTCATTCCTCAGTCACCCAAGCACGTGTATTATGGAAACATCTTTTTCTTCTTCTGTTTTTTTTTTCATTTCCCTTTTTCTCAAGAGATCACATCACCCTCCTTTTGTGCATGCATTTAGTATGGATTTTGTGCACGCATTTAGAATGGGTCACCTTGATTGTCGTTCTTCATTAATTCTACTTTCCGTTTTAGACCCTAGTTCGACACTATCCAACCAAAAGATCAAATATGGTTTGCTTCGAGCAGAACAGTTAGCCTAGTTCAATTTTTATGTCCGATAGTCCCAGTGATATTCTCATATTGAATGGCGTCCTATATTTATGTCCCTGTTTAATACTTCTTACTAAGAAAAAAACAAATGCTCACAAACTTTATATTTAAATGAAGTAATAAATACAACCAAACCCAACGCCCAAACTCTTGTGTGCTATTTTATATGATATTAATGATATGGCTGCTAATTCTCCGTTTACATTCACCACATCACAAAATTCTGTGCTGTCTAATGCATACACGATCAACCAGATGAGAAGCACCATGCTAATTAACAACCTATACTACTGGGACCAAAAAGAAACTAAACAGATAAAGCAGAAAAGAAGGCATGTTAATTAATATATCAGAATTATCCCTTCCCATTTCTGGATTTTGAGAGTGCAGTGTCTCTCAATATGAGATCATGGAGGAGGGTCATACTCAGGAAGATCAGGCCACTGGTGATTTGGCATCAAAGAAAATGACCCACCAACACTAACAGTATTACTCTGAGAATTACCACTAGTGGAAGTGGTACTCACAGTCGTACTCCACAGAGAGGCATCAGATCCCCTATGGTCAGCATTATTGATGAGGATTTCAGTCCAATCATGGTGAGAAGAAGCAGAACCGCTATTAGCCATAGTTGATTGAATCAAAACTTGCTCTGCTTCATACAGAGGCTCTTCCTCCCTGTCTCTGATAACACCCATTTGATAAAATTGTTGCGATGGACGGATTGGTGAGCCCAGAGAAGGAACACCGAACCCAGAAAGAAGGCTCAAATTAGAACAAGATCCCATTTGATTGAACGGCTGTGATGGATTCATGGATTGAATCGCTGCCAGAGAAGACAAATACCCACCATCACCACCAGCACCACCTTGATAGAAGGGGCTAATTGAGGGAACCGCCGCAGTAGCAGCAGGAGAACTCGCGGCGGAAGGGTCTTTCTGGACCTCCGCCTCTTGCAGCGGCTGCGACGACGGGGCGGAATTAGCGTCGGCGGAAGAAGAGGAAGAAGCAGAGTTTTTGGCGCGCTTGGCCTTGCGGCAGCCACCGCCGACGCGGACGTTCCTCAAGGTGCCGCCTTGGGTCCAGTACCTTCGACATGCCTTGCAGAAGTAACGAGGTTGCGAGAGGCTGTAGTTGTTGTAATAGCAGAACTTGGTGTTGAGGGATTCACAGCGAGGACATTTCTGGGGCTGCTGAGGTTGAGGCTTATTATTCATATCTCCTTCTTCTTGCTGTTGCATACAGAGATACAATAGATATATATATATATATATATACCTGATATGCGAACTCTGTTTTGCTCAAGAGTATGTGAATGTGTGTTTCTCGTGGGGTGGCTGGTTCTGTAACTGTATATCAAGAAAATGATTGGTGCTTGCTCTGACTTGGGTGCGCATGCAGGGTCTATCTGAGTTAAAAAGGCTGTGTATGAGCTCTACGTGTCTGAGTAATGTCTAGGAGAATCCATATACATATTAAAGCCAAAACCGCGGGCGATCATTACCTTGTCCAGGTTTTCCCACCAAACCTACAATGCACAAAACCAAAGTCTCTCAAATTCTAGCCCCAAAAAAAAACAAAAGAGAGTATACTTGCAAATCGTAACTATATATGTGTATAAGCATTAATTAAAAAAACCCAATTAAATGTCCCAAGATTTTTATTGATTTAAGAAGCGGGAAGGAGGTAGAACTAGGAGGTGAAAGCTTGCGTTACTGAAAATTTGGAGTGATGGATGGTGGGTTGATGTGCGACATGGACAAAGGCACAAGAAGGAACGGTCTCAATCTGCGTAGGAGAGATAGAGAATGAAGGGGTTAAAGGATTATAAGGCGAGGGTGAGGGGCATCACTGATAATACATGTCGCAGAGGAGAGAGGAGCAGGAATTATGATGAACTGAAAAGTGGTCAGTTTTTCAGGTACGAAAAAGCAGAAAGGAGAAGGCACAATCACAACCTGAAACTTCAAAGGTGATTTTTCTCTATCAGAGACGGAGCACAAGGGTAGAAGAACTGGAAAAAGAATCAGAGGAGTCCAACATACGATTGTAGATGGAGGACCATCCTGGGTGAAGGGCTGAGACGACAGTAGAGGGGAGGTTCGAGGCCAAGGGGGCGATGATCGTGAATGAAATGGACAATTGTCATCTCTGTTTCCTCTCTCTCCATTTATTCCAATCAATTTCCCTACAGTTTCTTGAGTGCTCCATGAAACTTTCTGACATCATTCTGTTCTGTATAGTATAGCTCCTACTCGAAATTTTCACCTTCTAGACTACGCTATATTTTCATCTTGTTTTTCTTTCCTGCTTATATTTGCCCTACAATCACCTTTGTCTCAAAAATTGCTGCGAACTGGGCCCGTTCGTTTCTTTGTTTCCCTTTTTTTTCACTATGTTATAATTATAATATATAGAATAATTTGGTGAGGAACTATAATTAATGTTGAGTGGGATTTATGAAGAAACAATGGTATTTAAATTGATTCTGATTGAATTTTCAAATTCTGTACATGTTGGGTATGACTTCGTGTATTTGATGTATTCAACTTCAATATTCAACTATTAAGCAATCTTAATTATAATTATAAAAATTTGGGTAAATATCACAAATTTTAATTGAATTTTGTTGAAATTATATATATTATTTTTATTTTTAAAAAATATACAAATTTTTTTAAAACAAACAAATTATCTTACAGTTTGGTCTAATTTTAAATATTTTAACTAAAATATCATTCATTAATCTAAATATATAATTTTCAAAGCTAAAAAATTAAATAAAAAGTATTTTAGTAACAAAATTTAAAATTTAACTAAAATATAAGGTAATATTTTGTTTTAAAAAAGTTTGTATACATTTTAAAAATAAAAAAAATTTACATAATTTTAACAAAATTTGAAAGAGGTATGTATAATTTATTTTAAAAGTTTTGGCTACTTTTGGTATTTAGATAATTTAAATTAATTTAGATATGAAATTTAGAATAGGGCAGTAAATATTTAATTTCAGGTTTTTGTAATTAAAATTTTGCAAAAAAATTGTCAAATAAAGTAGTACACACCTAATTGCTAGCTTAAAGTTTGTTCTATGTATTTGTGTGGGGATATTGTTCAAGCAAATACAGATTATTAAATTGTGGTTATTTAAATTAGAATAAATTACATCAAAATTTTTAAAATTTTTCTAAATTATATTTAATATTCTTTGTTATTTTAAAATTATTATTTGACTCACTTAAATTTTAATATATATTACAAAAAAATTTTGAACTATTTACTTTTTATCATAAAAGTTATTTACTTTGTATTGGATGTGTTCTTTTTAAAAATAAAATTATTAAGTTACTATTACTATCATATTAGGATCTAGTTCTTGAGATGCACTAAATTGCATGTTAATGATTTTTTTAATTAGTCTTCAACTAATTTTTTAGAAATAAAAAATTGATTATAAATATTTCTATATCATAAAAATAACAACAGAAATATTAGAAAATTAAACAACTTCTCTGTGACATAAATTTTAAAATTTCTCTTTTCAATCACAATTTATATTTATATTTTTTTAATACAATCAAAGAGGCTAGACTCCATTTGATTCGCTGTATCGTAAATATAATCTCTTTCTATAATTTATGTAATTTTTATTTTATTTTTATATTTATTATTTTATTTATCAAATTATTTTTTAAAAAATAAAAATAAAAAAATTATTTTTTAACTTACCTATCATCTGTTCAAATTTTATGTTTTCTTTATCGTTATATCTTTCAGCGACCTGAACTATATTAATATAGGTTATACCACACTCTTACAATGAAGCGTGACATTACAGCTTTACGTCGTTTTAGTTAGATATTTTAATAAATGAGTAGCATTTATCATACAGACCCAATCACATCAAATAATGAAAAAATAATAATACCTGAAAAAAAAAGAGAGATGAAGAAACGAATGCCTTTATACTTTGAAATTAATGAACATATTTTGTTCAGAAAATTAACTTTATTATTAAAAAAATCTTACAATATATATATCATATATTAAGAGAAGCAAATGATTTTTTTGTTAAATATGAAGTATAAGTGAGTCAAATTAAAAAAAATATGGCTTATAAAAAAAAAAGTATCTCAAGTAAAATTGATATCTTATCTTTTGTTTAGAGTAAATTTGTTGTCATCTGAAGATTAGCTCGGCGTAGAAGCTCTTAGTACTTCTGTTACTTATTTTAAATCAATATGCATTAGTTAAACACGTATTTAGGACATTTTAGGCATAGAATATTTTTTATAATGACATCACCTTTTTAAGAGATCAATTTTTTTATTATTTAATTATTTCAACATTCAAATAATTACTTTAAAATTTACAATAAATAATATTTTAAGATCTTATACACGTCAAAAAACACAATCATAAAAAAACTATAAGCTCATAAAAAGTCCACCTCTCCTTATCCTTCGGGGCATTTCATACCGTACCAAACCACTTCTTTTGATAAGAGAGTGGGGACAATTCAATTCAACGAAGGTAGATTTTCAGTCTCGCATGGTGCATATCACAGTATTCTATACAGTGTCCACGAGAAGAAAAGAAAAAGAAAAAGAATTAAAAAATTAATAAAAAAATTAAGATATATATATATATATATATATTTCTCTGTGCACACCGGACAGCAGATACACAGCTTAGCAGAGCATCCTCTCACCAATTCAACGTAAACTGGAGTTTACATTATGCGAGGAATGAGGGGACGTGTGGGCCGAGTTATGAGATGACGTAAGTGAAGGGAGATGAAGAAGGTGGTGACGCTGGGATTCGTGTAGGAGTTGCAACTTATAACTGCTCCCATAACGCTCTCCTTCTATTCCACTCTGCAACAACCTTCCCCCTGCTCCAACTGCTACTAATTCCCCCCTCATGCTTCATGTGCCTTCCCCCTTTAACTACTCTATTATTCAACAACACTGAGCCAAACGAAGTCTCTCTTTCTCTTTCGGGCCATTCATGGAGGCTTGCTTACAAGCAACGGTTTTGTGCCTCCCTTATCAGGCCCAACTGAAAGCCCATATGTGACTCCATCGGCTCAAAAGCCACCTTCAATACGTGCATTCAAATTCAAATCATGCAAATCTATTTCGCAAAACTGCTTCTTCAGAAGACTAAACTGTCATGGAAGCTAGCTTGAGAAGTGTGTGTGGTATTCCCGATAAAGAAATGTTTTTATTTTATTTATTTTTTTGTGGAGAGCATGGTGCCTCTTGAATCTTGATAATTGTCTTTGTTTTTCTAGCTCCTCCCTAGGTGTTGCCCGACTTGGTTCTTGTGACATTGTTTCTCCACCCAGATTATTGTGTATAATAAATGGACCAAAAAAGAAAAGGTGAATTTTTTTGAAGGGCAATTGCATATAAGTATACTATATTAATTTAATTGATGTGATGCTCAAAATTCAAATAAATTTAGTTTATATCCATATTTACATAAAATCATCAAAATAATATGAATGTATAAAATTAGTGCAAAATAAATCAAACATGTTTCTTTTGATAGCTCCCTCGTTACAAACATGCGTAACAAACTATAACTAAACCTGATTGTCCCTTATTTAAAGAAAAAACAGAAAGAAACCCTTGAGAATTTTAAAAACTATTCCATTTATCAGCTCGTCTCCTCATCCCCCTCTCTCATCTTTGTCGTTGTCATCCTTCCCAACCACCGTCTCCTTAATCTTATGCGTCGTGTCCTTCGCCGCCTCCCACGCCCCTTGCACTGTCTGCTTCGCCTTATCCCCTACACTCGTCACCGTCTCCGCCGCCCTCTCCGTTCCTTCCTTCGTTTCATTTGAATACTCTCTTGCCTTCTCCGCTGCTCTGTTCGTCCCTTCTTCGGCTTTCTCCTTCGCTTCCTCTGCGTACTCTTTCGTTCTCTCTTTCATTTCCTGCGCTCGTTCTTTGGCCTTGTCCACACCTTCCCTCATCGTTTCTTTCGCTCTCTCCCCCATGTCCGAGTCTTGGTGATCCTCTGCTACTCGTCCTGCCGCCATTGTAGAATTACAGGCCCAACTGGCTCTCGAATCCCTGGCTCCTTCCACCCCATTTCTCCACTGTAAATCAAAATCCAATCCAAATAAAAGAATCAAACAAGGAAATCCAAAATATTAAATTGATTAATTATGACTAATTGAACTAAACGTACATCTGAATAGTTGGAGGCAGAGGCGAAGAAGACCCTGTAGGCTTTGTGGGAAAACCAGAGAGAAAGAGAAGGGGCGTGAGGGAAAGACTTCGACAGTCGGAAGCAAACTCTCTTTCTTATGAGCATGGATGCCATGTCTTTGTTCAGTGACTATTCTATTTGGTGAACTGTACAACAGTTATAAAGCTTGAATGGTTTACCACCGATTTCTGTGTAGTTTATGTCAGAAGGAGGTGGTGTCAGGACAAACTTGTTCCACGTGGCATACAGTATGCCACGTGTCCTCAGACGTCTGCCACGCTCTTCATTCTTTTTTTTGGGCCATTGGGCTAGGCTTATTCAGTTGGCCCATCTTCATATTTCATTGGGTTTATCCACTTATCACTATTCAAAAGCCCAACTATTCTTGAATACAAACAAGGACCATTTACAGTTACCTCAATATATGATCACGTGCCAGTCACGTGCTCTTATTTCGTGAAACCTTATTCGACTCGCAGAATCAGAATCCTGATCGATGATGGTTATTGCTCAGGCTTGAGCTCTCGAAAATGGAGGCAGAAGCCCGGATCTAACTGAATTACCATTCTCATTCATAGTCGTAGCCTGAACAGGTTTTCTTCATAGAACCCTGGTTCTCTTTTGTGGAAAAATTCTGTCCTCTTCGTACCTAAGCCAATGGTCATTTTGTATGCGGTTATTCCAAAAGTTGAACGACTCAAATTTTCACATATACTCAATCATAAAATTATACGGAGCATCAATTCACATATTCCAGTCCTTTAAGTAGTGGGTGGGAAAAGTTACGGAACTGAAGGAAACTACCGATGCGAAAGTTTGTCTGTTCTTACGATATGAATTCTAAGTTTGTTTCTTTTTTTAACATCTGCTACAGAAGAATGGTGGTCACTACTCGCCAGTAACCCTTCTAAACGACCACAAATTGGTAGGTCTCTCAAAATTTACCTCTTGGTTATTAACAGAGTGATTTATAATACTCATGGTTAATTAAAATAGAGATACTAATGTGAAAATAAAGCGACTGCACGTTATTTTTGAGTCTTCACTTGCTGAAAGTATTAACCAGTATTATTGAGAATAGTATTCATTATCAAGTATTAATATTCACTACGTGAACTCATAATTATATATATATATATATATATATTTCATTAGAATCAACGTTGGTTGTGAAAGTAAATTAGATTTAAAATCTTTCCATATCTTCAACAATAATAATTATTAGTTATATTTTATACTGAACTAGGAAAAATCCCCGTGCGTTGCACGGGCATGATTTTAACTATTTAAAAATTATTGAAGTGAATTATGTTATAAAATGTTAACAACTATTCATTTCAGCCACTTTCATTATAAATTTTGAAACACTTCTTTGTATACAATATTAGTTGTTATGTGTCTTGGTTTTTTATTTGAATCATGGACGATGATTTTAAGTCCATTGATATTTTTTGTCCTTGAAAGTACGACATATAATTGCCCATGAGTAAAAACTGGTTGTGAAAGATATAGACCTACTGTTGACAATGATTGACCTTGACTTTTATTAATTGTTATTGCAAAGGATAGAATGATAGGAACTTGTCTTCTCTGCATTTGAAATGGTAAACTTGTTTCTGATGGATTCATGTCCATTCGATGAATTAGAACTTCTTCCTTGTTGTTGCAATTGCTGAGTGGAGTTGCTTTAATGTGATGCTTGCCAAGGTTTGTAATAAGAAGTCTTGTACCATTACATAATCCAGATGCCTGATCTATATTTCGTATAAGCATAATTGGTGCTCCTACCTTTAATGCCAATTTGTGAGGTAGTAATCCAGATGCATTTATGCTATTAAGAAACTCTGTTGAATAGAGGTCTTCGAAGGAGTCATTGTCTTGTGTTGATTTACATACAAAATCAGAGCTAAAGTATTCAACCAAAGTTCCTGGTAATGAGTTACAGAGATAATCATTAATCTTTTCCATTGTATCTATAGTTGTTGTGAGAATGGCTTTGTCTGTAAAATATGATAGATTTTGAAGATTCTCTAGTAAATTTAGGAAGGTTGATTGAACTATTACTTTCACAGGATCATCAAAGTTCTTTATTAGAAGTTAAGGAGGAAGATCTATTTATGATATTCCATTATCGGTCATGTTTAGATCTCCATCACTTACCTGTAATAGCCATTTTGAGAATGATTCAATCTTTTCTTGTTTATCTGGGTTCTGAACTGATGTTAGTCTCATGTTTTTTGTCAACCTACGCAACTTACAATTTTTCTATAAGTAGGATAAGTTTATTGATGCGTTCACAATGTCTGCACCACCTCCGTTAGGCACAACTGGAAGCATTTGTCTAAAATCTCCTCCCATTACAATGCATTTCCCACCAAATTGTTGGTTATTATGCATTATATCTCTTAAGGTGCGATCAAGTGCTTCAATGTAATATCTTTTTATCATAGGAGCCTCATCCCAAATAATTAATGTTGTGATTCTGATGAGTCTTGCAAGTGGTGAGTTCTGCTTGATATTGCATGTAGAATCTTCATTGATCTCAATGGGTATTGCAAATCTTGAATGTGCTGTTCTACCATTAGGTAGCAATGTTGCTGCTATTCCACTGGAAGCTACATTGAGAACAATTTCTTTTTTGGCTCGAATTGTTGATGTTAGTGCATTCCACAAAAACGTCTTTCCTGTTCCTCCACAACCATAAACAAAAAAGAAAAATGGATTTGATGTGTCAATGGTTGAAATAATTTCATCAAAAATTTGTCTTTGTTCTTGCATCATCAGATCAATATATCTATTTGATTCTTCCTTTTGTAACGTTGCATCAAAGTTTAATTCTTGTAACATGAAGAAGTTTCCCATATCAATTTGTTGATGAAGTTGTGGAGTTGGCATTCCAAGGAACTCACTTAATGACTTGCCGTTAGCATTTAGCATTTTCTCAATCTCTGACAAAGCTGCATCTTGCTTTTCTGTCTCTGTAAATTGAAAATCTGCAAAACGTTTTTTTGAATTGTGAGAAAAAAAAATATTTTATGTTTATCATATTTCTTTCATGTTGGATATTATTTAGTTTTCAATTTTTTTAAAATAAAATTAAAGAAAAATGATATTAAAAATCTAATATTTTTCTTGTTAGTATACCTGATAATTCTTGGTTGGCGTGTGGGATGTAGAATATGTTTTCAGATATTATATTTGCTGTTTCATTCCATACAAATTCAGGACGTGCTAAGCAATGACATAAAAGCATGCTTGTAAGGAATTTCCTAAGATACCTCCCTAATGCCCATACTGACACTTCTTTGATTGCGTCTATGAATTCTTAGTCGTCATTAAGAAGTCTGAGTGCATAACATGCTGACCTATATTTATACAAAAAATATAATTAGAGATAATATTTTAAAAAACAAAGGATTAAGACACTTTATTTAAAAAAAAATTAAACAATTCTATCCTAACTTCTAGATATAGTTTCAATATTTCAGAGTAGTTTTTTTTTTATTTGTTAATGATATCAAGAATTTATATGGAGTAACAATAATTGAGTTAAAAATCCTACTAACCTGTACGTGGGATATATCACGTTGTCAACAGTTCTGATGTCCTCATAACTTCTTGGACCTTTAATTTTTGTTAGCAACACTCGGAGGTAAAATCTTTCACCTTGAGTTGGTGATGCATGTGATATTCTTCCTATACAAAATCCTTTTCGATGTTCTGTCAATTCCATTTTCTTTCGATTGAACACATAATGATGTGGAAATTCAGAATATCTAAGTGTTCTTGTAAATTCATCGTTGCTATTTTTTTCCATCCAAGAAATGAACATCGACTCTTTAGTTCTTTTTGAATTTACCAATTGTGATATATGTTGTCTACCTGAATATATGATAGATTGTTGATGAGGAAGATGAAAGCTTAATCTTTCCACAGGAGGAAATCTTTGTTGTATCTCAAATGCAAAGATTTTCCATGCTACTTCACATGCTGAGACATATCTACAATTTAGATACTACTTGACCTCATCAAAAATTTGTCGTGAGTTATCACTTGGATCATGATTGTATAGTTCTGCAACTACTCTGTCATTGCCTTTGCTAATATACTTGAACAAATATTTTATTGATGTTGACTGATTTGTCTTTTCAACATTTATATGAGCTTGAAATATCTTCAATAATGTTGGATTGTAAGGCACAACAAAGCGATTATCAAGCATTTTACCTTTTCTTTGAATTGTATGTCCATCATTTCTCCTCCTATATGTTGGATAACCATTGTCATCTACAATTGTCTCATCAGTGAACCTTTTTGGAAAGTATTTTGAGCATTTTCCTTCTTTCATACACGGAGACTTCAAATTATTTTGGCCACATGGTCCATGTATCATATATGATTTCACTAAATCATACAAGACTAGATCTTGTTGCTTGTTTGGTATTTCTGCAGTGATAACTTTGTCAACATCTTCAGGAGTCTTTATTTTATTGTTAGGGTCAAGGAATAGCAATATATGAACATGTGGAAGCCTTCTTTTTTGAAACTCTATTGTATACACTTATGAAAGATTAAAAAAAAACATATATTAGATATGGCAATTAAAATGAATTATTATTGAAAAGGTTTGTAATTAGCTCATACCTACACGAACATTTCCAAATAATTTGTTTTCCCTTACGTACTTAAGCAAGACTTGTAACTTCATTTTAAATACTCTGCATAGAATTTCAGGATGATCAGAGGGCTTGCAGTCTCGTTCATTACAATATCTCCTAATTTCTGGCCATGTAGGATTACATGTAAAGGTAATAAAGATATCTGGATATCCTGCCCATCTACAAATTGCCATAGCATCTTGATAATTTTGAATCATATATCTTGCTCCTCCAGTAAATGTAGATGGTAAAATAATTCTTCTTCCGGTGTTGGTTGCATCTTCTTCACCCCTAAGTATTGCATCTGACAAGCCTTGATACAAATCGACCCTAAGTTCTTTTTGATGATGCCTAATATGGTTCAATCTCTGACTCTCCATCATTGTGTAGCCATCAACAATGAATTGTTGGAGGAGATTTCTTCCTTGCAATATTGTTGAGATTTCAAAATTTCTACTCATCAATCTAAAAGCTAGATATTCTCTAATTGTGAGAGTTTTTTTTTCCTGTAAGTTGATGTAGTTGATGAGTGATGCTTCAACTCAAGATTATATCCATTATTTCCATAAGGAAAAAATAAAGGATACTGCAAGGGTAAATAAGATTGATGTAATTCATCAATTCGTGTAAGAACTGCTGACCTCTTTTGAATGATAATATCTCTCTTGTAATACGAATGGTCAAAATCTCCTATTATTAATGCGGCTATTTCAGAACCAATTGGAAGATCATATGGCCTGCCATGATTGGCCGTTTGCTTGATAAGACATAGTTTGACATCCGCATGTTGATCACGTTGAAGAATTTCAGATGCAAATCTATATTCTCTAACCAAAGAATTGTTGGCATTCAATGCTTCTTTGATTGATTCCACTATTTCAGGGTCTATGTTGGATGGATTGCCATGACTATTATATGTTTGAAAGATTAAAAAAAAAAACAAATATCATTATAAGAGTTATAATAATATGTTTTGATTATTGTGATTGTGATATATGTATGTGTGAAAGACAATTGTGATGTAATGTTTTTTTATTTTTTTTAATGGAGTAGTAAAAAATATGTAATTAACAAATTATAATGGCAAATAGTAATGATTGTTTGTAAAATTGTTATATAAATATTTTGAAGTAACTGATGAAAATAAAATGTGCTAGTGACCATATGTTTTTGGAAATACAAAAAATGGTTATATTTTTATTTCTTCAAATTCTTATTTTGTGGTTATCTAATTGATTTAAATTATTATTTTTTCAAAACTTTATGATTTAAAATTGTTTTGAATTTTTTTAAAAAGGTAAATAACTATTTTTGTTTCATACCTTTTTCTTGAAAAATACAATTTGGAATGATATTTTATAATATTTTTAATCTTATCTGTTTTGATAAAAAGTGAGTGTTATCATTAACATGAATTTCGTATTGATGTTGATAGATATTTATACAAAAGCAGGTTGAAACATATATTGTATACAAAAAACAACTAAAAATATTATTTTAGTACCTGATTGTAGTTATTCTGTTGTTTATTTCATTGTCAGTATCGTAGATGTACAATTGAGAATAAACCGGAGCAGAATCTTCAGATGGCAACAAACTCCCAATGTGGTGATAGTTCTGACTTGATATGACAAAGCTATATGGCCCAGAGTTTGAAATTACTGTTTGATTAATTTTTCCTCCCATTGATGTAAATGAGAACATGTTATTGTATGTTCGAATGTTGGAGAGGAAATGTTGTGACTCTGGTGAATCTACATAAAAAAAAAGATGATATAGTTCTAGTGGTGGTGGTTCCATTGGAGGCACAATAACCTTTCCATGACAACAGCAAAGGAAAAATTCATGTGTATCATTTGAAGTAACCCACTTAGTTCTTTCGTTATACCACATCATGGCATGACAATGCTTGCATTTGTATATTAGGTCACCTTCATCCATGTAGCCTAGTATTTTTAACATTATTTATGGTTAGAGAAATAAACTATCACTTAACTAAATCATATAGTCATGGAATATTACCATCTTGTGTTAGAGGAAGTTCATTTGTCATATCTACATCAATTGATTGATGTGAGGAAGTTCCAAAATTGTCTAAAATAAATTCTATACATTAGAATTGTGAAAATGTAGTTTTCAAATATTTGTCAAGAATATATAGAGATTTATGTTTGTACCTTCTTCTTCTACGGGTTCATCGTCAATTATGATCCTCTGTCGTTTTAAGGATTGTGCAATCCTATGTATGTTATAATTTGATAACCCTTTGGAAAGAAAATATTATTTGAAAATATATTAGCTATTATTATGAAAGAATAGTATTATGTTGTTTATTTTCAATTTTTTTCTTTCTCTATGAGTAAAATTTCAAATCATACCTTGAATAGCCGAGGGAGTTTGATCACCTTCCTCATCTGCAGATGTTGATCGGCATTTGTTTCTTGGCATTTTTTCATTGAATATAACGTAAATAGCCGACTTCTGTTGCAATTCAAATTCTACAATGATGATCTTTAACTCTCGCTTCAGATCTGAAACCGTCTCCCGTGAGTCTGCATTTTTGTATGTCAATTTGGAGACTCGGCGGTCATTAGATTCAAAAAATTTGTACTATATTGCTTGGTAAGCCTACCTGTCTTGACAGAAGAAATTGGTTTGGAGATGCTTATACACTTGAATTTGCTTGATTTTAAACTGAAACCCCCTTCTCCTTGCACCCGCCCCTGCCTCTGTTGTTGGGCACCGACCTCTATTTGCCAAATCCGCTTATGGAGAAAGTCAATCAGCTATCCCCACCCTCGTAGCAGGGTAAACTGGATACAGTTATGCTTCAAAGAGGTGATTTAACAGCCCTAACCCTTATGCAGTTTAAATTTTTTATTTTTATATTCTTAAAAATAATTTTAAAATTTAAAACTTTTAATATAAATATTTTCATTTTAGAGTCTTTAATTGTATTTTTTATATTATATGTGAGAGAATATTATGTAAGGGCAAAAATGAAATGAACTTCCCAAATTGCATTGGCCAATATTTATATGGAAAATTATGACGAAAAAATATGTTGGAAAACGAAAATTATGACTAAAAAAGTATATACAAAGTTGAGATATCCTGTATTTATTAAAAGTCAAAACATAAATGAAAAATATTAAAATTTATGTAGACTAATTGTTATGGTTTGGAGATTAATTTTTATTATTTGTAAAAGATTTAAAATATAAATAAATTTTCGGTGGATATCATAATTATTGAATGTTTATTGTCTATCCCTCCTTAGTTACCATAATTGATTGGATCACATTAATTAACAATTAATTGCACCCTTTCAATTAACACCTATTTCTTACACCTCATTCTTCCATAAAATTTTAACCACAAATGTTGTCAATTCCAATTATTAAGAACAAAAAATTAACAATACCAAATTATTTCTCATCATGCTCTGTGTACTTATTAAATAATGAATCTGATGGAATTAATGCAAAAATCTTTCAATAATGAAAACGAAATGGTATATCTTAAAGATCCAAAAGAAATGTAGATATATAGTGTAGTTTATACCTGACGTTAAGCACTAGGGCCAGCCACAAAAGAATAGGCTTTTTTTAAGATAGACCATCTTTTAGCTGACCTTTCCAAACCATGCTTCGCAATCAAGCTAGAAAAAGACTAAGCAAGTGCTGTCCTAATGAAATGGCTGACAGTAGAACATTCATTCCTTACCGCCGCTGCCTGCTTAAGACTAAAAGCTTGTAGTGATACCTCTATTCTGCCGCTTTCGATAAAATTGATGAGCCTTGTGCTTAAGGATAACACGCACAAATAAAAATGTGATAAATTAAATTAATAATATAGATAGTAAAAACTGAAAAGACAAAAATAATTATATTAAATGTATTAAATATCAGAGTTTTGTTTAAATTAAATGCCTGCAAATGTTTTTTTTAATAAATGAATCAATTATTGTAAATAAATAAATTAATTAATATAAATATCATTAATTTTGTAATTATTATCTCAAATGTAAATAAATTAATTTAATTATAATTATAATCTAAGGATAAAAGTGAGTTAAAAATTCTTAAAATGTTATTTCTTAGCATTACAAAAAAAAATCTTTTACTATAATATAATAAAGTATAAATTATAAATAATAGAATCCTGCACTCCCAATAATTTCCCCTGTTGTTGCATCTTCTTTCTCATAACTTCTTCACATGTTTTATACTTTAATATTAATATTAATTTTATTAGTTAAGCACTTTTTTTAAAGTATATTTATATGTATTGTTTGAATCTAAACATCATAAAGTCTCAAAATGAATAGTCACTTTGACATGCCCGCATGTTAACTCAATCTCTCAAAATTTCTTTATTTTTATTATTATTTTTTTCACATAACCCACATCTCTTGGAGAAGAAAAAGCGGTTTATGTTGATAAATTTCTCAGATGGAAGGAGATGAGGGATGAGAGAGTCTGCCGCATCAAGATACAGTGAAGAAGAAGGACAAATGTGAGATACAGGGAAAGAAGATGGAAGCAAATACGAGAAACAGCCTGGCGCATTAAGATGTTGAGTTAGTAAAATTTTTTTGGAAAAATTATATTTAAAGATTTAAGTTTTGTAAAATTTATAATAAAAATTTTAAAAATTAAAATTATTCTAATAACTAAAATTATTATCATATTTTAAAATATTTATTATTAAAATTTAAAAAATTATTATCATATTTGAAAAATATTACTAATAAAATTATATAAATTTTAATTTTTTTGAAATTTTCTTATGATTATACTTCTTGATAAAAATATTGAATTTTATATTTTTCATTCATACTAATTATTAAAGAAGTGGATTATAACTAATGAATCTGATGGAATTAATGCAAAAATCTACAGGGAAAGAAGACGGAAGCAAATACGAGAGAGCCTGGTGCATTAAGATGTTGAGTTAGTCAAATTTTTTAGGAAAAATTATATTTAAAGATTTAAGTTTTGCAAAATTTATAATAAAAAATTTAAAAATTAAAATTATTTTAATAACTAAAATTATTATCATATTTTAAAAATTTTATTATTAAAATTTTAAAAATTATTATCAGATTTGAAAAATATTACTAATAAAATTATATAAGTTTTATTTTATTTTTTAAAATTTTCTTATGATTATACTTCTTGATAAAAACATTAACTTTTAAATTTTTGATTCATACTAATTATTAAAGTAGTGGATTATTTGGGCAATTTCCTCTTTTATATGTTGAGTCTATATTATCAATTGCAACAGTGGGTTATATAGATGATGAGGTTGAATAAAGACATAGGAAGCATGAACAACAATATTCTATTTTTATCTAAAAGATATTACATTAACTTCCAACATAAACCTGCTAGGGATGCTGTTTTTCTTTTATTTGATATTAATACATGATTTTAGAGAATGACAATTACGAGCTAAAGTGTCATGAATGATATTAGAAATGAGAAACCTTTTTCTGAGATGAAATAAAAAAATTTTAGTTATGGTAGAATCACTAACATGCTTTTTCACCAAAATAATTTGTGAGGATTACATGTATTATATAATGAATTATTATTATTAATAAAAAAAACAAAAAATGAATGGTATAACAAAACGTACATGAATATATAGGTGAAATATACTTCCACAAGTTAATTATAAAATAGTATATATTCAAACCACTCAGAAAATGTCCCCACAATAAGCAAATTATGCATACAAACTCAGAAAAATTATTAAACCACATCTTGATATGTGCCATTTGTGTTCATGCAATTCCTTATGTGTCAGAGTTTGTTGGAGTTTTCACGCTTTCTCTTTCCAATGGATGGTGATGAACCAAATAATTGTGATATTGTCAGGTCATCATCTGAATTGGATTCATCTTCTGGGCTTGAATTTTCATCATCCAAGTCTCTGATGCGAGAATAATCACATTTCTATGAAAATTTACATGTCATGAATTAGTTATATGCTTAATTTGATATTAAAAAAAATTCCATTATGCAATTTGAAACTCTTTCTAACCTGGCTAATGATTATTGTTTTAAATTGATCCAACATCATGATGTCATCTGAAAATTCTGATACACTAAAGCTTGATCCAGGTCGTCTGAGATTATACTTATTAATGCTGATTTTAAGTAACAACTCCTTGTCCAAATACCGATTAAAGACTTCTGGGAATGAATATTGTCGACCCTCCTTTTTTTATTTTGAAATAATATAAAATTTAGTCTATAATTCAAGTGAGCCTTATAAAAGCTATGTTATTTTGTTAATCTTATGTTAATAATAAAGAATTCTTGTATATAAACATTGTATGAAAATAGTACCGCCTCCAATTGTCTTTTCAGTGCACCAGCATTTGTACCAAATATTTCTTCTGCAAGTCGGTTAAAAAATGCAACTGATGTTTGTCCAGAATCATCAGATACTTTGTAGTGTACTTTAAACCTGAAATATGAATAATTTACTAGTTTTTTTATTGCTATTGTTTAACATAAAATTATGTAAAATGAATAAAAAAGATAAAAAAATTATATATGTATTATATGATGTTATTAATTATATAATATTATTAACAATTAAATTTTGGGAAATATTATGTTTACATTACACATGATTAATTGAAAGAATATTATTTTAAATGAATGAGTACTTTGGGGATGTTTTTAAATCTTTTACACCACAGGCCTCACAATAGATACTTCCTTCTTTAATAACTGGCTTTTTGTCACATGAAGGACATCCATCATAATACCACCCAGGAGCTGTTTCTATTTTGACAACTTTTCCCTTGATTAACACTTCAGATTCCTACACATAGGAAGTGCATAAATAAATAATTTTTGCATATTTGGTATATTTGTTATATTTAAAAAAAATGCATTAAAAAGTACCTTTTCTATCCTTCCAAGTTCAGAAATTTGTAACTTTGGTTCAAATGCGATTAAGGTTGAAACGCCATGCAAAATAGGACGATAAGGAGTTGCTTGGGAAAACTCTTGAGATATGTTAGATGACTCATCCATCTTAATTAAAAGAAAATTATCTTGATTTATATATGATTATATAAAATATGTAAAACAACTTAATAACAACTTACCTTTCTAAGATTCTTTTTGCCTCAGGGATATCTGGATTGAAAAATACATTTGTTGCAGAGAAAGAATTTGTGATTTGTTTTTGACCTAGTATATTCAACAATTAGTTCTAACATAACATTTGTATTAGAAATTCAAAAGAACATAATAAAGGGAAAATAATTAGATTTAATTTCTTAGTTATTGATAACATGAAATAACCTTTGTACAAGTAGACCTTTCCCAGCTGGATAAGAACAATGATTGGTGGTTCTATGTCATTTGTTTTCTTGTAAAATGTGTCTATTGCGCATTGTCCAAAAAGAGTAACCTCAATACTTTTTCCCCTGTTTTAAAATACATATCATGAATTATGATTTTTTTTACTAATTGTATGTCATGAAACTTTATAATATAAATAATTTACCTATCATTTGCTATTGTGAAGGATAGAAGATGGTTGGGCTGACCGTCTGTGGTAATATCACGAAGCCTTCCAAATGTGCGCAAATATCCCACAACATCTATATATTTAATAGAATAAAAAGGAATATTATTGATTGTTGACAAATAGCAATTCAAATTAGCATGGAGTTTAACTAATATAAGATAAAACAAATAACGAAAGGATTTAAACCAATTAACACATCAAGAATTGTTTCTCCTTCAATGATATCTGATATTGGACAAAGCTCATAACCACTCATCATTATCTGATTCTTGACAGCTTGCATATGAGTATTTTGGTGAAACGTGATCTTGAAAGGATGTTTTGCAGCTTTGAACTTGAGTGAATTCGTAGATACTTGAAAATTCTCAAAAACATATGTTTCACCTTCATTAGGCTCAGATTGAAATTGAGGGACCAAATTCTTGTTTGTTATTGATGCTTGAATTTTGGTATCCTACAATAACACTGAAAATTATAAAAAGCCTTCCTTCGTAATCCTTAGAGATATATATTGAATAAGAATTTTTTGAATGCATGTTGAAAATACTTAAAAGGTTAAATTGTATTAAAATGTCACCTCACTATCCATGAGAATCATCGATATACCCCAAATATCATGTGGTGGGAGCTTTTGTCTCAGGTACCATTTTCTCAGAATTTTTGCTTGAATTATCCATGTCTCCTTGCTTGTATCTATATTCTTTATCGGATCATGTACAATTGAAGACATAATGTTGTTTAGATCAAAAAATGGTGAAGTGATTTGATTACTCTTGTCTCAATTTTATTAATTGCTGAGTGATACGTTTTTTAATATAGGAATATATAGAGTCATAAAGTTTTTTAAATAATTTAACAGTAATAAATTTCTCAAAAGATTATCTTCATTCTCTCTCTCTCTTTTTTGTGGAACTATGAGCCGGTCACTTTCATTTCATGTCCACCTCCCCCATCTTAATGCATTGCAGATATATTTAATTAGTAGTTTTAAAATCGAGTTGACGTTACCAGAGAGTGGAGAAGCAGGAGACAGCGCAGAAGATGCTAACCTGAGACTTTCCATCTACGATTTCGCTCGCCAACACCAGAAGATGGATTTTATTTATTTATTTTTGGATGGATACATTTTGTGGTGCAGAAAATTGCAACTGACGGGGAAAATGTTTTCTGTGTCGTTTGAATTCGAATATGCGTTGTTTTATTCATGTGTTATGGTCAAATATTAATTTTATGGTAATCATGTTACTAAAATTTTTAAATAAAATAATGTAAGATGCAATAAATAAAATAAACCAATAAAAAATTTGATTTATCATAATATATATAATAAGAATAAGAGTAAATTATACAATTTTTTTTAAAAATTTTACTA
This sequence comes from Erythrophleum fordii, assembly GCA_032878935.1. NCBI lineage: Eukaryota > Viridiplantae > Streptophyta > Magnoliopsida > Fabales > Fabaceae > Erythrophleum > Erythrophleum fordii. The sequence goes on along the minus strand of JAVQMF010000037.1, from coordinate 12,782,678 downwards.
AAATTATACATATATTTCTTATATTTTAAAAATAAACATAAACATTCTCCAAAATAAAAAATAAATTATAAAGATAGTTTTGCTTAAATTATACAATTTTTTTATTCCCAAAATATATCAATAAATTTCTCTTAAAATAAATAATAAATCATATAATTTTTTTTCTTTTACTAAAATTATATAAACCTTTCTTCTATTTTCAAAAAAAATTTGTGTATATTTTAAAAATAAAAAATTCTATTTAATTTTAGAAAAAATAAAAAAATAATATATATTTTAAAAATAAAATTTTTTTATATAATTTGCTTGTATAATAAAAATTGATACAAATTGTGACAAGTGATATATTTTAATCTATTTAACTATTTATATATTATACTACCCGAATGTTCATATATATATATATATACATATAAAGTAAGCCACTTTGTTTAAATAATAATAACAATAATTACTTAAATATAAAAATAAAAAACGTGTAAATATTATACTATTTAGTTTTTATAAAAATGTATGATTGAAAAGAAAAATTTAACATAATATAATCTTTTTAGTATAATACAATCTTTGTGTAACTGGAAAAAGATTTTGTTTTTTCAATATAATTTGTGGTATTTTAATATAAGAAAGATAGCAAAATATAAAAATTACTTAAATATAAAAATAAAAAACGTGTAAATATTATACTATATAAATATTTGTGGTTTAATATTTGTTTATGTTTGTGGTAAATATCTATGTTAATATTAATTCAATTTTTCAAGTCAATCGTTGTTTTTTGATGGTTTTTTCGCTTTTCATAACTGCTCTTTCCACACCTCTGAAAATCTGGTGCCAAATCGTCGCCCGTTTCCTTATTTCAAATATCTATGTTAATATTAATTCAATTTTTCAAGCTTCACTCTGATGAATTGATTATTTTTTTTACGTGTCATTAAATACCAATAGATGAATGGAATAAATCATATATAATACATCACCTATCACTAACTAACACTTCCCTCAAATATCTCCCTTCATTAATAAAACTTTATTCTTCATAATTCCATCCCTCTCCCGTTACCCAAAATTGATTGGATCACATTAATTAGCAATTGATTACAACCTTTTAATTAACCCTGGAATTAAAGCAAAAATCTTTTAATAGTGAAATCAAAACGCTATATCTTCCACGGCTTATTAGAGTTAGTTTTGTTTTAATTAACCAACCACAATTAACCAAATCAAGTTTAATTTAACCATGGTTCCCACGGCTTTTATAATATATATTGATTGATGATTGATATTGATTGATTGTTGACATTTGGCTCAAATCAAAATATTAAAATTCAATAATATTATCTATATTTTATTTTAGGCATTAACTATTCTAAATAATAAAAAAATTTCAAATCAAGCCCAAATTAATGTAAGCTTAAATAAAATAGTTTAAACAACATCGTCAATGTTTCCTTTGAAGTCTTAGAGAGAGAGAGAGAGAGAGAGAGAGAGAGAAAACAATTTTGAATGATGAATACTTATTTGAATTCGGTTTGATTACTTTCACGTTAACAGCCATTGGATAATTCGTGATTCTTTTTTACTCAATGTATCTATTTGAGCATAAGTTATGACTCTTATTTGTCAAGCTTGGTGTTAGAGTTCTACATGGTTGATAGCCCCCAGATAACTCACGATTCTTTCTTCTCTAATGTGTCTATTCAAGCAAAAAATATGGCCTCTATCTGTCAAGCTTGACATTAGAATTTTGCTTGGTTAACGGCCCTCAAATAACTCGTAATTATTCCTTGTTGAATGTGCTGGAAATTATAGCATCCATTTGTCAAGGGCATTAGAGTTTTTCATAGTTGATAGGCTTCAGATAACTCATGATTTTTTCTTGTCCAATGTATCTATTAGAAAGGAAATCATGGCCTCTATTTGTTAAGCTTTAACTTAAAGTTTTGCTTGTTTAATAGCCCTCTAATAACTCTTGATTCTTCTTCTTTTTGAGCCAAAATAATGCTCTCTAACTAACAAGCTTTATGTTAGAACTTTGCATATGATTGATGCGCCATCAAATAACTCGTGATTCTTGCTTGTCTATGCCTATTTGAGCGAAAATTATGGCCTTTATTTGTCAAGCTTGATGTCAGAGTTTTGCATGGTTGACAGCCCTTGGATTATTAGTGATCCTTCCTTGTCCAATGTGTTTTTTTCAAGTGGAAATTTATGGCTTCTCTGTCAAACTTTGCATTAGAATTTTGCATGTTTGACAGTCGTCGAATGACTCGTGATTCTTCATTGTTTATTGTGTCTATTCGAGCGAAAATTAAGGTCTCTAATCTGTTTGCGTTAGGAGTTTTATATAAATGACAACTCTTAAATAACCGTGATTCAATCCTCCTCATTCAATGTGTCCATTCGAGCAAAAAATATAGCCTCTATCTGTCAAACTTTTGTGTTTTGAATTTTGCATGATTGACAGCTATTGTGCTTTTTTAAGCAGGTGTCATCATTTGAGGCTATTTAATTTCATGCAACCTCCTTTCTCTCCTATAGTATAAATGTCATGCTGTCCAAAGACTCTTCATAAATCCATATCCATTAAAACCCCATCTTGAGGTTCTTTTTTATTTTCTGTTTCCTTTCATCTTGTAGATCCGAGTAGTAGATGAAACCTATGAAGGTAAATACTGAATACCATTAGCTAAATACTTTTGGTTATATTATGAAGGTAAATATTTTGGAGCAACTAGCCCAATGTATTGCCCTGAGTTGTGCTTCAGAGCAGTGGATGCATTGGCGGTTGGTTCAATTAATTCCTTTTTTTTGGGTGAAAGTTTCAATTGCTCTGTTGTGCAGGATATCTTGATTTGAAAGAGAAGGAGAAAGAGACGAGTTAAATGAATTCCTACCACTCAGAACTTACGAATTACTGCTTTCTGCACCGTACTTTGTACCATATGAAATTGTAATTTTCAGATGGTCACTATTGTGCGTATCATAAATGCATTTCCCTTGGGCTGGATTGCCTGTTAGTCTCAGGAGGATGATCGGCCTGCGTACCAGACAGGTTTCTGAATCCTCGTTTTTTGTTAGACAGACAAAGCAAACCTGTATCAATTTTCAGCTCATTGAAAGCTTGCTCAATACAACTTCATTCATGTAACTACTTTCTAAAGCAAAATCAGCTAGACATTTAAGAACTGTTACTCTAAACAAGGATGAATATGAGTCTCAAGTTTTTAATCCTCCTTATAAAAGTTGCTGACGCCTGTTTTCTTTACCTTTCAGTTCCAAATTGCAAATAGTTTTTCCAGGGGATGATATAACATTACGTGGGGGAGACCGCACTTTAGAAGCGAGTGAGGGAGAAGAAATAGAGGACTGTTGAACGTCCTCTCATAATACTAAGCGAAGTATAACCTCCTCCGTGTTCAAGAAGTATGATCACTAATGTATATTTATTGTGAGAAGCAATCAATTGAAACTGTCATTTTATTTATTCATGTTTTAATATGAGAATTGATTTTATTAATCTAACCATTGAATTAAAAGTAATCACTATATTTATTTTTCATAGCAAATTTTATAAAAATTAAATAATTATAATTGTACTATTATTTTTTATTTTAAATATATGTTGTATGTTAAAATTTGAATATATTGATGGGGCATCTCACAACTTGGAATTAATAGCAAATTTTGTGAAAACAATATTAAAATGTAAGAATGTCAAATTTTATACTGATATCAATTAATTCCTTCTTTTTTTCAGAGAAAAAGTCAAAAGATCACATTTCAGTTAAATGCGAAATGGCTCGGTGTATATTCTTTCCATTAAAATTTATTATGATGGAGAATCTACGTACCATTATAGAAAATTATGACAATTATATTTAACCAAAATTGATTTTAGTAATTTACATGACATTATCACAATTGATCGATTTAGGAGGCTCCAATTCCATTACTGGAGGCTCTAGCAAGATATCGGATCACCATTTGTCAGACTTAGCCCTCATATTGTCATAAAATCTAGGATATACTTGTAGATTTGCACTCTTAATTAGAAAATAGAAATTAATTTCACAATTTTATATATAAAAAAATATAAAATCAAGAATAAGGTACGGCCATGTTAAAGTTTGATTCTATTCTATTTTAACATAATTTTTAGTGAACTTTTTAAAACATTGTCGGTTAAATTGACTTTCCTAATTCTCTGAATCGAAATTATTATTATAGTTTTAAGAGACATCATTAAATTTAATCAAGGCTCTTTACATACAAATAAATATTTGACCACCAATTGGCATATTAAAATGCTATACATTGTTTCAAATTTTTGAACGTACTTGTTAATTATATTTATTTTAAAATTTAGCTTTCAAAATTTCATTTATAAAAGAAAAACTAAAATAAAATTTAAAAAGAAAGATCAAGAGTCAAGACCAAGGTTCCGTCAATCTGATCTTGACTGTATTTGTTTAACAAAAATTTTAAATATTATTTGTCAAAATAGACGTAAGAGACTTTGGGTGTCCATTTCTAACCTTTTAGAAGGTGTAGTTAGTTCAGGCTCCTTAGTTGCATGTTAAGAAATATCAGGCCACCACTTGATTCAATCTTATCTTTTCCGTACATTGTAGTGAAATTTTTAAACATTGCTTATCAAAATAAATATTACCAATTCTACATGTTGACAAATTTTAATCTTATTAAAAGGTGCTATTGAATGGGGCTACTTGCATGCAAAAGAATATCGGGCATGGGTTGTCAAATTTTTCAAAAACTTTGACACAATTCTAAATCTTTATTTATTTTCGAAACCAATTTCTCACTCTTATTTAGTAGAATGTAAAATAAGTTCAAAAGGAGGAGCCGTCATCGCTAAGGTATGACTGTATTTCATATTATCTTTGCTTTTTAGTAAAATTTTCAAGCATTGTCTGCCAAAATAAATATTACTAATTTCACAGTTTAACAAAGTTATAGTCCGTTTAAAAAGTGCCATTGATTGAGGCTCTTTAGTTTCATTTTGTGATCGCTTGTTAGGCTTTTTAAAAAACTTGGACATAATTATAATTTTCATTTATTTTAGAAACCAATTTGCACTTTCTTTTAGTAAAAAGTAAAAAAAAATTAGGATGAATGTCACAACTAAGGCATAATTCTAACTATCTCATTGAAGAAAATAAGGGTGGAAGGAGGAAGAAAAATATTTTCACATAGAGTAGAGGATAAGAAGGATTTTCCTACATTACAACAATTGCTCAAACAAGGGAATGTTCTTATATAGGTTAAATTATTAAATAAAATATTATATAAGAAACCTACATATAAAGAAGCCTTAAATGCAACTTATGCTGGTTTAATCCTTCATTTTGACATTTACATGCAGAAGTGGCAATACAACTTAGACGGAAGCAAGTTGTGACGCATATCATTTATTAGGAAAGTTGGTGATTTCTCAATACTCCCCCTCAACGACTTCTCCTTTTATTGTGAACCTTGTAGTCATACCAAGCTGTCTTTTAAATTCTCCAAATTTTAAACTATTAAGTCCTTTTGTAAATATATATGATATTTGATCTTCAATTTTGATATACTTCATCTTAATGTCGTCTCATGATACTTTTTCCTAAATAAAATGATAGTGGACCTCCACATGCTTGGTTCTAGGATAAAATATTGAATTTTTTACTAGATGTATTGTAGATTGATTATCATAATATAACTTCACCGCATAATTAGTTAATTGATGTAAATCTTGAAATCGCTATATAAGCCACGTACACTCTTGAGTTGCCATGGTTGCTGCCCTATATTCCACTTTTGTATTTGATAGAAATATAGTGGGTTGTTTCTTGCTACACCAAGACACTACTCCTGATCCTAAGCTAAACATATATCCAGTTGTTGAACGACATGTGTCGTGGTCATCAACATAGTTAGCATCACAATGTTTTACAATCTTACATGCCATGCCTTTTTTTGTACGATATCCCATAGTCAATTGTACTCTTAACATATCTTAATATTCGATGTGTTGCTTCTAAATGTGACTTTTTTGGATTTTGCATAAACTAACTATATGTGATATATTAGGTTGAGTTAATGGTAAATTAAACTACCAACTAGTTGTCTATATATTGTGACATCCTCTAAGTCCTTTTCTTTTCTAAGCATAGTCTAGCATTCACCTCTATGGGTGTTGAAATTGGCTTACAGCTTAGCATGCTATATTTTTCCAACAAATCTTGGGCATATTTTTACTGGCATAAAAATAAATCACCCTTGGTTCTTTCAACTTCAAGTCCCAAAAAGTATTTTAACTCTCCAAACTCCTTCATTTGGAAACATACAGATAGATTACTTCTTATTTGATGAATCTCTTTTTTATCATCTCTAGTGATGATAAGATCATTTATGTACACTAATACTATAATCAGCTTACCATCTTGTATTTTCACAAAGAGGATCAAGTCTGCTGGTACCATTGAATATCCACCTTATAGTAGAAACTCTATAATCTTCTTGTACCATGCTCTTGGTGTCTGTTTTAAGCCATACGGTTCTCTCTTCAACTTGCATACATAGCTTGGGTGAGCCTTACTCTCAAAACCCTTTGGCTACTCCATGTATATTTCTTGATATAGCTCACCATGCAAAACTCTATTCTTGACATTCATTTGCCAAGACCTTTATGACTTGCTAGCTACTAATGCTAACAATACACGAACGACAGTTATTTTAGCCATTCCACTAAATATCTCATTATAATCTAGTCTATACTTCTGTGAAAAATCTCAAGCCACTAAATAAGCCTTGTACCTTTCCACCGATCCATCAAGATAAGTTTTCACTTTATATACCTATTTACAGGAAATGGGTTGTACTTTGGTAGGTTGCGGCACTAACTCTTAGGTTTCATTATGTTTTAGTACCTTGATCTCTTCTTTCATTGCATCTCTCCACTCTTTTGATTAAAGTGCTTCTTTATATGTACTTGGTTCTTTCATGTCGTTATCCTCAATCAATGCTGCATTGGCATATTTTGGATTAAGCTTCCAAACCTTTGTAGACCTCCTTAATTGTGGCTAAGAGACTTCCTTATCCAACTCTTTTATCTGACTTGGTCTTTCATAATTTGGAGACCTAATGTAAACTCCTGTTTACCAGGGATCTTTTTGTTTTGGTGCTCTTACTTTAGTTTGATCACCACTAAACACATCTTCTAGTGTTGACTGCTCTTTTTCATTTTCTAGTTGCATTGCCTTTTGTTTTTGTACTTGTTCTAAAATTTCCCTTAAATTTGGCAACAACACTACTTGCGGAGACCACCATGACAATGTTTCATCGAACACTACATTCTTGGAGACATAACACCATTTAGTTGTTGGATCATAACATCTCCACCCTATTCGTTGACTATCGTAACCAATAAATATGCAACAAATTGCTTTTTGTCAAATTTGCTACGTTTTTGACTTCGCCTAAACATGTAACAAACACATCTAAATACTAAAAAATAATTCATTGATGGCTCTGTGTTTCATAGTTTCTCATGTGGTGAAATAAACTCAAGCTTAGCTTATGGTATTCTATTAATGACATAAATAACTGCTCTCATGCACTCTGCCCAAAAAGGTGGTGGAATATTTTTAATGTACAACATGCTTCTACACGTTGCCACCAAGTGCCACTATTTCATTTATACAACTCTATTTTGCTATGGAGTATTTGGACAGGTAAACTATCACCTTATGCTGCATTTTTGTAGATACTCAATAAACTCCTTTGAGGTGTATTCTCCCTCGTTATCAGTGTATAGGCATTGGATTCTACATCTAACTTCTTTCCCAATCTTGTCTTTAAACTCTTGAATTTCATTAAAGCTTTTGATTTCTCCCTTATGAAATCTATCCACACATACCTTGAAAAGTCATCTATAAATGTGATCATGTATCGATTTCTACTTGTATCTTTAAATTTAGCAAGCCTCTTACCATGGATTTCTTCATCATTGCCTTTAGTCGATTATAGCTCACATGTTCAAGCCTTGCATGCCACAAATTTGTTGTCTTGTTCTTTCTTGTCTTGTCCACCCATGCTGTCTGTGTTGGCATTATGTAGATAGACTTAAGTAGCCTTCCTTTTATAAGGGATGGACTTGTATGCGTTAAACTTTGGTATACCTTCACATCTTTAGGTCTGAACCCATATAATTTCCTAAAGATGTTAATTGTGAAATTGATAATATTTTTTTTATTCCAGGTACATGATAGATACGATCCACCTATACTTGATATGAATTGAAGTATGGGACAATAGCTGTCTTGCCAATATGGGCAATCAACAATCACAGTTGTTTGCTGTCATCATAACTTGTTCTCCTTTGTACTTAAACATGTTGAGTAGTTTTTCCTTGTCTCTTGTCATATGGTTGGAACAATCAGAAACAATGATCCCATCTTTATTATAATTAATTAATTTGTCATTCAATGTTGCTAGTGCAAGCTCTTTTGCTAGTTCATCCATGCATGATGCAGCAATTTCTTCATAGTTTTTCCATTCAGTTTGTCTTCCATAATTCTAGTTTTTTATTAGAACTAGATTCTTCTACAGCAAATGATGCTAGAAAATCCCATTCTTCTTCACTTTCATTTGGGTTGAAGGTTGCAACATTATCTTCCACTTTCTCTATTCGACAATCATAAGCAAAGTGGTCTTTCCTGCCACACATATAGCATTGATCATCTTGGCAATGAAATCTTTTTTTTTTTCTCTCTAGTCTCTGTATTGAGGTTGTCTAGCTCCCCCTTATTGTGTAGCTCTCTCACATTGGCCTCTCTACCACCATTGTTGTCATCTCCTCAAGTTTTTAGGTTTGTTGTTAGATTTCACAGCTACATTGTCTTCTTTAGGCACTCTCTTTTTAATAAAGAGAGCCTTATCTTCCTCATTTATTGAAACTTTAGATATTTGCTTATTTAAAGCTCTTTGGTTGGCCAAGATACTTTCTAACTTTGTCAGGGTTGGTTCTTTAGCCCAACCTTACTTAACTATAACTAACTCATGGTATTTGAGATTTAAGCCATGGATAATGATCCTTCATTTCTTTGCCTCACTAATTGAACTCTCTGAATCCATTTTTGCAATTTCATTTTGGTGAAATATTGACTCACTGTCATCTCTCCTTGTTCAATAGACATGAGTTCATTCTCCAACATCATTCTTCCTTGTGAATAGTGTCACCAAGGTATTCCAAGCCTTTTTTTTGTGTTGTCAAGTCCTTGATTCATTGCAAGAACTTGTCTTCCACTGTGATGGACAACACATACATAGCTTTTCTGGCTCTAATCTTTTGCTTCTTTTTCTTCTCCTCATCAGTTAATGGAGTCATCTTTACGCACCAACAACACCCTACAAATCTTGCTTGAGCATATAGCACTAGATTCGAATGTTCCATGCGTCATAGTTGTTGTTGTTAAGCTTCTCCATTGGGCTTGACAAAGATGCAAGTTCTACCATGATAATTGGTTAGTGCCCAACACTCAACCAATCAAGTTTGGTTCTTCACCACCAAATGTCGTAGCCCCAGACTGTGCTCCAATAGAACCTCCTCATAGCACAATCCTTGACACTCAAACTATATGCTAGTCAGAGTAAGTAGTTTTCTTAACTTGGCTTTGATAACAATGGAAGAGAATAAAAGTGGAATGAGGAAGAAAAATATTTTCACATAGAGTAGAGGATAAGAAGGATTTTCCTACGTTACAACAATTGCTCTACAAGGGGATGTCCTTATATAGCTAAATTATTTAATAAGATATTATATAAGATACCTATATATGAAGAATCCTTAAATGCAACTTGTGCTGGTTCGATCCTTCATTTTGACGTCTACATGCAAAAGTGGTAGTATGGCTTGGCAAGAGACAAGTTATGGTGCATATCATTTATAAGGAAAGTTGATAATTTTTAAATACTCATCTTATTTGTGTTTTACAGTGAAAATTTCAAGCATTGTTTTTCAAAATAGACGTTATTAGTAGCTTTAGGAGATGTCGATAATCAAGGCTCTCTAGGTGCATGTAAAGAAGTATTTGGCCTCTAATTGTCTAGTTTTGTCAAACAGTTGGACATGATTGTAAATTTTTATTTCATTTAAAATTTTATTTATTGAAAAGCAAAATAAATTTAAAAAGAGAAGCCATCATTTTTAAGAGATGTCTCTATTCATGTTATTAAAGTTATTGATTATTATTCATTATTGACAGCCAAAAAAAGAAAAAAAAATGTTAGATCAACACCCTCTTTTTTGTCCATTATAAATTTAAGATTCACCTTGTCACCCTACACAGGCCCACTCTCTTGAAGTTCTCCCTTCTCTTGTCAAAACTCCTTTCTATTTAGTCATAGGCTCCTAGGAGTACTGCAAGAAATGCGGCAGCTAATGGCAGTCATTTCTAGGTTGTTGACTAAAACTGCTGCTAATGGATATAACTTTCGGCGGTTTTGTAACAGTTGCTGAATGAATTAGTTTGAACAAGTCACCGGTGTTTATTAACACAAGCATAGAATATTTCTTACTCTTGAAAGTCCCAAATTTTTCATTCTCTTCATCTTCCCCAAACTGAGTCTTGATTCTGTGTTGTGTGGATCTTGCCAGTGTTTGATTCCTCATTCTCATTTGGCTTTCGGTTTCTATATATTTTGATAGAACAAAAACCATCAGCTTTTGTAGTTGTGAAGAATATGAACCTTGTGCGACTTCGTTTAAATTTTCTTTCCATTGTTAAAGGTGCCAAAGCAAGTACCTCTTCACTTCATACGCCAATTTTGCTGGGTAAGCATCCTATCTAACGTGGTTTTGCAAACTTGGCACTTTTCCTGTTGTTTAGAAGTTTTCATTGTTTTCTTCAAACCCCCTTTTTATGTAATTCTTTGCGTGGATGATGATGGTGGATAATTATCTTTCTGAGGTAAAACTCTTTGTTGAGAAGACTTCGATCACTGTTGATTTCAATTTGTCAATTAGAGATATTTTGCAAGGTGATTTATTTATCTCTTGAAATACATCCTTCGATTAGGAAATAACATTCATTTTTTAATTTGCTTATATTTTCTTAGTATTATTTTTTTATTCCTCCATTTAATCATGAACGTGATTCTTTCCCAATTTTTTTTAATTCTCATTATTATTGCGCCAAAATAGAAACTAATATCATATTTGACACCGCCTCATTTTTTAAAATTGAAATTTAATGCAATTGGATTTATAAATTTCTATTTCTTTTCCTTTCCTTAAGCCTCTCTTTTTATGAAGACATTTTATATGTACTCGTCTTTGCCTCTATGATGAGTATAAGGAATTAAAAAATTTATTAAAATGAATTTTATATATTAAATAACTCAAAATTACATTATAGATGATGCAGGATAGATCAGAGGATGGCTTTGATCCTCACTTTGTATTAAAGCAAGTGATCAAAAACACAACAGAGACGGCATCACTACATTGCAGCTATAAATTGGACAGGCATCATCTTGCCAATGTTGAAGTTCAAACTTCATGGATCTCATCAATTGTTTTACTCACATTCTAAACATTAAAAGCATCTCACACTCACTATTGAAAGCTGAGACAGGAAGCTAGTGAGTATATATAATTATATATGGATAAATGACAATATTTCCTTATATTTTTAAAAAATTATTTTTCTTTAAAAGCTGAGGCAAAATTATTGATGCGTTGAATTCGAAACAGAAAATCTGGTTTCCATATTGGAATGTTGGATTCATTTGTTGTCACATTTGACTCCCTCATTTGTATTCCTTTCAGTGAGTTCAACTGAAGTTCGTATTGTTTGGGGAGTTTTGCCCACTGGGATCTCTCCATTGTTGACAAATTTGGTTCCACACAAGGCACTTTACCTTTTCTCTAATCAATGATTTAATCTTCATCCATATGCTAATGTAGAAGAAAAAAATGCAATTTGTCTGTAGAAGGATTAAAACGCTCCTGGTTAATTTTGTTGACTGGATTCTGATATTTAACAGTGTTTTTACTTTGTTGAAGGAGACAAAGGTCAGCAAATGATTGAACCGAAGAAGATGAGCAATGAGAACCTTCTCCAAGCGTCAAGCTCTTCAAGAAGGCCAGCGAGCTGTGATCTCTCTGCGGCGTGAGGTGGCTCTTATTGCCTACGAATTGAAGATTCTATAACACTTAATGAGGACGAACAAAAAAATCTGGTGAGCGTTAACATGCAATTTAATTAAAGATTAAAAGTTGGCTATGAAATATGGAAAATTGAAAGTCAATATCTTCTTGATGTTGAATTTATAATTTAATCACTGAACTATTGAAATAAGGATTCTCACAATAAATTCAACTATATAAAAAAACAAATCTCTATAGACATACAATTATCCAATTAGAAATTCGAATCACTGACCGAAGCATGCTTGGTGGACCCACGCTAGCAGTACATGATGAGACACGCTTTGAAAGCATGCATGCATGGAAGACAATTTGCTTGTCTTATATTAGCAGTTTGTTGGGTGGGGTCACTCATTGGCTTTCACTTAATATAAAATTGCTATCAAACAAAAGGGCTCAACAAACAGCTTGTTTGATTGTAAAAACGAAAGAAAAATGTGAAAAAAGAAGAAGAAGCAAGTTCCGAGATATAAAGCCTCCATTTTTCTTTTGTTTTCATCTCCTGCACGCCATGCATTAACTTATATTGAAGAACTAAAACAGAGTCATGTTTCTTGTTTAATTTCTTTGTCCGTTCCTCCCAAAACTGCTGAAAAAGTGGGCACAAATAGAAGAAACAGCTATAGCCCTACTAGTCATTTTATATAAAGCACAAAAAACTACAATGGAGGACATAAGCATTTCCTTCTCCTTCTATTGTCTTTGATACTCATCATTTTCTCCCCTACAATTTGTCTCAGATCTGTATATATAAAACCATTCTCCTTTGAAACTTCCTAGTATTCTTCCATTTTCTTGCTCAATCCTCATATAGTTTGCTGCTCTTCTTGCACGTTCATTACTTGTAATGTGGTTTGTATAAGAAATAAAACCATTTGAGAGGGACTGTTTTGTAATCTTTTGTTCTGTTTTAGGGACTGTTTGAGAGGAGGCTTTCTAATATGTCCTCAATAGTGAATTTCAGGTTTCTTATGCTGGCTTCTTAACTCCTTTACTATAGGAGAAAAAACTTATCACGCATTCGCTCAGCGATCAAAACTTATTCCTCATATGGTTATAAATAAAATATTTATTCCTCATATGCCTAAAATGTTTTGACGGCTGAACGAATGCGTGACAAGTCTTTTCTCCTATACTAAAGGAGTTGAAAAGCCTTCTCATGCTCTTGAAGAAATTAGTGGTTTTGATATGTAAAGGGAACAAATGTAATACTATTGTTGCAACACTGAGAATGGTGACGAGTTTTCATCTCAAATGGTGGATCAGCAGAGGTTTTAGTCACCAATCAACAAAAATATTACAAACGTTTACTTTTGATTATTAGACCAAATTTTCCTAAAATTATTATAAATGCCGCTGACTTTTATCTAGTAAAATGTTTGTGTAGGCATCCAAAGAAATATGGCCACCAGTTGTTATGCTTTTCTGAAATTTAGACATAATTGTAAATTTGCACTTATTTTAGATACCATCTTCACAATTTCATTTATTAAAAAGTTATAAATTTAAAAATGAGAATGATAGTGGTAGGCATTAGCTATTTAAATTAATCAAATTAGGAAGTTCAAAGTTAGCTCAAACTAATATAGAATTAAACAAGCAACTTTAAAGTAAACTTTCGATGCTTTCTTTGAAGTCAATCGTACAAGAATTCAAATAAAACTAAACAAGTGAATGATCAATACTTTGAAATCAGTTCGATTACGGCTCAAACTTAAATAAGATTGTTGACACATCACCGGTCATGCGAATAAAAACTCAGATTTTTTTTTTTTTTTTCCTTTCTATTGGCGGATTTTTACATCAGGTGACTTCATTCTTCCTTGTCCAATATATTTCCTTGTCCAATGTATCTACTCAAGTGAAAATTACGGCCTCTATCGGTCAAGTTTTGCATTAGATCTTCGCATGATTGACAACCCCCTGATAATTCGTGATTCTTTGCGTCCATTGTGTCTATTCAAGTAAAAATTATGGCCTCTTTCTATCAAGCTGTGTTAGAGCTTTGTCTGGTTGACAGCCCTTACATTATGCATGATTTTTCCTTGTCCTATGCATATATTTGGGCAGAAATTATGGCCACTCTCTGTCCAATTTTGAGTTAAGAGTTTTGCATGATTGACAGCTATTGTATTGCAGTAGATAGGTGTTATCATTTGAGGCTTTCTAGTTTAATGCTGCTATCATTTGAGGCTCTCTAGTTTGATGCTGCCCGGCAACCTCCTTTCTCTCCTATACTCTATATGTCAAGCTGTCCCAAAGACTCGTCATAAATCCATATCCGTTAGAACTCCATCTTAAGGTTTTCCTTTCTTTTCATAAATCCATAATTGATAAGATTGCACACAGTTTTAGAAAATTGGACATCATTGTAAATGTGTGTTCATTTAGGAAAATGATTTCATCTTTTACAGAGAAAAATTAAAAGAAATAGGAGGACTTAATGTCCTTGAATAATGCTTGATTTTTCCTTGTCCAATGTGTCTATATTTGAGCGTTAACTATGGTCTCTATCTATCAAGCTTTGCGTTAGAGTTTTACATATTCGAGCCATTGGATAATTCATGATTCTTTCTCATCCAATGGGTTTATTCAAGTGGAAATTGTGGCCTATCTGTCAAGCTTTGCGTTAAAATTTTGTATCGTTGGCAGCCCTTGGATAACTTCTTGTTATACTTCCTTGTCCAATGTGTCTATTTTAGCAGAAATTACGGCATTTATCTGTCAAGCTTTGCATTAAAGTTTTGCATGGTTGACAACCCTTAGACTACTCGTGATTCTTTTATGTCCATTGTGTCTATTCAAATGAAAATTATGGCCTTAGTTTCTCAAGTTTCGTGGTAGAGCTTTGCATGGCTGACGGCCCTTAAATAACGTGTGATTGTTCCTCGTCCAACGCATCAATTCGGGCAGAAATTATGGCCGCTATCTATCAAACTCTGCATTATATTTTTGCATGATTGAAAGCTATTATTGCAGCAGGCATGTGTTATCATTTGAGTCTCTCTAGTTTAGTGCAGCTCCGCAACTTTCCTTTCTCTCTTATGCTATAAATATCAAGCTGTCCCAAAGACTCTTCATAAGTCCATATCCATTGGAACTCCATCTTGAGGTTCTCTTTTCTTTTTCTTTTCATCTCGTAGATCTGAGCAGTGGATGAAGCTTGTAAAGGTAAATACCTTCTTCTAAGAACTTGTGTTTATATGATCTTAATTGCGCCTCGGTTAAATTAATTTCCTTCTTGTCAGCATGCCGAAACAGAGTATATAATTGTACATTGTAAGGTTTCTGTACAATTTACTTATGCCAATCATTTACCTCTAGTTTTTTCTTTGCTTTTGTCAGTCCAGTCATCTACCTATTAGGATCTCACATGTGAATTTATTACCTATATCTGATTTTTCTTCAATGGCCTTCAATATATTGCCCTTTCAAGCTTCAGAAGTTTGGAGCAACTCACGAAATGTATTGCCCTGATTTGTATCCCCATTATCATTATTCCAAAATAAATCTAATATCTCATATGACACAGCTTCTGCTTTTAAGAATGAAAGAAGTTAGGAGTCTGATGCAGACGGATCAAT
This sequence comes from Erythrophleum fordii, assembly GCA_032878935.1. NCBI lineage: Eukaryota > Viridiplantae > Streptophyta > Magnoliopsida > Fabales > Fabaceae > Erythrophleum > Erythrophleum fordii. Next base: position 12,766,880 of record JAVQMF010000037.1, on the reverse strand, counting down.
TCATGAGTTTTTATTCGATCCTTTTTGTCAAGCCTCACTCTTTCAAGTTGGATAACGATACAAAATAAATAATTCTGATGTCATATATTAAACTCAAAAATTACATTAAAATCCAGGATAAATCAGAAGGTGGCTGTGATCTTCCCTTTGTATCAAAGCAAATGATAAAAAACACAGCAGATATGGCATCACTGTTGCAGTATCATAGATTGGACAGTCAAAGCTCAAGTTCCATGGATCTTATCAATAGATTTACTCACATTCTAGACATTAAAAGTATCTCTTAAATGTTGAGAAGACAGAGAGCTAGTGAGTATGCACAGTTGTGGATAAAAGACTACAATACTTCCTTTTAATTTATTAAAAATTATTTTTCCTTCAAAAATTCATTTACATGCAAGATATTTACTAAACATCATATTCTCTTTGATATATTTACTCAGATAGCACGAAGCCATCGACGCTCTTCCTTAAGATTGGTATTGGCCAGCCCCAGACATAATTCACCTTTTCAATATAGTTTTTTGTCTTAATAATTTGGGTGCTTCAGTGATGAAATTCACTGTCACCGGCCTCATGTCACCCCCTACGCCATGGCCAAAAAGCTTTGAAATTTCAACCTCTCTTTGCCATCTGCCATCAACTCTTCTTCTATGCACCTGATTTCAGGCTTTGTCTGGTGGTTGTTTTCTCTGGTTATCCGACAATGAAGGGGACCTTACGTGAAGAAGAGTGAGAAGCTTGTGAATTGAGGATTCCCAATATGCTTCAGCCTCTCCCCTGTCTGAGTCTCAGTGGAAATCATTTTCAGTCTCAGCAGAATTTCAGAGACTCAATCAAAGGCCAAGGGAAAGCAAACAATTCAGCACTACAGAGAAGGCACTGAAAATCCAGTCAAAGGCCAAGGGAAACAATACAACTCTGCATTACCTGAATTCAGGGGTTTCTAGCAAAGTGTTGAACATGCAAGCAAATAATTCCAAAATTACTAGCAGTTTCGAATTTTCAGTCTTATAGAGAAGCGTTTCTCCCATTTGTCAGTTGTCTTTGGCGCTTTAATGCATGTATTTGAGCCTTTGAGTTTAGGACATCACCATTTCACCCTTGTAAATTTGAATTCTTGCCCTCTCATGCGCACCTGTGTCTGTGTTATGTAGTCCCCGTAACTTTGTTTATGGAGCTTTAGAACGTGGCCTTATGAAGATGAGAAAAATAATTAAGTTTTATCTTTAATTTAAATAATTAAATATAATTATATTTTATTTAAAATATATTATTGTTTTATTAGTTGAATAAATTAAAAGAATTTAAAAAATACTTAATTAGTCTTCTACACAATTGCAAGAAAATAAATAAGATGTAAAATTATTCTTAACTATCCATCACAAAAAAAAAATTTGGTATAGATAGAAAGGGAGAGAAACCAATCAATAAAGTCATTCCTATGACTTCTCTCCTATGTGTATCTTTATTCAAATGTATAATCATGAATATCTAAGATTTGGGATTTAGGGTTTTATGCATAATTGAAACCAACAATTGGTATCTGAGTATAGTTTAGTAGTTCATGATTTTTCACAAATTAAGAATGATTTTTTTATTTTATTAAAAAAATTAATGTTTATAAATAAGACTGATTACAATTACGTGATCCAAGGTAGTGACAAATAAAGGAATTATATAATTTTGGCAGTATCCCACATTGATGTTAATTTGTTGTAACGTGTATGAATTGGATCAATTAGTAAATTTATATGCCATATTTATGTAATATGATTCCCATGTATGGCTGGGATTTTAGCACTATGTCACCTGATTTATATCTCATATGGCGATAATGTAATATGATTCATGACTACAATCAATAGTGTTATTTTTTTGTTTTATTATTATTATTATTATTATTATTATTATTATTATTATTATTATTATTATTATTTGTTCTAGAATAAGATCAATTATTTAAAAGTTATCTTAAGAAAAGAATCATCATTATGTAATTTGAAATTTATTTTAATGATAATTTGTTAGTCACAAAGTGGCCAAATTTTAATGATAATAAATTTCAAATGAAGATAATCATAAAGTTTAGGAACAAAATGCATAGTAATTGTCTTTTATGAATTATTAAGTAAATGCCTATCATTGAAATTTAAATTTGCTAATTGTTAGACTTTTATGATTTGCCCAAAGTCAAATCAAGTGCTTAGCAAATAGTAAACATGAGAGTAATAAATTAAAATTTCTTTTATTAAATATATATTTGTTTGTCCAAAGATGATATATGTATTTAATTAAGAATTTCAATTTATTAATGAAGATAAATTATGATAATATATTGTAAGATCTACCCAAATGATAACTATAATATATTTCAATTATAGGGTTTTTGAGTTGCAATGGAGAAAATTATAATTTCTCCTTATCTTCAACCGTACTTTTTAATTCTCCATATACAACATGCTAATTAAAAAAAAAAAAAAGAGGAGTCACGGTTATTGAAGAATTGTGACCCTAAATTTATAAAAAAAAAATTCATATTAACGGGTCATGGTTGCTTAACCACCGTGACCCATATATATTTTTTTTGAAAAGTTAAAAAATATTACTTTTTTTATATCTTAAATATATGTTTTGAAAATAAGCGATAATTTAATGTTTTAAAAATAGTTAGTTGTAATAATTTAATCATTTTATAAATAGAGGAATTAAAAATAATTTAAATAATAATTATAATGTGTAAAATTATAAAAAAAATGAAAGATATTTTTTTTTAAAATAAAGGTTAAGTATGTTTAAAAAAATAAATGTGAAATAATTTTTATTTAATAAAAATATTAAAAAAATTTTAGAAAAATGAATGATCATTATTTGATAAAAATTAAATATTAATTCTTTTATACTTGATAAAATGATTTAAGAAAAATATTTTTTTTAAAAAAATTAATTTAATTTTCTTAAAACTTGATAATTAGTAACAGTTTTAAAAATTGTAATGAGAGTATTGTTGAACTCAATATTAAAATAATAAAAATTTTAATTAAAATGTGTATAAAAAATAATAATAAACTTAAATTGTTAGTTCACCTTTTGGTTAGTCATAATTTGTTTCCTCAACTATGATATGAATTTTTTTTTATTGTTGATTTAAATTTTTTTATTTTAAAAAGTGAGGTCATGTTCAAAAAAAAATATTTGTTTATTTTAATATTTAAAAGGATTACAATTGAGGGCTAACTGTGACCCCTAAATTAATTTTTTTAATCTAATTGTAAAATTAGTATTTGTAAAAAAAATTTTTAAGTGAAGTAATTTATGTAATGAAAATATTAATTATAATAAGTAAAAAAGTATTTACCTTGAAAATCATAAAATTAATTTAGGAAAATAAAGATTAATTGTTAAATCTTTACTAATTATCAAGTTTTAAGGAAATTAAATTAAATTTTTTTAAAAAATTATCTTTCTTAAATCATTTTATCAAGTATAAAAGAATTAATATTTAATTTTTCTTAAATAATAGTCATTCATTTTTTCTAAACTTTTTTTAATATTTTTATCAAATTTAAATTATTTCACATTTATTTTTTTAAACATACTTAACCTTTATTTTTTTAAAATATCTTTTATTTTTTATAATTTTACACATTATAATTATTATTTTAATTAATTTTTAATTCCTCTATTTATAAAATGATAAAATTATTAGAACTAACTATTTTTTAAAATATTAAATTATTTCGTATTTTCAAAAAATATATTTGAGATATAAGAAAAGTTAAATTTTTTGAACTTTTCAAAAAATATATATATGGCCCATTAACATTAATTTTTTTTTTTTATAAATTTGGAGTCACGGTTCTTTAATGACTGTGAGCCCTCTTTTTTTTTTTAAAAAAAAAAAATAGCATGTTGTATATGGAAAATTAAAAAGTATAGTTGAGGATAGGGAGAAATTATAATTTTCTCCATTGCAACATAGTAAAAAACCCTTCAATTATATGATTGAACATCTAAGTTTTGAGCAATTGTGTTATTTTACCAACTGATACTCTTCATTTACAAGTTTCATTTATTGCTTTGTTCAATGATGTGAACTTTTTTTAATGGTGCAAGCTAGTTAAGTTTCACTTAGGTGTTTTAGATCTTGACTTAGAACTTTTAAAAGATAAACCTGCTACTATTACTAATTCAAATGATGAGGAAGAAAGGTCATACCATAAAGCATGGGAACATTCCAACAGATTGAATCTAATGTTTATGTAAATGACTATTACCAACAACTTTAAGACAACTATTCCATAAATAGAAAGTGTAAAGGAATACCTTTAATTTGTGGAATAAAAATACTTTTACACTATAGATAAGTCACTTGCTAATAACTTGGTGACAAAATTCACAACCATCAAGTTTGATGGGTTGTGAGGTATACAAGATCTTTGGCAATGAATGTGGATGACTCTTTTACCGTGAAGTTCATTTTAAAGTCACTTCCTTCTAAGTATATGGGCCATTTCAAATCATTATAATACCATAAAGGATAAGTGAAATGTTAGTAAATTAGCCAGTATACTTGTTCAAGAGAAAACAAGACTGAAGAAATAAGAAAGTCATTCAATTAACCCCATGTGCTAAGGAGCCAGTAAGGGATTTAAGGTGAAAGTTGACAAGTTCATGAAAGGAAAAAGGCTTGCTAAAGCTTTTCAAGCTGAAAAGAAGGAATAAAAAGGAAGTAAATGTCACTTCTATGGGAAAGTTGGTCACTATCAGAAGGATTACTATAAACGTGAGGGTTTAGTTTGAAAGAAAGGTAAGCCTACTACTTTAATATGTTTTAAATCAAACTTAGCTAAAGTTCTTTATAATACTTGGTGGTTTCATTTTGGTGCTACTACTCATGTATGTAATATAATTCAAGGATTCCTTATGATTTGAACCATAAATCCAAATGAAAGTTTTTTTATTTACAAGAAATTGCATGAAAGTTTCAATTGAAGGCATAGTAACTTATCATTTAATCATGGAGACTAACTATCATTTAGACTTTTTAAGGACTCTTTATATGCTTCAATTACTAGAAACCTTATTCCTCTATTTAGATTAAATGTTTCTAGATTTAATTTAAGTTTGGACATGGTTGCTTTAAATTATTTAAGGATACTTCTTGCATTGGTCCTAGAATTCCTTGTAATGGTTTATATAAATTGAAACTTGATAATAATTTTTTTAAATCCTTACTAGTAGTTCATCGTAACATTAAAACAAAATGTAATTTGGTAAATGATCATTCTACTTACTTATGATATAAACATTTGTGACATGTATACAGGGAAATATTAGAAAGATTAGTAAAGAATGAGATTCTTTCAAATCTAGATTTTATTTATCTTGGTTTATGTTTGGATTGTACAAGGGAAAGCAAACCAAACACAATAAGAAAATAGCCACAAGAAGTACCTATCTTTTTGAAATTATACATATTAATGTATGTGGACTTTTTGGTGCTCTAGCTTTTAATGGAAAAAAGTGTTTTATTATCTTTATAGATGACTTTTCACATTATGATTTTGTTCATTTGCTTAAAGAAAAATGACAAGCAAGGAATGCCTTTAAGGTGTATATAAATGAGATTAAAAGGTAATTAGACCAAAAAAGTAAAAAATGTAAGATTTAACAAAGGTGGTGAATACTATGAAAAGCATGAAGTCTTGGTCCCTTTGCAAAATTCCTTGAAAGAACATATGTGCATAATATGTTATACTTGGCACACCTTAACAAAAATGGTAGTGTAGAAAAGTATAATCAAAATTTGATGGATATGTTTAAGAGTATGATGCGTAACTCTTCATTACCTAAGTTATTGTGGATGTATACATTTAAAATTGCAATGCATATACTTAATAGGTTTTCTAATAAGGTAATTCCAAAGACTCCTTTTGAACTATAGGTCGATAGAAAACCTAGTTTAAGACATTTACATGTATAAGGTTGCCCCCAGTAGAAGTAAGAATTTATAATCTATATGAAAAGAAATTAGATTCTCAAATGATTAGTAATTACTTTATTAGTTACTTAGAGAAATTTAAAAGGTATAGGTTTTATTGTTGAAACTATAGCCTAATAATTGTTGAAACTAGGAATGCAAGATTTATGGAAAACTGTGAAGGTTGTGAGAGTAATGAATGGTAAGATATGAATACAAAGAATATTAAGGTAGATATTCCTCTACTTATAAGTATTCCTATACCAATGCCTACCCTAAATATCATCCTAATGGTTGAAAATAACATTAAATGATATTTGGATGATGAAACACTCCATGAAGAAACTAACTCATAAGCATCTAACCCACATGAACCACAAGAAATACCATCACGAAAATCTCAAAGAGAAAGGAGATCAACCATTTTAAATGATTATGTGGTTTGTTTACAAGAGTCAAATTTTGATCTTGAAACTAAGAAAGATCTTGTTTCATTTTCACAAGCCATAGAAAGTGTTGAGTTTGAAAAGTGGATTAATGTCGTGAAAGAAAAAAATGAAGTATACAAAAGAAAACAAAGTTTGGAATCTCATTGAATTGCCATAAGGGTGTAAATGGGTCCTTAAGACCAAATGTGACTCAAATGACAATATTGAATGATATAAGGCTAGACTTATTGTAAAGGTGGCATTGACTATGTTGAAACTTCTTCGCCAGTTTCAAAGAAAGACTTTTTGAGAATCATTTTGGCATTTATTATGATTTAGAATTACACCAAATGAATGTAAAAACAATCTTTCTTAACAAGAATCTTGAGAAGGAAGTTTATAGGGACCAACCAGAAGGTTTTAAGATTAAAGAAAAATGTCAAATGGTACATAAGTTAAGAAGTCAATATATCGACAATGGTACATCAAATTCAATGATACTATAACATCCTTGGATTTGAAGAAAATATGGTTGATTATATATATACCGAAAGATTTGTAGGAGTAAGTTTATCTTTCTAGTTTTATATGTTGACAATATTTTGCTTATTATTAATGATTTAGGCTTCTTTCAAAAAAATTTGAAATGAAAGGTATGGGAGAAGCATCCTATGTGATTGAAATTAAAATATTTTGTGATAGATCACAAGTATTGTTAGAAGTACTTGGATACTCAAATTCAAATCTTGTTGGATGCCTTGACAATAGAAAGTCCACATTTAGTTATTTGTTCCTACTAGCAGAAGGATCAATCACACATAAAAGTATGAAAAAGTCAATTGTTACTTATTCCATTAAGCAGAATTTGTGGCTTGCTATAAAGTAACAAATCATGCATTATGACTATAAAGCTTTTTAATCAAGGCTTGGAGTTGTTTTTTAATCAAGGCTTAGAGTTGTCAACACCATTGCCAAGCCATTAAAATTTTTTTGTGATAATACTAAAACTATTTTCTTCTTTAAGAATAACAAATACTCAAATGGAACAAAGCATATTGAGTTAAAGTTTCTTGGTGTTAAGAAGGAAACCAAAAAACAAAAAGCATCTATTGAAAATATTAAAACTAAAAAAATGATTATAGACCCTTGGACAAAAAGGTTACAACCAAAATTATTTAAGGAACATGTATATAGAATGAGTCTTGGTTGTTTTTATAATTGATATTCATTATGATGATGTTAACACTTTAAGCTCAATTATTTGTTTTTGACTTAATTATCAGTTTCCTATCATTGATGAAAGTGTATACATAACAATTATTATAGTGGATTTAATAGAGAAGTTTTTACAAGGCATTATAATGGATCATTGATGAAATTATATAAGTATATAATTAATATTTATGGACCTTATATGATGAATTAAAAATATTGTAGTATATGGAGGAAAATATATTATAAAAATTATATACAATCGCCATAACTCATATTTGATAGTTTTTCATATTATGGTAAGCATGATGACATTATCAAATGGGATTTGTTCTTATGCGCGCCTAATGTTTATACTATTAAGACTAATGGTTTTTCATATTATGGTAAGCATGATGATATTATCAAATGAGATTTGTTCTTATGCATGCCTAATGTTTATACTATTAAGACAAAATATTGTTTATTTATTAGGCCAAGTGGGAAAGTGTTAAAATGTGGCTTGATAATGAGATAAATAATTTAAGTTTTATCTTTAATTTGAATAATTAAAGATAATTATGCTTTTATTTAAAATATATTATTGTTTTAATATATAAATAAATCTTAGTTATACATCTAGTTATGTGATAAATATACCAGATTACATGAACTTAAAATATACTTAATTGGCCCCTCTTTAATCATTAAGCAATTATACACACTCACCAGAAAATAGACAATAAGTGAAATTACAGTTAGCTATCCATCATAAAAGAAAATTTGGTATACCGATCAAGAAAAAGAAAATAAGAGAAACCAATTAAGTAAAGTGATTTCCTATTACTTGTTCATATATGCTATGCTTGTATCTTCATTCAATTGTATAATTATGCATATCCAAGATTTGTAATTTAGGATTTTGTACATAATCAAATTTGCATAACTAAAACTAATACCTTTAGGTTGTCCTACAATCCCTACACTACACCACACATATGCAATATTCTTTTCCAACAACACCTTACCTTGTACTATACAATTATTAGAGTATGCAATATTCACCATATAGTGTTTATATCAGCAAAGTCAATCAACCTATGGTGTACAGAATGCTATCTAGTAGGGAGTGGCAAATTGCCAAACTTAAGGATAGTTGTTAGTTGAGAAGAGAGCATAAAAGAGCAAGATTACAATGGACCAAGAAAGGCCACACCCCGAAGCGAAAATTATATTTCTGGTGCTTATGCTACTTTAGTCCCACAAAAGCCAAGGGAAGAAGTCCTTAGTAGTTAAAAGGTAATCACACAACAGGAGGATACGTTCTTTCAAATCATTAATCCCTATGCATTTTACACTCCAAATGAGAAAGGTGGCCTTATTTACAATCTAAACTATTGAATCTCAAGCTGTATTTTATGGACTTTCTCTCTTTGTATTTTGTTATTTGAGAGGTTAAGCTCTTTACAATTGGATCACCTCGAGATTTATATGTATAATAATAAAAAATTATTTTACATAAATTTCAAAAAAATCGAATAGTAGTAGAAATTGACCTTTTAACAAGTTGACCTCTCTATAGTGTTAACCTTTATCTTTTAAATATCCAAATTTCATTTTTTGGGGGAGACTCATGTTCAGAGGCATATTGATGAAGACATTAAAATCCTATGACATTGGCTCCCTAGGCCGCATTGTCCTCCCTATGGTCAAGGTTTTATTCAAATACATTCAAGGCTTTTTGTCTTCAACTGTTCTCAAAACTAATGTATTCTCTTTTCCTTCCAAGAAATGATGAAAGGTTGAAGTAAAGGTATCCATTTCATTTGATATCCTCACTGTTCAATAACTAATTCCCTCTAGACACCTCGATTTCTAAAGGAACACATATATTAGAATCATCTTTATTGGGCAATTAACTACTTTGCAAAAATATTTATTTGTTTATTGTAAAAGGTAATGTAGCATTATATGGATAATCAACTTAATAGTTTCATTTTTAGCTTCTTCTTTTTTAGAAGCTATGGAATTTCCTTAATGATACTTTTTATTTATAATAATATATTTACGTTTATGACAAATAGAGGGAGAATGAGAAAAAACTTCTTGCCCTCCACAATTGGGAGAGAATCCAAATTCTCTTTAAGTGAGTAAATATATCCTCTGTAATTCTTATATTCTGTTTATCTAATATTCTTAGTTGCCCTCCAAAATGCTAAATATAGTCTTTTGCTAACACAGGTATTGCAACAATAATAAAATAGCATAATGCACTTGCTTAAAATTACAAGTGACAACCCTATTTCTAATTTTTTTTGCCAATTAATTCATTTTGCATTTCTCATGATTTTGTATTCATAAATATGTTTTCTTTTAATGTAACAGGGCAATTTACAAAGTACTATCAACTACATATTGGAGATTTTATAACATTTTATGAGGTTGAATTGGTAAGTTTTCCTTCCTTATCACATAATTATTACTTATTGCTATCTTATCATTACAAAATTTATTAAAAAATAAAGTTGGATCCAAAATATGGAAAATTAATAATCATTTTCTACCTGCTCTTTATAATTTAAACACTAAGCTATTCAAAATAATAAATCTCAAAATATCATATTTAACTACAAAAATAATTCAATCTACATAGACATGCAATTATTCAATTAGGAATTTAAGATCAAACAACTTGGACTAAGCATGCACATAGCACTGTAGTTTTGCTATTTAAGCCCTTGAAGAAGGGTTTAAACTTTGATGAAGCAATTTGTTAGATCCAACAAGCAGTATATAGCACACAATCTTAAAGTATTGAAAATTATTCATGTAAAATCAATATTATCTATATATATAGAAGTAAGGTTTAGAAAGTGTCTATTGATGTGACCATTTTTGTTCTTATGTGTTTTTCTTAACAATGAGATCTATTAAATTTTGGATGATTGTGTAATGCATGGGCAACATTATTAGTTGTTAAGACTAGTAGAGTTGTTTGGTTGAATGATTAAAAAAATATATAAAAAATAGATAAATAAAATAAAAATAAATTTTATATTTTTACTTTTAAAGAGATAATTTAATAGTTAAAATAATGATTAAATAGATAAAATAATAAATATAGAAATATAATAGATATTATACAAATTATATAAATATATTGCATTCACCTTATGGTGAATAAAACAGGCAATATTCTTAAAGCATTGAAAACCATCGTTTGTTAGGTGAGATCGTAAAATTGCTATGAAACAAAAAAGCACAACAAATAGTTCATTTGAGAGCAAAGATTGAAGGAAAATGTGAAAAAAAAAAAAGCAAGCTCAAGGAATAAAAAGCCCCTATTTCCCTTTGCTTTCATCCTTCATACCATATGTGAACTAAAACAGTTCATGTTTCTTGTTTAATTTCTTTCTCCATTCTTTTTGAAACTTTACTGAAAAAGTGGGGCATTAATACAGAAAACAGCTATATGGCTTTATTTGCTTTGCCTCTTCTAGTTGTCCTATATAAAAGCACATAAACTTCGAAGGAGAACGTAAGCATCTCCTTCACCTTTTACTTTCTTCGAACTTATCATGTTCTCCCTTTTTATTTGTCCTTCAAAACTCTTCAACATTCTTTTGCATCCTATCAATCTTACTTTTCTTACATGTTCAGTACTTCATATATTGTTGTTTGTGTTAGAGATAAATCCATTTATGGGCTTTTACTTAATAACTTAATCTATTAATTGAATGTTACTAAGACAAATTAATCCTACAAGTGGATCCTTGTCTTAGTGTCTACTAGTTCCTATAGCTATGTCATTCAAAATTACCCTATTTTGAATCGTACTATTGTATATCATCTAGAGTCTTTTATCTCCATTGCTAATATTATGATCCATCTTTAAGCGAGGAATTAGTATGTGTTTTTGAATAGGACATTAAAGTGAGAAGTAGACAAGCCCTCATCATCAAGCCATGAAAGGCAGTGACCAGAGACACATACAACAAAAGCTATGTATATAAACCTTATACGCACCAAGCCAAAGATGATGATGATGATAAAGAAGAAGAAGAAGAAGAAGCATCAATGGCTTTGTTAATAAAACGACTTAGCCATAAGGAATAAGAAGGTGCGAATAGCCTCCTTAGTCCTTGATTCCTTCAAATATGTAAAATATAAAAATGAGATAAGTATATGACAAGTAGTAACCATAGAAGCCTTGTATGAAATATGACTGAGATGCTCTAGGAAATATGTTACAATTGTGCTAGTCAAAGGTGTTGATCTAGTCTAGGTATCAATTTAGAGTTTAGGTATCAAAGTTAATGTAGAGGTGTCAAGTTAATAGAGTTGTAACTCATTGGTGTTATTTTTCAATTTAAAAGTTTGATTCAATCAAACGATATTACTAACTGTAGGCCTATATTTTAAGAGCAACTATAGCACATTCTCACATTAGTTTTCTGTTGTTTGTAGCTAATTTATTAGTAATCCATAATCACCATCTTTTTTTTGGATTTTCTATTGAGTCTTTTACATATTTAAGGTAATTTTATGATATTAATAAAATTAGAGTGTTAGTTTTTCAGTTAAAAAACTACATCTAGTATTAGAGCCCTCTTCTTAAGGGATTTGTGCTACAAGTCGAGAGTTAAGTTGAGTGTGAGTGTTTCAAACAAATAATTTTTTTTTCAATTCATATTACTTGAGTGACTTAATAGCCTAAAAAAATTTTGCATTGATTCCACCTCTAATATTCACTAGTAAAAATTACTAGTCGTGGGCTGTGAAGATGACTGCTTATCTACAGGCTTGGGATCTTTGGGAAGTAGTAGTGGAAGAGTTGGAAATCTAACCATTACCTGGAAATCCTACTTTGCAATAAATCAAAAATCATCAAGACGAGAACTGCGAACAAGTTTAAGGCTAAAACTTGCCTATATTTAGCCTTGTCTGAAAATTTATTTTTCAGAATTATGAATTTACAAACAGCTTTTCAAATTTGTGAGTATCTCAAGGTTGAAATTCAAGGCAATGAAAGGATAAGAAATATGCGAGTCTTGAATTTTAAGAGAGAGTTTGAGTTGCATAAGATGAAAGACTCTAAGACTGTGAAGGAGTATTCTGACAAGCTACTAGAGGCTATCAACAAGCTTAGACTTCTTGGTGAAGAAGATATGTAAGATAGTAGAGTAGTTGAAGAGCTTCTGGTAACTTTATTGGAAAGATTTGAAGCCAAGATTTCTGCATTGGAAAAGGTTAAAAATCTTAAAGAAATCACATTGGCAGAGCTTCTTCATGCTATGGAGGCTCAAGAGCAAAGAAGGAAGATCAGAGAAAATGCCACTTTAGAACGTGTAATGCAAGCAAAATTGTAGATTCACAATTCCAACAAAGGCAAAAAGAAAAAGGGAAGAAAAACAAAGGCAATTCAAGTGTAGATGCTTCCAACAATGAAGCTCTTAGGGCAAGCAACAACGATGTAGGAAGAAATGGAACAAATAACAATAAAGGTGTCAAATATCCACACTGTCAACATTGTGGCAAAACTAACTATCCTCATTCCAAGTGCTGGAGCGAACTTGACGAAAAGTGCAATAAGGATAGAATTTGTAGGAATAAAGGAAAGCAACAAATCGATAAAGCTCGACTTATGAACCAAGAGGAGGAGGAGCAATTGTTCATGGTTTCATGTTATGCAAGAAGTAGCAAACATAAAACATGGCTTGTAGATTCTAGCTATACAAATAACATGACCAATAATGTATAGCTTTTTCATAAGCTTGACAGCACATCAGTTTCAAGGATACAAGTTGGAAATAAGGAGTATGTGTTTGCGAAAGGTAAATGTCCCATTGCAATTGAAACTCTTTCTAGAGTTAAAATTATTACTGATATGTTATATTGTCCAAACATTGATCAAAACTTGTTAAATGTTGCTCAATTAGTTGAGAAAGGTTCAAAGTGCATTTTGAGGACAAAAAATGTCTTATTAAAGATGCAAAAGGGCTTGATATTTTTTCTATTAAAATGAAGGTAAACAGCTTCTTACTTAATTTGATGGAGGAAGAACAAGCTACCTACTGACCTTTGGCATAAGAAATTAGGGGCATTATCATCATTTTGCAATCCTTTTAATGCAGAAATGTGAACTAGTGCAAAGCTTAGATCCATTAGAAGAATGCATATCAAGATGTAAAGCTTTTTAGTTTGGCTAGTAGATAAGGCTTCTTTTTCCATAAAAAGCTTAGAGAGCCTCTCATAAGCTTTAGCTCATGCATACAGATCTTAAAGGGCCTTACAAAACACCATCTCTTAAAGGGATTTAAGTATTATATTACTTTCATTGCTAATTTAACTAGAATGTATTGGATATAATTTCTCAAGTTCAAATTTAAAGTACCTATTGTCTTTTCAAGATTTAAAGCTTAGGTGGAAAACCAAAGTGGCTATAAGATGATGGTGTTAAGGTCTGATAATGGCAATTAATACACATAAAAAAAGTTTAATAGATTTTGTGAAGAGGCTGGAATTGAGCATCAATTCACCTCTCCTTATTCACCATAGCAAAATGAAGTTAATGAAAGGAAAAATATAACCATTATGGAGTTAACTCGATGTTTATTGCATGAGAAGGATTTGCCTAAAAGATTTTATGCAGAGGCAGCCAGTACTACTATTTTTTTGCTAAATAGATTACCTACAAGAGGTCTTTAAAATTAAACACCTTATGAAGCATGGTTTAGTCATAAACCTTTTTTTTTTCAAATTTGAAAGTATTTGGTTGTTTGTGTTTCTCTCATGTTCCTTAGATTAAGAGAAACAAGTTGGACAAAAAAATTGAGTTTGGAATCTTCATAGGCTATAGCAGCACCTCCAAGGCCTATAGCATATTTTAACCTCAAACTAAGAAGATTATCATCAACAGAGATGTTGTCTTCATGGAGGAAGAGTAGTGGGACTAGAAAGCAAGTTATGGAGATTAGCATCTTGGTGGATTACAACTTAATGAAGAGGATTTTGATGACTCACAAGTTAAGGGCAATAGATCACTCATTGACATTTTTGCTAGGTGCAATGTTGCAATCCTAGAACCATCAAGTTTTGTTAAAGCAATGCAAGATCATAAATGGATATCTACCATGAAAGAAGAACTTCGAATGATTGAAAAAAATCAAACTTGGAAACTTGTTGAACGACCTCAAAACAGAAATGTTATTGGTGTAAAATAGGGTTCCAGGACTAAATTCAATACTAATCTCTATAAATAAGTATAAAGCACGGTTGATTGTTAAAGGATATGCACAGATTTTTAAGGTGGATTTTTTGAAACCTTTGCTCCAGTGGCAAGGCTTGATACCATTCAGTTATTGCTTGCCGTTGCAGCACAAAAAGGTTGGAAAGTATTTCAATTAGATATGAAGTTTGCATTTTTGAATGGTTTCCAGGAGGAAGAAATCTATGTCATACAACCTGAATGTTTTATTGTGTAAGGGCAGGAGGAGAAGGTGTATTTGTTGAAGAAGGCCTTGTATGGCCTCAAGCAAGCTCCAAGGTCCTAATATAGTCATATAGATGGTCTCCTACTAAGCTTAGGCTTTGTTAGAAGTCTAAGTGAAGCAACACTTTATATAAAAAAGGAAGGTGTTGATTTAATTATTGTTTCTATATATGTTGATGATCTATTGGTTACAGGCAACAATAAAAAATTTATTGATGTTTTCAAACTTGAAATGTTAAAGGAATTTGAGATGACTAACTGAGGGCTAATGTCTTATTTCCTTGGTTTGGAAGTGAGGTGATGGGAAAATAAAATGTTCACCATTCAATGCAAATGTGCTAAAGAGATCCTAAAGAAGTTTCACATTAAAGGCTGTAAGTCTACTAAAACTCCAATGCAACCAAGAGTTAAGTATTGCAAAGATGATGGTGCTGCCAAAGTGAACAAAAACCATTACAAGAGTTTAATTGGATGCCTCATGTACCTCATAGCTTCTAGACCTGACATAGTGCAAGTGAGAAACATATGCAGGCTGCCAAATGTGTTGTTCGTTACATCAAAGGAACCATTGACTATGGTGTTAAGTATGTAAGTTGCTTAAATTTTAAGGTAAAAGGTTTTTCTGACAGTGATTAGGCAGGTTCAGTTGATGATATAAAGAGTATAAGAGGATATTGCTTCAGTTTTAGCTCAGGTGTGACCAACTAGTGTTCAAAGAAACAAGAAATCACAACTCAAAGCACTACAAAAGCTGAGTTTGTTGCTACAACTACAATAGCAAATCATGCAATATGGCTCAGAAAAATACTCCAGGATCTAAATATGGTGCAGTAAGAACCAACTCAAATTCTTGTTGACAATTAAACAGCTATATCAATCTCTTCAAATCTAGTGTTCCATGGGAAGACAAATCATTTTAAGATAAAAGTTTTATTTTTTGAGAGAAATTTAGAAAAAAGAAAAGTTTCCTTGGTATATTGCAAAACAAGTTGCTGATATTTTTACAAAAACTTCCCTTAAAGCCAAGTTTTATATGCTGAGAGAAAAATTGGGAGTCTGCAACATCAAAGACAAGGAGGAGTGTAGGGGTGTTCAAAATCAATCCAAACCAATTGAACCGAATCAAACCAATTAAAACCGAATTAAACCGATTAAAAAAAAAGCTAAAATCAATTTTGGACATTATAAAACCGATTGGTTTGGTTCAGTTCTCGGTTCTATTAAGTTTGGTTCAGTTTTAACCGAACCAAATCGAACCAATTTTTTTTTTCTATTAATTAAGTTCAAATCATGCATAAACCTTTTATCAATAAAAAAATAGTGATATTTTTTTCCTACTTTACTTACATTTAAATGAGTTTATCAAAAAAGTTATCTTGAAAATGTTATTATTTTATTATCTTTACATATGATATTCAATTACAATTATATAATAATTAAATATAATTATGAGGGATACTTTTTTTTAGAAAAAAGATATATAATAATTAATTATTTTAACACTACTATTGATTATAATATTAAAAGATGCATTATCTTAGAAGTCAAATTTTATATATTATAAGAAACAAAATCTTAAAAAAAAATCAAATCACTTTTACTAAATAAAACATGAACCAAATCGGATCAGACCGAACAAAAACTGAACCAAACCGATTAAAAATTAAAGTCGACAAGGTCCAAAAAAATGCAAAACTGACAATCTCGAATCGATTTGGTTTTGGTCCAAAATCGAACCAAACTGAACCTATGAACACCCCTAGAGGAGTGTATGAAATGCACCTTAGATGCTGCAATAAATATGTTACAACTATGCTAGTCAAGTGTGTTGATCTAGTCCAAGTGTTAATTTAGAGTTTAGGCAAGTGTCAAGTTAATAGAGTTGTAACTTATTGGGTGTTATTTTTCAATTTAAAAGTCTGATTGGATTAAAGGACATTGCTAACTGTAGGCCTATACTTTAGGAGCAGCTATAGCATATTCTCACATCAATTTTTGGTTGTTTGTTGCTGATTTAATTGTGATCCACGATCATCATTTTTTCTAGATTTTCTATTGAGTCTTTTATGTATTTAAGTCAATTTTATGATATCAAGAAAATTAGAGTATGAGTTTTTCAGTTAAAAAACTATAAGCCTCTTATTATAGTCCTCCCAAGGCCATTGGATTTCTATAAGGGGCTTTGCAAGTAGGAAAATATAGGTGTAATTATCCTCTCTTGTTTTTATCATCTAACAGATATCCCAAGACATAGTCAAGTAAAGCCATGGTCAAATTACATTTTTTCCAAATTCAGTGTAATCTTTGACATGTCAAAAATGTGTTGTAATTTGTACATTTATGTCGTGTATGTATGCGTTTCTCTGTAATATATAAGGTATGAAATAAAGCGAAATTATTGCATATTAATATTAGTTTGGTGTATTAAGAACTGTATGTTCTAGTGGTATATAGTGAATGATACAAAGGACTTAGCAGTTGTAGAAAAAAAAAAGGGGGTTATAAATTTGAATTCTTGGTTATTTAGATCAAGCACTAAATCTCATGATTCAAATATAAGGAGAATTGATAGGCATGGCCAATCTTGGTAAGCCGTTTTTGTGAGTTTTAAAAATTTTCAAGTATTATCTTTCATTGAAAAAAAAAAAAAACTGGATCTTTTAAATCAAAACAACTGAAAATAGAAGAGATAAACTTCACGATATTTTACCTGACAGCAAGAATATATTGAATTAAAAATGAAATGAATAATTTTTGTTTTTCAAAGTGGAATATATAAGGCTTGCCGCAGATTAACATTCTACATACAAATTAGTTAAATACAGCTTTAATGTGGTTGAAATTAATAGTTAGTATTATAAAACAACCATCAATAAAATATAAAAATATGACATAACATAAGCCTTAAAACAGGGATAGAGAAAGATACTTGCATATATGTACTTGTGCAATGATTCTTTGATAAAATTTAGATACATATTTCCTGTTTCAGTTCGGACTTGCGATATACATAGCGAATGAACTATCTTTTAATCACTGATGAGAAAGTTTCGTTTGAGTTTTTCCCGGATGGGAGTTTTTAAAAGATAAATTGTGATGATACTCAAATTAAGAGGCTATATAAATTGTCTGATCAAATTGTCTCTATCATATTTGAACTATTTTAAAGCCGCATTATTTCAAAGAAGTGTTTTGTATGTGACTTGATAAATTACAATCAATTGAGTATTTTAAATTTTGATGGAATGGAATAACGCATTGCAGGTTTTTGAGACTTCTATGTTTATAAAGGTCCCATAACAGTTATTATATTTATAATGTGATCATTGGGTGGAGTGAAATGGGATGAAAGAGACAACTTACTCTATCAATTAAAAATTTAATTAGAAAAAATAGATGGCATTCTACTTTCTATAAGTTGGATATTACAATGTTATTAATTAGAAAGAGTGAGTTTGAAAAGTGAAAATTTTAAATTATCTTTGGTGTTAACCCTTTATGACAAAAAATAATCAAATTGAGAAGGTTAAAAAAATGAAAAATTAATAAGAACCCCAATCATCTAATTTGAAGTGGTCTGAAAATTAAGGTGTAAGATAGATACTCCCCCTATGAACTTTAAAACATCCAAACATTAGCTAAAATACTCGAATCATCTCATCTTTCTCTCAAACCATTCCATGAATCAAGTTCACATTAAACTTGCGCTTTGTAATAAACATGAATTTGAACCATAATGGATGGATAAATCTAAAACACATGGTCAGTGATCAATGGGCCCATTGATCAGGCCTAAAATCTAGAAAACCACTGGAGTAATTTCATAAATCGCACATCAAACTACTTAAAAGCCAAGGGGTCACTTCATGAAAAACCCTATACGCCTGTGGATCACTTAATACACCATAATGGCCTAGCAACGATTCTTGAGAGTTTTTTCACTTCCGATTATCTGTTAATCCGAGTTTTTAACATTTACAAATTAAATATATACACAATATATTCAAAGAGAGAGGAAAAAAAGGTATAAAAATAAAAAATAAATTCCATACACACTCTCATCCTTTTATATTACTTCATCTTCGAATGCATGAATGTATAAATGTAAAAAGATTCTACTTGATTATCTATTATCGTTGAAAACCACTTTGTCATTTTGCCGTATCACCTCTGCATCCCAATTTTGTTAATGGAGCTCCACTCCCCTTATGTCTTATTAGTTACATCCACCGTCCGTTGTGTCCTTTGTGAATTGGTTTTTGTATGAGAGAGAGAGAGAGAGAGGTAATCAGTCAAAAAATATATTTATATATTTGATACGTTTAAATGACTTAGGTGAATCAATTCATTATCTTGTTTTCTATGTTAATTAAGATTTAAGTTTGAGTAGCGAATATTCAAAGAATCTAAATTGTCCAAATTTTAACAATCTAAATTTAAAAAAGTATTTTTTGACTTTTATATTTTTTAAAAAAATATAATTTTTTTTTTAAATCTGAACCATCTAAAGAAGATTTGAATGGTCCAAATCTTCTAAGGATTCTTTGCCCAATCTTGGTCTAAATAGAGGATCCAAACTAATGGTTAATGTGATGTGCATTCTACTATTTTACTAAAGGAATAATATAGTTAAAGATAAAAAGAGAAGGAAAAATATTATCTGATCCTAAATAACAGTAATATTTTATTTTTATTTATAAAAATTATAATAAAAAACTTCAAATTAAATATATTTATATTAAAAGATTTTTAATTTTAAAATTATTCTAAAAAAACTGAATCCTTCTGTTTTATAGAATAATTTCAAAATTAAAAGTTCTTCAAAATAGATATTCTTAACTTAAAATTTCAAATTGTACTTCTTTTTTTTTTTTGTTTCTTGTTAATTAACAAAATTATTTTTTAATATTTTTTTACTTTAGAAATATTTTAATTATTTATTCACTTTTTGTTTCTGTTTCCATATTATTTTTACTTTACTAAATATTTAAATAAAAAATTATTTTTATTATTTTTTATATTATATCAAACATGATATTAAGTCATAAAATTTTATTTAATTTTTATTTTATTCTTCTTTCCATTTTTTTAAAAATATTTTTCTCTTTCAAACATAACCTTATTTATTCATCATCCTCTAATTCAAAAAGTAACCGTATAGTTATAAAAAAATTAACTAGATTTTTATTATAACTAAAAATTTAACGTAATAATGTTATAATTATTTCTTGTTTAAACATAAAATATAATTTTTTAACTTTGTTTCCCATGGCAAATGGTTAATGGTAAATCCAATTGTCAAAAATAAATAAATGAATGAATGGGCCATGGTCACCACGCTGCTAGTCTACCAGAGTTGATCCGTCCTCGGGCTTTGGGATAAGCCTTAGCTTTCCAATAACCCAAATCCTCCGTCCACCCTCTGCATTTCAGAGCCTCCCTCCATGGCTGCATCTTCTGCGGCTCTCAATTTCCTTTTATCTCTCTCCCTTCCCACCTCTTCGCGCTTTTCTCTCCTCCCCACCACCAAATTCACCTTCTCTCTCCTCACTAAAACCCCACAACTGTTTCTCTCAGCCTCCTCATACCCTTTAAATCCTCTCACCACCATTAAAGTCAAATCCTCCGATGACATTGACACCTCCTTCTTCGACAATGTAAGCCCAGAAGAAGACGTTGCTTTCAACCCCCCGGAAGTTCCCGAAGGCTTCGTTCCTCCTTCGTCCATCGATGAGGGTCCGGTGGAGACCGAAGATGAAATAGCCGCCGCATATGAGGAGCTCTATGGACCTGCATACAGTGGTGTCAGTGTTCTGGGAAAAGATGTCTATGTAATGGACTCTAAGGTGAAGAAAGATACTGGATTTGGCTCCAAGGCGAAGAAAGAGAAGGTTAAGGATGGATTTGAAGAAAGGGTAGTACAGGTGAGAAGGGTGACCAAGGTTGTCAAAGGAGGGAAGCAGTTGCACTTCAGGGCAGTTGTGGTAGTGGGTGACAAGAAAGGCCAAGTGGGTGTAGGAGTTGGGAAAGCAAAGGAGGTTATAGGAGCCGTTCAGAAATCAGCTGTAAATGCAAGGCGGAATATCATCACAGTGCCTATGACTAAGTACCTGACTTTCCCACATAGGTACGGTTGATTAAATTTTCTTCCATTCTTGTCGTTCTTTCATATGTTGATTGATATGGTTGTAGTGGTTTACAATGGTTATCTTTGGATAATGAAGATTGATTTTGTTCAATCACTGAGTGATGAAAGTATATATGAATGTAAAATTGAATATCATGAAAGTGTACTTGAAAGAGTATGGCAGAGTGCTCTGTTTTGGTATGAATGGATGTTGGAATTTAAAATAAGTGGATTGAACTTTGAGAATATTTGTTCTGACCATGTCCATATGCTACATTTTCTATTTGGACAATGTGATGAATTTTATATAGTAAATGTGAGTAATTCTGATGTGAAGTGGATCTTTGAAAAAATTCTTCAACTCTTTGATCATAAGCTGTTTCAGATGCTATCTCAGCCTGTCAGATAAAAATATGGGCTACCAAATTTGTTAGGATTTCACAGTTGTTGTAATGCAAGCTGAATAATTGACCAGTGACCACAATATAGTTTCCACATGTTGTGGCAGAAGTTCATAATTGATAGACATATATCTCATACTTTAGCATTTTAAGAAAATCTGTTTTATATTTTATCAGAAAGACAGTGTTCTAACTTATTTGCATTTGATACTAAAAAATAATGTCCTGAAGGAGATTAGTTGCATTCAGTTGCATAGCGTGTGCCAATATTTAAATGGCCTCAATTTAGGCTGATGAAGCAAAGACATATCAGATGCTGCCGAAGTTCTATGCGCCTAATTATAATCGGGCAAAAATTGGAAGAGGGCGGTCTTATGAGAGTTGCATACTTCATTCTCCCTTGTTGTTCTGCATAAAGCTGAGATTATATTCATAACACATCCTCACGTCTGAACTTCTGCTTAAATCTATGCATATAGAAGTTATTGGGTTCCTTAGTCAACCTTAGCAACCATTTTGCAATCTAAGGAAATAATGAAAAGTTGTGAATAGTGACTCAGTATAATCATGTACGTTGGAATTATGCGTCATTCAGAATATGGAAGCCTATCAATGACTATGACATTCAGCAATCAGATTGCTTGGCTTCACGTAGGAGTTGTGTTACAAATTATACCTTGATCTCTTTCAGTATAGCATCTTCTAATTTGAACAAATAAAATGCTTTTTTCCAGATCTGAGGGAGATTATGGAGCAGCAAAGGTGATGCTTAGACCTGCTACTCCTGGTACTGGAGTTATTGCAGGTGGGTCTGTGAGAATTGTTCTAGAAATGGCAGGCGTTGAGAATGCTTTGGGAAAGCAACTAGGGAGTAATAATGCCCTCAACAATGCCAGAGCAACAGTTGTTGCTGTGCAGAAAATGAGGCAATTCCGCGAAGTTGCACAGGAGCGAGGTATCCCTATGGAAGAACTATGGAAGTAATGGAATTCATGAAGTTGCTATCCTATGTGATTTTTCTTACATCCGTCTGTGATATAGAAAGTGGAAAATTGAACCATTTTTTTCTTTTATTAAGTTTTCTAGAAGTAATTATCTTATGAAAAAAAAAAAAAAAAAGCTACTTGTTCAAGTTGTATGAAAATTTGAGATATTTGTTTCCTCCCCGTCCAATTTTGTGGTTGCCCGTGGCATATTTAAGAACTCTACTCCGCGGCACTTGAATTTGTTCGCCTAATTCCGGAGATCACAAATTTGAATCGTTCTCAACATCCTACACTTGTTTGAATTTTAAAAACTACACATAGGGAATGGACGCCACTCTAACTTAACTCTCAGACACATGAAACTCTTACAAGAAATATTTGAAGCAGCATCCAGGACAAGGAGAGATTGTATGCATCCTCCATTCTAGTCGCTTTAAATCTACTGCTTACTAAAAACATGATCCAACGGAATAATGATTTAAATAGGAACAAGACCTGCACGCTAACCTTTTTTTTGTTGGGGGGGGGGGTGCGCCGGGGTTCAAGCACGCAGTAGTAGTTTGTTGTCCGAAACCTAACAATGTGGACATTTTTTCTCACTTAAAATACTATTGATATTAATTCTTTCTAGCTCCTCCATGGCAAACACTAAAAAGAATTGCATCTAAGGTGTTTTTATTCCCCTTTAAATAGAGCCAAGTTTCTTGAAATTTAAGGTTCTTTGTTCTGGAAGAGAGAGGGGGGTGGGGGAGGGAGCTTAGGAAATCACTCAAGTACAATTCCAGAAAACTTCCTTGAGAAACAAGGTCAAAGAAGTTTATAATGTATGTACATGTCATTTGAAGAAGGTTGGCCTCAGTACAAAATAAATTGATGCTGTACTTTTTCTCTATTAGATTGCAAGTAATTTTGTCCCTTTTTCTAATTTTATCGGGGGTCCCCAAATGGGACAGTAAGTTTTACGAATTCCAAGATATGCCGCAGGAAAGAAATTCCTATTTTGCAAAAAGCTACACAAATTTACACATGGAGCAGAGACATGCACTAGAGTCCTCATTTCCATAGCTTCACGTAATGATCATGGCTAGCTGAGGCAACCATTTGATTTTCTGGTGATGCTCCTAGTCCAGCGATTAATGCCTTGTGGGCAGGCCGAGTCCATGTTTTACAGCTCTCAGTTGGAATCCAAAACTCCAGGGACTACATTAATATGCCAATAATATTGTCCCGTCAGAAGGTATTCGATTTCTGCAGATAGAATTTTTTAGGAGGAAATGTATTCTTCTTTTTTTGGTTTTACAAGATATATGTCCTAGTTATTTTGTCCATATTACGTCTAAACAATTTAAGTTCTATATGACTCCCTACTCATTAATCCCCATCAGTTAAAAACTGAAAAAACAAAACAAATGTACATTCTCCGGAAACTAAGAAATAACAAGTAAAAAATTTTCAAAAACTGAATTATTTATGGATAAGAATCAGAGACCAAATAAGTGAAGCATATATCTTTCAAAGATCAAATTTCCTGCTCTTTCTAATATAACAAGCAAAGCTAGATTTCTATGCCATCATGATCCTCTACAGTATACCGCAGAAGCCAAACAATAATAACAAAACATGCAATGTTTCAACATATATTTTAGAACTTCAAATTCTGGTATCAAAATAACAGGTTTAAAACTCAGATTTTGCTCATCCAGAAAACAAGGTTTGGTTTATAGATTTCATTTATTTTAAAAGGTATATTATTTGGGGGAAAAAAAAACAACGTAAGCATGATAGCATAAAGTGGCCGAGAATTTTTCTGATGACAGATAAAGAATCATTATTTGCATTTAGATAGAGGAAAACAATGTACGCTTAGTGTCTGCGGAAGTATTGCCACAATATTTTTACCGCGTAACAGATGTAAGCATTCAGGTAGTTTATGCTCTGGACAAGGAGCAAAAATTCTTGGGCAAACAAAAGAAAAGGATGCAATCAGTGTAACCTTATTAGCAAATATAGGGGCAACACCTAACATCAATCACATAATGATGAAGTATTGAAGTGTTTACCTGATAGCAACCAATGATTAAGAGGTTAAAATATACAGGATGAAATATGCACGATCGAAACTTGTTCCCATTTGAATGCAATATTTGTATGCATTCTCCATCAGACATTACGGACCACACACGTGCACTATCTTCACTTACAGAGGCAATATAGTTTCCTCTTACGTCCCAACAAATGGAAAGAACATCTTCAACATGTCCCTAGAAGGAAAAAAAGTTAGTCAGATGATAAAAGTTACAAAATGTATGTAAATTATGTTAGAGGAGCTGTTATAAAATATAAAAGGTGAGCTTACCTTTAGCTTGTACATAACTCTGTCACTCTCTATATCAATTACATTGATACTGCTTCCTGTAGCAGTAGCCAAAAACTTAGCAAATCGAGGCTGGAACCTGACTTGTTTACTACCTCCCTGCAATTTATTATTACAATTAATTGACGAGTGACTTCCTGCTGTCATGGTGCGCAATAAGGTTGTCTGAACAGATGAATGAAACCTGAAATTCTCCGAAAAGAATTTCCCAATGTTCAGATACTGTTTTATAGTTCAGGTCCATGCTTTATGGATATCGTGGACACATGAAGTTAGTATGTTAATGTCCTGATAATTCGTTAAATTATTAATAGAATTTGAGGGGTGAATAGCTATACTTCTTAACTAACATCTGTTCATAATAAGTGAAAATGAAAATTTTCATTTAGACGTTTGGCTTCTTGGATAAAATCAATCATGGTCCAGCACTGATCAAGGCATTTGAAGAGACTGATAAATATAATATTTACAGAAGCAAAATGTATAAAACTGACCTTAGTTATACGCATGCAAACACCTTGGTTGACATTCCACAGTCGAATTACGTCATTGCTATCACATGAGCAAAGAAGGTCCACCTTTCTTGGGTGGAAGTCCAATGACATTACTTGTTCAGCATGCCCAGCAAGCTCAAACAATGATTTGTTTGGCTATGTTATAAAACAAGAACATTAATTATATTGTCCAATTCTAAATTCATCTCAAAATACACATGAACTCAACTATGTTATATTTGTTTATATCAGTAACATCCATGATTTGGAAAATTAATATCTGAAGTTATAGAACAAAATGCTTAAGCAGAGCAAAACATTAAATGTACAATTAAAGAAGAGCAACATAAGCTGTCTTTCAGAACTGAAGCAAGAAAAATATGCCAACATTAAAGAAAAACATAACTGCCAGATTTATAATGAAAACATATAGTTTTCGGTAAACAAGTGTTCATAAACCCAAATGCAGAGGAAAGAGAAACTGTAAAAAAAAAAAAAGGCAGAGAAAGATAAGTTAAAAGAGAACAAGAGGGGAGGGAAGGTGAGGTGAAAAAATATCTATATTTTAAACAATATGGAATATTATATGTGTGTGTGTGTGTGTGTAGGAAAGGCAACTAAGAATAGAACAGAGTGATAAGTAACAGCTTACTTTGGCTGCATCCCATATTTTTACAGTTTTATCAAAGGAAGATGTTGCAAATATGGTTGAGCCTGGTCTGAACCGAACATCGGTAATGAGAAGTGAATGTGCGTCTGAAGTAGTAACACAATCAAAAGTTTCCATATTCCAAACGAAAACCTGTCATCGTAATTACAATTAGTTCTGAACACACGGCCAAGACCTAGACAACGGTTCAGAATTTATTAGCTAAATTGATCGCATCAAACCACCTTCTTCTCATGTCCAGCACTTGCTAAAACCTTCCCATCAGATGAAAAATGGCAGGACAAAACTTTGCTTTTGCTTGAGTGAAGACAACCTACCTCTTCAAATGAAAAACCTGCCAGATGGAAAAAGTGTGTTAGAATAAACATTTACGCAAAATCATTGTAATTTCTAACATTCCAGGATTCCTGTTTCACCACTTGAACATTTTAAATTCCCCCCTCCACCCCCGGGCGGCCCAAAAAAAGAAAGGAAGCAAAGATAGAGCAACAGAGTAATCTTGCATTAGCTTTAATAATTTAAATATGTGATTATGGTGTTATATTCATACCCTGAAAGCTCAAAAGAATTAGAAATCAAAATGGTGAATATATGTGTGAAAAATCTCGAGATGATTACAGAAGTGGTTGAACAGAGCATTTGCATGAGTCTGCGAACTTTGGCGTAGAAAAAGAAAGTACATATTAAATCAAATTAATAACTTCTGATAGATGATCTCAACCCTGGGCTGTTTTGGCACCCTAACTAGATATAATATCTTGAACCATGCCATAAGTTTCTTCACCTAATAAATAAAAATAATAATATTACTATTTAATAAAATAACAGATTCTGTGGCCTCACATTACCCCTGGTGTGGCTAAATATCTCGGCACCAAATTCCAATAATTAGATCAACAGGTATATCATAGGTCCATAGATATATTACCTTCACTTATATCACATGTAGCAAAAATACGTTTCAGATTCCTGGAAGATCCAGTTCCTTGATCAGCACGTTCATTCTCATTAGGCAGGAAAGACACAACGTTGTCATCCACAGGTCTATCATCTGCTGCAAGTATATCGTCCTATCATTTGTATTACATGGAAAGAACAATTATGAGAAGATAGGAACCAAATAGAGTGCATAATTAAAAAAATCAGAATTTCAACAATAATGGCAATGCCTTTAAATAAATTCATTATGTGTAGAACTGGAAGGAGCAACTCCTAAATTCAATATTCTTGTGCTCAAATGTCTTTATACAAGTAACTTCTAAATTCAATTTGTTAAAGTTATTATATCTTCTATTAGCTCTTAAGCTTGATCTTGAAGAGCAAATGGTCTTTTTACTTACATGGTAGCAAAATTTGGATTACCATTTGATCAAGTGCCAAAATTAGGTTTACCATTTGTGGTTGTATGAAAACAAACATATAAAATAGAAGCTAGTTGGTTCACAATATTTTTTGGATTATTATTCTTTAAAACATGTGTCAAAGAAGCTTAATTCATCGCGTTAACTTCCCCTTGAATCAAAGGCATTGAATCTTATGAGTTCAAAACTAGCATCCAACTTTGTTCTCAAGGAGGAAATACTATGAACTACCCTGGATTCATGCTATCTCATGTCATTACAAGATTTTATCCCCACTTACATTGCAATGTCAAAGCATTTTTGGAAGCCAATAAAAGAGGAAGATGTCTTAAGAAATACTGACCAATGGACATTAAAAGTCAATGTTTCCCCTAACCTGCCTATCCTTCTTACATAATTCAGATTCAATCAGGGGAATCCTCAGATCTTGACTGTTATATATGGGAGAGTCTCCAGGACTTTTGGATGTCTGACTCTTAGGTGTACGTGCAAGTACTTGAGCCAATAGTGCTTGCTGATTTTGTGTTTCTAGCCCCTGAAGTTGTTGCTGATAGTTTGGTGCCTGCAAAAGTGAAGTTAGTACCTGCTCCAGCAGACCACGAGAACTTGGTCATTAAATGAGACAATACTAACTATGAATTTATACATTTCCAGAAACTTCTTAAAAAACTTAATAAATAATGGAATTGTTCTTCAAAAGGTTCCACAATATATACTCCATCACCTACATTTAAAGGACGTTCATTCAGTGGTGCCAGATTGAGACCTTTGCTGGCTCCTGCAAAGATAGTTAACCATTATGCCTATGGTAATATACACTAATCAGTTTAAGGGGAAAAAGAAGCAAAGTGGAGGTAATGACTTCTGTGTAAATACAGGATTGTCTCTTTCAAAGGAGCAATAAACTATGAATGAGCCACAAAGTGGGATATCAATATTTCTATCTTCCTAAACATAAAAAGCAAAGTATTGGGGGGAAAAAAGTACATATAGTTTAACACATTTTCACAGTGCAAACCTGTGCACATCTGAAAAATTAGACAATGAAGAAACTAGGTTATGCCAACCAGCAAGTCTTTCCAATCTCCAAAGTAAAAGGGGAAAATGCAAGAATTAGGAATCTAGGTTCAAGACAAACTTGTTTCGTGAGGTCCATTGGAAGGCCGAATAGTTCTTTGTACTATATCCAGGGGGTCCATGGGTACTTTGCTTCCTAGCTGAATGCCAGCTCCACTCTCCTGCAAGGATCAACAAATTAGATTCATTATGTTAAGCACTAAGGTTGTGATTTTTATTATACTATGTTGGTCAATCGGATCATACCCTAAAGAAAGGATTCTGGGCCTGCTTTCCAATATCTTCTTGCGGGTGGCTAACACAGTAAACAGAATATTAAATCTTAAGGAAAAAAAGTGAAGTGTCTTTCTTCATCATTCGTTAAATTCAATATAACACTAACAACAATCAAATATGTACTCCCACAAATCTAGGAAACAAAATAAATTTCAGGGCAAATATTTGAAAATTTGTATTTGTAAAAGCAAGAATATAGGATGAGGTAGAACAGCTCTCGTGTTAGTGTCACTGTAGATCAAAAGAACCTTATGAAAGTTATTTCTTGTCACTGTGAAAGGTTATACTCTAAATTAACTTATGGGGTTGAGAGGCATGAAGTAACAGCATGAATGGGGTAACAAGAAACCCAAAAGGATATAAGTTCTAAGATAAAAAAGAAACGTGACTTTTCTTTACTTTGAACTAGTTTCTTCCAAGAACTTCAGTCTCTTTGCATTGATAAGTTGTAAGCTTGGATTAGCATCTTTTGCCAGATATCTAAGATACTCTCTCTCATACACTTACGATGGTAATCTAGAAGCAGTCGGTTGCTCCATCATGTTGGTAATGTTGGGGTCGATTTGAAGCTGCTGAGATATCTGCCAGCGTAGCTGAGGGATTCTAGGAGGGAGATTTTTTGTTTCATTATTGGCCTTTTGTAGTGCCTGAAATTTGACAACATATGATTAGGATGCACCATCTTACAACTCAAGTTATGAAGATAACGAGCATACAGTTACCACCTCACTAGAGGCTTCTGGTCCAGTCTCCTGATGCTTCACATGCATTGAGATATATGTCTCATAGAAAATAGACCACCATTCATGCAAGAATCCCTCTGCAGACTGAACCGCTGAACACACAATTTCATGTTTGTACCCAAATAATCAATTTACGGCAACAATTACAAAACAACTGAGCTGAGAACCTTAAGTACTAAGTTCACGGGGATGCAATTTATCATTATCAGGGCAAGCCCTTGAATCGGTGAAATATGCCAAGAAAAATATTTGAAAGAAAAAGTAAGGTGAGTAATATCTTCATCCCGGAGATATCAACTTTATACATTCTTTAACGCAGAACAAAATCAACAAGAAAAACTCCTGTATGTGAGTGTGGATACAATGTTCAAGTAGAGGAGAGAAAACACACATACCAACGGGACCGTTACTAACATCCGCTTCCGTTTGGAAAATTGCAGCAGTCTTATCCATTCCCCTTTTCTTCATATAATCAAGCATGTATAGTCGAAGCCTATAAAATTAAATCAGACGCAACATAAAATTAAGCAATTTAAATAAAGAAACAGAGAGGGCAGAGTCAGAGAACGATAACCCATAAAAGCAATTCAACGAAACAGCATTGAAGAAAATATACCCACATTTTATCAGGGTCCCAGTCGGTAGTTGAGGCCATGATCAGCAACCAAAGCTAGAAACCCAGAGCAGTAAAAGGAAGGAAAAAGCAGTTGGCGCTTGAAGAAAAATGAATCGAATCAGGGGAGTCAGAGACGAAAACCGAATCGGGTTCTTCTTGAAACGTAAGAAGATCAAGAAAGAGAAGGAGGGAGAGTGAGCTAAGCTGGTGACAGTGCCATGCAAAAGAATGCCGAAAGAAAGGGAGCAAGCAAACAAAATGGCTTGATGAGAGAGAGAATGCAAAGCAATGAATTCGGGCGTGAGGCGTTTATATCCAATAGTAACAATACAATTACTTCGTGAAAAACAAAGGGCGGGGCCCTCAGAGAGGTGGAGGAATTTCAAAAAAAACGGAAAAAACTTAATTCAATATATTTTTATTATTAAATTTTTAATTAAAATGTGCAAGGTATATAATTTTTTTAATAATAATATAATAAATATATAATTTTAACAAATAAGTATATAAGTTTTTATAATGTAATATCACATGATTACATTCTTTAAAAAATATTTTTTACATATGTTATAATTTAATTAGAAAATTTGATAATAAATATTATATGTACTTAAGTCAAATATTTTAAAATTTAGACTTAAATATAATTTTTATATCTTTAAATTAAAATATAATAAGCATAAAATTTTTTAATAATAATATAGTAAGTATATAATTTAATTAAATACTTATATATTCATTTTAGACATTATATATTTGTTATATTATTATCAAAAAATTATATATCTATTATATTTTAATTTTAAAAAATTAATTATAAACATATAAAAAGGTATGCATAAATATTTTTAATAAAGAGAAAAAAAAATGAATGAAAATGTATGTAGGGAATTATTAGAAAATGAATTCTTTCAACTGACTAATATTGTCAATTGTTCAATTGAGGATAGTTTAAATTTATTTATTTTATTATTTTAAATTTTGTTGTTTTAAAAGAAGTTAAATATAAAATAAAAATAGTTTTTTAATTATAAATTTAAAAAAATTAATTTTAAAATCTAAATCATCTCAATTAAAATTAAACGACCTAAATTATTCAATTGAATAATTGTGAGAAGGCGCTGGATTGAGAGGATCGGATTCGGATTGCAGTTATTGAGTGGGCTTTTGATGCATCCTCATGTGAACGCGGATCCGTACGGTGAAATGTGTACGGCATGACTGCCATGTGTTTTGTCGTTTTGCTCCTCATTTGACTACTGTTGGAACGCCATGTCAGATAACGTGAATTTCTTAATTTTTATTTCGGAAACAGGTTCATAACTTTCTTTTTTACTTTATTGAAAACAAAAATGCAAAAGTACCACTGCCACTATAAATCGAAGACAGAAAAGGCTTCAAATTTCGAAGAGCACTCTATTATTCTACCGCCAATTAGCTTTAACAAGTTATGGATTCGACTCATTTTGCATCAAAAAATTTATTAATACTTATATTTTAAAAAGATATTATTTAAATTAAAAATTTTATAACTCGTTCAATGAGTAAAAAATTAGATATAAAAATAAAAATAACAAAAATAAAAAGTAAATATTTATAATATTTTTATTTTTAATAATTAAACAATAATTAATATATAATATTAAATAATAATTATAAAAATAAAATTTATATTTTAACAAATTTTTCCTCTTCCTTTCATTTTTCATCGGATAACCAATTATACAATAATTAATATTTATAATATTTTTATTTTTAATAATTAAACAATAATTAATATATAATATTAAATAATAATTATAAAAATAAAATTTATATTTTAACAAATTTTTCCTCTTCCTTTCATTTTTCACCGGATAACCAATTATACTTTATTTGATTAATTGTAATACAAATATAATTTTTATAGTGTATATAATATCTGTTATATCTTTATAATAATTATTTTATTTATTAATTTATTATTTTAATTATCAAATTAATTTTTTAAAAAATACATAATTTAATTTTTATCTCACTTATTTACTTTTTATTTTTTTTTTCTTTTATATTATTAAACCCAACAAACAATATATAAATTCATGCTATGGAAATGATTTGATTTATATATTTCAATGGTTTATTGAAAAGCAAGATAAATAAAAATATATTTAAATACTTTTTCATAACCTTTTATATTTATTATGATGTGAAAAAAATGAAAAGATAACATAAATATTTTTATATTTATTTATTTATTGATATAAAATATAGATATTTTAATTAAATCATATAATGCAGACACAGCATTTTTACTCTTGCAAACTTTTCCAACAATTTAGATTTTTTTAAATATATAAATATGACGTTATTTTATTAAAAAAGATAAATTGATAAATGTGGCTTTTATATAATATCACTTTTTAAATAAAGGATCTTACATCCTATACCTATTTTTTCCCAATAAAGTAGCATCTTATACAAGGGGGGGGGGAAAGGAATCCAGTTTTACATTTCCAAATATATAATCATTTAAAAGATTGACACTTACTTTCAATCACACCATTTAAAGGATTTGTTTTCTATTACTATTTTTGTGATGACATAGAAAATCCTCAAATATCTTAATATGAAAAATGGTAGGATGTTAATTAAGAAATCCAAGTTGATGGAATGTATATCGTATATGACATGCTAATTAAAATGAATTAGTCTCTTTTATAAGGTTATGTAAAATCATACAAAACCAAGTAATTGATAAATATCACCTTAACTGAAATCCAGAGCAAATGGATGCTTATCTCACGAAGTTATTTTTTCTTTTCTTTTCTTTTTTCTCCCAACCTTCTCTCTCTTTTTAAAATTTTTATAATTTTTAAATTCATTAGGGATTAAGTGAGATGGGATGAGTTGAGCATTCTGACTATTTATTAGATATTTAAAAGTTAATAAAGTAGAAGAAGTTAAGATAGGTTAAAATTCACCTTAAGTCATTTCACACCCTAATATTCAAGTCCTTCTAAATTAGAGGGTGTGAAATAAATTGAAATTTTTTTATAATTTTTATTTTCTCTTTTAACTGTGTTCACTTACATAATTTTTTTTTTTTTCAGAAATCGTTAACTGTCAAACTCACTTCATCTCATTAATGACATCATAATAACATCTTAGGGTTACTATTATTTTATCATTAAATTTCTAATCAATAAGGTAAATTATTTTTTTGCCCCACTTTGTATCACTTGACTCCATATATAATCAATTAAAAACTCAGGGTTGAGTTATTTTTTTTTTAAATTCTCGTTGAGTAATATTCAAATTAATTTATATTATTTTAATTAATTAATTGTTCAATTTAATAAAAACAGATCATTTAAGCAAAAAAATTTAAAACGTTTTAAAAAAACCTTTTTTATTGGCTATTATTTTTTTAAGTAATAAAAGAGAGATAGGAAAATTTAATAAAGAATTAATTATGTTTAATTGATTTCAAATACATTATACATATAGATAATAGTTTTATGAGATTTACTTTATTTCTTTAGTACTTTAAACAATTTAGAATAATATCACAAAATAGTAGTAAAGGTGAAAGTAAAATCTCATGAAGCGCGATGTTAAAATGAAACATCTCTAAAAGGTAAAAACACAAAAAATAATAAACTCTTTAAGCGCATTCATTGCAGAATCAAATATCAAATTTAATTAATCCCTTACACTAATGACATACCTTAGGGATTGATTTCATAAGGAAGACGCACAGTATGAAAACAGAATGCGCGAATCTGAACCAACACATAATTAAAGTTCAAAGTATTTAAAACAGATTTTTAAATTTATATTTCTCTCTTTTTGAAATTAATCCTATCATATATTTTTTTGCATGAATAGTATTTAGGGTTAGTTTGGTTATATAAATGTTAGATATATATACAAGAAAAAAAAATATAAAAGGTAAATAGGTAGAATAAAAAATAATATTAGTATTTCTATTTTCAAAAAAATAATAAAATAATAAATATTATTAAATAATGACTATAAAAATATAATAAATATTATAAAATAAAAATTACATTATAAGCATGAACCAGATAGACCTTGTTATTCCATGAATAATGTACACAAACATGGAAACTAAATAATTCTGGGTACAAAACAGGTTTCTGAATATATGAAAACTCTGGATCCTTCATATTCCCAGTCCTACTACCATTGACTAGGCTGCTCTAATATCTTAATTAATCACATTCCTTTATTAAGTCTTGTCATTGAACTATAATATTCTATATAGGTATGCATTTAATGTTCAATCTATAGGTAAAATAATTCTAAAATTTTAGAGCAATTCTTACATGCATAAGGAACACCACATCATTTATACACTCAATGATTAAAATTTACTCTACACGTAAATCTCGCTTGTAGTACACATGAACCTCACCTGTACAAATTAAATCTTATCTATTGGTTATAATTGGTGTACCATGCACCAAGTGCACCCAAGAAAATTTTAAAATTTTAAGACAACTTAAGCAGAAAAACGGAAATCTATAACCAGTTCTCATTATCTTGAGGAATAAATAACATCATTCTCTCTTAATTCTGGCTTAGATAAATACCTTTAATCAGTACTAATTTTAATTGAGAAAAATAAGTCATAATCAACTTACATATTACTTTTAGGCGGCCAAATAGAGCAACGTTTGAAACTGCATTTCAATTTCAAGGCTTCGTCGGTTACAGTTGAGCCTTGATCTTGTCGTCTTTCGAAGGGGTTAATTGAAAATTATGAAGTGTATTTTATAAAAATTAATAGAACTAAAATTTTAAAGTTGTAGGATCCCTACAAATTGTAGTAATTTAAAACATCAGCAAGAATGATATGACTATTTTAATTCAAAAATTATAAAAATGGTTATTTATGCCTATACTACTAAGTTAAAATGAAATCAGATGTGATATAGATAAAACCACTTGCAGATGCGCAAGGAATCCAATGGCCAAAGGTTCTTCTATTCAATTCTTGCTGATAATCTTTTATTGGCTTCAACTGATTGTCATGTGCCTTGTTTCGGAGTTGAAACAACTTATTAAACTCTAAAAGGAAAAAAAAAATCGAACAAAAAACAAAAATGGAAAAGGTAGCAATCTTCTTATCTGTAAGATAAAATATTAGCATCAAAGATATGGGAATTGAAAAAAACAAAAACAAAAAATTAGAATGCAAATAGGCTAAAGCTATATATGTACATGATGTCCTCCAATTAATTCAAAACAGCAGATCATGAAAGAAATGGATTTGTTATTGCAGTTCCCCTGCTGCTCATATTTCTGTCTTGTCAAATCCAGGGTTAGCTCAATTGATTAAAAAAAAATTGATGGTATCTCTCTTAAAAACATGTGTTTGATTCCTTTGGAGAGCATTTTGAATTAAAATCCTAGATGCACCAAGCTAAGGTAAAAGAGTGTCCCATTAAGGTTACCTGAGAAGAAAACAGCCTAGATAAAGTTTGAGGATATAATGAATGTAATAACCAAAAAGAAATCCCATGGAAAACATGAGAAGGAAGCCACAAGTGACGGAGGGGGATATTGCTTCAGCCAATATGACTTCCTCATGCAATGCTGCTAACATCTTGATCGCTGTTCGGTTCACAATGAAGTAATTCATCAGAGACCTCCTCCCATAAACATATCCATGAAATGTCCTCAATTCATAGAAGTCTTCCAGACGTCTTCTATTGTAATATTATAAGAAAATACTTATTTGTTCTTTCTGCTCGTCTCTTGATGATCATTTTGCGCCAAGCCCATCTCGCGCATTTGATGTTCAACAGAAACGAAACCAGTTTCTGCAAGAAACCTGCAGGAAAATGTATTAACTAACTTGATTAAAAGTGAATTTCACTTTTTACTTCACTTTGCCATTTTCTCATGTCAAGGGAAAACAGAAAAGGCCTATGGACTTGCAAACACAAAAGGCCAATGGACTTGCAATTTTGTCAGTAAATATCGCCCTTCTATTTTTTCTGCCAATGCACTCAAACTGGCACACCAGAAACATAACTAGTGAATCCAAGGTTTACAAACATGAAACTACAACTACAAAAATGGCACGCTAGAAAAATTGTATATCATTGCAACTCTATGGAATATGCCATTGTCAAATGGCATTCCATCACAAAACATTTTATCCAAAAAAACAGAAGTTCATCACAAAGCATGCGTGTCTCTATTCCAATTACAATATGTTAGTGCAGGTCAGGAACTTGGGATGCATAAACATGAGTACATATTATGACTACAATAAAATTTCAAACACATCAGGGGATGCAATTGAAGATTCAGATCCTGGAAGTCAATAAATATCTTTAAATGCTTGGTCGAGATTATTAAAAAAAATCTAAATACCAATAATCAAATATCAATTTTATGAAACAGAACTATAGCTCATGGTAAGTTAGCTCCCAAAAAAGGTTTCCCAAAAATATTTATGCTATTGTTAACATAAAGAAAGATCAACAAAATCACCATCAACAGCCATTATACTAATCCCAGGTTCAGATGGATAAGTGCCTTCTATATCTGTACAATATGACAAAAAATTTTAACTAGATGACTAAGAAACACCCACAGGGAGAAACAATGGGAATGAAAATTGAGCTAAACGAATTTGGTGAAGTCAAAATTTCAAACATGATGGGTACAACAACAAAAGAGACCATCATGGTCCCTAATATCAAGGTCCTTACTTATTATAAAGTTTTCCTAATAGAGTAAGAAACCTGAAACAAAGATTACTACCATGATTTCACCATCTCTTATAAATGCATCGCAACCATGGCTACAGTTCCAAGAATCAGCTACATTCACCAGCAGCAAAGCACCACAATGGTTGGTGCTGTTAAATTATTAGCCCATTGGATATCTTCTCCTTCATGCCATTAACATTCCCCGATTCCACTGGCATTAGTGCATAAGCAAATCACCACCACCCACATTGCCATGGCAACACCAATTACCGTTACGTCATTACCAATTTATCACTGACATATCATCTCCATGACATCCACCTCCGAATAAAAAAAATGTTATAATCCACACAGTGTGGAACTTGCTTCCAATATCCAAAATGAAAGAACAAACCATAAATGCAAAAAGTTTAACCAGAACAGTGATCACCAATAAATACAATGTATCATTTAGACATCAAGTCAAATTGACTCAGTATGAATTATTTCACTAGTTTTTAACATTACACATGCTTGATAAGAGGCTGGAGTCGGATCGAAATATGGTGTTTGGGTTGGTTCGGTTAATTACAAAGAGTTGCACCCTGACAACTATAACTTTCACCCTAGTGGTAAGCACTCAATCCAACAATTAGTATAAGAGCTATGGTCATGGGTTTGATCTCCCCGAAAGACACGTTGCAGAAGGCATGTCGGGGTGAAATTGCTAGTGTGGCCAAGACTAATAACTTTTGACCTAGTGGTAAGCACTCAATCCAACACATACAACTCTATTTCAAGTTTCAACATCCTCCAGCTTCAATTTTTCCAAGTTTTATTATCAAACATGGAAAACTTTTCCATCCCATGTAAAGTGAGTTACTCAATTATCAACAGCACACACAAAGCCATAGAATATAACAGCAATTGCAAATATCTAATTGGCTGATTTGTACATATTCAATCTAGCTTTTATAAGAATGAATTATGTATCTCAAATATTTGAACCAGCACAGCAGAAGCTGCCAATTCCATCTGTTTGTAATTGCCCTAATTTCAGGCAATGCTAAAAGCTCCAATCAGTATTCAGTAATGTCATAGTTCTCTGGTAATAACAGAAAACAAACAGATATGTAAAAGAAAATGGAATCCAAGAGGATGGATTAATTGAGAGCTACAATCCCAGGTTCAATAGGTGTCTAACACAACAAGGACAATCATATATAGATAGCTTTATTGGTTTCCAGCTAAGCATTAGAGAACCATACCAGCTAAGGAGTAAAAAGAGGGTAACGCAGATTAGAACAAGGAACGCAACATGAAACATCAATAACGAATCACTGGAAGAGAATGCTAAGCCCAGCATAACAGCGAGACACAGACCCAGCATTAAAAAAGTCGATTTCAATGTAATCCATGTAGGACCCTGAAATATGAAAAGCGAAAACATCAAAAACCCCTCACAAATTCAAGAGAACAAACATAATTAGCATACAAATGTTACAAACAAGCAAAACAGTTAAAAATTCATAAAGAGGTTAGATGAAAATACGGACGTTTACACCAGGAGCTAAAGCTCCAAGGAGAACTGCTTTTGTTGACGATACATCTCTAGCATCTGACTCTGTATCGTCCATCTTGCAAAATATAGATCGGGAATTGCGATTACTGCACAAAGACTGTGGATACTGAGAATTTTGAGATTTTTTTCCCCTCCCTCTCCATTTCTTTTCTTTTCTTTTTTTTTTAGTGTTAATCCTTTTTTGGAGTCATTTTTGACTTTTTTTAAGCTATTTTTATTTTTAAAAACAAAAACAAAAAGTTAAAATTAAAAAAATTGTGAATAAAAAATAACCTTTTATTTTTATTTTAAAAATATAAAAAATAAATATTATTAAATAATAATTATACGAAGAATAAATATTTTTAAAATTTTTTTCTCATTTTTGTAACCAAACATTTACCAAAATTGTATTATTGGACCAGGCTGAAGAGATTCTGGTTGACGAGCAAGAGGTCACAATGTAGTATGTGCCCTATGGGCTATGGCTACGGTCCATGAAATCGAATAATATAGAAGTTTGTTGCCACAGAATTTTTCGTGTATTAGTTGATTATCGATTAAGAAATCAAAATACAGGCTTTATTTTATTTTTCATCAATAATACTGTTACCTTAATCTATTGTACTATTCTTTGAAGTTAACTCAGGTAAATCGAATAATATAGATGTTTGTTGCCACAGAATTTTTCATGTATTTGTTGATTATGGATTAAGAAATCAAAAACTGGCTTTATTTTATTTTTCATCAATAATACTATTACCTTAATCTATTGTACTATTCTTTGAAGTTAACTACTCAGGTAAAGAATTTTTATGTAGACTTATTAATTAATATTTGTCATCACATAATTTAAAGGATCTCACCATATTTAATATTTCAATTTTTTTAGTTAACTTCCATTTATTTGCAAGTAAAATTGATGAATGACGGGATAAGCCAAGTTTACATACATTTAAAAAAAAAAAACACTTATTCTCGTTTAAGTGCTTCTTAAAAAGTTTTTTCAAGCAAAAGTTAAAAACCAAAAACAAGTTTTATTAGAAAGAACAATTTTTTTTACACCTAATCATGTAACCACTCCTTGGCCAAAAAAATCATGTAACTATTATGAGAAATGGGAATTAGGACCCTCCTTACACACAAGAAAATCTTATGAGTCATTAAGTCTCACTGTGTAAGTCTCACCTCTATAATTTTTTGCTCCCTCTTAACAAATTTTTTCTTGAGCTGAAAACAATTATTGGCAAGAAATGGGAGGTTCTGCATAACCCAAATTCTACAGAACGTATCCCCCCTAAGACAAACAAATAAACAAACGAACGAGCTAAAAACCCCTAACTATACCTTGAGAGTGCTTGTGGAAATAACGTGCACTAAGAGTATACGATTACTAGTCAGTGTAAACGTGCATACACTTAAAACGAAAGCTGAATGGAGACTCTTCCGCACAGTCTCCAAAATTCCTCTTCCAGGGAATGACTCAAACATCTACATGCATTTTATGTACATATATTGTTCGTACTTATGAGCTGTTTGATATGCTTTGTACGTTAAAGTAAGAGCAAAGTAAGGTTTACAATCTTGAAATGATCAAATCAACAGGAAAAACTCTCATGAAGAGCTTTTAATTTCCCATGAACGTAGGCTCTCTGAAGGTAGGATCTCGCTGCAGTCGCCATTCCTTCTCCTTAAGGTACTCTATCAGAGGCTGTGGCTCATTTCTCACGGCACCACACCCATAAGGACTTCCTCTTTGAAAATTGTTGAAGAGATTGCTTATCTGTTCACCTTCTTCACCCATGGCAGAAGCAAAACCTGGCTGCAATGGTGATGGGGGCGCTGGGGGCTCCATATATGTGTACTGTTTAGATGACAAAGGATATCCCCATCTATCAAATTGAACAAACCTGCAAGGATCATGATAGAGGAAGTCTTCAGGATTTCCAGGGACACTATACTGGGTAGGCTGCATGTGATTATTGGCCCTCTCAGGGTTATAATTCTCTCTATACCAACGCAACCATTCTGAAGAAGTCATTCTGCGAGGCGATGCGTATCCATTTGTGAAAGCTGGAAAGGTAGGACCATACCCAAGTGGTCCATAAGTAGAACTCCAATCTGCATAGCCACTTACAGGTGGTGATGGGTTATTTGGCATCAATGGAGTAGACAAACTAGATTGTACATCAGTAAACCAAGCAGCATTGTCTGGCAATAACGGAGCAGAAGGCACTGGAATAGAATATGTAGCAGAAGAGGGATGGAAGTTTGGAGATTGATTCGATGAGGTAAGGATGGAGGAATCCTTGGATTTATTAATGGAAAGACCAGCCAGGGATGGAGAAGTTATTTCCTCAATAGGCTCCAACCTGTGCTCACTAATACCATCTGTCCCTTTGTCTCTATCGTTGCTCAAGCTTCCTCTATCAAGGACCCAAGCATTGAGTGAGGGAGGACCAGCGGAGATTGAGCCTCGAGAAAAAGTATGAGGATTTGATTCCTTCATTGAAGGTTCTGCCTGTTTGAATGATTTGTTGCTCCTAAACTTTGCAATGTCAGCATGGAATCCCATTGGATTGCTCTGAGTTTGATTTTGTGCCATAAGTAGTGATGTAGCACGGCGCAAACAATCATCAGAAGGTAAGCTTTGATCATCCTTGTCTTTTGGTGATATCTGCTCATTTGTAGTGATAGAAGGGTACGAGGGTGCTGAATTATATCTTGTGAGGGGCCTGAAGAGTATTACTTCTTCGTCTTCTGCTGCAGCAAACTTCCCATTGGTACTGCAATTACTTGGATCATTCCCTGTCATTGGTTTGTCATGTACCTCCTCATCCTTTTTATTTTGCTGATTAGATCCCACCGCTTTTTTACTAGTGCAATCAGACTCCACATTCCCTGTATCTTTCTTGTCATCACTATCACCTAATCTATCCACAAAAAACTTTGTTCCTAATTCATCACATATGATCCTCATTTGCAAGTCACTTGAGCTGCCTGCAATTTTCATTGCTGCTTTTCTGATCCGCAAAGCACGTAGTTCAATGCCACTTTCAAAATTGTCTATGTGCTCCCAATTACCAAAGAAATCTAATGAGACATGCACACACGCTACAGGTGCAAAGCCTCTCAACTCGTAATCTTCCCATAGAGGGGTACTACCTAGAAGTATCTTGGTTTCCCTTCCATAGGTACTTAGTTGGTTAACAAGATCAATAAACACACCAAAAAAGTAAGACATTGCGCCTCTACTCTTTTGATCAGTTGCATGTACTTCTATTGCATCAAGCATGTTTGCAGTCCATTCCACAAAAACAAGTACAGATGGCAGTAAGGGACAAGAATGCAATGGACCAGCCTTTAGACATCTTTCAACAAAACGTCCCATGAAACTGAAT
The DNA here is from genome assembly GCA_032878935.1 of Erythrophleum fordii. Classification (NCBI taxonomy): domain Eukaryota; kingdom Viridiplantae; phylum Streptophyta; class Magnoliopsida; order Fabales; family Fabaceae; genus Erythrophleum; species Erythrophleum fordii. The sequence goes on along the minus strand of JAVQMF010000037.1, from coordinate 12,724,989 downwards.
GTAGTATATAATGCCAATTGTATCAGCACAGGTTGCTGTCTTTCATCTTTGTCTTTTGGTTCATTTTTTACTAGGGTTTCAACTAGATGCTTTAGGACAAAGATGAGTACTGTAACCACTTGTATGGCTCGGAAAGGACCTCTTCTGGCTAAATTTACTTGCTCATAGGACTCTAACATGGTCTTTAGTTCTATATCTTCTAGCTCTATCATTTTATCCAACTCTCTAATAGTAGAAGCGAACACAATTGGGAATTCCTCCAAACTGCTCCAATATAAAAGGCAAATAAGAATACATACATTAAGGCAACTAGAAACCTTACACAACAAAATTTCAATTAATTTTGATCACAAAGTATTTTCTAAACTACAAATAGTATCTGAGGATACCATGAATATGCACGACTCTTTTTTTTGGGGGGGGGGGGGGGGGGGGGGCAATGAATATGCGTGACTTAAGTTGACAACAAAGTGGTAAAATTTAAGTTAAAATGCAGGATATAATACCAAGGAAACCCAGACAAAATAAATTGAATCCGAGATGTACCTCGATTTTATGAAGAAGAAACCTATTGTTCTGACCATAAGAGACCACAACTTAGTGTCTGCAAAGTGATTACTTTGGTCTTTAAACATATTGTTTGAGCTATCACCTTTTGGCTGTGCTTTAGTCTGCTCACTGCTTCCAGAAGGTTTGGAGAAATCAATGCAGGCTTCGCTGGAAACATAAGGCAGATGAAATGACCTGTTCTGAAAAATTGCAAGAGACACTTGAGGAGATGGCACAGAAATCTAAATCATATGGATAGATAAAACATAGTTCATAAGAGCCTCAAGATCATCTTACCTTTTCAAACAGTAAACTAAGATTGTTCCAGGCATCAGGAAAAGGTTCCTTAATAGCTAAACTCCTTATGCAATGGTAAAGAGCAAGAAATTCATCACCAATATATGTTGCCAATACAGCCAACTGCAAATGAACACAGTTACTGGTGTAGGAACAAAGTAGATGACAAAAATTTTTATTTTTTATTTTTTAAGGAGGGGGGGGGGGGGGGGGTAACAGATACAAAGGTAATATGTAATGGATTAAGAGATAATAGTACCTGATTTTGAGGATTTCCACTATCTGGCCAAATCCTTGTTGCTTCCAAGTAGTGGGTGGCGGCAACTGACCAATTATGATTATGAATATCAGGATTTTCATATTGTTGTTCATACCTAGCAAGATCCCCCATACAAACTAAGCAGCGATGACATAAATATTGGCATTTCAGCATGGCATCTGGTTCGACCGAAGTAGAGATGCAACCCCGTCTATAGAACAAGGCCTCTTCTGGGACTCCATAGTGTTTTCTGAGTTTTACAATCAGATTTTGGTAAAACTCAATAGCTTCTGACAGGAATGACTTAAACGCCTTTAGATGAACGTCATTGTTTCTCAGCACTAAATCATTTTGCAGTGTTCCTGATTTTGTGTTCTCTGCATTACCAGATCCTCTCTTTATCCTCTTGCGAAATTCATCAATATGCTTGTAGTGAAGCTTCCACAAAGAATATTCAACATCTTGGAGTTCTGAAAGAGTGTGATTATTCAAGATTGTTCTCTCATAACTAGAGCGGACTTTCTGGTACAAGTCTTGGGTATCAATGTGCAATAGTCCTTTAGAATGGATCAATGCCCACAACTGCTTTTCAGAATTCCCAATCTGAACATGCCACAATTTTAAAGTTCAGGGTATTAAAGGGAGAATATTTTATAGAGCTAAATCAGAACAAGGAATGAAAGTTTCAAAAAATTACCTCCAAGAGAATCTGTTTTTCTTTATAAATTCCAGGAGGAATAGATGGATTAGTAGTCATAGTCCTTCACAAGTGTTGCATATGATTGGCACACAATGCGGTAATTGACCTATTTGTATGTCGGTGCTATTCTTAATACAATGGCTGCAGCTATAGAAAATTGACAACAAGAAAACCACGAAGTATGAGTATAAAACTGTAGCGGCATTTTAAGAAAAAAAAAAAGACTTACATGATGGCATGTCAAAAAACCATTTAATCTATCCACCGAACCTAATTGTACAAGACTCTGCAATTACCATAGAACTCTCAATTTGGAAGAACTGAACATTCGTGGAAGATCAAAAACAATGTCAATGCAGCAATTTAAGTGATTATTACTAGTTTTGCAACCATATCCAAGTCCAATATAACTTAAAAAAGTACAAGTGCTCAATTATATGCCTTGAAATTCCATATAAGTGCAGGGTATGTAAGTTCTGTAAACTGTGTATATGTCTTTCCTCTATCTTATCTAACTGCCCTTGCAAGATACTAACACTATACTTGCTAACAAAAGAATGAGTTGAAAATGCACGATTTTTCTCAAATGTTTCCCACTCTCATTTTGAGTATGGATGAAGCACAATTTAAGTGAGAACGGGAATCTCAAAATTTTTAATCGCAGAAAGTGACAAATTAACAAAAATTTGAAGGGGCAAAATAAAAGGCAATTAAGCAAATGAACCCAAAAACACGAGTGCAAAATACATTCAGGGAAACATGCATCCCTACTTACAATCAGTACAATAAGAAAAGAAATGACCATATTTGAGAACCTAGGTGACCATCATCGTCATCTTCAAGAAAGGAGATAGATAGAACAATTTAGACGGTACAGAGTTAAGTTTGAGAGAAGAAAAGACAGATAGAGAAGAGGAATTACCTGGATAAGAGGTTTCTGAGAATTGAGATATGCGTGAGACTCACAAATCAGAGCCAAAGTTGTTAAAATTAGACAGCCAGCCCAACGATACCAAAGCTGAAGGGAACCCACATGAAGAAAGGAAGGAAGAAGTAAGGTCAGGGCATCAAGCAGAGATTTTGCTATGCTCAAAGGTCAAAAAGAAAAAGAATCGCACCCAGAAAGTGAAAGACAAAGCAGTGTAAGAAAAAAGATTACCTAATCAACAGGATAACAAACTTGAATTAACTAACGCCCAAGCACCCATGTTTGAGCGAGAAACTGAGCCCAGATTATTCAATTAAAAGCATACACCGAAGTAGAGACACCCACAGAAAGAGAGAGAGAGAGAGAGAGAGGAGATAGAAACGCGGGGATGGAAAGGCGAAAGAAGGATAAGGCCACATGTACTGTTTCAGTTGTGAAACGGACAAAGCGAAAGTTGAGCTGATGATGAGACTGCTGAATTCAATACAACTATTTTCAGTCTTCAACCCTTTTTTTTTTTTTTTTTAATTAATTTTGGTTCTCTTTTTTTTTTTTTTTTGGGGAGAGTTTTGAATAAAGGATCACTTGTTAACGAAGGCATAGACTATCTTTTTTCATAGGGGCTTATCTAGTGCATGATGAAGGGACACTAGAATCAATTCTACATCACGGGGCATCACCATCCAAGTATTTTCTTCTAAAATCAAACCTCTTCCAAAATCAAACCTCAAATAGATAATAACTGTGTCACTTAACAATTTTTTTAATTTTAACTTTTTATTAAAAAAGTAAATATAGTAACTTAATTAATACCATATATACTACAAGTTATAAAGGGTATAAAATTTATATAAATAATTCATGGATGTTAGAATTATATTTTTTAGACATCTTTTAACCCTTAAAAAATTAATATTTTTTGTGGTGATTAGAAGAACTTTAAAATTGGGGGATGTATAGAATTAGGCACTTTCATTAAAAAAAAAAATTGACAAAGTGCTGACCGTACATGTGTCTGTAGTCCTGTGGCTGCCGGTGGGTTGTTGGGAGGTCGTGTATCGTATCAAATTTTCAGTGCATGATAAAACTTCAAATTTTCATGTCTTTTTCTCAGGAGCTGAGTCTCATAAGAACAGCCATATATTTGAATCCCCAGATAATGGAGTTTGTACTATCAGTTAAGTAATATCAAGTAGCACAGATCGTTCAAAAGGAATATATGTGGCTAAAAATCTACAATATCATTAATTCATATATATAATATTCAAACGCAAAATCATATTTCACGCTGTACTTTTAAACACTGAATCAGCATGCCAGACTCTGTAATTATGGACCAACCATGATGAAAGAAAATGACAAAGCAGCAAAATTTTCTCATATATTTTTCGATTTTATTGGGTTGAAACTCCAAAGAATAAGATTAATCTTTTAAGAGCATATAAAGGAGTCCAAATAAAAGGCAACCAACTAGCTCAGCTACAAGAACCTTTTACATAGATACATGAAATAAAAGTAAATGACAAAGAAAAATAGTATCTTTACATTAATATTTTTAAATAACAAATAATAGAAGTCACTTTCATAATACAGAATTTCTGTGAATCTAATGGTATCAAAATAGCACGTCTAAATCGCAAATCACACTGATGGGCGGAAGATTTTGGTTATTTCCACTTGTATTTCCCACGTCAATCATATTAAAAAAATAAAAATCATATCGAGAGATACTTGTTAGGGGGTCCCACGGGAAGACCATTTTTCACTTTTACTTACGCCTACGTTCATGAGTTCCCGGGGATGAGTACTACTGTGAGCAAGTTGGCGTTAGAAAATATCCAATCTTCTAAATCATGGGAGATTAAGTAATAATATTAATTATTAAGGTGGGTCAAAGACGAGAAGGGAAGGGACGAGGGTCTACGTAGTAGTTGCTATTAGGTTAGAGATTTCTTGTCTCCTTTAACGCCAAAAATTCAAAGCTCATTATTCATATTACCTATCACAAGGTCCCACTTCTCTTATCTCATCATCTCATATCTTCATCATCCAGTACTCAAGTTATTGCTTATAAGAGATGAGGTGATGTGTATGGAGATTGGGCTAATACTAATAGCTAAAAGGGGTTCGTCAGGCTAATTTAAGAGATTTAAAAGAAATTAATTCAATTAATAAGAGAAGATGATATTATATATATTTTAGACGTATCGAAGATGATATAAGACACTATATTCTTAAAATTACTCGAGAGTAAAATTTAATTTTGAAACCACCTATGGAGACAATATTTACTGTATTAAAAAAAAAAAGACTCATTCGATAATATAATAGTTACAATGGGTAAGGTAAAATCATCTTAAATCTTAAACCCTAATAAAATCACCAGCTGGTGAATAATAGTTAGTGATAATTGCAGATATGGAAGTCCCAGATGATTGAATTTTGAAGAGTCAACCTAAGAAGTCCGAGTCGCGTTCATGGTCATTTCTGCCCGCGGAGTCTGATTTACATCAAGGGCATTTGGTGGGGGTAGATTTTCTATTCTTGGGCGTTTGAGGTATGTAGGTATAAATGGAGTGAGGGTGAAAAATTTTTTTCTGTCTGCATCCCCTCAATTGAGAAGATTTTTTAGATGGATGGTTCAAATTTGAACGATTTAGATTTTAAATTTATTTTTTATTTTAATCATTATTTTCTAGGTGTATAATTAAAATTTTATTTTTATTTTTATTTTATATTATGTAAAAAATTAAATATAAATATAAATATAAAGCATGAACCATTTAGATCATCAGTCTAAAAAGTCTAACACCTCAATTGAGGTGATGATCTGAAGTCAACAAATGAAGGTTGTATGGCAATGATTAAAACTTAAAATATTGACTTTGGAGATCAAGGGTCGGGCTGAATGTCACGGTTGAGGAGTTCTCGTTTCAAGGGTGGTAGGGTTGTTCTTTCTAGTCGAATGGTTCCTCCCATTGTCACTCCTTCCAATGGTGGAATGTCATCATCTCAAGGATTCACTCTTTTTCTATTGTTTTTGTTGGAAATAGTTTGAAAAACATAAGTTTTTATGCTACCAATAAACTAGCGAAACATTGGAAATAAGGGAATCCTATTGATAATTTCCATAAGTCGACTTGTAACTTTCATCAATTAATTAATGAATTCAATATTTAATCAACTTATAATAACTTAAAAGGAACAAAAGAGTACGTAATCGATCGACTAGTTAGTAACAAAAACATTAAAAAATTGTATATCATGTTATTTCATTAATAACAATAGGCGACCATTAAACTTATTCATAAATGCTTGTACATGTCAAAGAATATGATAAAAATTCAAATTTGAATTTTGAAACTAAGTTTTTGAAAAATAAGCTTGATTATTCATAAGTATCGATATAGATCATTGATTTTGAATATAGAAATTGATGATGAATATATCTCTCAAAATCTCTAATCCCTTGTTCTCTGAAATTCTTTATAAGCATTCTTGAAAATAGAATTTTATTAGTATTAAGTAAAATTTTTTACAGTATTTTGCTTAATTTTTAAAAGTAAATTTACCTTAACTCGGCAACAATAATTGTGGTAAATATTACTTTTAAAAACACACATTTCAAAACCTAGTTTCCTTATCCTATTTTTGTTCTATTTTTTAACTGATTCTATCATCATTCCTTTCCTAATAGCTTTCGACTTCAATTGATCAGGACCACCTCTTTGATACGTTTCTCGAATGCTCTCGATGATTTTTATTCCTAATCTCCTCCACTTCATGACGAAGCTTTCTTATCTATGGGTAGAGTTTCATCATTAGTGTTTGGTAGATTATTCAAACGATATCTTCCTAATAATCTTTGGCATGATTAGGATGCTCTCAAGTGAGAGGTCTCTGGCATATTGATTCTGCTGCAACTTCCCCAATCATCTTTTTCTTCTTTTTTTTTCCTTTGGTCTTCTTAGACTCTCGCCCCCGTGATTGGCAACGGCGAGAGTTGATAGGGTATTCTTTCTGATTTGCAATATCAAGCAGTGAACGAAAAACTAAAACTAATAAAGAATGAGTTCCCATGGATGACACCAATGATGTGTTCCTCTATGAGATTCAATGGCCTTGACAGTGGTGTATGGCAAAGATACCTACAAATGATGCGACGTTTAGATATGCTCCAGTCTCGCCTATGACAATCTATGTCAGTATAAGAGGCCAAGAGAAGAGAAGAATCTCAAAAACTAGGGAGCCTAATATAGAGTGGGAAAACCGAGCATGCTGCTTGGTCGTCAGGCACATGGGATGACTTCTTAGGGCAATTAGCTTTGGAATTTTTGCGGGGCGATTCAACCTCTTGGTGGACTGATTGTGGGCTAATTGCTCGCTAGCTTGGTCTAAATTTTGATCCATCACGTACGTAAGAATATGACATTTCAAACATCATATTCCCCATTTTTTTTTTGAATCCACATATAAAAGATGTCCTATAATTTCCCTCAATCGATGATAGATAATTTCCTAGTAATGTTTAGATACAACTGTATTAGCTACATATCGTATCATTTGGGGTCACCCTTAATTATTTTCCTTTAATATGAACACGCATTTCACCAGCCTGATGTGACCAGAGGGCAAGAATTTGAACAAGGATTCTCTAGAAACACTAGATTGGGTCTAACAATGCAATTTCTGTGTTTTAATTAGAGTTTTGTTTTGCTCAGGAAAACTAAGTTTTGCATTGTTAAATTCATTGATTGAGAATCTTAAACTACAAATTTTTTTTTTGTGTAATTTAAATTTTGTATTCTTATGTCTTTTAAAATAATTTAAAATTTAAAAAAATTTTAATATAAATATCTTCAATTTAAGATTCTACAAATTTGGAGGTGTACCAGCTGGATCGAATACATTTGGAGTCTTCCCAGGATAAATTTCCATGAAAATGATGCGTAAGTTCCATAATCTTTGCCATGTTAACCATTTCCACAAGCATGATATGACCAGAAGGATCTTGACATTCTAGATGAGAATGTCCCTGTTCTTTGTATCCAAAGTTTGGCACTGTTAAACCGACAAATATTGATGAGTCTAACTTTTCTGTTAGAATGACTGAATCAACCTTCCAATGCAAGTAAACCAAAAAAATTACGTCAAGATTTATAGATTTATTAAAAAATTTATGACATAATCTTAAAAAAAATTTGACGTAGTAGAATTTGGATTTATAATAATATATTTACTTATATATTACATGTTTTTTTTTAATTAAGTGAATCGTTTTGGAGTTGGATATAATTTTCTAATAATTTCTAGTTTCATCTCCGATATATTATTTTAATTCCTTAGAAAATGATGGACAAGCACGACAATTAGGTTAGCCATTTTCAGAAGCATGAACTGATGTGACAAGAAGGCAATAAAGTGGAGAAGCGGCTTCTGGGCTCTCCAATTGCAGATTAAGGGTGTTAAATTCGCATTTGGATAGTGCACAGTGGACAGCAGATTTTTTTTAATTTTTAATTTTTTAAATAGAATTAAATCCCAATATTAATAAATCTATAATATTTTATATCCATTATTTAATTTAATAAGAAAATATACAATGCATAATAATTCTTATCAACAGTTCTATTTTAAATTATTCTTTCACAGACGTTATTAAACTAAATAATATACATACGAAACATCATAGATCTTACTAATATTAAAATCTATTTACATTTAAATAAATTAAAATTAAAATTAAAAAATGTGTTGTGCACAGTGCCCGTGTCGTGCTATACATAGCAAAAGATTCAAGAAATATATATATATATAATTCCTACAAAATATTATTTATTTAAAGTAAAAATAGAAGAATCATTTTTATCTTTGAAATTATTTTTTTATTTGCTCTATAAATAAATATATTTTTGCATTTTGCGTGTTAAAGCAACCCCATTGCGTGACGTGGGTGTTGAATGGTTTGACAGAGTCCACGATGGACATTTGATGCCGAATGGAAAATGGTACTGAGACATTATTAAGTAATTCCGGTAATGGACTTCCATTCCCTTTTTGTACATTCCCGTGCATAGCACGGATAGCCCACTTGTTATTTTTTAACGCTTTACCTAGCCGCCAAATATGACTTTTTGACGCAAATGGCTGTTGCAAACAACTTTTACGTTCTGAATTCCGATCTGTACTCATGTGCTTTGTTTTTGCTGTCAAACTACAGTAGTCTCGTGCTTTGCATGACGTTCCAGAGAAAAGGTGAAGTATTAATAACATGTTTTAAAAATCGAACTCGTTATTAGACCGGTAGAAGTAATATAGTTCACGATTTATTGATCGATTCATGGTCAAATCGTAATTGAACTAGTAATAATTAAATATATTATTTAAAAAAATTTTATACATTAAAATTTTAATATAACAAATAAATATTAATAAATTTTAAATATTTGATTACTACTTTAATATTTCTTAAGATATTACAAAAATTAATATTTAGTTTAAAATAAAAATTATCTATAATTAAAAATTAAGAATATTTAATATTAAATTTTTAGAATTTCTAAATTATATTAAGATTCTATTTATTATTAAAAAATAAAATAATAAATAATAATTTTAGCTAAGTATTTTGATATTTGAAAAAAATATTATTAGGAAATTGAACATAATAAAAAGAAAGTATAAAAAATAATTAATTATGCATATTTTATTTTTCTTATATTCTCTTTCTTTTTTAAAAAAAAAATTCATATTTCAACTCCCTCATCTTTTTTATTACCTTCTATTTTTAATTTATCAAATTTATTTAAAATAAATTATTCTATTATATAAAAAAAAATTTTAAAAAAAAATTGCTTCAGACCGGTTCAACCAGTTTTTTCAACCCGGTTTTCACCGATTTAACCGGTTCTTTGAGTGGCTGATTTTTCAGTTCAAACCAAACCGGACCAGGGACTGGTTCCGGGTCGAACCAGTCGAACCGACTGGTCCAGTCCAATTTTGATATCAATAATATAATAAATTGATGTGACAGAGTGCATTTCTAAAATTTTTGTGAAAGAAAGTTTAATTCTTTAAAAAACAAAATCATGTTTTTTTTTCAAAGGCATGCAAGCTTAGGTACCTGTAGGGGATGATTGCATTTTAATGGAATTTACACGGTTTGACTTGCATCTTTGATAATCCGCAATTGGGGAATCCAATGTTAGATTTCCACACTAAATAGGAAATAAGTAGCGTGCGGTGAATTTGCGTGCTGACTAGCAAAGCAGAGGCAACGAAGGACAATTGAAAAAGAAAGAGGCCACTTTTGCAAAAGAGTTTAATGCCCTCTTTCTTTCTTTTTCTTTTATTCTTATAGTATTGAGTTAAATTTTAAATTTTAAACAAGATTTATTTATTTATTAAAACATAAATATGAGTAATAATATATTTTCACTTACTATCACTCTACAAAGTCGTACATAAAACTTTTACATACGACGCATCGTTCAATTCCTTCAAAATCATTACATCCTTTGGATCCTTTTCCTAGTTCTAGAATCCCCCTCCTCCTTCCCTTCAATATAGCAAAATAATAAATATCTGCTACAAACAAAGGGCCAAAGAAAAGAGAAAAACACTACATACGACAGCGAAAAACTACATAATGGCAAATAAGAGACATCTTGGAATTCCATTATCCCACAACAACTGTTAGATGATTAAGTGTCCTCTTTAATCTTTATGAAAAATATAATTTTTTCTTTGAAAAAAACAAAAATTTGTTCATGATTTTTTGTTTGTGTTAACAAAATATACGCATGAAGCACAAAAAGTTCGTTAAAACAGTAGCATGATTATAATTAGAGTCGCAATTTATGTGCTAAAGCAAACAGGCTGAATTGCTTGTATGGGTTTGGACAAGGCCCATGATGGAAATGTCAAATAGGCCTTCGAGTCACCCCACAACAAAGTCAAAGCCCAATTGACCGACTAAGCTAGCAGCTTACCCTGAATAGAGATGACATTCAGAAATTCAGTTATTGGCAGTTAGAGAAACAAACAATCCACCTCCCAGTTTTCAGGAAACTGCAAATTAGAAACCTTAAAAGAGGAAAACAAACGGAGAAAGAAACGACGTTGTCCCTAAATTCTCGTTAAATCACAAGTAACCCAATCAAAAAGTTTAAAAACCTGCCCATCTTATTCACGAGACATAGCTCAAGCCCCCTTCACCCTCCTCAAGGTGCAAGGACAGAGGCTACCTGAAATAATGGAGTTGAAGCCTCGTTTTGTGGCGTTGGTGGTGGTGACCTTATTGGCTATGGCAATGGCGAGTGAAGCAATATCATCGGAATGGAAAGAACATGACATTGATGGGTGGGTGGGTGATAGGGTGGAGGAGGAGGAAGAGATGATGATGGAGTCGGAGACAAGCCGTCGGGCCCTAATGGCACGAAGATACATAAGCTATGATGCATTGAAGGCTAACCAAATCCCATGTGGTCACAGGGGACGATCCTACTACAACTGCAACCACAGGGGCAGGGCTAACCCTTATCGCCGAGGTTGTTCCGTTATTACGCATTGTGCCAGACGAACTGACTAATCAATCATCACCATCATCACATAAAGTCACAAAACCAAACATATTACCATATTGTGTCTCATGTATTAATGAAATGAAGTCATATTATTGTTTGATTTGATAATGTTCAAGGATTTTTCTATTTTTTTTTTTTTAAAGAACGAAATTTAAATGGATGGGGAAAAACAAATTTAGTATGTAGAACTTGTAATGGCCGGGGTACAATCTTCATGATATATGTGTGTATGTGTGAGTCCTACATGTATAGATTAAATCCTGATCTTTATATGTATTTGCATAATATGATGCTTCAAAATTTTTCTATAGACAAGTTATATATGTTAGCTGTCAACTGTTGAAACGTTTAACAACAAACCCACATTTCCTCTAGCTTGCTGGCAATGGCTAGGAGAAGTGGTCGGTGAACTTCGGACTCATGTTCATAGAGAGGAATATTTCACCCACGTTCACAATTTTAGGATTCCTCTGATGGAAAGCAATTGAAACTTATTATTATAAATATATGGTTTCCAAGCTCAGTTTCACATCATTGGAAAATGCCTAAAAGCATTACATACGTCATCATCACATGAAACTCAGAACTTGAAAGCATCCATAGGTAGAGAAAGCTTCCTTGACGAGCAATGGCTAGAGGTTGAATTTCTTCCGCTTTTAATTGCGTTTGGATATCATTCTTGTGTTTAGCACATCTTTTCGGCACTTATAATAATATATATACTCTAACATAAATTAAAATGCAATTGATAGAGATTAGAGGGAGGGAGAAGTTTGAAAGATAAAAGGGTTTTACTGTGTGGGAGGTGTGGAGAAATTTCTGGAGAAGTGCTTGTCAATGGAAAATAGCGAGGCTCTTGAAATTCATTAAGATATTTGCACCAAATTAATCTACTTGTTTGTCAAATTTCGAGTTTAAATCTTTAAACCAATAGACAAAAGTTAAACCTCTCAACCCAACTTATAAGTCGAGCTGATTAGATACGCGCGCGCGCGTGCACACACATCAAGGGTCATTCAGTGATACATCGAAGGTATACCGTTATATGTTGAGTGCACGTAAAATATAACCAATAAGATAAAAATGTTGGTCTGTTTAATTAAAAAAATAATACCTCCTTTTATTAATTTAGATTTAATGTTTTTGAAAAGTTTTTTAAAACTAGAAAGTTTATATATACACCTAACAGTCGTAAAAGAGGGTATTCAACCAACAAACCTAGTTCTAAAGAAAAAAATAAAAATAAAAAATACTTCATATTACACTTAAGAGCAGCAAGAGATTGTGGTGGAGATAAGTGAAACTCAGCGTTGAAATGCATCTTGCACATTTTATATTTATTTTCTTCTAAATTTGACATTATCAATTTTAGGAAAAAGAAAATAGGCGGATTGATGACTCCTTATAATGTAATGAAATGCATATCAAACAAAGCCTTGTCGACCGTATACAAATGCAGTGTTCAGACGATGGTAAGTATATCCGAAAAGTGAAAAGAATTGAGAATGGGTCCCTCTTTTTTTTACAATATAATATTACCATATTAAAGAAAAAAAAAAGATATAAAATATATGGTTGTATGCTAAACAGAGAGAGTAGCAGTTGATGGAATTCATACTCTTGAATTTATCTTTTTTCAGTGTATGATATCATAGTCGTGCAAAAGAATGAAAAGACAGATAATCAGAAGAGTTGCATTGATTCTCAAACTGGGTTTGTAATTTGTTCAGAATCAGATCACGCACCTCACCCTGAATCCAATGCCAATTTGCTTTGTACCTTCCAAACCCCAAACCATGCCCCGGCAGCTTCTGTCAACTTATTGTGCTTCTCATCATCATCCACTATTTAAGTACGGCTATGTATTTTATATTATTTCTGTTTTTTCAACATTTTTATGCTTTTTATTTGATAGGAATAATTAAAAAAATTTGGTAAAAAAAAAAGGAGCACAAATTCTATATTCTTACAAAGAAAAAACACCATATATATACTCTTATTTCACTTGAGCATCTACACTGTTTAAATTTAATTTATATAATTTAAATCTTATTATTTAATTTTTTTAATTTTAAAAGAAACAGAACATAAAATAAAAATAATTTTTTAACTATAACTTTTTTAAAAAAAATAATGTTTAATATTTACAAAATTAAAAAAAATAATGAGATCTACACTAATACTCTTATAAAATAAGAACACACGTTACTCTTATTTTGTAGCATCAGAAAATCTGCGTGTGAAAAAATAAATAAACTGTTTTTCATTTTGGTATGTATGATAAAATGAAAAATAATTTTTTTTTAATTTTATTAAATATATATAAATACAATATTAATTAATTTATTTTTCATCTAGTTAAATATACTGACTATAATTTTATTTATCTTTATTTTTTATTTTTATGTTAATTTTTTTTTTCTCATTTTCCTCTCTTCTTCCTTCCACTTAAGATGAAGAAGAAATAAATATAAAAAACATGTAGATGTCACAAATATATATTTTTTCCATTCATTTCATTTCTTTTCTTTCTTAAAAATACAAACAAGATAAAGAAAAAGTTTCAACCCCTTTCCCTTTCCCATTTCCTTTCCTTTGTTTCTTTTTCCATCCTACTAGACAAAACAAAGCAGTATATATCATATCATGTAAATTTAGATATTTTTACTTGATGGATAAGGTCACTCTTAATTATTATAAAATAAAAATAGTAATATTATCATGAGTATTATGATATCTTCTCGTTGTATTAGTCAATAAGACTACATGATAGCATTTGTCAAATTGTTCAAAGAAATTGATTTTTCATCTTATACATATATGGTATCGGTGATTAATATAAAATTTTCTTGTCTACAACTCTATCTCAATCATTAGCAATGCTCAATGAGTCTTAAATACCAGTTTGAATTCAGTCGTATAATAAATAAATATATATATATATCAAACTCATTGTTTTTTTTTTTTAAATGTTTTGTGTGATATATGGAATAGTTAAGATAAAAATAAAAATAAAAAGGTAATTTTATAAATAAAAAATAATTTGTATACTTTTACTTTAAAAAATATATAAATTCTATTTAATAATAATCACATTAATATAATAAACATTACACACAAAAATAAAAACAAAATTTATTTCCTTTACTGATACCAAACAACAAGTGGTGCTCATAGACGGTGTCAAAACTCAAAGCTTGTCGCTTCCTATAAAAAGAGTTTATTATACCCATCACTTGAGTTTTAATTGGATTTTAAATGTTATAATAAAAAAATTAAATTTTAATTTTAAAATAAGATTCATTGCCCAGCTTATAATTAGTCCAACGCCTAACCCACCAACAGTATCACAACAAGAACTGGCTAACCAAATCAATAAAATTAATAGCGTCATATATAATTAATTAATTAAAAAAAAAACTTAAGAACCAATAGTCTTAGCTTTCAAGAATTCAATGGCAGCAAAGATATAGTCAAATATAACATGATTGATGCCCTCAATCATACAATAATATCCATGGAATTTCATAGGAATTATCAATAATTCTTCAAATGAAAACAGACCACTTGTGAATACTGTTTGTAATTTTCCCAGATATTGAAAGCGAAAGCGAGAGTGCAGAAGATGACCTTGATAGTGGGCAAGCGTAGAATGCCAGAAGGGTTGAGAACAGTGCACATGTTACGTTTCAAATTCCCAATAAATGTATCACCAACCATGAGCTGCAAAGTCCACAAACATTTCGTCACAAAATTTTTAAAATAAATTCTATTTATAAAAAATGTTAATTAGATCAATTTAATTATAAAAAAAGATCATTATATTAAATTTTCCAATAAAATTATCTTTTATACTGTTATTATTTTACAATTTGTAATATTTTAAAGACTATGATATAAAATATAAATGTATAAGATATTATATTATGTTAGCGTTTGATAAAATGAAATAAAAATAAATAAATTTGTTAAATAATTATGTTTGAGGTAGATTGAAAAAAGTATTCATTTTCATTTCACAAATATAAAATCAAAAATAATTATGAAGTCTAATTTATTACAAATATATTATATTATCGTTATCATTATCATCGTTATCATCATTTTTTATTCTAGCACTATTTTTAAATAGAGACATTATGATTGTTTTTCTATTTATCTTGTCTATTTTTGTATTATTTTTATTGGATTAAACATATAAATAAAAGTCATTCTCATTCTTTTTTATATCATATTAAATATAATTATTTTACTTTTTTAAATATTTTCATTCTTTTTTATTTTTATATCTAACAATTTTGTCTCTATTTTACTATTAATGTTGAAAATTGTTATAAAATATTATAGAAAAGTACCTTTCAAAAGTTAAAAAAATTAGGGTTAATTATTATTTTAGTCACTTAATTATTAATTAATTTTAATTTAGTCTCTTAACTTTTAATTTGTATTATATTTGTTTTTTTTAACTTTATTTAATATTTCGAAATGATCGTTTAACTTTTTTGATATCACAAAATAATTTCTTAAATTTTTTTTGATGTTCCAAAACTGTCTTTGATGATAGAAAAAATCAAACATCACACAAATTAAATGACTTAAATGATAATTAAGTCAAAAAATTAAAATGGTGGTAATGATGCTCCTGCAGATGTCCATATGGATGCCTTTCAATAAAATTTGCTTTGCCTTTGCGTTTAAAAAAAAAATAGTGATGTGAGATTTGTGCGAATTTATGTTGGTAAGAAATGTCACTCAAAGTATTATCATTTTAATAATTACCTTTTAAAATTTTAAACGATCCTTATAGTCTTAAATATCATCGGGCACCCTAAACGTCGATGAATTCAACATTTGAAATATTTAAGATAAAAAATCATCAATGCATTCCACCGAAAAATTTCTCAAATCATCACACACATCCACACAAACAAACAAGGTCACAAAAGAACAAACAAACACACACACACACACCATGTTTTCTGGCTTTTTCCAAATTCTCCTTGAATATTTTCTTTTCTTTCATCATCACAAGTCCCACTTGTGGTGCCACCTTCACTTTCTGACGTCCCCATTGATTGCCACTAGGGTTTTGGTCTTTCATTGAGTCAGAAAAGAAGAATTAAAATACTCATTCAAACCAACAGCTACTATCTTCCAATCATTTTTCTTTTTACGGCCCTTCAAATCTTCACGTTCAAAGAAAACGGGTCCCTACTAAAAGCCAAAGAAATGAAAATAATAAAAGCTTTGAATGCCTCGTTATGTACTTGCGTCTTCGCTCCAAAAATCTCTGCATTTATTGCTTTTACCTACAACGTGTACTGTTTGACCCCTTCTCCTTACGTAACCACATGTTTTCAATCTCCTCCCTCAAACTAGCCACAAAATTTATAGAAATATTAATGAAACTACTCATGTATTAATTACTTAAATATATTTCAATTCTATCTTATGGTACTTTTTAAAGTGTTTTAATATTATTCCATCTCTAATTCCGCTTGAATTAGTAAATAAAAATATTGATTTGACGGAAAAAAAAAGTCCCAAGTAAGAACTACGTCAAATAAAAAAGCCAAAAACATGGTATTTTGATTCTCGCGGTCGAAGAGCATGAGTAGTTTTAACCGCGGGTATACAGAAAAATTCAGAGGAGTGACAAATGCAAATGGCTAAGTTGGGGTTGTTAATTTCAATAGAGTTAACCATTAAAACAATTGATGAAACATTTTAGAAAGATGGGACATAAAATTGCCGTACGAAATTAAAATTAACCTTAAATTTAAAGGACGAACGTCATTTTTACCCAATTAATATAATTGAAACTTGAACGTACCACAATACAAGTAACTTGACATCATGTCCTCTCCTCCACTACTAACCATCAATTTGAGATTAGTTAAATACATTAATAACATAACCTTTATCGTTGAGACGCTTGTAATTAGTTTTTTTTTTTTTTTATACAATAAAACTAGTCATAAAGGGGAAAAAATTTTCTCATGTACTCCTGCAAAAACCTCATATCTCAACATACAAAATTTTTATGTACACCATACACAACTTAAGATTAAAATCTAATTTGTACAATAAACTCTATATGTAAGATCAAAATATTGATCTTTGACTGTAGAATATTTTACATCTTGGATCTACCATAATAATAATTGGTGTCATAGATTTGTGGTTGTTTGGCAAGAGAGGCGGAAAGTAGAATAATGAAACCAAATGGGTTGTTAACAACAACAACATAAATCCATAGAATGCCTTCCCTGCTGCCTGCAACTCTTGGCCATTTCTTTGCTTCATCCAGAAACACAACAAAGGCGTCTCCATAGATTCCTTCCCACCTACTCCAAACTTGCCTTCCCATTCATCCAATCCAATTTCCCCCTTACCACTTTCATTCCGTCCACCGATTACAGGGACCTCTCTCTTATATTCTGGATCATTAACCATTAGTTCTTTGAATTTTTAAAATTTAAAAATAAATCCTTCGATCTTCATAACTTAAGAGGTAGGTCTTTTTGTTTATTTCACCATTCTAAATATTCAAATTCCGCCGTAATGTCTTAAATTAGACATGTTGACATTACAGACAAATAATTTCTTAGGACATCAATCATTTAAAAAAAATCTAAAATAACATATAAAGCAATAGCATTAAAGGTAAAATACGTAAAATGACAGTTTTTAGAGTATGAAAATTAAAACAACTATTTTTTAATTTTAAAAGTTTGATGAGCTATTTACAATTGTAACAACTTGTTCCCAATATCAGTTTGACCCATAAAATTTTACTCCCATAATAGGTTCCAAAAAAATTGATGAAGAGGTGTGCTGTATATCTCTTATTACATATCTTCTAGAAACTACCCTTCATTGGTGAAGAAGGTTTATAATGATTAACGCCCTCAGGTTGATGAAACTGAGGTGGATGACAAAATTCAATTGCGCAATGGTCCTGTCCATTACTTGAGAGATCCTGTTCCGAAATATTGAATGAAGAATTCGACGTTTAAGGACACCAAGTAAACCTTCTGAAATTCATAGCGACCCACAGAAACTACATTTAAAACTTGATGGAGGATAATTATGGCTTCAAGCTCTTACCCATTAAATTCCCACAGGTTTCAATTCCCTGAACGCTGATAATTGAGAAGATTGAATAGTAGCTAAGGTTAATTCAGATTCACAACAAAAAAGTTATTATACAAACAATTGAAGCAAGGATTCCCCGATTATAAGCATGTCGCATTACAAATTTATCTCTCTCCTCGTCATCCAATGCCATTGATTTATATATATAAGAATCTTACACAAAATCTAGAAAACAAAGAACAAAAAAATGAATCAAGAAGAAGAAGAAGAACCTGAAGCTCTGGGAGATGTGGTAGGAAACAGAGACAACAATCGAGGTTCGGCGTCCCTGGGAGTAGTCGCCGGCGAAGGATGCAAGAAGAACCCCTTCTCTTTGATAGCTCTCTCTTCCGCCTCCGTATCCAAACTCGGACTTCCCTTACCGTCGCCGCATCGGTATCCGGTAGTGGTGGAGCGGTCGAATGGGTCGGGTATGAGCGGCGTGACGGGGCTGAGAACGAGGGAGGGGAAGTCGAGGATGCTGGGGGATAGGATCTCGGGTTTCCGGGGCGAAAACCCGGAATTATTTGGGCCGAAAGCGGGAACGAGAGGGTTGATCTTGAGGTTCTTGAGAGAGTTCCTTCGCTCGTAGAGCTTGAACCCAGATTGCTGCTGCTGTTGCTTCTTGGGCATGGATTTGATCGGCGGGATATGGGTCTTGGAGCCCGAACCCGAATCTGAGCCCATCGGGTTCGGCTTGGAGGAGGCTTGCTTGACGGTGTCGGAGGATCCGGTGAGCATTTGAACTACTTGCTTGAAGGAGGAGGTGTCAGCTTGGACGAAGGTGGTCGGGTACGGGCTGCCGGATTCGGATCTGGTGACGGGTTTGGGAGGCGGGAGTTGTTGGGGTTGAACTCCATTGTTGGTGTTGCCGCTGCCGTGAGTGTTGGGAGAAGGATGGAGAGATGGTGGGTTCGGGTTATTGTTCTCTTGGTGTCTTGGAGATACGGAATCCATGGATGACTGGTTTTTGATAGTTTAGTTCAGAGAGAGAAAGAGAGTCCAGGATGAAGAAGAAGAAGAAGAAGAAGAAGAGACAGACAGAGGTGGAGAACAAGTGTGCGGAGAGAGCAAGGGGATGAGATGAGACTTTGTGACTTTCTCTGGTTTGGTGAGAAATGTTTTCGTAAGGACCTGACCTTCGAGTCTTACTTCGCTGTGGCAATCCCCACGCGATTTATAGGGTGTGCTAATATTTGTTGTGTATGACTAGGAAAGAAAAATGAACACTGTCAAACATGCTAATGTTTTTAAAATAATAATTCTGGATCTTAATTTTTATATATAAAAATATTTTCGCTATTGAAAGTATGCCTTTTATATGATTATTTTTTTTGACTATTTTTGAAACCGATTATTCTAATTAAATGAAAGAAAATTAAATTTAAAAAATTGAGCATACTTATATTTTTCTAAGTTTTTTCTATTAAATTCAGAATACAAGATTAAAAATTTTTAAAGCTTCAAGAATTGAGTTTAGGATCATCAAAGTGCGATAAGGTTTAAGAAAAACATAAAAGGATTAATAAATTAAAATATGAGCCCGTGAATGGTTATAAATTATTCCAAAATATCCTTTCTTGCTCTATTGGTATATGAATCTAGACTTTTTTATATTTATAAATTGAATATATAAAATATATTTGTTAAACCCAATGATAATTAGAAGAAAAAAAAGAGAGAAGGAAGTGAAGGGACGCGCGAAGAAAGGGGGGGATGGGTGAGGAAGAGAAGGGATCCAAATGGTAAAGTAGGAGTGGGGGCACTTGGAATATTAGAGAAGAAGAGTGGGGGGTTGTGGGGGCAGAGAGAGAAAGAAAGCGTCAAAAAGAGTTTAATATTTGGCATTGACTTGCAGAGCACAGACCATCATGACTCTGACTACGCTAATATTTCTCATGCCTTGTTTGGCACGCCCCCTTTTGTCTCTCCCTTTCCATTTATTTCCACCAACTCTTTCCAAAACCACTAATTACCAAACATTTCCCAACTCCAAACCTCTGCATTAATTCATATCACTACTTTGATTTTTTTTCTAAGTAATCTGGTTCATTTAGATTTAATTTAAATTTAAATTTAAATTTTATTTTTATTTTAATAATTGTTTTGTTTTAAAAAATAAAAAATAAGATAAATTTATTTAATAAAAATTAAAAATTTGCCTTCATTATATATTTTACTTTTTTTTTAAGAGAAGTAATGAAAAATATATATTTTGCTGTAACGCCACTTTCCTATTCCAACATATACCATATTTGCTTTTGACATTTTGAATAAATTCAAAAAAATACATATAACTGTTATTTTTATATTTTTATAAAAATGGAAAATTTACAAATATCATATCTTGTAGTTTTATGTCTGAAACAGTACTATCCCGTGCTTTTAGATACATTAATAATGATATATTAAATAAAAAAAAATAGAAAGAGAAAAATAACAGTCGATCTATCAAACAATATTATGGTATCTTCTCTTGTATGAATTTGTTTAATATGCCTCATAAATAATCTTACTGTTCAGTATTCCAAACCTTCAATGAATTTATGGAATAATTTTGCTGGCGTTAGAGCCAAGAGTAAGGTGAAATAGAGATAAAGAAATTTAGCCCAACTACAATGTATTTTATTGTTTAGAATGAATAAAATACAAGAGCTTTTTTTTTTATAAACTTAGGAAAAAAATGAAGTTGTTTGTAACCATCAATATATAATGATATGATATTTTTTATAGATGATGAACAAGCCAGTTCTTGTGATTTAGAGTTTAATTTTTTATAATTAAATATCTTTGTCAATTGTTGTTTGACTCTCTAAAATTATATGAAATTTTTTTATTTATGTGAATCATGTGAACTGGATCATTTTAAATTTATAAAAACATAAGACTTGTAAAATTATCAAAACATGGATATACATACTCTCTGAGGGTTTTCGTAGGAAGTTCCAATTTGACTTTCCTAATGCTACAATAAGAGTACTAAGGGCCCACTATAAGATAAAATCTAATATTATAAAATTTGATAAGATAAAATTTAATAAAATTTTAAAATTATATAATGTTTGGTATAATATTGTACAAGATAATATTATCATCTCATGTATCATGTAATACTGTATAAGATAAAAAATTAAATATTTTGATAATAATACTTTTTACTTAAAAAATATATTATATTTATCTAAATTTATTATTATATTTATGTTTAGAGAGAGAGTAAGGATGAAATGGGGTATATATAGTGCATGGAAGCTTTAGTTGGTTACATTATGTTAAATGGCCAAAAAACAATTGGGGCAAACAAAGTCAGGCTATCTTGTTAATCAGTTTCAACCAACCTTGGGCAATCTTGTGAATTTTTTTTTTTAAAATATTTGTTTTATAAGGACTTATATAAACAATTTATTTTTGTTAAGAATAAAATTTAATTTTTTAAGGACTTATATAAAATTTTTGTTTTTAAGAATCAATTTATAATTTTTATTATATATTAAATAAAAAAAGTGACTTAATTGGCTTTAAAATCAACCTATCCTCGTATGATACTAAACTAACTAGTCCAAATTTAATACTAAACCAATTTAGACGTGGCTCATCCAACTTTATTATTTCTTAAAAAATTATTTTATAGAGACTAATATAAAAACTTTTTTAGTCATAAACTATAATTTTGAGGACTTATATAAAATTTTTATTTTTTAAGGGTAATTTTATAATTTTTAATAAAAATTAAAAAAAATGTCTAATTAACTAAATCCTAACTAGTATTAATTGAACCAAGCCAGGGTCAGGTATTAAGCTTAGAAAAAAAAAAACCTCATACAAAATTGAGCTAAACATTGGATTATACTAATACCCGGTCCATGATTACCTCCATCAAGTTACGTCAAAACTTGACTTAGCTTAGCCAATAAATGGCCAATAAATGTTATTATGGATAAGAGTTAGAATCCAAAATATTGATAAGTTATCATATATCAAAATCTAATCGGATCTAATCCTAACTTCCAAAATTTAATTAAGTTATATATCATTTTGATGTATAAGAGAGTTTAATGTATAAACTTATATAACCTATTACTTACACCAAATAAAGTAATAAGTTTATAATATATTGTATTAGCTTATATTATTAGGCCTTATATGATGAATTAAATAAGCTTTAAAATTTCTTCCATTGCATATAATTGATTGTTATTTAACTTGCTTGTTTTATTTAAATGGAACAACAATTGACAATTATTAGTAAAATCGAGCAACTATAAGGATTGAAATTAATATTCCTATTTAGAGAAGATAAATTCTAAGGTCAATTTACTTTAGGCACAGTAAACTAATCATAAATAAATATGTAAATATGTTATAAATGTAATTTATATTAAATGTTCATTTCTTATTAACTTGATGCCGGCAAATTGAATCTATTTATTTGTTTTTACAATGATAGATATGATAACTATTGAATATTAGAAAGTGAAGTTGAATTAAATCATAATTGATTTTGAGAATTGAAGGGCAATATTTTTAAATGCCTTGCTTTTCCAAAAGTCAGACATATTGATGCTCACATTGAGGATGATACTTTAAACTCCAATTCTAGAATCCTAGGCTAAGAAAGCAGAACAAGAAAATAATAATAATAGAAAAAAGAAAAGAAAGAAAAAGCTAGAGGTGAATCCAATTCTTCATATTATTATACAATTAAAAGGTAGAAGAAAATGGTGGTGGGAAGGGATATGTGAGAAAGGAAGGGACCACTATGTAATTAGTGCAACACTAAGCACATTTTGGAATAAAAAAAGCCCCAAATTTATGTATTGGACAGTGCTAGATGCAGCCACTTATCACGTTTCACAACAATTTTGATTCCATAGAATTGACACAAAATTCTTCAATTGATTCACAAGCTCCTTTCATAACTAACTATTGCAACTCCAAGTGTAAGGCTTTTAAAATCTTGTTATGGATTTTTTAATTTAAAAAATAATCTTTATATACTTATTTATATAATTGGCTTTATTTATCAATACTTACTTCACAGAAAAAAAAAAAAAAAGAGGATGGGCTAAATTAGTAACAACCATGTATACTTGCCAAAAGGTTAAACCAATTAAAACAGAAAGTTTATACAAAGTTACTAGCTCTTCTTCTATAATGATAAAATACGTGAGTAATTTGTACATAAGAAATCTCAAATTCAATCTTCCTGTGTCATATAAAAACAGAAAAGAGAGAAAGTTACCCGTTTAAAAAAAAAATTGCCTACATGCTACTGTAAAAAGTTAAAAACACATCAAATTAGCAAGGATTTTTATTTTTCAACTTTTTTTTTTTTTCTGGGGGTCAAAATTTTACTTTTCAACTAGGAGACTGGAAATGGTAAGGCCAATGTGGCCTCAGTTCTGAAAACTAACTGGAAAGTTCACGGTATCCGAAAAAAAAAAATTAATTAACTTTCGAAGATTAGTAATTCCATTTTCTCATCATCTTAAATTAAAGAAAAAAAAGAAAGAAAATAATTCATAAATATTAGAAACTAATGGGGCATATATCCATAAGTTTATTGCTTCATTAATCCAATGAGCCATGCAATCACAACTCCCCATGTTAATTGTTGACATCTTCAACTTAGGCCTGAGGCCACCATGACCTCTTAAAGTCAGATATTAAGCAAGCTGTGGCTCAGTATTAAAGTAAAGCCCATGGTTTTATGCTTTGGGCCACAATTATTCTTACAGGGCCCCGACACTGATTTTGAAAAGGAGTCATCTGGGCTTTGGAATTTGTTACTTTGTTGTTTCCATTCATTATTCTAAACCAAGCCCATTCATCTGGTTTTAAGCATTCACTGACTTTGTCTCTGTCTTCGTAACTTCTGTAAGCATAATTTGCTTTCAAAACAATCAAATTCAACTCTTTTTCTATCAGTGGAAGAGGCTGCAATATGAGGTTTCACAAGTCGCAAATCTAGATTCTCTCTGCAATATGTGTACCGAGTCCATGAATCTTTATTTTGTTTACACATTTCTAAATTAATCAAGTTGATTCTTTCTTCTTTTTTTTTTGGTGTCTCAAACCAAACAGCCTCTTCAATTTCAAAGTCATCAACTTTTTGAATGCTGACACCAATGACAAACATTTTATTAGATAAACTGTTCATCAACTCTTTTCATTATATCTATTTTTGATGTATTTATACACTTTTTTTAAGAGATGTTTCAATTCTAGGACTTTCTTCTTCATTTTTTAAATTTATACGCTTCTTATCTAAAATCAAAAGATATGTTACACAAATCTTTCATTGTAGTAAAGAATAAGCTATAATTACACTTGTTTTGATCAAAATATTTTTATATATGTTATTTATATAATATAACAAATATTAAACATGTATTTGATCAATATAAAAATAATCAATTTTAAAAATTTAGAATAAATTAAATGTATAATTTTTAACAAAACCAATAATATTAAATTAATTTTTTTTATAAATTATATTTTTAATAAAAGAAACTGATATTATTTCTAAGAATATGTTGGTTAAATTTTAATTTTAGTGTATATTTTTAAAATTAGAAAATTTATATAATTTAAGCATATCAAGAGAAAAGTGTAATTAATTCTTATTGATAATTGATTTAATTTTTTAAGATTAAATTGACTTAAAAAAATATCTCTTCTTGATAGAAATTTCCAGAGTCCTTGATGAATCCTATAGGTTGGTGTGCAAAATATGATTAGAGAGAAGGAGGGAGGGATCCAAAGCACCAAAGAATATCGCCAATGTAGGCCAAGATGATCCCTCTGAGACCCACTTATCAAATTATTACTCCACATTTCAATTTCATGACCCTTTTGTCTTTAGGAATCCAATTATAGCAATGTACCATACTCATATTCCTGCTTTTTTTTTTTCTTTTTGGGAACAATAAAGACATGTCTCTGCCTGACTATAATCCAAATCATCATAACTTCAGATCCGTGGCAAAAGTAGATTTATAGTGATTTTGAAAACAAATTGCTCAAATGGAATCATGGAATACAGAAATCATTAATTTTCTACATATTTTACCATGTAAAATTAGTAAGAATCAATTATTTAATAATGCTGCCACAAGCTTTGAGAAACATCCTAATTAAGAGCAATTCTTACGTACACCCGGTGCGCCACGTCATTTGTATACTCTACGACTCAGATTTACTCTGCACGTGGACCCTACCTGTATTGCACATGGACTCCACTTGTACAAACTCAATTTTAACCATTTATTTCCTTAGGTGCACCATGCTCCAGGTGCACCTAAGAAAATTTCCTTAATTAATTTTCTTGAGTTGACTAATCAATGTTGAATGCCACCATAGACGTAAACAATTAAATTATCATGACTTGGGATTCGTATAAATAAAATATCATAGCAGTTAAAAATGTCATAATTAATGTTGAAAGCGTGATTAAAGTTAGTAAATACACCATGGGGTTTCAAAATTAAGGTAAATCTCAAATTACCCAAAATCTTCCATTATTATATTCTTAAAAGTCAGTATACACATTGATAGCACAAGACAATGCCGACAAAAAGATCCTGATATTCGGTTATAAAATTTAGTATGGGGATTATAATAGTAAGAATGCATAGCACCCGTCTGATATATAGAAAATTAAGAATGAAAATAAAATAAAATAAAATAAATTTATAGGTACAAAATGATCTTTATCTTTTATTTTTCAAAAAATTTTAAAAATAAATAAATATAGTTGAGTAATAGTTACAAGTATCTAATTGATATTATTCTAAATTTTCTACTTACCTGTTCAGGTACCCTTTGATAACCAAATGGGGCATAGGTACATTTGAACGGATGATAGGGAATACAATGGGGTCGAATGAAATAATTAAAACGAGGTGGGTCATTATTTAAAAGTTTTTTTAAGAAAAGAGTAGACTGGTAAGGGATAATCTCCAAGTCCATTGATTGCCATCCAAAACCTCATTCTTAGTGTCCCTTTAAATTGGGGGGGTCAAAGATGGAATAAAATGAATAAATGGTACAATTATAATTATATTCTTTTTAGTTAAAAACTTTTTTAAAATTACATTTTAATTATAAGAATAATACTAAAAAATAATTTATAAATCATTTCATTTCATTAATATCTTATTGTATTTTTTCGTTAAACTCTTAAACAATAAAATGATAGATAACTTATAATTACATGCTATTCAATTATTTATCATTTCATTTGATGCTCCCGTAAACCATCAAACCTAACCTAGAATTTATATTTGCCCAACCCACCCCCAAGAATTGATTAATTATGCCAGAGAAAAAATAGGTTTTAATTAGTTCGGTAACAACAGAAGCATTTAACACATGGTAAATCAAATATTAGAGATAGCTGAGTGGAAATTATCTGTCATGTCCATGGATCTCATGTGTTCATAAGCGTGTTCATCTACTAATATAAACTGAGTTTATCTAAAAGTTATAAAGAAATAAAAAAAACTTTTCCTCCCTACTGAATACTTTTTTTTTTTTCAAGTTGATTTGTTTTGGAGTCACTTTCCAGCTATATTGTCCATTGCATCCAGAAACACTCAAATTGATTATAAAAAATCTAGATATAATGATTATGCCTTCAACTAGAAAAGAAAAATAAAGAAATACATATTACAAGTTAATTACATGAAACATCCTGTTATTATTAATTTTTTTTTAGAAAAAAACGTTAGCTTTAGGCATGGAGTAAAATATACTTTCCCCTCCAAAAAAAAAAAAAAGCATAGCTGGAAATTGCTCTATTAAGTTGCATCAATTTAAAATTCTAGAATCAAGAAATTAGGCAGGCCTATTCCCCAAAAAGGGGGAGGAATGCCGGAATAAAATTAGAGTCATAATCAAGAAACTATAAATTATTCAACAAGAGTACAATCTATAATTCTATCAACCTTATTGTGTGATTCAAGCACATACAGAACTGCACCAATACAACTTTCGGGGCATAATCAAACACAAAATCTAATCCCACAAAACACTAGAAAATGGAAACACCAAAGCCAAAAGGCAACATTACAGTAACAGTAGTTCATCTTCACAAGTAGACATTAATCTTTGCTTCTTAGTAATGTGGACATTTGGGCTCAAAAGCAAAAGGTCCAACAGTGTAGAGAACGAAAGGAAGCTTGTTGGACAGAAATGGCTTCTCTGGTCTAAGGCTAGCCCCAACGATGCCATCGTGGAGATTAGAGGGCTTCTGACACGTGGCAGAGGGTGAAGAGACCAAAAACACCTTGCACTTGTGAGCTCCGTAGGTTGTGATGGTCTTCGGAGCTTCCAGGTAGAAGTAGCCATTCTTGTCGGTCTTCGCCGTTCCCTCCAAAAGGTACTTGGTGTTGTTGCATTGCAGCTTCACAACGGCTCCTGCAATTTCAAAACGTCACGGTTAGTGAGTTGTCGTTTAGCAGATGAATAGTGCGCGCTACGCAACGTTACAGTAGTACAGTTCCTACAATCAGTGTCCTTCCTTGTCCCACTTTCCCAAGAGAGATGCAGCTTTTTTTTTTTTGGGCCAAAGATGCAGCTTTAAGAAAAGGAAATAGCTACTTTATTTTGTGGGTAAGCTGGAAATGGCAACTTAGCCTGCACCAATGTGCTGTGTCTTTGGCTACCACTTCTCTCTTTTACTGTCGAACTGTGCCCTTCTTTATAGATACATACAAAAAGCTACGGTCTAACAATGGTCAAAGCTAGTTTTGCTTTAATTAATTTCTGGGTAAATCTCGCTTACTGATCTGTTTGAGTTTTACCCACATAACATAGTGAAAAAGTGATAATAAAAATTATAAATCTAAGTACATGCCAGCAGATAATATTTGCCTACAAGGGAAAGAAAAAATAAAAAGATGAATCTATAAACTATAATGCAGTAGATGGCGGATTTATTTGTTCATCCGTTTTTTCTTTCCCTTAGGTTTGAGTATAAATTGAAGATATTTATGTATGTAGGGACGGAGTAACTAAACTAGGATAATAAACAGAGAAATGCAGGTTTGTTGGCGCACATAAAGCTTGCTTTTTTGGGTAAAACTTATCTTGTGGATTAAATGGTGGCAGAGCTGGAAATGGAGTTTGCAGGGACAAAAATTAATAGTGTAAATTAAAGATAAAAAATAAGAGTTTTTGGCAGCAAGGGAGAAGATTTTTAAGAAGCGAAAAAGAAAAAAGCAAGAAAGGGAATTACCAAGAGAAGGAGTGGCTCCCAAGAGGGTGTCAACACCAGCGTACTTGCAGGACTTGCAATAAACGACACCTTGGACAGCGACGAAGCTTCTAGGCAAGGGATGCACAGGAGGGACATGAGGAGGGTAATAATGATGGGTGGGGGGCTTCACCGGAGCCGGAGTAGGAGGGTAAGGGTGGGTGGGGGCTTCACCGGAGCCGGAGTAGGAGGGTAAGCGTGGGTGGGGGCTTCACCGGAGCCGGAGTAGGAGGGTAATGGTGGGTGGGGGGCTTCACTGGAGCAGGAGTAGGAGGGTAAAGTTGGTGGGTGGGAGGTTTCAGTGGAGCAGGAGGGTAATGAGGGTGGGTGGGAGGTTTCACTGGAGCGGGAGCAGGAGCAGGAGGGTAATGGTGAGTGGGAGGTTTCAGAGGAGGGTAATGGTGGGAGGGAGGGGGTTGAACTGTAGGAGTAGGAGGGTAATGGGGGTGAGTAGGGGGCTTAACTACAGGGGATGGGGTAGGAGTGGGAGGGTAATGGTGCGCAGGAGTGGGAGCCGTAGCTGGATGGTGATGGGGGCGGTGGCGGTGGTGGTGGTGGTGGTGGGGGGCCGGAGCCGGCGCCGGAGTGGGAGTGACTGTGGGAGGGTGAGGGTGAGGGTGAGGGTAGGGGAGAGGGTGAGGAGGTGGGGAGGCGATTGGGTAGTGAGGAGAAGGGGGAGGAAGAGTCTCAAGCTCTTCACTGAACACAGTAAAGAAAGAGGTGAGACTGAGAAGAAGCACAAGAAGCTGCATTAATGCCATTGCTGTGCCCTCTCACAGGAAGAAAGCAGAGCTTCAAGGGAGAGAGGGAGAGAGAAGGGGAGGGAAAGAATGGGAGGGATGTTGGTAAAGCGTGGATTTTGGTGCTAATTTATAGCATCTAAACACCTCCACCTCACCCAAAAAAAAAAAAGAGTAAATTACGTCTCTCACTAAATTATAATTGATACTTCTTTTAATTTAAAAATTACATAGATTTTTTTAATATCTCAGTATATATTATCAAAATTTTCTTTTAATTTATTTTTTATCAACAAAATTAATTTTTTACATAATATAAAACTGTTATTTTATTTTTCATATAACCACAAAAATAATCAATTTAATATTAATTTTTAATATAATATTATAATTTTATTTGTAATATAATAATAAAAACACATAAGTAATTTTATTGTTAAAAGAAATGCAAACTTAACCTCATTTATCAAAAATAAATTGAAAGGAAATTGAATATAATTTTTAAAATAAGAAGAATATCAAGTATGATTTAATTAAATATAAAAAAAATTAAACTTGTTGCACCTTTTGTTGACTAGGAAAAAAAATTAAAAAATTACTTTCAATTCTCTGCAAATTATTTTATTAAATTTAGTTTTTAATCATTAATTAAACTCCGTTAAGTTTGGCATTTGACATCTACAACAATAGACTAATGAAGACGGGATAACAAATAATATTATAAATATTTTTATAATTAAAAAATATATAAAAGACTAAATTAAAAAAATAAAATTTTGGTAAAGAAAATTTTCGTGTGTCTCTTTTTGTAAAAGGCTAAGGAAGGTGGTAGCTAGGGAAAACGTGATCTCAGACGTAAATCATGGTGAGGTTGAAGACTAGAAGTGTGCTCTGGGAACAATTTTTGCGTAATTCGTAAGAGTGCTTATATTCAAGCAGGCTACTAGTACTAGCACATGAAGAAAGTCGTTGGATTTTTATTTTTTTATTTTTTGTAAAATAAAGAAACATTGATTTTCTGTGATTATATGTATTAAAAAAAATTAAACCCTAATGCTAAACACACAATTTACAAATTTCTGGATGGGGGAATAGTGTTTAGTAAGATGGGAAATTCAGTGTCTTAATTTCAAATCATTTACACGGGGCTGATGTTTTCTCCAATTTTTTTAAAATATAAAATGATACTTATTTGAAAACTACTCTGTATTTTCAAAAATAAAAGCTACATAGTTTTTTATTAATACTCATTAAGGTGGACTTTAAACATATAATTTGGGGTTAAAAAAAAAAAAAAAGAAGAAGCAGGCGAATGGCAGAAAAAGTTGCACATGCAGAGGTGCCTAAAAACCCCAATATTTGGAATTTTGCACTTCTCGCTAGGCGTGAAGAAGTTTCCGAGGTCTTCGGTAATAGCACCCTTTTACTTTTACTTTTATATATGTACACTGTTTTTTAAAAATATTCCATACGTAATTTAATATATTGTTTAATGCAATAAAAATAGTAACAAATAATTAGGGATATTTGTATGTTACAACTCACAAGGTGCCATTTTTAACTTTTTACGGGATGAATGAATCACAAGGTTGAAATTAGGGTAATCCTTTTATTTTTTTAATGAAAATATTAGGGTAACGCTTTAGATAGCTTAACATTTCAAGAAATTTAATTATTTTTTGAGATGATTCAGAAATTAAAATTTGTAACTATTAAATGAACTTCAATATTTTAAATTTATTTTTCAATTATTAAATGACAATCTTAAAAGTGGTCCAAAGATTAAAAGAAAATTACTCTGTAATATTACCCTCTATAGGCAATTAAGCATTGATGCGGATTGTTTATTTTTATTTTTTATTTTTTTGATGCGAAGATCGGAAATGGACGATAATATAACGACAAAATTATTGGACCACAAACACAACGGTATTTGACCTAATTGTTGAAACACTAGTTATTGTTATCGGTGGAAAAGGTGACAATTTTTTTGGAAAGTAACCGTTGCAATAGCGCAAAAATGAAAGTTCAATTTTACCCCAAAAAGAAAAAAAAAAAAGAAATCTGACCAAAAGGAAAAAAAAAATTCCATTTTCCAACTCTGGGAAAGTAAAAAGGCCCCAAAAAAATTATGGTGATAGGAAAAAACACAAACACAAAATAGTAATACCATACTTATTAACGGGACCGAGGAGAAATGAAACAAAGTAGAAAAAATTCTCTCTTTCTCTCTAGAGGGAATTAAAATGGAAAAATTTGAGGTATAACTTTTAAGTTTTTGCTACAATTTTCTTAATAAGGATAACGTAAATAAAGTTTTTCATAATTTAATATTATATTATTGGATTTTTTTAAAAAATTCATATCATAATTTTATTTAAAAAAACTTAATAAGAATACCTAAAGAATTTTATCTACATCTAGCCCATTTAGAATTAGCCTGATTTGTGATTAGTCAACTGAAAAATATCAATTGATTATAAATATAATAATTAATAGAACAATGTTAAGTTGTTAATCTCTGTGCAGTATAAACAAATTTTTTTGATAATTTCTTTCTTTTTTCTGGTAACTTTTTTAGGAAAAAATTATATATAAGATAATAAATTATAGCCCTATTACAATTTTAATACATAAAAAGAATGAAAATATATATAAGACCCAATTCTTATCTTTATACTTATTTTCTCTTTTTTTTTTTTTTAAACTTCTTTCTGATTGCAATTAATTTGTAACTATTGAAAATTCAGACTCTATGTAAGCAAATGCCAAGTTTTGCACAACAAACATTAATATAATCCCTACGTACGATGAAATTAACGAAAATTAATTTAAAACATGAAGCAGATCTATGGCTAATTATAAAAATGCAGGTATTACTAATGTATTAAGGATTTGTGAACTGGTCTGTATTAAAAAAAAAAATTGGCTTGACCTAGGGCAGCACTTAATGGATCTGATGATTAGATGCGACGCAATAGGAGCATTGGAATTTATGCATTACGAATTAAAACTTGCTAGGCACTCCAATCTACACTTGACAACGGAATTTTCCATGCATCCCATCTGCTTTACCACTTGTTGACAACTGTGATTGCGTATTTGCATGTTTCAACTCATCATATATATATATATATATATATATATATATTTGCTCATTGACTGATCATATAGAGACTTAAAAAGAGTTTTGATTAGTGATATATCTATTTTATTTTTGTCATTTCCCTTTCACATGTTTGCTTGGAAAAAATGAACTAACAATGAGTTATATATGGCTTGCCTGATCATAATCTCTGAAACTAATAATAAAGAGATATATAAGTAAACTTTTGTGTAAGACTTTTATATCCTCCATTTATAGCATTAAATAATAGAAAAAGTAGGTCACCGACACGTGGTCAAGTGATCTTTCGATGGGAAATGTTCTTCTAAACAAATCGATATGTACTGAACTCATACTTCTTATGAATGTTAACTAAAAATAATTTATAGGGAAAAAATATATTTATACATGGATGAAATTAAATATGGAGTATTTACAAAGAAGAAAGTATTCGGTTATGAGAGAAAAAGAAATAAAACATTGGGTCAAACTTTCTTTTTTTTTAATGTCAAAGTAATAGTTATGTATAGTTAACGACTTCCTTAAAATAGGAGTAGAAGAATGGAACTTAGCTGGGCACATAATACGTATTACTCACGTATGATGTTTCGCTTCAATTTGGCTATTTTATTTCATTTTTTTCTTTTCAAGAGCTTCCTTTTCAATTTTGTTCTAAAAAGTTTGTCAATCTTTCTCTTTTATTTATATAGTTAACGATTTGCTTACAAAATGCTAAGATGGGCTTTGATTTATAGTAATGATGGGCATATATTTATTTTTCCAAATTTCACTGGCTATCTTCCTCTGCCAGCGCAGTGAATAAAAATAGATATTAAGTTTTTTTAATAAAAGCATACCATGAAATTTTTTTTTTAAAAGAATCAATTATATAGCACCAAGCTTAAGAAAAATCGACATATTTGATTAAGAAGATCTTATAACAGTATATTAAAAATGATATTCAAATTTTAATTAAAATAAATAATGTGCAAAGCTTCTTCTTAGCCCTGCAAGAAATTCATCCAGATAATTTACATTCAAGTTCTTTGTGAAAATTTACGAAGTTGATATAGGAAAATATTTTCTTTTAAAATCATATATATATGGGAAGAATATATTGTCATTGTTTATTATTACACAATATTGTAACTAACTTGTTTATGGATTTTACTTTTTTTAAAAATATTTTTCCAAATTTTTTATTACTTTATTTTTATTTGAACTAGATGTGAGGTCATGTAATTGACATAGAACTTATGCAATTACATGATACTCACATCTAATTGTTTAAAAGAAATTAAAGAAAAATTATAGTTTACTTTTTTGAATTTAGCCCTACTTATAACTGTAATATATTTTAAAATGTAACTAAACACTTTCACAAATTAAGGTTTAATTATAACTTGAGTACATTAGCTTTAAAATGTAATAAAAATCATCACATGTTCTTTGGAAAAAAGTTGTTTATGTATATTAACTCTCGATCTTACTAAATATTAATTAGGTTGAAGTAGACTAGATTTATTAAAATTATAATAATTATGCCTTAGTTTCGATGAACATTTTTTAATATTTTAAAATGGATGTACTAAAATTGTGATTAAACTAGCTGAGTAGGACCAAATATATTGAAACTACTATGATAAAAAAATAAATAAATAAAATAATTTATTTAAGATTTCAATGTGAATGGTGAATTACACCACATAATAGATAGGAATAATTCAATGAATTTAACAAATATTTAAATATATTGAATTTGTAAAATACAGATAAATAAAATGAATATTACAACATTAAATATACTTGTTAGTGACTTTTTACCTATCAATAATAATTTGTTGAGTTTACCCAACCTTCATGAAGAGATAAAATATTTCCATTGGATTCTGCTAAATGCTCATGTTGCAGGAGAATATGGACCCCATTCGTCTATTTTCA
This sequence comes from Erythrophleum fordii, assembly GCA_032878935.1. Lineage (NCBI taxonomy): Eukaryota > Viridiplantae > Streptophyta > Magnoliopsida > Fabales > Fabaceae > Erythrophleum > Erythrophleum fordii. Next base: position 12,690,489 of record JAVQMF010000037.1, on the reverse strand, counting down.
GCTTGTGGCCGTTATGATCTTTCACTTCATTCACTCTTTGAGGTTTCTGCTGACGCCAACCGACAAGCCATTTTTTGAACTTTGGGCTTTTTACTCTCTTTTAAATCGGCATGTCCGATTAAAAATATTTATATTAAAGATTTTAAATTTTAAAAATTAAAATTTTAATTCAAAATTCTAAATCATAATTTTTCATGTAATTAAAAGTTTTAATCGTAAAACCTTTTAAAATAATTTTAAAATTCAAGCCCCTTCGTTATACTGTAATTTGCCCTTTAAATTATTACATTTCATCATTGTACCCTCTCAACATTTCAAATTGCTTTTCTCTTTTTCACAAAACAGAACTGTGGCCACAATCCCAGTCATTGCCCTTTGGCATCCATTAAAGCGTAACTGTAAAAACACAAAAAGATTTTGACCCCACCTCCCATAAATCAATTCCTTATCCACAATTATCTGAACCCCAAGTACTCTTTAATGTGGGGCTTTACCAACCAGAATTTAGAGACATCACTTCCCTACTCGCACGTAGATGGTATAGAACAAGCATTTTTCCAAAGCCAAAATCCGTGTTCTGATCTTAAAAATTAAATATGATCACCCACACAAGTATTGTTAAAAGGACTATATATATATATATATATATATATTATCAAATTCTCTAATAAAATTATACATTTGTTAGATTTTAATTAAAAAATTTAATAAAAATATAAAAAAAATGACAAATTTTTATCTTGATGAAATGTACGTCTTGTTAACTAATGTGATTGTCGGAAAGGCAAACTTGAGATGACACATTCAATTTTGAAGAAAATAAAAAAATAATTATGTAGTTCCAATCAAACCTTCTTTTTTTTTTTTTTCTTTTTGGGGCCAAGAGTTTTAATCAAAACCTACGTTGATTGTCAAATCTACAATTTTGAACGTTCAGTAGGCTTTATAGAGTTTCCTAACCTATTTAAATTAGAACTGACAAATTTTCAAACTCAAACTACCAAATTTCGTCTTTGCGTCAAACCTAGCAGAAAATCCTGAAACATCGCTGCTCACTAGTTTCTCCCGTTAAAACACCATATAACAGAGATAACTCAATTTATAACATTTAAATTGAATTAATTATAAGTAAATATGTTACCATATTAGGTATAGGTATACTTCTCTGCAAATTGGCCTATGACTTGTTCATATATTTATTTATAATTAAATTGACTAACATAATTTTAAAACACCTACGTAACTAAAAATTTTGAACAATCCCACTAGTTGCCATACATCTACTTAAAATCGGCATAAAACACTCTAAACATATAGATATGCAAAGTATAAATCTAAGAAAATCATAGAATCTTACATGCCCAATTCCTAATTTGATTCCTCCTGTGAGTGGGGTATTTATTTATACTTAGACAACGTTTTTCGACTGTTGGAAAGTGGTCACTAGTTTGCATAAAATAACTAGCCGTTACATCTTTAAAGAAATTTCCCTTGCTAAGAAAACAAGCAAAGATTGCCAATTGAGTCAATCCCAACACATTCTAATCGAATTGAATTGGTCCAATCAAATTAATTTCTCAAAATAGAATTTGAGCTGAGCTCCCATTCTATTCTAGTTGGCTGAAATAAAATGTTGAAATGCTTCTTCAGTTGTACTTCAAAGCATATTTGAGCACAAAAGCATCAATATTGGTGTTAAATTAACCCTAGAAGCATGATGGATTAACAGAACCCAATTTGGCTCATATAATTTCATGAAATACTGTTCTTGAGATCATATAAATAGCTGTAGCATCTCACTCAAACTCACAAGCCTAGGCTTTTTTCATTTTATTGGTCCACGAGAAAATCTGGAAACTAAACTGCAAAATTTTTACCAAACAAATGCGGGGAAAAGTTAAACCAATTCTATGCGAATCTGCTTCCAACTGAATGACTGTAACGCTTGAATACATTGGACCTCCAATCACCCATAAAATCACACGTTACCTTACCTATTAGCAAACTAACACATGCAACTCAATCAACATTCATTTTTTCTTTTTGGTAGAAACTTATTTATAATCTTTCTTTATACTAGAATAAGCAACTAAAACAAGGCAGAAACCAGAAAGTGCCAATGTCTCACACCAATAAAAACCTCAGTGCGATTTTTGTCTAATGCTTCATAAAGAAGACCGATTAAACTATTCCGACAGATAGATGGAGGAATGCAAGAAGGCTATACCACTAGTTTAATGAATACGAATACAAAACAATATAATATTACTTAACTTTCACTAAAACGTAATGTGCAATTTTTTTTTTTTGGTTATCAACGCTCGGGGACTTCCAATGTCAATAGTGATCAGAAAAGAACAACGTAACTAATTCAACCGGCGTCAAGTGTCAACTTACAAACATAGTGTGAACGTCTATCTAAGCATTTCCAAGTTTTCTAATTAACCCACATCAAATAATTAATTATAAAGTGAAAAGTCATTTGCAAATTAAATTATATTTGATATGGCTTTATGAAAGGGCACAAAATTACCAATATTTAAATAACTTAAACAATAAACCTAAAACAGTTTCCTTGGTCCTCCTCCAATACTCCCATTTTCGACTTCTCTTCGTTCATTTAGTTTTCTCCACCGCCGAAATCTCTACCAATCACTACAAACTCAAAATAAAGCTAGAATAAAACTGTAAGTATAATTTGCAGAAGCACTCACTATCGTTAAACTGTCAAGTAAATGAACAAAAGGAGTATCAAGTCCGACACCCGTAAGGCTCCATCTATGGAGTATCCATGCTTCTTCATGCCTAATAAACTAAATAGCTTAAAAATTGTCTAGTCCAACCTATTTGCGTGGCAGTTTGTCCCTTGGGCCTTCACCCTATAATTCACTAACACAACCACATAGAAGAGTGAGGGAGCAATGAAGAGAATCTCCTCTTCAGACCTGGATGCTGAGTGATGTAGGAAACCAGGATATTTTAAGTAATTCTTTGTCATGCATATCATAAGTAGCTGTAACTTAATTGTCTCTCAACTGTTCATTTGTTTAATTTCATCTCATGCATCATGTGTGTTATTGAAACATTTTACATTTTTGCATGTCCACTAATCTATAAAGATAAGAAACAACTAGAAGATAATCAAGAAATCTGCTAGGTGAAGTTCATTGAGCCTGATAGTCATTTAGGCTGGGGGGAGAAAAAGAAAGAACGCAAATAGGTACTCTAGATGTTAAATACTGTCATCCACATCCATAACTTGTAGAGATTCAAACAAAAATATCTATGGATAGTGCAAACAAGAATGAGATAAAAGCCTCAAAAGTTATGACACATGCCCTTTGGAGCTCTGATCATGAAGAAACCCTTCATACCAATCCCTGCCTCATCAAGTTGAGCAAGTCATTTCCACCCACCTTCAATTGAATTGTCCACTAACAAAATTTTCCAAAAATCAACAGTACATCAACAAAAGATGAATTAGAGTATCAAGAACTTGTGATCATTTATAGGAGAAAATGGGGATTAAATTAAAAGAATGAATAAATTAATCCAAATTCTTTTGGTATTAGGGCCAAGATACCTACATTCCAAACTTTACTGAAGTTTGCAAGTCACATCAATACATGCAAAGCCTAATGCGTCCTAAGGTTTAACACTAAGGGCACGTTTGACTCACTACAAAGTGAATGTAATATATTTATATAATTTGTGTAATATCTATAATATCCCGCATTTATTATTTTATCTATCAGATCATCATTTTAACCATCAAATATTTTTTTAAAAGTTGGGGCATAAAAGTAATTTTTTACCTTACCTACTCATTTTTTATATTCTCTTTCCCTTTATATCATCCCACCAAATAGGCCCTATACCATTACATGACCCCCCCACCAAAAAATAAATAAATAAATAAGATCAACAGAATACAAATACCACTATAACAAGCAAAAAATTCTCTTAAATAAGGATAGGTAGAACCATAAAGTATTCAGAATTGCATAAACTAGGAACAACATTCACGATTGTGAAGGGATATAAACGTGTATACTAATAAATTTTTTGGCCAAAAGGCAAGGGCTCCTCCAACTTATGACTTGTGCAATTTACCCCCCTTAATTCTAAAATTTGACAATCAGGCCCCAAGGCTCATGAATTTGTGCAACTTAACCCTTTTGTCAGTAAATCCATCCAAAAACCTCAATGAAGCCAATCCACATAGGTTAAAGTCATGCCACATCATCTTTGACCAGCTTATGTGGCATATAGATTAGACCAAACTACCCTTATTTAAAAGGAAAAAAAACCTCAAATTCCCCCTCTTTTTAAACTGAGCAAAATTCAGGATGAAATATATTGTTGTCCACAGTCAATATTAGTCTTGCATAAAAAAACAAAGCAATCGAAGAGTCTAACACCCACATGAACGATTAGGAGTAAGAAATTTTCTCTATTTTGGGTAAGCACAGAAACACCTAAATCATCCAACTTGACTTCGCAGATGGCTTCGAAGAGCTGACCTCCCATGGCATTGCAACGGAGTTGAAAGTGACCACCTAGGATTTCACATAATAGCAAAGGGATAAGCTTGAGTTAGAGATTTCATCAGAGTGTGAATTGAAAACATCAGGGATACTTAATTATTGAAATGGGTTCTGTAAACATAAAGGAGAAGTGCATGACTGGAGAGCATGAATTGGTCAAAGTCAGAGGGATTCTGGTGGGTGTAGGCTTAGAACAGATCACTGTACGAATACATGATGACAATTTATCGTCATTGGAGGAACAAGGAGTCCTTTATTCTGAATATTGTGAATTGTGGGTTTTTATTGCAACAATCATTCACTTCCATTTGGGTTTCATACGTTTTCTCAAAACGTTGCCAGAACAAAGCAAAGCTAAACAAGAATAGCAATATAATAATAAAATAAAAATGCATTGTACGGTACTTATCCAATTGCATTAAATTTATGATAAGAAATCTGTACACAATTTCAAAGAGGTGCATCACTCTGGGTAACAGATCGTCATGCAAGGGATTGGATCATAGAACCAAAGCTAAGAAGGGATCATCCTGAATTTTGCTCAGTTTGTCACATAGTTCTGCTTGAACCTTAGGTTTTGTGCACCACAGGAGAAAATGGCACAATATCGGATGGGCAAAATTGAGGGAATTTGGGGTTTTATCAAAATAAAGGCTATTTTGGTCCATTCTATATGCCATGTAAGCTGGTTAAAGATGATGAGGCATAACTTTATCTTATGTGGAAGGGCACTTCCATGGTACATTTGGTACCAAGGAGTCCACATTCCCATCACTAGCATCTCCCCCCCCCCCCCCCCCCAAAAAAAAAAAAGAGTAAGAAATATCTATTATGCTATCGTTGTCATTACCTTTTTATTATTCTTTTTTAAATAAGAACACTCTCCATCTCATGTACCCACTTTTTTTCCTTTCTTCCTATTTCCTCAATCTCTTTTCCTGCCTATCAAAAACAACCTTAGGGTTTTGGATGGATTTACTAATGGAAGGGTTACAAGATTTAGAGTCAACGGGCGTGAATTGCACAGGTTCCTAAGGTGGAGGAGTTACGTACATTTTGGCCTAAGATGGAGGGGTTACGTAGAGGTTCCTAAGGTGGAGGGATTACTTACATTTTGGCCTAAATTGTAAACTTTTAGTGCTTCTGTCAACAAATTACCAAGTTAGTTTATTTACCTTTTCAAGCTTGACCACCAATCTGCTTATCTTCCAAATCATTTGTTGTAGCAGTTGCCTCCCCACTATCGGCAGCACCCTCTGTTGGGGGTTGAACTTGTTCTTCTTCAGGTAGTGGCTCCTCCACATAGTCATTTTCAAATGCATCAACTGGAACCTCATAGATCCTAACTTGGGGTTTAGAGGGATCCTTCACCAGAACATACTTCCCCTCATTCAATTTCATGCACAAGTCCACAATAGACTTCACAATTCCCCACATATTAGCTGTGTTTAAGTTAATTTGTGCCGCAAAGTCCTTGGGCTTATATCCAACCACAGCCAAAATTACATGATTACAAGGATCACGGGGATGAACCCGTGATACATATCCCAACTTCATCATATCTGCCCTTGCCAACAGAGCTTGGGCCGTCCATTTAGCCCACTTATTTGCATTATTCTTAAGCTCTGTGGCCAAGACCGCTCCCCTCTGTGTCTCCAACTTCTGCCTCCAATCGACGCCTGAATATTTGGGATCAAATTCATTTAATGCATTCAAAGTAAGGAAGGACCGTTGGTTGTTCAAATCAACGACACTGTGAACTTCGCACCTTGCAACAAGATACATTTCATCATCAAGCTTCCACCTCCTATACCGATATGCCGCAGAAGCAACCTCTTCACCCTCATTTGCAAAAGGATTTGGCTCATCAAACGTCATCTTAGCCCCATCTCTAACCAAAACTTGTTGCGAGAAATTCTGGTTAATATATGCTGCCTCAACACTCAATGAATGGGCTGAGTTAATATCATCCTTTGCCTCAGGCAATGGCTCCTGTGAGGTCTCGTGCACCGAAAGCAAATCTAACTGCGACCCATCTCTCTTGTCGAAGAATAACTTGTTCCCAACTCGCTGAACAACAATATCCCATGAGTAAACAGACCTAGGCGCACACATAAGCGTTGAAAGAATTGTATCAGTAGCAAAAACCGTTGCTTTATCCTCGTTAGCAAGCCTCCGAATTACAGGATCATCAGTGGTAGTGACCTTGAAGAAGTTCCTGTTCTTAAACCTTTCAAGACGACGTTCGTTCTTCGGGGTAATTCGATCATAAGACCTATCGTAATACTCGAGCCCACCACAGAGTAGAAGGTCTTCGGGTTCAGCTACGTTGAAGGAGAGCTTGGAGAAGGTTGAGAATGGAATCTGCTCCAGCATATTCCACTCGGGCTGAATATCCACAGAAGATTTGAAAACGGCAGCTTCGCGACGGGTATTATGGGCGTTGGATCTGTTGAGATTGTAGAGACGGTCACGGCGTGCCCTCTCCTTCTCGGCCTCGCGTTTTCGAGCCTCGACCTCTTCGTCACGGCGCTGAGGGAGCTGGCGTTGTTGCTGGAACCGCCATTTTGGGCCAAATTTGGGTCGCGGAGGGGGCTTGCCGTCGACGAGGCGGAAGGACGAGTCGTCATCGGCGGAGGCAGGGAAGGAATCGTCGTTGGTGAAGTCGAAGACGGAGTCGGCGGGGTTCCTGGGTCTGGTCGGGTTGTTGACTGTACGGGTCCAATCGGCGATCCGACCCAGTTTATCGGAGCGGGAGAAAGGGGCGAAGAGGGCATTCAAAGGGAGGTTGTTGGTTGAAGTGGCGGTGGTGGCGTCCGGTGGGCCCCACCCATCGGGGTTGAACGGAACAGCTCCAACTTCAAAACCTCCGACCATTGCCCAAGAAGGCAAACGGGAGTATTGTTCTGGATCTGGAAAGCGCTGTGGTTGTGATCGAAAGAGTGAAATCTGAAATCCCCTTCCTAGCTCAGGTATGAGTGGCAAGGTAGAAAACCCTACTTTTCGTAGTATTTATACACTTCGTCTTATTGCATTACTTTCATTATTATTATTATTATTATTATTATAGTATTATTATTATTATTATTATTGCATTTCAAAAGAGGTGATCGGTGGTCACATCTGTTGGCTCAGTTTGTTTTGTTGGGCCTCGGCTCTGCATCAGTTAGCCCCAAACCCAAAGTTAGATAGGCGAAGCTCATTAGTTCCTTACATTCAAGCTCCTTGGAAAAATCTTTGACCCAAAGAAAGACATTCTTGCTTTTCTAATATGTAAATTAAGTGGCCTTTGATGTATCGTTATTTAATATGCCAGAATTTCTTGCATGTTATCGTATAAAATATTATGCCATAAGATATTATAGTATTTGTGAGTTGTGACAATAGATAGTATCTTACATTTAGAAATATAACATAATTTATACTTTGTTGTAATATTAGTCAACGTTATTTACTTATTCATTTTTCAAATATACTTTTTTAATTTAAATATGTTTCATCTTCTAGATTTATAAAATTTTTAATGATTAAAATCTTATTTTGGTCTCTCATAAATAGGTCATTTCTTAATTTGGCTTCTCATAAAATTACATTTTCAATTTGATCTCTCATAGATGTAACATTTTTTTAATTTAGTTACTTATAAAATTGACTTGTCAATTTGGTCCCTCATATATAAATAATTTTTAATTTATTTTTTTTACAAATAAAATTGCTATTAAGAATATATTTTTCTATCAATCTAATATTAATGAAACTATATAACAGTTAATATTTACATTTTTTATAATGGTTATTAAAGCAATATAACTTATAAAAAAATTGTTATATGTCATTCCATATTTTATTAACATTTTGAAAAATTAATTATTTAGTCCTTATAGTTTGTCATAATTTTTAATTTAGTCCTTATAATTTAATTTTTTTAAAATTAATCTCTACAATTTTAAACCGTTATAAGATTAGTACTTATACTTTACAAATCTTAAAAACATGCTCCTTATAAGTGCCACATGGCTTAATGGCGTTAAAAATCAACTCATGAGTTTAGCTAAATTATTTATGTGGCTGCCACAAATTTAACACCTTTGTACATGGCAAGGGTGATGTGGCAAATCACAAAACTCAAAACACAAACCCTTTCACGCAACAAACACATAGTAGGTAAAATACGTCAACCCATGGCTAAGAGAAAGCTGAGAAAGGAGTTGAGAGTAAAGAGGTGAGAGAGTTAAGAGAGAAAGAGGGAGAAAGAGGAAGATAGGAAGCAAGAGATAAAGAGAGAACATGAGAGATGGAGAAGGAGAGCATGAGGTGAATGAGCAAGAGAGACCATGAGAACAAGGGCAAACAAAGTGAGAATAACAAGAACAAAAGAGTAGTGGAGAAAAGAAGTGAAGCATGGGAGAGCACCAAAAAGGAAGGACAAGAACAAGGTTGAGAGAACAAAGGCCATGAGAGATAAAGAGAAGGAGAAAGAGGAAAGAGCACAATTAGGTGGACTTGTGAGGACTGATTAGACACAAGCTCCCTTCACTGCTTCTTACAGAAACTTTAATGTTGATGCTTGCATCTAGTCTTTTGGAGCATCATCTTGTACTTCTACTTCCCCTTCATTAATCGCTTCCTTAGCCAGTTCTTCATAGCTTTAATAAGAGCTAGGTGTAAAAAAAACTAAATGATTTATAATTATTGCACAAACACTAAGAGGTTTCTCCAAGGTTTTCCTTTAGAATGTGATACCTCCTAGGAGAAGATAGGACAATCCAAGCATTAAAATTATTGTTTTCAATAACTATTACAATACTAGTTTGTGGATGTGAAATTTTCAACTTATATTCTTTCATTCTTTTCCATGTTTGTCATCACTATGATAGTATGATGATATATATGGTTACTTTTTATGATGTAAAATATATCCATTTTGCAATAAAATGATTGTCTTCTCTATTATATTTTCTGTTAATTTCTTGGGTTATATGTTAAAACCAAAAAATGAGTAACATAAAAGCAATTCTATAATAAGATTATGGCACACATAGGAAGTAATCCTTAATTAGTCTTAAGCATTCAAATAAACTAAAGCTACTAGGTCTTCATACAATGAACAAGATAGAATTACTTCATGTTTCAGTTTCATTAGTCACTAGCTCTTTATACTTTGGGTGTTTAATATTTCTATTTCCCTTAGGAATAGGACACTAATTACAACAAATTAATTAGAAACAATTCATGCACAATCTTATTAGGAGGCCTACCAAATAAACATGCCCTCAGGACATCAAAGTCATAACTCATAACTACTATAACTCATGTTTTTCACTTTCAACCTAATGGAGGAGGTTAGACAAACTATGTGAAGTAAAGGCATCATAGTTTAGAAACAAAAGCTAAAAGAATTGCAGTGGCATACCAACATCCAAACCATCCATGCAAACAATTGAAATATCGATTAAAAGATTCACAGACATGAATATAGGCATCCATCTAAGCCAAAACCTACCACTCATTCAACTTTACATTTTTCTTAGGGATTCTCAATTGCAATAGAAAACCTTGATGAATTTATTATAAGAAAACAAAACCATATCAAAGGTATATAAATATAGCAAAAACTAGAGATTCCAAATGTCACTCTCTACTGATATATATATATATATATATATATATATAGCATTTAAAAGAGAGTTCCAAATCACACAAATGAAGGTTTGCATTTTATAAAAGAAGAATTTATTAAATGTGGTGTACAAAAGAGCTGGTTAAAGAATTTATTCTACTTGTGACACTAGTATTGCATGGCCATGCAAATGAGACGGGTTGCAATTGGTGGAAAACCAAAAATTGAGTTATGGTCGATAGTTTTTGTTAGAGCATGGTTCACTTGGATCGAAGCCATTCATTTTCAATTCGTACATGATTGATTGAGAATGAACTGTAACCGATTGTTCAATTCTTGGTTTTCCATCTTAAACCAATTTAGCTGGTTCTATAGGTTCTCTAGATGCCTTTGTTTACACATATGTGACTTGTCGACTCCTGACTTAATATTATTCGTCTCTGCTTTTGGTCCTCCATGATGAAGTCTGCATGCTTTTGATTCACCTAATTGTGCTTTTTCCTTTTCTCTTGGCTTTCTCACCTCTCTACTCTTAACTCCTTTCTCAGCTTTCTCTTGCCCATGGGTTAATGTATTTTACCTAATGTGTGTTTGCTATGTGAAAAGGTTTGTGTTTTGAGTTTTTGTAATTTGCCATGTTGCCCTTGCCATGTAAGAGGGTGTTAAATATATGGCAACTACATAGATAACTTAACTAACATATTAGTTAAATTTTAACAATGTTAAGCCACGTGGCACCTATAAAAGGGTATATTTTTTAACTTTATAAAGTATAGGGACTAATTTAAAAAAAAACTATAAAGACCAAATTAAAAATTGAAACAAATTATAAAGATTAAAAGATTAATTTTTCCTTAACATTAATAGTAGATTGGCAGAAAGATATTATTGATAATAATTTCAATTACGAGGGGCAAAATTAATAAATATCTATTTATGAGCGGCCAAATTGAGAAATATTTTATTTATAAAGAACCAAAATAAGATTTAAGTTAATTTTTAATATTTGTAAAAAGAAACAAAACTCAAAGAATAAAAATTTAAAAATTTACTGTGTAATTTATTTCCTCATTTGTATAAAAAATAAGATATAATGTACTTTTTTAAAATTTGTGTATTATATTTTACATGCTTCTTATAATTTTTTAACAAAATCTATTTTGGAGTTATTTACCTTCAAAAGCTAAAGACAAAATTGGTAATATATATATATATATATATATATAATTTTTAATTCTACTTTGCATTGTGAGATTCAAAATATTTCGATTGTTATTGAATAACACCTTAGACATGTTATTAAGATATTATCTTGTATATTACTCAATTATCATATAACAACATACTAAACATTGTCATCTAATTCTGATATCTAAGATATTATCATTTATGAGATGACAAAATCAAGATCCTAGTATACCAAACACCTCTCTAGACTCAACTAGTGATAAAAGTTTAAATATAAGTCTTAAGTAAGTCATAAGAGAAGATAAAGTTAACAAAAAGTAATTAAAGAGCCAAACTTTGTGATTAGAGAGAGGGAGAGAGAATTAAATCTACACTTTTCATTGCTTATTTTCCAAGTGTAAGGGATCTAAGAATGAGCCATCTTTATGTGCCTTCTCCTATTTCATTATTTATTTGTAATTATAAATTAAAAAATATTATGCCATAGGATAAATAAAATTATCAATACCATGTGAGATATAACTAAGAGGACAATATCATGTAATATCATCACATGAAAAAATTCTAATATAATTTCAATTACATCATTTTTTAGACAATATTTAAGTGCAATATTTAATGTTTGTTAGAAGATAACTTAATAGAAACATAATATGCGTATGTTTTGTTTAACACATTAATTATAACTTAATTTTTTCACATGTCATAATTAATTTGGCTAAAAATTTTGATTATATATATATATGTATATTTTCAATTATATATATTTTCAATTTTCAATTCTTCTATTGAATTATTGTTGTTTACTTCACCACTGGTGAAGGATTGATTTTAATAATATTAGAATCAGGAAAACCCTCTCCTATGAATGCGTGCTCTTTCCATCATGAGAGTATCTTGCTTCTACCAAACATTGAGTGTTTTGGAAATTTTCATAGATCTTGGGCTTCTGTTTAAAAATGGAAGTTCATGCTGAACACGCGGACGTTGATATAGAGAGCAACTCGGTCATATTGGATTGGGAAAATAAATAAGAAAATCACAAAGAAGAGTTTACGCTTATCGGGAAATTATTTACAGGCAAGAATGCAAACAAAGGGCACAACCCATGACCCATTAAAACAGGACTCCAATTATATCGTTGAGCTGCTCTCTAATGAACAAGACTTCCCTAGTGCTAAAGCTCTAGTTGTTCATTTGGCTCATTGCTGTGAAAAGGGCCTGATTCAACAGTTGCAACAAATCAATCTGAAAAGGGTTGCAATGCCTGATTGGGAATTGTCTTCTTTCAAGAAGACGAAGTCAGATGCCCTTCAAAGCTCCATTCATGTTCAATGAGCCTAAGATTATTATAGTCTAGCAACTTGCACAGATAAAGATGTATCGTGTTTGAAGGCAGGGGATAACGAAGTTAGGGGATTTCAAAAGAATGAAATGGGTGGGCCACCTATATTTGTTGCTTTGGATAATGTTAACCAAATTAATGATGTGGATCTGGGGTGTCAATATGAAGTTGAGAATGGTAAGCAGGGGGAGCCTTGTAATTGGGTTCGTTGGGATTTATTTACTGAAGGGAAATCAACTACTTGTCGTAAAAAGAGAGAGAAACAACAAGGCTCTGCTTCTCTAAGGTGGGCCACTTTATGTCATTTGTGGAAGTTCTAATCACAGAAGGAACAATTAAATCTCTTAGTTGGGGTGAAAAGCTTTATACAGAGTTTTAATTTACTACTCTTGGGAACGTTGAAATTGATAGGCTAGGTGACAAGTTGGATGGTGCCAACCAAGCGCCAAGAGTTTAATGGAATTGTCAAAGATTTAAGGGTGACTTTGATAGGGAGAACACAGATTTATCTATAGTACATATAGGCCTTTTTTTTTTTTTTTTTTTAAATAATTTTTTTTCAATAGTATGTTAGAATTAATTTAATAAATATTTATAATATTATAATATTTAGAATTAGTACTAAATAATTTATAAATCGCTAGATAAATATTTATAACCACCTTTTGGTGGGTGTAACACGTGGCTACCATGATTCCGACCAAATCATGGAAGCATGAAGAATATTTTATAAGATTTATAAAATTTTTATTTATTTGACCATGAGCCTATTATAATTATTTCCTATAGCTATTTTTGTTGCGCCTTTTGTCGGATTTTTCTAACAAAATCATGGTAAAAAATAATTTAATTTAATTCAATTTTTAAAATTAATAAATTTGAAAATATAATTTAAAAATATGTCTAATTTTAATTTGTAAAAAATATAGTTTATTAATAAATTGATAAATAATTATATATTATATTTTATCTTGTTAAAAATTATTTTACATGTACTTAGTACAATAATTAATAATTTAGTTGATATAAAATTTTTTAACAATAGGATTAATTAGAATTAATAATAAGTAAAGGTATATCCAATTTGTTTCTATTATTTTTATAAATTTTTAATTTTTCTTTACTATCATATTTTAGGTTATACTTATTTATTAGTTCTTTTGCATTTCATTTTTTTGACTTTCAGTTTTGAGCATTATGTTCTTTTTTACAATTCTTCTTTCTTTTTTCTATGCTATTCTCCTCCAAAATTCTCCCAAATTTTCAAATGTAGTACTGTGCTCCAAAATTCTCCAACAAAAATCAAATCAAATGGAAAAATGAAATTAGGAAAATAAAAAAATAGAAATAAAACCAAATACAAAAATTTAACATGAAAATTCTTACCTAGAAAAAAGTTTAAATAATCACTTGTAAAACAAAAATAATAATAACGTAAAAAATAAAATATGCAAATAAAGGACTAAAAAAAAGGAAATTAGAACAAAATGGAAATGAATGTAATAAATGAAAGAGAAGATAAAAATTTGTAAAAAAAAAAATGTACTAGTTAGAGAGCTAAAATGGAGGATAACAAAACTAAAGAATTAAATATCTTCAAACTGGGGAAAACACTTGGAAATTTATCTAGGGATAAAGAACAGAAAGCAAAACCAAAAAATTATGAAGGTAAAGAAAGCAGTTGAAATTTATTTAAAGAGAAAGAAGAGAAAAGCGATAAAGTAATTGCTATGCAACTGTGCAGAAGGAAAGAGTATACATCATGCAACAAACTTGAAATTTAGAGAGAGGAATGACAAAAATTGACAAAATAATCAAGTTTGAATCATGTGCCTAATTTTTTATCATTTTTGCACCTAATAACATTAACATAATTTTCTTACCTTCGCAGCCCGTTTAATTTTGCTATCCAATATATTATGACTTAATATAAATATATTATTAAATTAAGTTAATGTATATTATTAAATTTTGGTATATACACATTGTATATAATAAACTAATATGCATATATATACATACATACACTGCAAGTTAATAAATAGTGAAATTTATTAAATATATAATATATAATATTATATAATTTACGAAGTGAAAATATTAAATTTAAATAAAATAGGAAACAATATCTAATATAAATTTAATTACATATATTATATTACATGAAATTTATAAAATTTAACAATCATCTTTATTCTCATTAAAATTATTATCTACATTCTTATTATCTAAATGAGAAATATATGATCTATAAAAAAAACTTAGCCTAATATCATCTTGATGTCATTGTTATAAAAAATGTTAAACAATACTTTTAAATTCATTTAATTCTTGTCGAAACTGTTCAATTTGTAATCTTTGTTCTTCAAGTTAGGTATCATAGGTTTGTTAAGCTAAAGTTATAAATTTATTCGTCATAATTTCTTAGATATAAGAAGAGTGAGGATATGCTAGGTATTAAGTATCAATATATCCAAATATAGGATTTCCTAATATATTATCAAACATACCTTCAATACTATAAACTGAACCTTTTTTTTTTTTTTTTTTCCTTTGGCAGCTTATAACTATAAATCTAATTCTGAAACATTCTCTCTTTTGTTTTTGTATAAATTTTTAAAACATGTATATTTATCTTGAAAAACAAATAACAAAATGAGTAAAAATTTTATAAATAAAATTATAATTGTAAATATAAATTAAAAATAAAATCTTAATTACTTAAACAATTTGAGATTTTCTATCAACCCAAATTCCTTTATATTGATGAGTTTTTAAGAAAATCTCATAATATGTTAGTAGTCTTCCTAATTCTCAAGTGTCCCAAATGAAAACTAATATTAATAGATAAATATATATTTAAAATGATTAATAAATATTTAAAGAGATACAATTGATTACTAATCTTTTGGTATGTTCAAGTATTGAAATAAAACCCCTAATATATAATGATGAACTAAACTCAACACCAGAAGATCTACTCTTTCTTATCTATTTTTGAAATGATTGATATTCTGAAGTATTCCATTTTGCACACAACTCTTTCCAAATGGATTCTCCAATTTAATTAGGTTTTTTCTCTGTCTTACGTGCATTATCAATTAAATCTCTAAGCTGATCAAATATTTTATTTTTTTAATTCTTCCAAATTTTATCAGTATCATCTGACCTCCATTTATAATACTTCTAAAAAAAATTAAAGATTATAATTATTAAAATATAAAATACATGATATTATAATTATATAAAAAATATAAATAAAAAAATTTGCCTTAAATTCAACAAACCGTAATGTTCTATATTTAGGAGAAACATCTTTCTAATTATCTCAATGCCCTTCATATTTACTTTTAAAAATAGTTATTATTTATGCTCAAACTTCATTATTATTTGGTTTAAATCTACATAAATTAAATATTTGTTAGTTAATTATAAAATAATTAATATTAAAATAATATTAAAAAATTAAATAATAACTTATCACCATCAAGTTTAATAAATTATTTTTAAATAGAAGTTGGAACTTCGGATTCGGGGGTTGAATTTTGAGACTCTAAAATAGTATGTTGAGATTGTGAGCGACTTTTACTAGAAAATGATCCTCATTGATACATCTAAATAAATTAATTTATAAAAGACAATAAATTTATATGAATAACTTTCTTAAAACATGAAATCAAAATAACTTAATAAGAAAAACTACTCTTACTTCTTGTGATTTATACATTGGTGATGCTAATTGCCTTGTGCCTCGAATAGCAAAGCGAGGGTGGGAAAGAGATAATGGGAGTGGGTGTGTGAGAGAGATAAAAGAAATTTGTGAATGACGTGAAAGAGACGAAAGAAATTTGTTAAAGCATAAAGTATAAGATATACACATATATAATATCAAATATTAAAAGTATAAACATATCAATTTAATCAAATTCAATGTACTATACTTAAAACATCATATCAATACACAAATATCTATATAGAATTAATAATAAAGTCATAAAAAATTAATTTAAATATAAAAATTTATATATTATTATTATTTTCGTTACAAAGATTTTGATAATAACTTTATATGTATTAATCTGTTCTTGTAGGGTTTGAATATTTATTTTATTTTCGTGAAATTGTAAATTATATGGGCATAAGACATTACCAACATTGAAATGTAATAGGCCAATATTTGAATGTGTTTCATATGGAGAAAATATAGCTATAACATCTTTTGTGTATCTCTTTATAATCTAGCATTTTGTGTTTAAAACCAAATATTGGATTTCTTTTTATTTCTTCTGACATATTTCCAAGACCATAGATCATTTCTCCACTCTTTCTTCTTCTAAATACTTGCATCCAAAGATTTATTTCTTCATATAATTGTTGCGAGGATATTGATTCCATAAAAGGAATATTTATATTATTTAGATTTGTACGTTTAAGCTTGATATATTTATTTTGGTAAAAAATAAAACATGAATTAAAATATATTATTAATAAATAAAAATTAAAATCCATTCTAAAAAAATCATGAAACATGAATTAGTATGTATTATTGACAAATAAAAATTAAAAAATATTGAATATAAAATTATTCTTATAAATATAATTTCTGATTTTTTATCAATCCATTTACTATTTTTGTAATGGATACGAAAGTGAAATTCGATTGGAGTTGATAATCTATCTAATTGTTTTCAAAACTCCTTCCTATAATAACTTGGGAAAACAATACCTCCAACATGAAGAGAAGAATCAGAACTAGAACTACATGCTTTATTTATTTTTATTTTTTTCACTTCTTTTATTGGAATTATAGACTATTCCAATTAGTACATAGTTCATCCCATATATCTTCTCCAATCTAACTTGACTTTTTTCCTTGACTTCATGCATATCTAATTAAGTTCTTCAATTTATTCTTGACAGAATGCAAAAATATTTAATAAACTTTATGGTGTCACTGTGGAATCCAACAATAATTTTTTTTGCAAGAATAAAAATTTTCATTTATCTTTAATTACAAATATCTCAATTTATACCATATATATATATATATATATATAATATAACATTAAATTGTACCTTAAACTCATAAAATCATAATTGTCTAATTGGTTCAGGAACTTCTAAAAGACAATTATATAGATTATTATAATTGTACTGTATAATGGCAATAATATATTCACCAACAATCTAACCATTTGGTGTAAATTTGACTAAAAAATAAATTAAATTTATGTATAACTAAAATATATGATAAATAGATGTTATAAAAAGAAGTAATTAATAAAAAATATTGTTTTGTTTTGTTTATTCTGATAAACTTTTTTTTCAATTTCATATTTTTGTCAAATTTAAAGATAAAAAGATTAACCTTGTGATATTTTCTTGACATCTAAAAAAATATAAATATTAGTAACTTACTTTATATCTACCTATCTATATATAAAAATTATCTATAAGCATAAATAGGCTCTCTCCTTCTATTTGTGGGCATAAATAAACTTTTCTTCATGTTGCTTCATTGTATAAGCAACATAGCTTGACTTGCTACTTCATATTGATCATTTGATTTGATGTATACTCAACTATAGAGCATTTAATCTGATACATATTATAATAACAAAATTAAATAAGAATAACAAGTAAGAGTGTCACTTACCTTTGAAAAATTGAGAATGAGGGAGAAGATAAGAAAATGAAAGTAAGAAAGAAATCTGAATATGAACATTGAAAATAAAAGAAGAATATATAAAAAAAAAATATATAAAAATATAAAATATATGTAAAATAAAAAAAAATTCACATGAAAATGTCTTTCATCTTTATCTTTTGAATGAAAAAGAAAATATGCATATGTCATTTCAACCCTTCATATGTTCATATGAAGGGTGTCCTTCATGAATATTTTTTAATTTAGATTATATTTATAAAATTATAATTTATATATAATTATATAAATGTAAAATATATAATTAATAATTAATTTTATACTAATAAAATAATATATATATATATATATAAAATATATAATATTCATTTAAAAATAGGTTCTTTACATGAAAGATTTAACCTTTAGGTAATGGATATATATTTTCATTATTTTTTATTTAATAAATTTTTGTAAGTAATATAAATTACAAATAAAATCAAGAAAAAATAAAATTAATAAAGTAAGTTAAAAATCATTTATTATAAAATTCATAATATATTAATATTAGTGAAAAAAATTATATCTTATAGCATAAAACTAAAAAGAGCTAAACTAAATTTAAAAAAGAAAAAAATTATATTTATATAATATAAAATAATATTTATAATATATCGTATAAAATTTTATTAATAAATAATAAAATAATAAAAAATTATATCTATTACATAATAATGTTAAAAATATTGAAATAATTTAATATTTAATAAAATACCTTTCATTTAATGATTATTCATCTTTTTTATCATTATTTTCATTTTGAACAATATTTTTTTCATCTTCATCTTCATCTTTGTCTTGGTCTTCTTCGGTGGCTTCATCTTGCATATCGATATGGACATTTACATTTTTAACTAATAAATCTATATGCAGATCTACCTCTTCCATTTGTCCTTACTTTTGTAAAATACTAAATAATATCTCATTATCTACTGTATTGTACTAACATGTATCTCATCATCTTGAGAAGTCAACTTTAAGTTATTCCTATTATCCACCACACTCTTCATTCTAGTTTTAAGGACAACCTACCAATCGAGCTTATCTATACTTTTCTCAGGATAGGGTATATAATGTATTTGGATAACTTGTTCTGCAAATACAAATGGATTAAATTTTTCATGCCTTTTTGTGTGTTTAATTTCAATAATTCCATCGTCTTTGTGTATTTTCATCCCTCGAACTAGGCCAAACTAATCATAATAAAATAGTACTTTTTTTTTTGCAAGTGCTCCTAAATATTGTAACTGTACCACCTATTTAAAAATGCTGAAATAGTCATTCTTTCCATCTTTTCCTATTCCTTTCACATAAACTCCATTATTTATAGTCTTCTTTCCAATGCGCCAATTATCGGTGTGAAACTTGTTTCCATTTACAAAGTTTCCTGGCCATGTCTGCACCTCTTTAAAAGGTCCTTAAGCCAAATCTTTCAAATACATATTATCTCTAGATAATGGTTGATTAAGAACCTATTTAACACAATAGAATTAATATATAATGATATAAGTAAATAAATAAATAAATGTATACCCTTACTTAAAATATAACATAAATGATGATATCATCACATACATAAGACTTAAATCACAAAATAAATTGCTGCTCAATCTTGGCATCAATTTCCTTGACACTAATGTATGGATTTGCTCTTTTCAACTTTTGCTTAAAAGTCTTATAAGACGATATAAATGTTAGGTCCAATCATAAACTAAACAAGTTATAGTGACAAGTCTGAATCTTATTCGAGATAAAGCTTGACTTCATCACAATTTAGTTGAACATGAAAATGAGCGACAACCATTTCTTTATCACTTAGATAACGAGTTGAACATTTTCTAAGCAAATATCCAACTTGAGTAAAAATTGATAAAGTTGGCTCACTTGACTTTTCTTCATCAACATAATCATTTTGACCAATTCTAGTTAGCATTAAAGTTACATGTGATTCAAAGTAGTATGAACAAAAGTACAATACCTCTTTATGACAAATATGTATAATGTTGCATCTATTGCATCTGGAACATGGGAAGCAGATCATGGCAACAAACCACGTTGGCAGGAAACTATTCGATTATGGTTTAAAAATCATAGGCTTCGTGGGATGAAACAAAACGTGCATATCCCACTTATGCACAATGCATCTTCTTTGGCAACATGATGGAATTGCTGTTGAAAGAGTTTGCCTATAAATACAGGGTCCCTGAACTCATTTTTACATTACTACATACCATCATTCAGTAAAAACAAGAGCTTTGAAGTTTCCTGTACCTTTTATATGACAAAACTTTTATCAGAAAACAGAGGATTCAAGCAATGGCAGGAGGTAACATTTCGATCCATTTCTCTTACATTGGATGTTATAAATATGATTTTATATATCCATGAAATCTAACAGTTGGTATCAGAGCAAAAAATGGCTCTGCCTTGCTAAGATTTTTAAGCTCAGAAATATCAATTTTTTGATAAATTTGGGTTGGTTCATAAAGTCATTTTTTCATCATTTTGATATAAAAAATGGAATTTACATGAAATTATGATGAAAATGGACTCCTAAATCACCTAAAAAGGAGCTCAGAAACACAAAAAATGATCGAATTTTCATTTAAGTCCGACATGGGTTGTAACCGGGTCGAGTCAACCCGGTGGGAGGTCAGGAACGAGTTGTATGACACATCATTTTGATATTCTGTCAAACGACATGTCGTTTTGTCCTTCAGGAAGCTGAAGTATGTTGGTTAAAACGACATGTAGTTTAGCATTTGCAAATAAAATGATTCCTTTGACGTATGGAGGATTCGAACCCATGACCTTCACAATGCAAGCATGAATCTTAGCTACTGAAGCTATGTTTTATTGTTGCTATATGTAAGCAACATTTAATATATATATATATATATATATATATATATACATTTTCAATTTTGTGGCATTTTCATATGTTTCCCTTTTATGATTTATATATATATATATATTTATATATATTATCTTCTGATATTAAAAAATATATATAAATAAATAAATAATATTTTTTTGAACAAAATATTTTATTGGCCAATATTTAATTAAAATTTAATAGTAATTTATTTTGTTGACCATTTATTTTGTTTAAAATTATAAAATACATTTTAATTTTGTCTAAGTTTTGGCAAAAATATTATGGACAAAATTAAATTAATTTTGACAATATTTAGTTATTTATTTGTCAAAATAATTGTGAAATTAATTTTATGCCTTTAAAATTTGCCTAAATCTTGGAAATTTAATTAATTTTAGGCAAATTTGGCATGTTTATAAATAATAATTAATTTATGGTGTCATTTAATTTATGCCTAAACTTGCTTAAATAATTAATTTTTAATTTTAGGCAATATTTATGATACATTTAGATTAATTTAAAGAGAGAATATTAATTAAATTAATTAGTCACATTTTGTTAATTAATTGATTAATTATTGAAATTCTCATTGTGTATGCTTATTTATGCATTATGTTAAATTATATTCAAGCATGTAATTTCATTTAGATTTCATGTGAATTGTGTATTTTAAATTTAATTAAAATTTAGTCACAGCATCTTTAATTATTTTAAAATTATACATTAAGTGTTATAATCACATAAAGTAAAATGACATCAAATTGTAATTCATTATATTTAATATGATAATTATTATTTTATAGGAATATTATCATATTTCATGTGATTAATTAGGATGGAATAGTATGTTTTTTTTCTTTTCTTGATTTACCCACAGGAATTAAGAAAAGAATATAATTTACTAGTTTTATCATTAGTATATGAATTTAATTAAATAAAATTTAGCCCATAGGTAATTTTATTTGTTACTAGACTCATAATTTGAATTGATATGCATTACATTGGCATGACATGTCATTTAAGAATATTTATTTGTCTCAAATTATTAACATAGCATGTAAATTGTGCAGCTTTCCAACCTTTAAATATTTCTGATTTTCAAATTCTTGAATTAACTGGAGATAATTATAATGTTTGGAAGGAGAAAATACTTCTCCAATTAGGCTAGATGTATCAGAAAAGATGAACTTCCTAAACCCACGAATATTAGTAGTACATCAGAAGTAAATATTTATGAACGTTGAGAGCGATCCAATCGCTTTAGTATGATGTACATCAAGACTAAAATATTAGCTAGTATTCGTGGGTTTATTGGAAAGTATCAAAACATTCGAAGTTTGCTTAAGGCTATTGATGAACAATTTGAATCTTCGGATAAGGCCTTAGCAAGCACCTTAATGACAAAGTTATCATCCATGAAACTTACTGGCATGAGAGGTGTACGAGAGCATATCATGAAAATGAGAGATATAGCAGCTCAATTGAAAACACTTGAGGTTGAGATGTCAGATTCTTTTCTCGTGCACTACATCCTGAATTCTTTGCCCTAATAATATGGGCCTTTCAAAATCTCTTACAATACTCATAAAGAGAAGTGGTCAATCAATGAACTTCTAACCATGTGTGTATAAGAAGAAGGAAGGCTCATAGCAGAGATGGGTGAAAGTGTACATACAGTGACACAAGGAAGGAACAAAAAAAAGTCTAAGACAAAAGGGAAGGGCAAGGTTCCCATCTCTGAGGACATTAAGAAAGAGTCCAAGTGTTTCTTTTGTAAAAAGAAAGGACACACAAAGACAAACTGTGTCAAATTCAAGGCTTGGCTTCAAAAGAAAGGTAACTCAATCTCATATTTTTGTTATGAATCTAATATGGTAGACGCTAGTAGTAACACATGGTGGATTGATTCTGGCTTAACAATTCACATCTCTAATACCTTGCAGGGCTTTCTAAACCAAAGGAAGCCAGTGGGCAGTAGACAATACATCTATTCAGGAAATAAGATGGGCTCAACTGTTGAAGTTATAGGAACATGCAGATTAGTTCTTAATTCTGGTTTTGTTTTGAATTTGGAGAAGACATTTTATGTACCAAGTTTATCTAAAAATTTGATTTCAGTTTCCAAACTTGTACCATTAGGATATTGTTTTGAATTTTTAAGCAATAAATTTAAATTATTTTATAAATCTAATTTTATTGGCAATAGTACACTTTGTGATGGTCTATTCTAAATTCAATTATGAAATAGTAACATTTATGACACAATGTATATTTCTAGTAGCATAGATATTAAGAGAAATGTTACTAATGAAGATTCTTCTATGTTATGGCACCATAGGTTTGATCATATCTCAATAGAGAGAGTGAAAAGATTAGTAAAAGATGGAGTACTCAATACTCTTGACTTTATTAATTTTAGTACTTGTGTAGATTGTATTAAGGGAAAGTAGACTAACAATATTAAGAGAAGTGCTAAGAGGAGTTTTAGCATATTAGAAATCATATATACAGATATTTGTAGTCCAGATTTAGACTCTAGTAGTCAGAAATACTTTATCACCTTTATTAATGATTACTCACGATATATGTATCTTTATCTGCTCAATAATAAGAATGAGGCACTGGATGCCTTTAAGATATTTAAGGCAAAAGTAGAGAAATAATGTAGTAAACAAATTAAGATAATGAGATCTGATAGATGTGGTGAGTATTATGGTAGATATATTGAAGATGGACAAGTACCAGGTCCATTTGCTAGGTTTTTTCAAGAGCACGAGATTGTTGCCCAATACACCATGCCTGGGTCATCTGACCAGAATGGTGTAGCTGAAAGGAGAAACCGAACATTATTGGACATGGTGAGGAGCATGTTGATTAGCTCCAAACTTCCTAAATTCTTGTGGACTGAAACCCTCAAAACAGCAATGTATATTCTTAATCGAGTTCATACCAAGGCTATTGAAAAGACGCCATTTGAGTTATTCAAGGGTTGGAAACCAAGTTTAAGACATATGCGCGTTTGGGGATGTCCATCTGACGTTAGGGTTTACAATCCACATGAAAAGAAGTTAGACCTTAGGACCATTAGTGGCTACTTTATTGGGTATGTTGAAAAGTTTAAAGGTTATAAATTTTATTGTCCATCTCACAGTACTAGGATTGTGAAATCAAGAAATATAAAATTTCTTGAGAATGACTTGATCAGTAGGAGTGATCAAACTCAAAACTTAAGTTTTAAAAATGATTAGTCTGATATTCAAACTCCTACATCAAGTGACAGATTGATTATAATTCATACCCCTCAAGTCTAAACGGGTATTGAACAATCAATCATTTAAGATCTATAACCTGTTGACATTGACTTAGTTGATCCAGTTAATGAACAGCCTCTAAAGACTGTTGAACAAATAATTGAACAACATACTCCCCAAGAGAATATTGAGTCAATATTAAGAAGATCAACTAGGATGAGGAGGTCAGCAATTTCTAGTGATTACGCTGTGTATTTACAAGAATCTGATTACAATATAGAGGCTGAGAATGACCTTGAAACGTTTTCACAAGCCATCAGTTGTAGAAAATCAAAATTGTGGCATAATACCATGAAGAAAGAGGTAGATTCTATGGTGTCTAATGGGGTCTGGATTCACAAGCCATCGTTGAGTTGCCTAATGGCTCTACGGCCATTGGATGCAAATGGGCCTATAAAACGAAAAGAGACTCATTAGGTAACGTCGAGAGATATAAAGCACACTCATGGCCAAGGGATTCATTCAAACGAAAGGAATTGATTACATGGAGACCTTTTCTCTTGTATCTAAGAAAGATTCCCTCCGTATAATAATGACATTAGTTGCTCATTTTGACTTGGAGTTGCATTAAATGGATGTAAAAACGGCTTTCCTCAATGGGAAACTAGAGGAGGAGGTATATATGAAACAACCTGAAGATTTCTCCTCTAGTGCCGGTGAACATTTGGTGTGCAAGTTAAAGAAATCCATATATGGATTAAAACAGGCCTCCCGCCAATGGTACTTAAAATTTCATGATATTATCTCCTCATATGGATTTGTGAAAAATGTCATGGATCAATGTATATATCAAAAGGTCAGTGGGAGTAAAAGCTGTTTTCTTGTATTGTATGTGGATAACATATTGCTTGCAACCAATGATAAGTTGTTGTTATATGAGGTGAAACAATTTCTCTCTAAAAATTTTGCTATGAAGGATATGGATGAGGCATCTTATGTCATTGGCATTAAGATCCATCGAGATAGAACTCAATATATTTTGGGTCTGTCATAAGAAACTTATATCAATAAGGTCTTGGAGAGATTTCGGATGAAAGATTGTTCACCAAGTGTAGCACCTGTTGTGAAGGGTAACAAGTTCAATTTGAACCAATGCCCAAAGAATGATTTAGAAAAGGAACAGATGCATAACATTTCATATGCTTCTGCTGTCGGAAGTCTTATGTATACTTAGATTTGCACAAGACTTGACATTGCATTTGTAGTTGGAATGTTAGGCATATATTAAAGTAATCTAGGTATAGCTCATTGGAGAGCTACAAAAAAGGTAATGAGGTATTTTAAGGGTACCAAAAACTACATGCTAATGTATAGACGGACTGAAAACCTTGAGGTAGTTGGCTACTCAGATTCAGATTTCGCTAGATACGTTGATTTACGGAAATC
This sequence comes from Erythrophleum fordii, assembly GCA_032878935.1. Taxonomy (NCBI): domain Eukaryota; kingdom Viridiplantae; phylum Streptophyta; class Magnoliopsida; order Fabales; family Fabaceae; genus Erythrophleum; species Erythrophleum fordii. The sequence continues at coordinate 12,664,510 of JAVQMF010000037.1, read as the reverse complement.
AACATCAGCCTACATTTTTATGTTAGCCCAGCGGAGCCATATCTTGGAGAAGCGCAAAGCAGACTTTCACTGTTACTTTTACTATGGAGGCAGAGTTCGTTTCTTGTTTTGAGGTAACTTCACATGATGTTTGGCTTAAGGGCTTTATATTTGGGCTTAGAATAGTCGACACTATCTCTAGGCCATTGAAGATATATTGTAACAACTCAGTTACTATTTTTCTGGCTAAGAACAACAAAAATGGATGTCGAAGTAAGCATATCGACATTAAGTACTTAGCCATTCGTGAACGTGTTAAGGAAAATAAAGTTATTATTGAACACATTAGCACTGAGTTGATGATTACTAATCCTTTAACAAAAGGCATGCCACCAGTAATGTTTAGGGATCATGTATCTAGAATAGGACTTAGTTCCACTGTGTTATTGATGTATATACTATATATATATATATATCATTTATAATAAAACCTTTATTCATTTTAAGTTATTTTCTCATTTATACGTATACATTAAATTTGAGAATAACAACATTAAGAGGATCCAGAATAAGCATATGGCTTATTCATAAAGTTAATATATAGTGGATAAGGAAACAAAATGCATTGTGATACATGGAAGGTATTACTCACTTATAGAGGAACTACCGCTATGATTCATGCATTTATGTTTCAGATAAATATTTGAATCTTAAAAAGCCATTATGAATAAAAATTTTTGAACCAAGTGGGAGAATGTAGAATATTGCATCTGTTGCATCTGGAATGTGGGAATAATGTAGAACGTAGGAAGCAGATCATGGCAACAAACCACGTTGGCAGGCAACTACTCGATTATGGTTCAAAAATCATGGGCTTCGTGGGATGAAACACAACGTGCATATCCCACTTATGCACGATGCATCTTCTTTGGCAACATATGGAATTACCGTTGAAAGAGTTTGCCTATAAATACAGAGTCCCTGAGCTCGTTTTTACATTGCTACACATCATCATTCAGTAAAAACAAGAGCTTAGAAGTTTCCTGTACCTTTCATACGACAAAACTTTCATCAGAAAACAGAAGATTCAAGCAATGGCGGGAGGTAACATTTTGATCCATTTCTCTTGCATTGGATGTTATAAATATAATTTTATATATCCATGAAGTCTAACAGAATATGCCTCACATATATAACCTTTAACATGAACTTTACTTTTAATTGTATGTTTTGATCTATTCAAAAATCTGCATAACTAAAATAGTCAATAAGTAGTTAAACAAGATAATAAATTGATATAAGATAAATTAATTAAAAATGATTATAATACCACATAAGTAGCAATTATCTTTTAAAGGGATACATCCATCGATATTGAACAAGTCCACCAACCATAGCTTCGAATGGTTAATTGATCGGTAAATGTTCCCTAGAATCAAATAATCCTGGTGGAAATATTCTTTTTAACTTGCAAAGAATAATATGAATGTTTTACTCCATTTGTATTATATTATCAACCTTCAATGTCATTGAACATAATTCTCTAAAGAACTAACTTAATCTAGTTATAGGCTTTTAGATTTACTCAGAAAGTGCACTAGACACAATTGGCAGCAAACATTCCAAAGAAATGTGACAATCTTGACTTTTAAGTCTAAATAACCTTCCTTCTTTTGAATTCACATATCTTCATAGATTCAAAAAATACCCATTATGAATTTTCAATTATTTTACCCACTAACCAATAACCATTCTTTGATTTAACATGAGTGTAAACTTAGCTTTTGGTTTCACCACTTTTCCATTAGCTAATTCTTGTAGTTTTAAATCTCTTTGCTCATAATATTCTTTTAAATATATTCTAACTTTTATATTGTCTTTGGTCTTCCCTAGACATCCATAATGGTATTAAATATATTGTCAAATATATTTTTTTCCTATATGTATAACATCTGATTATGTTGAATCAACAAATGTTTCCAAAACAGAAGCTCCCAAAATACACTTTGCTTAGTCCAATTATGATATTGTCTATAGCCTGCTAATCTAAAAACTCCTTGATCTATTACATTAAGATGGATCTTTACATGTTCCCATAATTCATCTTTATCCAATCTTAGAGGAAGGGGATCATTTTCAACTCTATTTTTCTTAAAAGCATTTTTATTCCTCCTAAATACATGGTGCATGGGTAGACATTATCAATTGCAATTGAGTCAAGAGTTTTTACCCCATACTTTAGGGTCAAGGCTTTTGGGTTATTCATGCAATAAGAATAAGCTAATTTTTCAGCTGTACTCTATCTTAACAACATTTTATATACTAAAAAGTCATTTATTGTTCATATTAATGCTACTTTCATTTGGAAATTTTGCTTCTTTGAGACGTCACAAGTAGATATTCCATCTTCTTATAACAATTTCAATTCATCAATTACTGATTGCAAAAATACATCAATCTTAATCTTAGGATTTAGTGGTCTAGGAATAATTGTCGTAAAAAATAAGTAAGGAGCAGTCATACATAATTTAAGAGGGTGATTGTAAGGAGTAATTATCACAGGCTAACATGAATATGGAGAAGTAGATTGGCTATATAGAGTGAACCCATCAGTGCTTAAACTTAGTTGAACATTTCATGATTCTATAGCAAAATTAGGATATATCCTATTAAAATATTTCCATGCTTCTCCATCATATAGATGGTATAGTACATTTTCACACTATTTATTATTCTAGTACCATCGCATAAGCTCAGTAAATTTTATTAAAGTATAAGGTCTTTACAATCTAGGGGATAATTAGCAAATAATTCATTCTTTTTACTAGAATCACTTTTGAACCTTTTCTTTGACCAAATCGACTAGTTTTATATTGAGATATTTCACAAAATTTATTTATTGTCCTATCTATATTATCTTTATGATATAACATATATCTATTAATACAAGCATTAATCTTTTGTGCAGATAGACCAAGTTTTGATACTAGTTTTTAGTTTAGCACCAATTATCAAGTATAACATTATTAGATGAGCAACTATTTTTCATAAGATATGCAAATCGATTAAAACTATACTATAACATATTATAATCAGTTTTAATGCTTAACATTTCTACAATAATAGATAACTTAGATTAATTATTACTATATCCTGGCCACAATGGTAGTTGATATGTATGTAATAAATCATAAAATTTTTGGGCATCTACATTTGGAGATTCTTCAATATGATTAATATTATCATTATAATTTATTTCATTAATGTTACCAGTATCAAAATCATGACCAACTACATAAAAAATCATTTATTCATAACTATTATTACAATTTTCATTTATTAAACATGATAAGCTACATATTTTAATATTAATGTTACTTAAAGATAGTTCAATCTCACCGTAACATGTCAAATACCAATATTAAAGTTAAAATCTTCTTTTATAAAGATCAATTTTTTACTTAGTCAACTGTGAGGTATGCTGTATTTTTATGTTTAGAATAAGGACATCTAATTTTTTCTATTCCTGAACTTGGTCTTTTTTCACAAGCAAAACTAATATACTCTTTTACTTTTTGTAAAAATTTATCAATATATCATTTACATTCAGAATTTAACCTATTATATATCCACCTTTGATTATTAGGATTTTCTATTTTCTGTGATAATTAACTATTTAAATATTATCTCATAGTTCTTCTTAAAGGAATTTATCTTATAACTATTACCAAATAAATAAAGTTTTCTTTATATCATCTATGTAACATCTAAGGTTTTAGAAATTTTTCTAAGTCTTCCCACTATAGCTAGGATCCCTGTTAGCTACAATAAGGTGTCAGTTTGCTACAACGAGGATGCTAGTTCGTTACAACGAGTTCATGCCCTATACAAAATCCAAGGAGTTTCTCGCAATAGCACCAGTTATGGCAAGAACAGTGGGACTTGGAATTGATAAGTTCTCGCTGTAATGAGAGGTGCTTCTTGCTATAGCGAGACTTGTTTCCAAAAAAATGTAAAAAAGTGAAATTTTATTTTTTAAAGAGTCTAGATTCTCTCTTTTCCTCTGATTGACTTTAGGCTAGTTAAAACTAAAAGAAGCTCTACTTAAGACAGAGAGAAATAAAGGCAAATTCAAGGAGAGCCAAGAAAGAATAAGGAAAAGGGTAAGAGAATTCTTGAAATTCAAACTCCTTCATTTGGCAAAATTCATTCTCCTCCTTATCCTTTCCCTTTTCATAGTTTTAGTTATTGAATTAGTTTTATTTTGAGCCATGTATAGAGGGGAGAAGTTGAGAAATTCTAAGATAAGGCTAAGGCAAAAGGAAAGACTTTTGAAGAAGCAAGGAAAATAAGGTATGATTCATAGTTTCGTTTGCTCTTCTTCCCTTGCTCTTCATGTGTAATGTTTTGGCCAAGGAGAGAGCTTGAGAGAGGGGGAAAATTTTGACCTAGAATAAGCAAGAAATCATTGAATTGAGTGTGGAAAACTAGGAATTACAAAGTAGAAGAAAAACTATTGAACTTCAAGATAAGAAAGATAAGGGTTATTGAACATCTTATGAAATCTGATTTTGTCTAAGAAGTCTCTAGCCCATGTGAGTGGTTGTTTGAGTTCCCAAAACTCCTAGAAAGCTTCCTAAATTGAAAACTCTATGGACTCTAAATGCTCTTCATGGCTCAACCTAGAGCACTTGAGAGGGGTATAAAGTATTTTAATTAGTTTTAAACTTGGTTTGGGACTATATATGATGAAAGAAGATGAGAGGAAGCCTTAGGAAAAGCTTAGAAGTCATAGATTGAAAGTTGAGTCAATAGGTTCCATAATGTGGCCTTAAGAAGCCATAGATTGAGAGTTGGGTCAATAGGTTCTATAATGTAGTCTTAAGAAGCAACTTGTATCTAGACTCTTGGGAATGAGTTTGTGATGACTTCAAGGAGTCTAAATAAAACCAAGGGATCTAAATATGAGAAGGAAATGAAGCTAAGAGATTGAATTATGGTAGTTGCTTCATTAGGTCATTAATAAAGTTATTATGGAACCCATAAACCAAGTATGCCTCTTAAATGTGTGTTTAATATTATAGCTTGCTCCAAGAGTATAATTAAATTTTATTTATTGTGTTTAGGCCAAAGAGATCAAGCTCTATCTATTTGTCGGTGTGTAACCAAAAAAGGAAGGGAATAACTAAGGAAAACTTGTGTTTGATTGCAAAGGTAGCTCATCACTCCTTTTTGTTTGCATTCTTGGATGTATGATGGCCGTTGTGTACTTGTATGTGCATTTGTATTGTAAGACATACCATTTGATATTGCTTTGTTGCATTGGTACCAATATGTTTATATTATGAAAATTGCTTTTAAAGGTGAGTTGGTGGCAAAAGTTTCTTGTGATAGGTGAGGTGGAGCCAAAAGTCTTTAAGAATAGGTAAGATAAGACCAAAAGTCTCATAAATGAGTGAGGCCAAGTCAAAAGTCCCTAAACCAAGAGTGAGGCTAATCTAAAAGTTTCAAAAGTAGGGTGAGGCTTGACCAAAAGTCCCTAGAGCTTATTCTTGTCTTTGATATAATTTTCATGGTATGCAAACTATGTGTTAAATGAGTCTTAATGGTACTGGATGCCTGTGTACTTTGATATGTTTATATGCTTTGATTGCTTATTTGAATGAGTGTATGAACTATTAAAATTCCTTGAATCTCACCCCATTCTCTCTCCCATCTCATCATGTCTAGGTAGTGTTTAAGAGGTTAAAGATGGAAGCCAAAGCGCTTGAAAGACTAGCTCTTGACAATTATATAGTTTTATATGATCTTTTTGATGTAAAGAGATATTAAGTTTCTATGTACATATTATTTTTGAGATGTAAACCTTGGAAAAAATGTAAAAGTAAGTGTATGTGATGTATGAACCAAATTTGGTACCAAATCAATGCGAATATGAGTTTTGGATATTTGATGGCTTGTATGTAGTATTGTATTCTTGCATGTAACATGGTGAGTTTAAAATGTAAGATGGTTTGGACCACTTGGGCAGTTCATATATGTTGTGTTTATGTTTTAAAACTTGCTCAAGAGGTGGTAAAGCCTTTAAGAAGCCATTTGAACTACTTTTGATCCATATAGGGTGTTAAAATTGCCATATTGCTAAGTTATGTCAAGATCTGACCAAATGAGCTCCTCTTGACCTGAAATTTGATATATATATATATATATATATATAGATCTTATCTAGAGTTTTTTGGAAAGATAAAGTGCATATTATTTAGAGCTTTAGAGAATTTTTGGTGAATTTTTAATACTAGCAAATTTTGACAGAATTAACATTATTACTGTGCAAATGGTTAGATCCTTTGCCTCTATCATTTGTAGGGCAAATAATATCCAATAGTTATAAAATTTTATAGGCATAAACTAGACATGATAAACTTTCTGTAGCACTTAAGAGTAACTCTTATGAATTTATAGAGAGGTAGAAACAAAATTTTGAACTTCCAAATTAGTATTAAGGGTGCAGCCTAACCTCCGTTATTGTTCTATAGGTTTTCATGCCCTAATTGCTCTTTTTTGGTTTAGACTTATTTTTTTTCCTCTAGTTAACATATGTAACTTTCCAAATTAGTATAGTTTGCTTGAATTGGATTTTTATAGAATTAGTTATGAATTTTTGAAATTCATATTAGTAAACTGTATTAGAAACGCTGGGCAGTCTTACCTTTTGAGCTTTTCTGTTGTCAAATGTGTCCAAATGATGTTACTATGGTTTGGAATTATTTTTAATATAAAGTTAACATCCATAAATTTTCAGAAAGTTATCACTTGCTTGATTTGTATTTTTCTAGAATTAATTATGATTTTCCAAACTTGGAATTAAAAACTTGAATTCTGGGCCCGCGAATAACTTGCCATTTTTCGGGTTTTTGACTTCAAATCCATGGTTCATGGATTATTTTATGATATGTATAAGTTGTATGGAGGGAGTATGAGTAGAAAATGCTATTGATGGGTTTAAGGGGGTCTGCGGAGCGAAGTATGAACTCCTAAACCCTGTTGTAATGCAATAAAATGCCACAATTTTCTTCTTTTCTTTGGAATTACATGGAATCAAACTTAAGTGAAGGATAATTGAGGCTTATAATATCATAACTTTTAATTTTCACTTATAAATTTGAACTACTAATATTTCTCTACAATAAAGCAATTTTTACATTTAATAAATAAATAAATATTTCATACATATATTATTAAACTAAATATATATACTTGCCTCATACTCTTTGAGCAAATAAATCTCCACAATAAGCAAAACTTACTAAAATAGATCCCACCAATGATCAATGTAATTCAAAGTAATGTAGTAAAATGGAAGAAAATTTAGATTTGGGAAGAGAGTAAAATAGCGTAACTGAGATATAAAAAGAGAAGATAAGATAAAATGGTTGAGATATAAAAGGAGAAGATAATTTAAATGAAAATATTATATATATATATATATATATATATAACAAGAATGTATAATGGCTTTCTAATGGCTATTTAAAGGTTATTTTTTTAATGACTTTTTTAAGAAAAAAATATACACATAAAAAAAATATACATATAAACATGAACAACATCGTTATTATTATATAATATATAATTTATTATCATATTATATTGCACTATATAATTTATAAACAATATATTATTATAACAATATTATATACTTTTTTTAATGACAAATAATAGAAGAAAATAAATTTATTTTAAACTTACCTATTTTTTAATGAAAATTTTATTTTTTAAGATTATCTATATTTCTTTATATATTTAATAAATTATAATATATTTATAATTTAAATTAAGAAACTTAGATTAAATTATTTTAAATTTATTATATATATAATAATATATACATCAAATAATATATATATATATCAACCACTTGTGATGACAATGTGGTTGGTATTCAAATATATAAAAAAAAATATAAATTTTATGTTTATATATATATAGAGAGAGATATAGAGAGAGAGAGAGAGAGAGAGAGAGAGAGAGAGAGAGAGAGAGAGAGAGAACTATATAATTTATAAAAAATATATTATTATAATAACATTATATAACTTTATTTTTTAAATAATAAATAATAAAAGAAAATAAATTTATTTTAAATTGACCTACATTTTTAATAAAAATTTTACTTTTTTATGATTATTTATATTTGTTTATATATTTAATAAATTATAATGTATTTATAATTTAAGTTAAAAAATTTTAAATTTAATTATTTTAAATTTATTATATATGTAATAATATATACATCAAATAATATATATATATATATATATATATCAATATCATCCACTTGCGATATTCATATCTATAAAAAAAATATATAAAATTTATGTTTTTTATATTATATATATATATATATATATAACAACAGTAATTATTTTATTGCTATATATAAAAATTATTTTATATATATATATAGCAATTATATTACTGTCATTATATATATTAATAATATTTTATTTACCTATAATAATATATTTTATTTATACTAATAATAATATATTTTTATATTATATAATTTTTTAAAATATAAAAATATAAGAAAAAAATATATTCATAATTTGTCAATAATTTTTATAAAAATTTTTATTTTTTATTACATTATTTATATCTATTTATTTATTTTAATTAATATAATAAATAATTCATTAAATAAATATTTGTTGCTTAATAATAAATATAATAATGTAACTTATAATAAAATTATAATTTAAATTAAATCTATATTTATATTATAGTATTTCTAACTTATTATATATTAATTAGTTGAAATTTAAATTTCTTCCAATTTACATTATATGTTTTCAATTATATTTTGTTTTATATACACATATACACATATATAATATTATAATATAATTTTATAAATGATACCGACAGCATATTAGTTACGTGCCTGGCTTTTTATAGTTATTCTTAATTCCTTATTTCTTTTTATCATTTTATACATTTCTACCTTAATTTTTTAAATGTAAAAGTGTGGAAAAAAATTCAAAAGCCATTCTATCGGAATTTTGTCGTATCTTTTTGTAGCAAATCATTAGTATTGTTGTAGTGTATCTCTCAAGTGAAATAATGATGTGCAGCTAGATGTCTTACTATTTCTAAAAATATCATTCATGTTCATTTGCATGGGGATTGTGTCACTAACTTCATCTCATTTGTTTATGGGCCTTAAATTGTTGGGGTTCAATTTGGGTGACAATAATCTTTGATCTTTATTGGTGATTTTAATGACATTTTATTCAACTAAAAAAAAAGGAGGTAAACTCGAGCCTTGTAAAGTGTGTCACAACCCAAAAGCTAAATTGTGATTGGTATAGATTATGGGTAAATCCCATCTTCATAAGCCTTATTTTTCAATTCAAATCTTTCTGAATTCTACAATGAAGTTGTATGTATATAAAACACATAGGAACTAAATTCACATGATATTTCCACACTACATATTAAATTTATCAAAGCGATTATTGATTCCATCTATTTGTAGAAATTTTAGCAAAGTCTACCTTGAAATTAGAATCTTCTAAAAATTTATATAAACAAACAATTATCCTAATAATACAAATAAGAAAGTTCTACTTTCATTTATATGTGCTAAACCACATTTATTAGGGTGGAGGATTCGAGATGTAAGTATGTCGAACTACATCTATGATATAACAAAATCATGAATCAAAATACATTAAAATAGACTTCATTCACATAGTTGATGCGAGGCTTACTAGGTTGAAGTATGATCCATACTAAGGTGCTGAGGAAGGCTTAAGGTCAACTTTGCTATCTCAAATACCAAATACTCGATAACATTCCATAATGTGACTAATTAATACTCAAGGAAGAGAGTAAACAATTACTTTATTTATTGATTAAAATATTGTAACAAGTACAATTAGATTATTTTAAGGTTAGAAATCCATACCTCTTAATACGCTAAACAATTTATAAAGATCCAAAAACAAAGGCATTTTAATAAATATCTACTACTATGACAATCATAAATTAGTGAAAAATGATATTAATAATAAAATAAACATTCAACTTTAAACATTTACATTAATAATCCTTCAAAAACTTATTCTTTAAAGCAGTTCTGTTAGAAATACCTTATCAAAATGAGATAGTCATCATGGGTACATAACCTACGTGGATAAATAATCATTTCATTATGAGCACACAATTCATGTGGGTAAATAATTAGTTCATTGTGAGTCCTCAATTCGCTTAAAATACCACCCTCCATTTTATGCGTGATGGCTGTTACATAGGGCTAGCACTTCTCATATCCCTTCCTAGTTAGGTATAAGGCATGGCACACTAAGGACTAATAGAGTGACTAGTATTTTCTATCTATTCCCTCTATAAAATATTACTATCATGTATGGAATCATATCCCTCAGTTTATATGTAAACATTTCTTGCAGGTAATCAACATAGAAATTGTAAATAAAATTTTTAGGACTTCTTCCATTGATTACATACATGAATTGATCATAAAAAAAAAAAATCAAGGATTTCAATTTAATTTAAATACTTTTTGGTAGATCATTGATGCAGCTAGAAATTTATGAACTTAGAAAATGTGATATTTTTATGAATTTTAAATGCAAGGTGAAGAAAGGTAAAAATATGAATTTGCAATGGGATGTTATTTACTTACAATACATGGAGATCGATAAAATGCCTTCTACTACCTCTATCAACTAATATCAAATGTGGCATTAACTTGGATCTTCCTCAATAATCAAAAATAAAAGTACTCGTACTAACTATCTCAATAATTCAAATGGAATTATATTAATCCAATTCACTTAACATAACAAACCTTGTAATTAATACCAAGTACCCCACCATTATCTTTAACTTTACCAATGTTAGACATAGCATTTAAATTACAATACCCCAATCCCTAGGTTGGCTTAGATTAAAAATTTAAGTGGTAACAATAGTAAGATAAGTAATCCACCAACCATCATTACTAATAGAATCTCATTCCTATTTTAGTGACTTACTAATGCCTTAAAAGGAGTCTAACTCTCGTTTCCACCCTGGTTCCAACTTTTATAATTTCTTATTGTAATTCTAATACCTTAAGAATGCTAAATTATTCAACATAAGCATTAATTTAGCCTTTAAACTATTCTTAGTTCACTCATTCAATTTAATCATAAGGAATCAAATTGGCTAAACACTACCTTAGAGAATTAAATTTAAAGAAATTAGATTATAAGTAGCTTCTGAACAACTATTTAAATACTTTCCTAGACAAACAATGAACCCTCTAAAAAGGAATTAAGCAAGTGCAATATGAAAAAATATGCAAGTTTAAGTTGGGAAAAAGATATAGTATAGTAGCCAGCCTCTTAAAGTAAAAGCACAATAGCTTAATGAAAAATAAAAAAGGAAACCAAGGAAAACAAACTACCTTACCTTGGTAGCTATTAGGGTGCTAAATGGTAGAAAAAAGGGAAGTTTTGGCTATGCGTCCATAGTTGAACTACAAAAGAAAAAGGAGGGCGAAAGGGCTTCAACACCGAGCTACGAGAGATAACTAAGAGAAGATAGAAGTTAGATTCTCATGCAAGAAAACAAACAAGCTGAAACCAAGAAATTGCAAGCTTTAATCAGGGGAGAAAAGACTACCATTATTAACCCTATTAAAGCAAAGTATCATAGCTAAGAAGAGAAAATTCAAAGGAAATGTTTGGAAAGGAGTTACCTAACTTGAATTGCTACTAAATGCCTAATGATAAGCTAAAATGCATGCTTCCCTTTATAATTGAATAGTAGGGGATAGAAGCATGAAAAAGTAGTTGCACGATGAAAACCCAAAGCTAGGATGGCATAAACTCTAAAAAGAGCAAATGGCTTACTTCATGGAATGAAAAAGAAATGAACAAAAAGGGATAAGAGAAATGAGCTTCAAGTTCTTTGATTGACCAAAATTCTACAATAAAAAATGGCATAATAGGGACATGAAGAAATTTCATTTTTGTGTGTGTGTGCATGTGTATAAGAGAGAGAGAGAAAGAGTGTGAGTGAGAGTGAGTGAGTTCGGGACAAAAAAAGAGCTTCAAGTAATTTATGGTGAGAAAGTGAGTGACATGTCTAAGGAAAAAAATTGAGTTTTATCAAGTGGCCTTTTTAGTTAATTTTAAAAGTGTTATAACAACAATTGGGTAGAAGAAAAGAAAACTATAGCTATAGATTTGGATAAATAAATTGAATAAATTTAGGATAGGGAAGAAAAGTATTAGGCACAAAGATCTAGAGTTTAGTGGCTAAAATGTAAAGACAAAAATTCACACTTCTTTCCTTTTACTACTAAATAAAGGAAGCAACAAAATAAGATTTTGAATTTAAAGCTGAATGATGGCTCTTTGATAGATAATATGGAAGATATATCAAAGTCATTTGAACGTTTCTAACTAAATTATGGCATAATTTAAGTTTACTTTTTTAAACTTGCCTCAAAGATGACCACAAGAACTAAGATTAAGCTTGGGTCTAATTCTTTCTTAAATAATTTAAATCTAAGTCCATGCTCTATGTACTTTAATAAATACCAAAATTAATCACAACAAAAAAAAGGCATTTAGTGTCGGTTATCTAATGTCAGTTAGTACAATCGACATTAGATCCATTCGGTGAGAAGAAATTAATGTCGCTTGCTTAATGTCGATTGAAATTGACAGTAGTCTTTCTTTTATTTTTTTAATTAATAAAAGTAAAAAGATTTATTTATGTTTCATTGGAGGGAGCTTAAAATTGTCGCGCTTTACTAACTTAAGAGAAAGAAATCTAAAAGGGAGCTAAAATCCCTAAATCAAAATAGAAAAACAAAGTAAGGCATTTCGCTATGTGAATGAAGCAGACAAGAGAGAATGAGGCATTTTGGGTTGGGATCAATTTCAGAGTTGTGAAACAGAGTGGAAGCCGGTGGAAATCTAAAAAAGAAGGTGATCCTGAACTCATTGTTTAAAGAAGTGGTGCGACATCTAAAGCAAAAGGTTGAATGTGAAGAAGCTAATCGAAAAACTTAATTTGAAGTAGAGAAGTTGTTGTTAGTTTACCAAAGAAGCTAAGAAAGGCAAGTTTAAAGAAGTGCTAAAACATTTCAGAGGTATTGGTCTTCATCTCTCCTACCAGCCTTTGCTTTTCTCTCTATCTCGGTATCTGTTATACGTTATATTTGAGCTTTTGATTTATAAAATATCTTGGGACTTTGATTTCTGACGTCCTGCTTGGGATAGTTGCGGCTTCAATCAATTGGTAGATTTCTGTCGTTCTATTTGGGACAACGGTTTACGTACTATTTTTGAAGTTCTTATAATCATTGAATTGATTCATGTGTAGATAGAAAGTAATAGAGAAAAAAATAGAATTTTTTCAGTTAGTTGTTGATTTATTTTAGTTATACAGTTAGAATAACTTCAGTTAGTTGTATTTTTTTTGGGTTTTAGTTTAATTGGCTCCATTGTATATAAACTAGACACGATTATCAATGAATTTCTTCTCTATTAGAAAGGGTGAAGAAAATTTAGAAGGAGGGGGAAAATAGAGCATTTTCCCACTAAGTTATGCATGGGGTTGTTTTTAAAGAATTAGCTATTTTTTTTTGAAATGCTTATGTTATTAGGAAACTTTAATTTCTAGGAATACTTTCAAACATACCTATGGCAAAACAAACTAAGAAAACCATGCTTTCTCGAGAATTCTATCCCTATGTATATTCGTTCATCGAAATACGACTTCAACTGGGATTATTAGATTTCACAAACCTAATTCCCTCTTAAACTCTCTGTCTGTCTATCTCTTTCTCTCTCTCATGACTAGTAAATTCCCTTAACCTTAAGCTTAATGTTAATTGTAGTCTTATATTTTATTCTGTTGTGGGACATTCTGCCTGCAGTAAATAGCAGAAGACAAGGTTCCTAGGTAGTATTCCTTTTGTTTTTTTCCAAGCAGAATGAACATGAAGAAAGGTGAAAGGTACTATTTTCATTGGAATAATAATGCAAAATCTTCTTTAACAGACTTATACAATCAAACTTTACTGTAACATACTGCAACTAGCTAATTGTTATAAACTCTTTCAGAGTCTTTGGAATTAGAATTGCTGAGGGAGTAGTAAGCTCTATCATCAGTGAAGCAACCTATTTGTGTTGAGAGGTGGCCCTGTGCTAAAAATTTGTAGATCGAACCCATATAAATGTGCTTCAGTTTATTGTCACACTCACCATGTTATCTCTTGTGGTTGTCGTATTCCCATTGTACAATTCATTTTTCTTGCTGTTGTTATACTCATTGGCTTCTGATAAGATGCACCCACTAGTACCAACATGGGAGAAATCATGTGCTTGGTTTTTGCTTTTTGTTTTTTGTTTTCTACTTCATAAATAAAGGCTTACTTATAGAAACTAGACACCAGTTGCATTCACATCTGCATCTTTGCTTAGATCTTGCCTTACAACCCTCCACTTTTTCTTTCAGTACTATGAAAAGTGAGAACTACCTTCATCTTCCTTTACTTACGATGTATACATTAAAAAACAATGGCGAATGCTTTTATTCTCTAGTGCAATATTACGTTCTATATTAAGGCCTATTTTGCTACTTCCATCCTTGAGTGTTGGGTATCGTGTGAGTCTTCTTCCAGTTCTTGCTTAGCTTTTTTTAGGGCATCGCTTTCTGTTGTTTTGACAAGTAAGTCCCCTAGCTTTTCTCAAGAACTGGGAGAAGTGGTTTTATTTATTTGATCCACAACAAGAGTATGTATCATAGCCTCCAATGGGTGAATGTAACACCTAGCCCCCCTTTCGAATTCATCTTACTGCCACCTCCTTTTTATTAAGCGAAAGGGAGGAAGGCAAATGTTGAGTACCACAGCCACTGGGACTATATTACTAGTCTATGTACATGTGCCATAATTCTTTAATTGATTCTTTTGGCTTATGAATAATCTGTAATTATTTCCTAACATGATTCTTTGATTGATTTGATGATGCATAATGTGTTATTTGTTGATAATTACTGTGATTTAATTGAATTCATTAGTTGGTACTGATTTTTTCACTGTAGCAATTTCAGAAAAGTTTTGGTTTCATGCTGAATTTGTTGAATTTACTGGGAATCTTAGGAGTTGAATTTCACCTATATTTATGGAGTATATGTTCATCTACGTGTCTATTTGGTTGATGAATTTTGTGCTTATTTTTAGAGTCACTTGAATGATCAAATTCTCTTATTTTCAAGTTAAGTTCAATTTGCCTTATTTCTGTTGATTTTTCTGCTGAACCTTGACTTCATGAATTTACTGCAAGTAACACAGGCATGATCTTAATCTGAAATTTAAGTATAATGTTATTTTATATGTGTAATCTAATATATAATATTTTCATGAATTTTGTAACTCATTTAGATGTACAAATTTACTAATTTTTGGATGTTGTTCACATTTTCAGTTTTTGTTCGTTTTTTAGCTTAAGAGTCAACTTTGTGGATTTTTCTAGAGCTACACAAAACTGATCTTCCTCTAAATTTTTGTCACATTGTTTGTGAATTTTTGAGTTCATTTTCTTAGGTTAAAGTAGATAATTCAGAAGTTTATGCAGATATTCTATTTTGCTTTTTTTTATTTATTTTGTTAGCTACTTTGTTGATTTTTCTATACTAATTCATGTGGAATTTTGAGCTAAATTTTAGTTATATATGTTCTTTGATATGTCTTTGATGTTGAGAAAAATTGATGTGAGGTTTTAATTTCATTAGCTATGACTTTTTGATTGAGGACTATACATGGTTTAGCATTGTTTCACAATTGAGCAACCTGATTTACTGGGAATTTTGGGAGTGGAATTTTGCTGTGATTTTTGGAGTATATGTTCATCTGTGTGTCTATTTTATTGATGACTTTTGTGCTTATTTTTAGAGGCACAATGGATGATCAAATTCTCTTATTTTCAAGTTAAGTTCAATTTGCCCTATTTTTGTTGATTTTTCTGCTGAACCTTGACTTCATGAATTTATTGCAAGCAACACAGACATGATCTTGATCTAAAATTTGAGCACAATGTTATTGTATATGTTTAGTCTAATATACAAGATTTTCATAAATTTTGGAACTCATTTATATGTTCAAATTTAATGATTTTTGGATGTTGTTCACATTTACAGTTTAATGATTTTTGGATGTTGTTGGTAATTAATGTAGTCAATCATATTATGACATAATTAGTAATTTAAGTGTAGTATTTACTTTTTGTATTTTGCATGGTAGATGAAAATGAAGTAGTAAGAAAAGAGAGACTAAAGGCAAAAGATGTTTGGAATCTAGAGACAGGGAAGATGATAGCTTGTCCAATTGATGAGTTTGGACAACCGTATGGTGACGAGGCTGGCATACTTGGAGTTTGTTAGGAGAGTTAGCCACAGACACTGACCTCATTTGTGACGACCCTAAATTCTAATATTGGTAATTATAATTAAATACATGATTAATAAATAATGATCAAGGTTTGGAGTCGTTGCAACTAATCACATTAATAAAATATAGAGAAATTTAAACCTTGATACTATTAGGGTCATCAACTAACAACCATAACGGGAACATGCGTAAAAGGGTTTTGTATCATCAATAAGGGTTTATGATTCATCCATTAATCAATTTCAACCCATGACAACCTCCCACCAATGTACTTCTGTGATTCCCTAACATTAGCCTTAAGGAAATTAGGGTTTCTAGGTCAAACATGGGAGTTTGGGGACCTGCGCCGCGACCTGGAACTTTCCCGCCGTGGCTAAGTCAGGTTCTGGAGCTCAAAAACTAAGTTTTTAAACTTGCGCCGCGGCCTGGAACTCTTGCGCCGCGGCCAAGTTACTCTCGGGAATCACTGGGTAATTCACCGCGGCGAGTTGGAGTTGCGCCGCGGCGAGTTTGGCTACTATATTTTTCTGAATTAATTTTCTCGACTTGCGTCGCGGCGAGTTTGGCTACTGTCACCATCCTGGGTGACTTTTTCGCTCTACGCCGCAGCAAGATTTCTCAAGCCGCGGCGTCCCTCGCCACTGTCACTCCCTAGGCCGCGGCGAGGCCTTCTTAGCCGCGGCGTGACTCCCTTTTGTAGCTATTTTCCCTATATTTCACCCTCTACACTCCATTTCCCTTCTTAGGGACACTCTAAAGTCACTTTCCCTCATTTTATATGGCTCTAATGGCATTTATCTACCTTATTTACTTAGCTATGCTTCCATTACCAATTCCAAAACTTATATGCCCATTTCTTTCCTCTAATTATCCTATATCAGCAAATCTAGGGAATAATAACAACACCAATCATGCACCATTGATATTTAACATTAGATACACTTTCCATTATTAGCCGATTATAATCATAATGTTCAATTCTATGATAATCGAATTACATATACAATCCCTATACTTGGCAACTCATGATGCAATGCAGCAATGATACAAAACTAACAATTTAATTACAATACATTTTGTCAAAGCTCCCAAACCTATGTGCTACCAAACCATTTAACAAGCTCTCGTTAATTTTTTCCTTGCCACTAAGAGGTCCAATCCCTGAAAATGTTAGCCCACAACGGGGTGAGATATACAATCTCAGTAACAAAAAGAAATTTCCATATATATGTACAAGTCAATCAATCCAAGACAATCTCATGTCATCAATATCAGAATTATCAATTCAATTGGCAAATGAACTAGTTGAGCTACCAATGACTACTGTCTTATACCAGCAATCATACATAACATGTTAATGGCCAATAACACTGGGAGAGGCTCGTCCACGGCACCTACTCCATCATGAGCACAACCAGGGCTCAGTGCATCTGGGGTTTGATCATAACCCGGTGCTCGATCATAACACATGCACGGGTGGCAGCCGCACCACAGCTTCACCATGGACTCACAAGGTCCAATCACAATAACAATCAAGTAGTCAATCAGTCATTTAACATTTCAAAATCAAGCATGTGTAACAAATAGCAGATTAACATGAGCATATACATGAAATTAGGAAAATAACCCAATTACCTCAATGAAGCCAATTACTCTTCCCCTAACTACCATAATAGTCCAAATGCATACCAAGCCTATAACAAGCATAATTATCATCATTTCTAATCATAATCCAATATTCAAAGAGTTGAACTACTAATGACAGACTAGAGGTTACTCACTTAATTACCAAGGGATTTAATTTCGGATTCTAACTTTCCCACACAGAAATTGCTATAGTTCACTCCAATTTCTGAGTAATTTCACATGAAACCAAAGCTTATATCATAGGTTAACTATAGGGGTCTCAAACTAATAAAAAATGCATCAAAATAGGAAGGAGATACTCACTAAATAACACCCATATCCTCACCTCCGAAAATCCACCATGGAAGCACCAAAAATCGCATTTCAATCATCAAGCTCAGAAAATTCAGTTTTCCACCATTATCTCCTTATAATTTCACACAATAACAGAACCCATTATGATAATACCTCCTTATGGGCATTTTCCAGCAAAGTGATTCACAAAATGGAAGGAAAAAGCTTACCTAATCCTCCCTCTAACCCCCAAGTCCGAAAATCTTGCAAGGAATCACCCAACACCAAATTTCAGATTTGAGATGAAGATGAAAATGCTCAAACTCAGAAATTAATCGGACCAAAATGAAGAGGATGATGAGAGGGTCAAGTTATATATAACTTACCTTGGCTAAATCATCCTCTAGAAGTGAGAAATGGAGCCTCCATGTTGGTAGAACCCTAGCCTCCCTCAAACTTCTGATTTTTCTCCCTTGCCTCTTGTATTTTCTACTGAATGGGGAAGGAGGTGGCTGACCCTTTAGGGTTTTTAATGATAAATGGGCTGACCCATCAGCCAAAGGTCTAATTGGGCTCATCTCTAGTGATTGGGCCATAGTTTAATGAATGGGCTGCAGAAAGTTTAGAGCTACAAGTGGAATGTGCTGACCCAATGGCCCAATTCCTTGTGGGTTCAGATTTTTATACTTGTTGGGTCTTATCTCATAAGTTGGGCTAGATCTCATGAGTTGGGCTTCCGGGTTGTGGTTGGGCTAAGCCAAATTTTAAGAGCCAATATAATTTGGGTCTGCATAATGTGTGTTGGGCCAGTTCACATAATTTGGGTCTTGGGCCCCTATTCTACTAAATTAACTTGGGCCATTACTAGGTGATCTCTCTTGGCCTAAGTCTCATGATGAGGAGTTAGGCTTACATCTAGAATCATTGGGCCTTTATAAGCCTTTTCTCATGATCTCCTATATTAATTTGGGCCTAGATGTAGTTTCTATCCCAATTAATTCTCAACTCATATTATTGATTTATTTCTCAAAATTACCAGTCACTAAACTTGCCCACTTATCCCATATTAATTATCCCTAATTAATCTAAATTCATAATTAACACCTTAATTAATTTTGGGGTGTTACATCATTCTTCTCAACTTCGTTGATTGGAGGGAAATTCCAAAAAGATATATGAAGTTAGGAATAGAACAAGTGCAGGTGTAAAGAGTAATTTTTTATTTATTTTTGCAATCTTCATTCTTAATTATATGTTTTCACAAGCTCATATAATTTACCAAATGATTTTAAGTACAGAATAAGATTGCATTCCAGTTTAGAGATGGATTAGAATGGGCATGGAAATCACTAAGAGTTAAGCAGGAGTTTAGAAATAGGCTACATAAGAGTCTATTTGGGGAAAATGACAGGAGGGAGGAGATCATGAATAAATGTCCAGAAAGAATTTCACAAGACTAGTGGAATAGCTTCGTGGACTACCGACTACAAGAAAGTCGCATTGTAATGTTTTATCTCTTCATACATTACTGTTCCTTAATTAACATTGCATTATTCACTTGTTTGTCTTTGATTTGTAGGAAATAAGCAAAAAAAATAGGGTTAGTCAAAAACTCAAGTATCCTCATACTGGTGGTTCTAAGAGTAATTCTAGAAGAAGGCATGAAATGGTAATTTACAATTTTTTTAGAGCATATGTAAATAAGGCAAATTGTAGAAAACTTATTCTATTTTATTTCTTGGATTGTAGGCAATATAGATGGGTCGGCTACCAAAACTTTGTGAAGTATTTCTTGCAACATGCAAACATGCTGATGGGAGCTATGTCAATGATGCAGCAAGAGTTGTAGGGGTAAGTGACCAAATTTTTTCTAATGCTAGAGCATTGTAATTTTTGTACACTAGCATGTTCTGTGGTTTTATTATATTAATCTAGAATTCTTGTTTTTACTCTAAAAACTAATCCATATGTTAAATTAAAATGATCAATTATATGTTAAAAGATACTCATAAGTTATTTATATTTTTTTTCTACAGCTTAAACTTTTAGATAAAATGATTTTAACATAATATTGAAATATGGTGCAAAGGATGTGTCAATATATATATATATATATATATATATCAATAAACATACTTAATACAATGAGAAGGCTTTATGATGAGACAATGAATAAACCGCATATAGCTGCATGGGTCTGATTGTCTAAGATTCCTCCGTGGAAATCAGTGTATATATATATAGGTATCTAACTAAAAAGTGAGATATACTTGCTAGACTTCCTTGAATAGAAATTTAAGGCATAAAGAATTTAAAATTTTAAAATCACAATGTTTTCTTTTTCTGCCTCCAGTAATCTATTTTTTACCCCAATACAAAAAGGAAGTGGTCTCAATTATATTCTTATTTCTTGTTTTATTTTCTTTTTCTTTTTAAAGGCATTTTATGTATTTCATGTTAGGAACTAAACTTGATTCTTAGTTTCTATTTCATACTAAGCAACTTTATGACCGTGCTTACAAGTTTTGGCTCTTCCCTCTTTATTCTAAAACCCAATTTAATGAATCCATATTAAGCAAATTTATTATCATGCCAATTTTCCATTAGAATTTATTTTCTTACAACCGTTTGCTTGGGATAAATGCTCACTTCTAAAACCTAATGAAGTATTGACATGTTATAGTTGGACTATGTCTTCCTTATTTTGCAAACCATGTTTGTAAAGATCATATCATTAGTACTTAAGATCTAGATCTTTATCATTATTATAAAGTTGTTGGACTTCCTAGATAATAAAGGCGACATTGTTATCATTTATGTGATTTCTTCTATGTTGAAAAGGAAATTGCAAAATTATGCTTAGTTCTGTGCTAATAGCATTTTGACTAATAAATTACTTGGATTTTTTAACTTTGGGCAATTGGTGCCCTTCTTTCTACTTCAAACATATTATAACTGTGCCTATTCTTTTAGTTTTCTCTTCTTGTTTGAGGTGATAATTTGGACCTAAATGATTTAAGTTACCTGGACATAGGTTATGTCAATGAAGTTTGATTCTTATTACACTTTTTCCTTGGTTAACTATTATATATATATATATATATATATCTTTTAAAAAATTTAGGCACGATAATAGATTAACTAATTTTCTTTTTTGATAACATAGTAGGAGAGAATGGAGTTGAATTAAGAGTCATGCATTTTCTACTTGCTCTTTAGTGGCTATGCTATATGTCCCTTGCTCCACTATCCATCAAAGAAATATATTTAAGCAAAGCCCCATGACTTGCACGACTAAGAGAAATCCAATGCCATAACCGAATGCATATGTGTATATATATATATATATATATTAAGGGACAAGATCTATTATTAAATCAATTATTGGCAGTTTGTTTCGGATTAATATATAGTTGTTTCTTTGTAAACGTTGGTTTACCCACTGTTTCTAACACCTACAAGACGTGGTTCAAAATTTCAGGAGGCTCCAAGAATTATGATGAAAGAACATTTCCCACACTTGTCAAGTTTTTAGCATTCTTTAATATGAAATTGTGCTATAAATATATGGGTCTCCACACTCACTTTCAGAAGAAACGGAACGTTCAAACTTCATGCACACCATCAAATATGGAACATAACCTTTAATGAACAGAAAATAGCTTTGCCATGCATTGCTTGCATTGTTATAACCATCACTTATCCAAATATGCATGCTAAAACTATTGGATATTATCTCTTATATGACAACTTATTGTTTTGATATGTAGGAAGAAATTTCACAAAGGCTCAGTCAAGAAACTGAGACTTCACCCCTTGTTTCATCAGATGATCCACTTGGTCAAATGTTGGAAAAAAAGCATTCTGGATGAGTACGTGGCTTGGGGTTGGGTCCATGCCCTTCTAGGGTATTTGGATTGCCTACTCGTCGATTTAATAGTATGTTCATGAGTTCCACAAGTAGTGGAAACTCAAGTGATGAAGTGGTAACTTTAAAGAATAAGTTGGAGATGATGGAGGAATGACTAAAAACCATAGAGGAAGAGCGTGCTATGAAACAAGCTTAATTTACTTATGAGCAAGCATGATTGAATAACTTATTCAAATATTTAGTGGAAAATTTGGAATGGAACTACCTCTAGACGTTTCTCATGTAGTTGAGGCGTCCCCTTCACAGGTAATATAAATGTTAACTTGCATAGTTATTGAATTACTATTTTAAGAAGGTTTTGAGTAAATGTAACTTGTGTACTTTTTTATGTAGCCACCTGATGTTGGTAGTACAGAGGCATCACCTGCACCTGGTCGATGATCATCTGGTGCAAGTCATGATCCATGAGGCATTTTGGAGTTTATTGAACCTATTTTGTTTTATGGCATGTTAAAAGCTTTTTTGGATAACAATTTATAAGGTTTAGCTTATTTTGTTAATGTTCATCTAGTTCAAGCCTCTTTTGGAGTTTGTTGAACTTATTTTGTTTTATGTAGTTAATGTTTTACATCACTTTTGTATGGTGAAACTTTTATGAGGATAATATAAATAGATGTTTATTAAATTTAAATTTCCATGTCGTAAATTGATTTAAAATTTAATTTTATATGAATGTTCAATTTTTTAGTGTATGTCAAAGTCTAGCAAAACAAAAGGAAAATGACAAGATAACAAAATATAAAAAGTAAAATAAATAAAATATATTTTTTGATACTTAACGTCGGTTATAACTGGCGTTAGTAGGTTGACTCTTATTTGATTTTAACATCAGTTATAACCGACGTTAGATTTCCTATTTAATGTCGATTATAATCTAACGTCGATTATAACAGACATTAAAATAAGGCAATTAGTAAATATTCTAACGTTGAGTAAAACTGACGTTAGATTTTTCATCTAACGTTGGTTATAACCAACGTTAAAAGATTTACCCCTCATTTGATTTTAACGTCCATTATAATTGACGCTAGATTTTCTATCTAACGTTGATTATAATAGACATTAAAATAAGGCAATTAGTAAATATTCTAACGTTGAGTAAAACCGACGTTAGATTTTCTAACTAACGTCGGTTATAACCAACGTTAAAAGATTTACGTCTTATTTGATTTTAATGTCCGTTATAACCGACGCTAGATTTTCTATCTAACGTCGGTTATAACAGACATTAAAATAAGGCAATTAATAAATATTCTAATATCGAGTTTAGATTTTTTATCTAACGTCAGTTATAACCAATGTTAGTAGATTTACCTTTTATTTGATTTAATGTCAGTTACAACCGACGTTAGATTTCCTATTTAACGTCGGTTATAACAGACATTAAAATAAGACAGTTAGTTAATATACTAACGTCGGTTTTACATGACGCTAGATTTTTAATCTAACGTCGATTATGACAGACATTAGTAAATAAACTAACGTTAGTTATAACCGACATTATTTGACTAAATACAATATCTCAAATTGCATTCATTAATGTCGATTTTAACCGACGTTAACTCTTCTAGTGTCGGTTGTTCCAACGGTTTTAATAACCATCGTTAGAAAGAGTCTCACACTGCCTCTAATGTCAGTTTTCGTGACCATCGTTAGAGTACCTAATGTCAGTCATAACTGACGTTAGATGTCTTTTTTGACCGATGCTAGATGGCATTTTTTTTTGTAGTGAATCTTTCTACTTCTTAAAATATTTTTCAATCCTAAAAAGTTTTTTAACTCATCCAAAATTTCATTCATTTTAAACATGTCCTAATATTTTAATTTCTACTCAAATCCTTTCAATTCCTCTCTTAAGATTTTTAGGTTGTTACATTTATGAACTTTATGCACTTTATGAGGGAAGGAGGTATGATGGACCTAGGGTACAATGGCTTTAAATTTACATAGTTAAATAATCAAGATGGTAATGATAGCATTATGGAGAGATTAGATAAGGTTATATGTGATACAACATTGAGAAATCTTTGTCCAAATGCCTAGAATTTTAGCCTTGGACCATTAGGATCTAATCAATTGCCTTTGGTATTTCTAACTTTGCTGACATTGAGACATTAAAGGCTTTCAAATTTGAATTAATGTAGACTTATCATGCTAGATCTCAATATCTTATTGTGAGTAATTGGAAATTTAATGCAGAGGAAGGGTTTGAAATTTTGAAAAGCTTTGTGAAGAACTTAAGAAGGGTTAGACATGTATTAATTAAATGGAGTAAAGAGGAGTTCCCAAACAATTGAGTTTTATTAAGTGGCCTTTTTAGTTAATTTTAGAAGTGTTATAACAACAATTGGGAAGAAGAAAAGGAAACTATAGCTATAGATTTGGCTAAATAAATTGAATAAATTTAGGATAAGGAAGAAAAGTATTAGGCACAGAGATCTGGAGTTCAGTGGCTAAAACGTGAAGACAAAAATTCACATTTCTTTCCTTCTACTACCAAATAAAGGAAGCAACAAAATAAGATTTTGAATTTAAAGCTAAATGATGGCTCTTTGATAGATAATATGGAAGATATATCAAAGTCTTTTGAAAGTTTCTATGTAAAACTTTTCTTCGCTAAAGTTATAGATTTCTATTCTATGCTTGATTTTGTGGAGCCTATTATAACAGACATTGATAATGCCTCTTCATTATCCCTTATTTCTTCGGTTAAAGTTAAGGAGGTTATTTTTCATCTAGGTAGTTTTAAGGCTCTTAGGCTAAATTGATTCTTAAGTATATTCTACCAACATACTTGAGATATAGTAGGGGGATCAGATATGCCATTTAGTTAAACATTTCTTTGCTTATGATATGTTATTGGTAGATATTAATGAAACCATCTTGTTATGATTCTAAAAGTTGAAATGCTAGAACAGGCTGGTAACTTTAGGCCCATTAACTTATGTAATTTCTCTTACAAAATCATTTTAAAGATGGTTGCGAATGGAATGAAGAATATGTTGCCCCTAGTTATTTTTAACAATCAGAGGGCTTTTGTCCAAGAAGACTTATTCAGGATAACATTTTTGTGGCTTATGAGGCTTTTCATTACCTTAAAGCAAAGGGAGGTGGCAATCATGAATTAGCACTAAAGCTAGACATGAGTAAGGCTTATGATAGAATGGAGTAAGATTTTCTTTAACAACTTCTACTAAATATGGGTTTTGATCCAAAATGAGTAGTATGAGTTACAAAATGTATTGGATTAGTTGCTTTAAACGTTTTACTCTTAAGAAGAAGAATTGTAAGTTTGGTGCCTAAAAAAGGTCTTAGACAGAGAGACCCCTTATCCCCATACCTATTTATCATAATGGCAATGTGTTATCAAAGATAACTATTTCTCTTGCCTCTTAAAGAAGACTTTGTGGCATTAAACTTATTAAAAGGTGTCCCCTTCTCACACATTGTCTTTTTGTTGATAATTCTATCTTTTTCATGAAAGTAAGTAGGAAGAATTGATTGAACCTAACGGATGCTTTGGACTAATATTGTTTAGCCTTTGGGCAATTTATAAATCTTCAAAATTCTTGTATTTTCTTTTCTAAAAACTCTTAACTGCACCTTAAGGAGGATATATGCAATTTAATGGGAATACCTATTATGGACTTGTCGAGCAATTACTTAGGGTTACTAGTGTTGTGAAGAAGATTGAAAGTAAAAGCTTTTACTTTTGTTTGAGATAAGGTAAGTTTTAAAATTCAAGGCTAGAAGCATGGTATGTTATCCTAAGCAAATAAAGAAGCTTTTATTACATCTATGGCCTTAACTATCCTTACCTTTCTAATGTCTTATTTTCTCTTCCCTAAGAAATCTTGTCAAGAGTTGGAAGCATTATTGCTAAATTTTGGCAAGGCTAAATGCATGAAGAAGGAAAAATTCATTAGAAACCATGGAGTGCCCTTTCAAATTCAAATTAAAATAGAGGTCTTAGATTAAGAGATTTTATGAATTTTTACTTAGCTTTCCTAGCAAAGTAGGATTAAAGGACCTTAACTTCTTTAGATGACATGTGTGTCAAGATTTTGAAAGGGATCTATTTCCATAATTCAGATTTTTTAGAAGCAGATAAGGGTTTAAGAGTGTCACAGGCCTAGTTATGCTTATTAGAATGAAGAAAGCTTCTTGAAAATGAATGTTGCTAAAGAATTGGTAATGGTAGAAATATTAACTTTTGGAATGATCCATGGATTCCTTCTCTTCTGGATTCCCATCTTCAATCTAATGCCTTTTAAGAGGTTTATGCAAATTGTGTGGTTAAGGAATTCATTGTTAATGGAAGCTGGGATCTTTCAAATGTGCAGGAAAGGTTGTCTCAACAAGAATTAGTGGCTATTAGAAATATTTCTATCCCTCATCGTAATAAAAAAGATAAACTGATATAGACTTTCAAAAAGAGAGGTGTTTATATGGTTAAAGTGGGATATCATTTGGCTACTAGACTTGCTATGTTTGTTAACTGTAATCATGTAGGTACTTCATCTTAAATCTTGAGGCTTTATAGATGCTATTTGGAGATTAAAGGTCCCACCTAAGATTACCCATTTCATTTGGAGGGTTTGTGTTAGTGCTCTTCCAACAGAGAAAAGTTTATGGAAATGTAGTGTTTCACCATGTTGCCCTTGCTACAAAAAAGAAGTGGAAATGATTGAACACATGCTTTTGTTATGTAACTAGACAAAGAAGGTTTGGTTTGGTAATTACTTTGCTTTTAAGACCACTATTTTTAATGTAACTGGAATGGATAGATGGCTTTGTTGGGTCTTCCTAGAATTAATGATTTTGACAAATCTTTCGTAGCTATAATTTGTTGGTACCTTTCGAAATCTAGATGTGAATGGGTATTTGAGAAAATTTCTCTTGATCTAACATTCACTATCAAGAGGGTTGTCGTCATGCTAAATGAGTTTTGGTCCATTAATGATTGGTCCATAATTAATCTTAGTTTGGAGGGCAAAGTGAATGTAATATAGTTGGTTGGTCTTTTCCAATAGTGAATCAATTGAAAATTAATGTTGATAACATGTTTGATAGCGCAAGGAATAAAACAAGGGTGGGAGTAATTATTACAGATTGCAAAGGGTGTATTTAGAAATGTATGGAGCTCCATGTATTGCCTCTTTTGCTTTTATAAGTGAAGCTTTTGTAGTGAGGAAAAGAATGTTGATGGCTGTTGACCTTTGTTTAGACATGGTTTATTTGGAAACTAATTGTAAATTGTTGGTGCCTATAGTTAACAATGAGGATAGTTTCCTGGATTGGAATAATTGGATTATTGTTTATGATATTGTTCAGTTGAGAAGGAGATTCTCATTCTTCTCTCTTGCGTGGATTCCTAAGATTGCAAATAAGGTAGTTGACTAGATTGCGCCAAGTATGTTATTAAGAGAATGCGTCCTTTTGATTGGGAGATCCCTCGCCATTCCCTTTTGTTTCTATTATGGACCTTGATGTTACTGTTGCAAAAGTTGGAATTGGTTGAAGTTTGTCTAGCTGTTATGTAATTTTCTTGTATTTGTTTATTTCTATATAATTTTCTATTTGTTTCATGTATAGCATGGTACTTGTTTCTAGTGTTTATATTTGGTTGTTGTTTTAATGAAAGTTACTATATTGTTAGCCCAAAAAAAAAAAATGTTGTTTACTTCGACTCCCTCCCAGCATGAAAAAGCAAAAGGTAATCACTGCATTTTAACATCTTAGCAAGGCATAATCAGATGCCTTGAGTAATATGAAAGAAATATGTATCCCATGAGCCTATAACATCATAAACTAATCAAACAAAATCCAGCGGAAAAAGAAATTTTAATTGTGGTTTTTGTTGATGAATTTGAGCATATATATAGTAGATCTAAATATTATATTAATCAATTACCGTGTTACCATTAGGATAGAGATCCTCTACGGCGAGGATCTCCACAAATCCATCTGTAATGTTATTTTTGTGAGTAGGGTAGACTTTTCAAAAAAGAAAAGAAAAACCTTTTTAAGGAATATTGCAGAAGGACTTGTGAGGATCCTCACTCCAAAGGATTCCATCCGTTACCTTTATGAAAGCCTTTAAAAAAAAAAAAATCTGTGCTGTAGTTAAAAGTTCAATTGCTCTTAGAGTACTTATTTAATATTAATTATCTCGTATTACTGGTGTCATGTTAGTTACAAAACCAGTGTAGAAATCCAATCTTGCACTCCTCGAAAAAGTTTGGTATCTTTGTGTAAATTATTTATTAATACCGATTCAGGAAAATGTGCAAAAAACAATATACATTAGCGCCATACATATTGGAGATTATCACAGTTGATAATAAAGTATATTCTACTCACAAATCGAAAGCTATAATGATATGAACCGATCCTAGCAGTTTGCAATATAGACACAAAGTTTAATCATTAAATCAACTAGCATTTGTGTCTTAAATGTCGCACGTTTATAAATTTACTGTTCACACCATATGTATAATAGCCAAAAATGATTCATATTCTAAATGAAATGTTTTAATTTTTTTTCAAATGAATGTAAAATAATTAATGAAATAATTTTAAATTTTATGCCACTCAACCTAATGTAAAAGTTAATTCACCACAGATTTAACCAGAATTGGCCTTCCCATGATAATACTAAAGAAAAAGATAATATTAGTATTTATTACAAATAAATATTCTTTAAATATTTTATAAAAATTTTAAAAAGTATATTGAAATAGAGCCTTTAAATGAAACTACTATTGTAGAATTCAGATTTAATAATTAAAAGATTATTTTTATCTAGAATTTAAGTTTATTATTGTTTAAAGTTTTAAAATTTATTATTATCTACGAGTTTTAGTTATCCTTATCACTATCTTTAGGAGTTTAAATTGTTATCAATCTCTATCTTCATATTAATATAAATACAAGAGAGAGGGATTGCCAAATTGTATTAGTCCTTGTTTTCTTGTTCCAACAAGGTTCTCCTTCTCTTACTTTTTCAAACTGGTTTTAGAGCAGTAATGATTGTAAGGGAAGCCACAAACGGATCTCTTCAACCTTTGATTCCCATCTTGGATAGGAAGAACTATACCCGATGGGGTATTCGGATAAGGGTTTATCAAGAAATCTTGAAGATTGTGGAGAGTGGAGCTTTTGATCTTTCTGGTAATGCAATTGATGCACTGAGACAAACTCAGAACATAAAAAAGGATTAGAAGGTGCTTGTGTCCATTCATCAAGGAGTCAACAACGTGATCTTTGAAAAGATCGCTGGAGCCACAGCGGCCATGCAAGTGCGGGGCATATTGAAGACGTTGTTTACCGTTGTAGAGAAAGCAAAAAAGGCATGACTTCAAGCTTTGAAGAGGTAATTTGAGTTGTTGTAGATAGAGGACACCGAGAGTGTTTCTGAATACGCTTCCCAAATGCTTATGCTGGTCAATCAACTACGGTTGAATGGAGAGACAGGAGAGGAGATCGTGCAAGTAGAAAAAAGTACTTAGATCGTTGACAATGAAATATGAACACATAATTGTTGTCGATAAGATGTCAAAAGACACATCTAAGTTGACAGTTGATGAGCTTGTTGGTGCCTTGCAAGAATATGAGCATTGTCTAGTGGAAAAGAAAAAATGTATAGAAAAATCTGCAGAATAGGCATTTCAAAGACGGAACTTCCATGACAAGAAGGATCAAGATAGTGACAGAAGAGGCAGCTCAAGATTAATAAGAGGTGTCTTAACTAGAGGCAGAGGAGAGAAAGGTAGTTTTGGTCTTGGAAAATCCACCAGTAACCAGTCAGAGCATAATTCTGAAAGCTCTCAACAAGGCAGTGTGACAAATTAAATGTTGAATGTTAGACCTGCCATAATTATAGGCATTATGCATGTTAGTGCAGACTTAATAAAAGTAGGTTTGAGGAGTCGACTCAAGTTGCAGAAGAGATGGCTCAATTTGCCCAAGAAAGAGAAGCAGATGCCGAGGAGTAGTCACTTTTCATGGTATCCTCTACCACTAAAAATTCATATTACAACACATGGTTTCTCATCAAACTAAGAAACAAGGATCATTAATATTTCTCCGAGGTCTTTTATATGCTTGATGTGCATGCTCAATGTGGGATAGTTTCTAGAGAAAAGGTATAATATGAGGATGTTTGAAAGGCAAACACAATATGTGATGATAAAGGTGCCCTCATTCTTAAGGCTACTTGACATGGACAAGGCTAGATATATGTTATGCTGTTTATGTAGTTAGCAAGTATGGAGGCACCAAGAAAATCACATTTAATGGTTGCAAAAAACCCTAATGAAGGTAGGGAGACCAGTAGGGGCCTTGGCCCCTTGCCATTCTAGAGATAATTATTATGTATATAAAAATTTTGGTAAAATTTAAGTATGGTCCAAAAATTAATAAAGTTTGTATATAAATCTTTGTAAACTTATATATGAATCTAAAAGAATAAAGTTTGCATAGAAGTCCGTTTAAAATTACATATGCTCCCTTCAAAATTTTCTTTTGCCTCCACCCTTGGCAAAAAGGATCGTGTTATGTGAAGGGGACTTGTGACCTTGGTTTGTTTTACCCATTAGGAGGTGGTTCATCAAGAGTTAGAGGCAACTCAAGTATTAAACTTCATGGCTACTCAAATAACAATTGAGAAGGAGATTCTGATGATAGAATGAGTATTTCTAGTATGTTTTCAATATGGAGCCACTACATTTTCTTGGTGATCCAAGAAACCACATTTTGCTGTACTTTCAACTTGTGAAGTGGAGTATGTAACTGCAAAGAAGAGATTGAGCTTATTCATTGTAAATCTGAAGATCAAGTTGTTGACAGTTTACCAAGCCACTAAAGTATGGATGTTTGTAAAGATGTAAGATCTGATAGGTGTGATAAATTTGAATTAATTAAGAGGGGATATTGTAGATAATTCAGATTTAATAATTAGAAGATCATCTTTATCTAAAGTTATTCATTATTTAAAGTTTTAAAATTTATTGTTATCTAGGAGTTTTAATTATCCTTATCATTAAGAGTTTAAATTGTAGTTAATCTCTATCTTTATATTATTACAAATAGAAAGGAGAGGGACTACCGCAGTGTGTGTGTCCTTATCCTTTTATTTTTATCAAGGTTCTCGTTCTCTTGCTCTTTCAACTACAATTGTCTCCTTATTCATTTTAGAAAGCTTAATAACTATATACTCTTTAAAAAGAAAAAATCCTAAATTTGGGATTTGAAACAACGTGATAGCTAAGTGAAGAAAAAGCCAATTTGAAGGGGAAGAAAGGTATAAGATATAAATAACGTACGTATTAAAGCGTATGTAAATATAAAGATTCATCCATCTCAAACTAGATCAAACTTTAATTGTTATCTCGGCTAAGCATGGGTGATTGAAACGGACGAATGGATATTTGAGAGTGAAAATTCTGAGTTCATTTTACTCAAAATATAGTTATATAATAATGATAACATTACTATTAAACGTCTCTATAAAGTATTTTAGTTTAAATTTTCCCACAGTAATACATCATTTAGAAGCTGGTCTTAGCATTTTTTGTTCAATAACAAAATCAACTTGTTAATACTTAAGAATCTTAACTCAAATGACATTTCTTCTAAATGTAAGAGTCAAAGAATTTTGATGTATAAGATGTCGGTTCTCCACTCCTCCTTTTTTCTTGGACCTATTTTTAAAGGCACCCAAGTCAAGTTTTAGTACAGTTGTTTAAATAATAATAATAATCATACATATAGATAGTTATAATATGTGAATATACTATGTTATGAATTGAAGTAATACCTGTCCACGATGCGTCCTATTTTTCAGGTCAAGTGCTCTCTTTGACTACAAAAGTTTGCCCTATCAAAGCCACTGGAACGAGCAACAAATATTTACCTCTAATTCTTTCATTGAATGAACTCGCGTATATTTTGAGAGAGAGAGAGGGCAGTGTTTGTTTCTGTCTTTTCCATTGTGCATACAACGCATCATGATAAGCTAAAACCCACGTCCACAGATATTTGCAGCCTCCAAAATTCAATCAAAGCGCTCTTTTGTTTGAGAAAAATAAAAAGAAAAGAACGAAATGAAGTAATCAGAAAATAGAAATAGTAATGCACAAATGCACGGATCATGTTTAGATTCGGTATCAATTTGTATTCCTCCTATCTGCTTTTTCACTTCTTTTTTAATCTGTTACCCAAACAAATAAGAACAATTATTTAATAATTCCTGAAACCAATAATAAATAAATTAATTAAAGACCCTTTCCCATCCGAATTTTTATCTATCCTATATACAGCAGAAAGCAACAACTAGCAGAATTTAAACAATTATAGAAAATATATATATATATATATATATGCATATTGCTAATCTCCACATTTATATTCTGTATCAAAAGGTATATAGGTATTTAGGTTATTTTCTCATAATCATGCATTTAGTGGGCATGGAGAAATAATTGAAATAGTCTTGTATTAATTAAGTATATTTTTATAAGAATATGATTTGAATACTTCTATACATATTTTGTCTTTCAGTGAGTTCAAAACACAAATTTAGGGTTACTGAACTCCAAAACGTTAGTGAGGAGATTAGCAACCTCCAATGTGTGGGTGTGTGTATATATGTATCACACACACATCTATCCATGGGAAATACGTATCAGTTGCTGTCATATAAACTTCTGTGAAATTCCAGCATGTAGCAAAATCAGATCAGTTTAAGTGAATCCAACAGGATATAAAATGTGAATTTGTCTCTCACAAATTAAGCAAAAGTCGTTATTCACATTCTGATCATTCATTTCCACAGAAGCTGCCGTGGTCATATGCTTAAAAATGCACCAGACCCATACAAAAACCTCTTTAATCTCTCTGATATCCTCGCAGCTCTGTCACAAGATTCGCCGACCTGAAAAACATTACAACCAGATCAGTTACGTAACTGCATAGTCCTAAATCAATAGAAAAAATTTTCTAAGTAAACTAACAATTAAATTCTTAGATGCTTAGGCCTACCTAGCATTATAATCTTTCAAATGCAATAAATGCATGACAAGGGTGGCAAACAGGCGGATTGATCTAATTTTAAATTAAGGATATTCATAAGTCAAGTTGGGTTGAATATTGAGTTAAACCTAATACAATTTTAAACAAGTTTTAAAATTAAAACTTGTTATTTGGTCCTCACCCGGGTTGACTTGCTTTTGCATGGGGCGAGTCAGGCAAGTACCAAGCAGCCTTTTCTTTTTTGAAATTTATTATTAAAATTATAAAATAATCTAAAAAAATTTATATAAATCCTTATAAAATTATATTTTATCTCCAAAAAAATAAATTTTCATATAAGTTCTTATTAAATTTTTTTTTTTAATTTTTTTAAGTTAGTTTGGGTTAGGCCAGGCCAATATAACTTTTAGTGCTAACTTGGTTTTGTAGTTTGACTTGGCCCTACCATTTTGTTTTTTATGTTGGTCAAACTCAACTTGATTTGTTTGAGTAGGATTGGGCAGGCCAAGTCTCTAAACTTATTGAAAACACTTATTTTAGATCCCATTTATCTGCTTAAAATCTAGTAAGAAGTTTTTTAGATAATCCAAATTTATTCATGACCTACTTTGGAGATGGGTATCTATTCATTGATGACCCATGTATTTAGATAGACATCTAATTTATCTAATTTGACCATTATTTAAATATATAATTAAATAATAATTAATATAACACATTTTTGGTTAATATTTTTATTTTTAAAATACACTTATGGTATTTCAAATCAACAATTTTCATATTCTTTTCAAATTTAGAGGAAAAAAAAACTAAAAAAGTGCAATGTGTACATATGCATGTGCATGTCTATGCATGTAAATATAGACACACAAGTGCATGTGTGTGTGTATATTATATCTATAAATGAACATGTATGCATATATGAGCATGGCCCATATATATATATATATATATATATATATATTCTCTCTCTCTCTCCCTCTCTCTCTTTCACACACACACACACACAGACATTCATATAAGCACAACACATGTACACATGGGCATGCATGAACCCATATGCATATAAAAATATATCAACACGCACATACATTATATATATATATATATATATATATATAAAGGATATTCCTAAATAATCTTATATTTTAGTTATTGAAAATTTTCATTTTATTAAATTCAATGTTAGTCAGAGTAGTTAACATTTATATGTTTCCATGCAACCACCAATTAGAATGATTATTTATAGCCATTAGATTAGGTCTAGCTATTCTAAATTAATACATGGATTTCTTTTTTATTTAATCTAAAAAAATAAGATATTTCCATTTAGTTATCTTTAATTATATTTATAAGGTTTGTCCGCTCTAAAAAACAAAAAAGAATAAAAATAACTGAAAAAAAGAGAAAGGCCCAATTCAATTCCATCATAATGAAACATTCATATATATATATATATATATATATATATTTATGCTGATTTATCTATGTATATACATAGGCATGTACGTGTCTATAAATATGTGTGTGCAAGGGCATAAATGCATGTGTGTGTATGTGTAATATGTTTGTATATAGGTATATACACCCTTGAGTCAATGAGGGGGAATTTAATGGGCCAAAGCTGCACTAATTGGGTTGTTCGATTACATGCTGACTGTAAGTAATAATGACAGTATTTTATACTTGAACCAATGGCTTACTTTTTCAAGCAATGGGGAAGAGGATCAAAACATGTCATTAAAAGACTAGTGAGACAAAGATAATTTGTCAAGAACGTAGAGAAGGTAGGATGAGTAGTTGGTTAGATCTAATATGCATATTATATAAACGGTGATTAGAGTCAATAGGTCTTTTAAGATTTTCTTAGCTGGGATCTATAGTGAAGATAATCAAGTTGTGAACAATTCTACTAAATATCTATGATTCGTCCATTGAAAATTAAATCCAATTTTATCCGATCTATTGGATCCACATATTTTAACAGTTGAATAATCTAACGGACGGATTGCACAAATTTATAGATCATGAATATTTATTGTCATCCTTAGTTTATGAGTTAATTTCCAAAAATAATAAATTTATATTGTACAACCACTAGGCCTCTGGATGCAGGCAGAATCAACATGCAAAAAGCTTGTTCTTTTCACAGATTAATTGACCTCTCACCTGAGAATGTATGGTATGAAAAACAGCATCTTCAACGACTGTATAACTGGCATTAACAATGTCAGCTGATTCTTCATGAAGAATGCGAATAATCTCGTTGAAAATGAACTGGCAGTCCAACCCAGTAGTTACAGAAACCTCTAATGCGGAACCCATATGGTGGATCTCAATTTTGGGTGATTTCAACCCTATAATCATTCCTCTATTATTAATTAGGCTCTCATTATTAGGATTATTGTCGATTCCCTTGAGGCTGAGTTTCTTCTCCCTCATCTTCTCCAACTTCATCTGAAGCTTCTTTATGTAGCTTGTGGCTTCATCTAGCCGATCCGGCAGTGAAATCACCTCCTGCCCCACCAGATCGATTTAAACACATAATACATAAATAATAAATAAGGAGCTAATTAAATTAAAGAAGGGGTAGTAGGGGAGCACCCTTGAGGATTGATGAGGGACGAGAGAGTTGAGGTTGGCGCAAAGAACCTTCATTTGGTTTCTTCTGTTTCTCTCTATGAATTTTCTATCGGTTCTGGATGAACTAGCTGGGTTGTTCTCCATCATCTATGGAATCTATTCTACTATACTCCTGCAAATTACAATATAGGTAGCTCAAGAGCTCAAAATTAATACCGGTTCATACTTCATATATCAGAAGAGAGAGAATCCTTGTGAGACAATACATGTCCACACAGGAATGATTCGCTAGTGGTGACTTTAGAAAAAGCAAAAATAGTACTATTAGATGCTATTCTCTCTCATAAAAGATCTCTGATTTGAGACGTGGTGGGGGCTTCCTTGTATTGGACCTATCTCTGCCTTCATATGCACTGTTGTTGGACTCTGTTTTCAACAATTTCGGCTGTAATAACCCTTGGCTAAGTTTAAGTGGTAAATTTTTTTTGTGATGTTTAAATTATATGATATTTAAAAAAAGACACTTACTCTTCTAAAACTAAAATATAACAAAAATATTCTTAATAATATTATTGTTTATTCAAATATAATTTAATTAAAAATATTTTTAAAACTTTTATTTCAATATTATTTATTTTGACTTGAAAACCATAAATTTCATTTACCTTTAAAATTTTATTAAATTTAAAATAATATTTATGTTTATTAATATATATTTATGCAAATCTTGTTCATGAAATTAAATTATTATACATAAATTAGTTAAATTATAAAAATTATTTTGTGAATATGCTCTTTGTTTTTTCAAATTTATTTTATATCAAATGATTTTATAATTTACTAAATTTATAAAATTGAGTATTTGATATCTTTCAGATATATATTTAATATTTATGAAATTATATTAGTTATAGATATAGAGGTATTCTAGTTAAAATTA
This sequence comes from Erythrophleum fordii, assembly GCA_032878935.1. Lineage (NCBI taxonomy): Eukaryota > Viridiplantae > Streptophyta > Magnoliopsida > Fabales > Fabaceae > Erythrophleum > Erythrophleum fordii. Next base: position 12,627,649 of record JAVQMF010000037.1, on the reverse strand, counting down.
ATGTAATCATAATTTATCTTTTGTTGTAAAAGAAGTAAATATAATGCATATTTTGGTTTCAGAGAGAAAAAGAGTATATATTTTTAAAATAGAAAGGAAGATTTTGTAATTAGGACATGTCTTAAGATAAAATAGAGTAATTAATTAATTATGCCTAAACATAAATGTATAATGAAACTCTTACTCTGAATATAGGTTTGTTATAAAAAAATAGGTAGATCGTGTGTGTGTCTGTGTAAATTATATCGAATATATTTATACGTGTCCTTAAAATTAATTTGGTTTACCTATTGAATTGTGAAAAAACTTAACATCTAAAGGGTATTGTCTATCATATTTATATATTTATTTATTTATTATTGAGTTAATTCATCTACAAATTTTTCATAAAATTCAACATATATATGAGGATTATGTCCTACAATATGTGATATATTTATCTTTTCATTATTATCTTAGTCTACCAACAAATTTTGCACATAACTAAGCATATCCTGCCATGTCTTATTTTGGATTGGTTGTGTGTATGTGTGAAAAGTTGACCAGCTACTTTCGATTTTCATAGCATTGGTTCGAAATTTCAGACCCTAGACATAAAGGGGTTGTTGAAGAGGAGGTCGTCATTGTGGGGAACAGATTCAATGTATTAGATTGACTAATGGATAAGTGGTCAATTTTTCAAAGAAAACGAAAGAGGTATCCTATGGGAGATTTAAAAGTAAATCGGAAGGAGCCTAACTAAGATCACTTGATTGAATCAATTGGTGTTGTTTCGAGAAATCTAGTTTCAATTTTCACATTGGTAGGGGGTAAACTCTCGTGTTCCTCTGTTATAGGCTAAAATTGTTTATTAGTTGATTCCTCCAAAAGAATATGGACCAGCTAGTAGTGCAAATTTTGTTTTTCCCATTTTGCACCACTTAAAGTATTAATGGTTACCATTTTAATTAAAAAGCAGCATAATTATGCCATATTTCATGATTTTGGATTGATATGAATGTCTCACTTACATGTCTCTCTAGCACTACTGTCACCATCGTCCTTTTAGGGAAACTTCACAAAATTGTATAAAAAATTTCATTATATTATTATAGTTCTCCACAACCTAGTTAATTAATTATGGTTGAATTAGAAATTATTCCTTCTCCTATTTGGCTTTCGTTTCCCCTACCTCCGTGACTTGCTTTCATCACTTTTGGCATGCATAACCTAGTCCTTACTGATTTCACGGTCACACCTTATTTTTAATCTATTATAGAAAAATAATTTATCAAAATTGTTTTTATAATAAAATATCACATGTGATAAGAGATATAAAAAATATAAATTTGGTGGTGCATAATATGACACATTGTTTGAATAGTTTTTAAGTAACAGAATGTAATGAATTATAAAAATTCCCAAACTGTTTTCATCCCACTACACACTAATTTTTAAAACTCCCAAAATGGTGGGTTTGAGATAGGTTATCTCTCTATTATTTGTTCAATTACTATTTTATTACTCTTATGCATTGAAAAAAAACTAATGTAGGAAATTTTTAAAATTTATATATATTTTTTCATCAAACATTCAAATAATAAACTACTTTTTTTTTTTGAAAGAAAAAGGGGGGCTATAGCCCAAGACAATTAATAAAAATGTGAGAAAGCTATACCTTGGTAGTCACCTAGTAAATAGCTACCAATGCCTTCAAGGGGATGATGGAATACTTGAAAACTTGAAGGAATAGAATTAGCAAAGCTAGTTATCTAGTTCACACTTGCGTTAACCTCTTGGAATGTATGCAATATCTCAACTTCCCACTGAAGCTGCAATAGAGCTTAAATATCTAAAATAAGGTTATGGCAAGGGTGTTGTCCAATGCATCCTTTTTTAATGAAAACAAGGGCAATCTTAGAGTATGTGTTGACATAAATCTTCTTAAAGCCATGACTCCAAGCAATTCTAAGACCATATAACACTCCTTAGAGTTCTGCCATGGTTATCAAGCAATGACCTAAGTTAGAGCAAAAAACCATCAGCCACCTCTTAGTATCATTGTGAACTAGACCTCTATAAGCAATAAGACCTTTAAAATAAATTGAACTATTAATATTTATTTTGACCTATCCCATCTCTGATGCCTTTCAATGTATCAAACACTTAAGCTTAGTTAGGAGATCTTGGTTATAGAGATCAAGGCAAACACTATTCTCCTTGACTTTATGAAGGGAAGTGAAGAGCAATCATTCACTCGTGCATGTTTCTCCATTGAGAAGGGTTTTATATCGAGTGGTCCAAGCTATCTAGCAAGTATGACCAAAGACCACTCTCCAAAGGAAATTGCTCATGGCTAGCTCATCTACCTTATTTGCAAAGTTCCACTGCATCCATTCATGAAAAGGTAAAGAGAAGAATGTTGCCTAATGTATTAGCTGGATAAGCTTTTTCCAAAAGTCTATCACATATTTATAGTCTCACATAATGTGGATGCTTGATTCCACTTGATCATGTCCAAGTTTGCATAAATTGTTCATATAAAGGCCATGGGTAGCATGAAGTTGATTAGAATGGACTTGATCATGGCTTAAAAGCCATAAGAAGCTTCATATTTTCCTTGCAATAAGGAACTTCCACAGCTAATTCCATGTGGTACTATAGGAGTCATAATGAGACTTGGTTGAAAGCTTATATATGGAACGAACAATGAACGATTCATCTTCTTACCACTTTCAAACATGGATATCATTGCCTTTAGCATTCAATGGTTTAGGCATGTTATATATGAGACTAACTACATGGTTAGGCAATAAATGAGTGAAATGGTTAATGCTCCAATCTCCTAAAATAGCAAACATGTCGCAAATTTTTTAAATCTTAAATATCTTCAGGAACCTTACTCGCTGTCATTTCACATATAGGAACAAGTATGGGGAGCCATATGTCATTCTAAAATTGAATATTCAAGCCATTGTCTACTTGCCATCCAAGACCTTGTTTGAAAGTGCTCCAAACTTCAACTAAGCCTTACTAGACATGGTAAGTAGATTGCTTTCTTTTAACAAGAGGAATATAGCTAGTGCTATATTTATATTTTACTCTAAGGATCCTTATCTATAGCTTATTTGGTTGAATTGTGAGTCCCCAGTATAACTTCATCAATAACATATTATTATAGGCTCTTAAGTTTTAATACCAAACCTTCCTTTATCCTTTGGAAGACAAAGTCTGTCCCATAAAACAAACTAAATTCTTCTTTCTTGTTCTAAAGACCCCTACAAAAAAACTCTTGTTAACCTTATTAGTAGCATTACAAACATAATTTGGAAGGCTTATGATTTGCATGCACTAACTAGGAAGGGTTGTGATCATTACTTTTATGAAGGTAGTACACCCTGCGAAACTAAGCAATTTCCCTTTCCAGGAGGGGAATTTCTCATTAACTTTACCCAAGTTGAAATTGAAATGGACCCTAGAAGTATATTTATGGATTAAGGGGATGCCAAGGTATTTCTCCAAGTTCTTTATAAGGCTAACTCTCATAATTTGACTAAAGTCTAACATATGAGATATTTGGACATTCTTGGAGGAAAATATTTTTGTTTTGTTGAGGTTGATCTTCTTACCAAAGGAATTACAAAAGATGTTCAAACAATGTATAACAACCTCAATTTGTTGATTACTTGCTTCAGCGAAAAGAAATAAATCATCCATAAAAGAAAGGTGTAAACTAGGAGGCCCTCCATGAGATAAAAGAACAGGTTTTCAATACTTATGTTGTGAAGCCCAATTGATACAATGACGTAGCCCTTTCCATATAGAGATCAAATAGGTATGGAGATAAAAGATCCCTTTGCTTGATACCTCTAAATGGTGTGCAGGCCTAAAAAAGAATGCCATTTCAAAGAATCCTTATCTGATGAGTATAGATACATTTCGTGATCAAATTAATGAAATTTGGTTAAAGACCAAACAATAACAACGTCTCTCTAATGAAATTCCAATCAAGGCAGTTATAAATATTTTCCAAGTTTATTTTTATCGCTACAAAACCTTTTAGCCCTTTTCTTTACAGGCATGGAATGGATAACTTCTTGAATTATAATAATATTATCATTGTTAACATGAAGTTACATTGATTAAGGTAATGATCTTGTCCAAGCAAACTTTTAGGTATTTAGTAATAAGTTTTGTGATGATCTTGAAGTTGACATTGCAAAGAAAGATAGGTCTAAATTACTTAATGTATTCTAGATTCTCAATTTTTGGAATAAGGACAATATTAGACTGATTAACTTAGCATATCTCCTCTGGATTTCTTAACACCTTTTTGTTAACACATAAATATCCATGCCTACTTAATGCCATTAGTTTTAAAAGAAAGAAGCCTATAATCCATCAAGTCCAAGAGCTTTAAAATTGCTCTGCTAAACATAATGTTTCTAATTTCCAAATCAAAATTATCTTTATGAATAGAGGCAAGATCTATAGGGCTAAAGGTGGGAAAGCCATTTAGAATGTCTAAGCTTGGTTTAGGACCCATATCATCAGAATATAACTCTTGAAAGAAACTAGTTGCAAGCTCTGTTAATTTATTTTGATAAAAAATCCACTCCCTTGCATCATTTTTCATAGTTTCAATATTGCACTTCTTCCTTCTTATAACTATTGAAGTACGAAAGAACTTGGTGTTTCTATCTCCTTATTTTAACCAATTATATCTTGATTTTTTTTAATACCAAATTAGCTCCTCTTAAGTAAAGAGCTTGCATATTCCTCCCACAACTAGCATTCAAGGTGAGAGAGGTGTTGATTACCTCCTTTCAGCCTCTTCCTCTCAAGGCCCTTAATATGATTTAAAATCTTCCTTTTATTATAAAAAAATGGTACTTGTATTATGCTTACTCTAGTGTAAGGCATTTGTTTCAAAACTTTTCACTTCCTCCACCTAATTTTTGTTTTTCCAAGAATTAACCACCATTTCCTCAAAATCTTTATCCAAGAACCACATCACATTACACCAATAAAATATAGAGCCAATGCACAATGTTACTTGTGTTTAAAGTAATCTTAATTAGTCTATAATCAAAGCCAAAATTAGCTGAGTAATGAACTTGTGTATTTGGGAACGCCATACTCCAACTACTATTAGCAAGAACCTAATCCAATCACTCTTAAAGAAGACTTTTTTTTTTCAAGTAAATCTAAGATCGCTAAACCTAAGATACAAAAAAAAGGCTTCATTCTTGCGGTTAAAAAAAAGCTTTCTAATTTTTTACTTAAGAGAGGATCCTCCTTGCTTGTCACTAGGAGAGAGGTACACATTGAAATCTCCATAAAGTACACATAGTCTTATAATAGAATCTGCTGATAAAGAAATCCCAATTTAAGCTCATCACTAAGGGAAGGGTTAGGGTCCCTCTAAACACAAATGAAATTAAACACCTTAATGGGGCTTTTTAGCATTATTAAGAAATAAAGATATTGTACTTGAGAGTTGATATACTTGACATCCAAATCATCTTCTTTCTATAACAACCAGATATTATTTGTGAAGCTCGTAGCCTTAACGTGAATCTAGTTAGAGAAACCCAAGCATCTAACTACATGGTTAGCTTTAGCACCACTAATATGGGGTTTAACCTAAACAAGAAAAGAAAGCTTATTCAGTTGCACTAAATAAAAAATTTAGAAAGGAAAGGCCTTTGCACTCATTCCCCTACAATTCCAACACATAAAGTTCATGATTAAAATTGAAAAGGTGTTAAAAGAATAGCTTCTCAAGCTTTACAAGTGGTTAAAACAATAGAAATGGCTCCGTAATCCTATAACATCTTTTCTTGGTCGTTATTGAAGATATTTTATTGAGTACACACAATGATTTTCATTAAATCTATGATATCTAAAGGTTTAGGTGGCCTATTATGACACAAAACAATGGCATTTGTTGTAAAGCACTGGCAAAACCCACCTCCATAAAACTCTTATCCTTCCTCTATGGCACTCTGCCTTTGATAGAAGTATTTTCTTTAGTTTTCATTTTTTGTTTCAATATTGATCCTTGAATCACTTGGTGCAAACTTGGGTTGTTATTCTAGTTTGGATCCTTGTGTAATGGAGCACTTTTCTGCCTTACATTGTTTTCTTCTATAGTAAGTGTTCTTGATGTCATTGTGGGACACAAACTCATGCTTATAATGCATGTTACCATGTGCCAAAGATGGCGGGACCATGTTCTCCTTATTATTTGATATAATGCCTTGCATACTCAAATCCTCAGCCATAGGAAAATTCTCCAAATTTGGATGAGGGTGGACCCTGCAATCTTATGTTACAAAAGTTTCCATATTAGGAAACTAAGCCTTTTTAGTCACATAATTGATCCTTGGAGTAGTCAATGCCTTATCATTATCCATATGTACAATAATGGCAAAATGTGATTGATAGGAAAGATTATCACTGCTTGAAGATAACTTCATAACCCTTTCCTTATCTTTGTCCTAAAAATTTGTAGGTTTTGTATCTAATGGCCTTGATTTGGGAGATTTCCTAACTACCATCCATGGACTATATTCCTTATCAGAGGGACTATTCTAGTAGTGTTTAACTAATGGTGGCATTTTCATGGAAGATGTTTGTAGTTTAACTACCAAGCTTCCTTGGGTAACTTTTAAAGCAGCATTGATAGAACATTTATCCTTCTTATGACCATGTCTACCATAGGAAAAACAGATTAAGCTTAACCCTTCATATTCACTGTGAATAAAGAGTTTCAAACAATGAATTTTAAGATAAGCTTTTTCCTTAGATCTATCTCAACACTTAATCAAGCAAAACGTCTCATTTCAATCTTTGTATTATCCCCTGATCCATAGAAAAAGTATTCAGATCAATTTTGAGAGTCCTTCCAATCTAATTCCCCAAATGTCATAGAAAATGTTTGTTATAATATTGAATGAGCAAATTCAATATGCTTACCCATATGGATATTTTGCCAATAGAATCGTGGTTAGGATCCAAATCAAGTGTCCACCTTTATACCACCAAGTAATGCTCCAAAATCTCTAAAGACCTTCATTTGGAGCAAAATGATAATCCCTAGCATCTATAAAATGAGCCAAGAAATAGTTATCCTCTAGATCTATCAGCTTAAAATCCAGTATGTTCCAAAGCTTAATGAGACAAACCTTAAAATATCGATAGCTAGGTTTTTTGCCCAATAAAGTGAGCATTAAAACATTCCTCCTCAGGGAAAGGGTTTTTATTATAAAAAAGGAGAGATTTCCATTGTTCTCTGCATCATTGTAACCGAAGAAGGAGTCTTTATAAGAAAGAATAGGTCTATGAATTACACTAGCCCCAAGAACGTCTTTAACCATTCTTGATCTTGCAACCTCACCCATGTAAAGATCTTCTGGTACTCTACTACAAGTATCCTCACTAAAGTTCTCCTCCACCTGATTATCAAGGGTGTCTTCAAGTCAAAGTTTCTTTATACTTCTCATGATTAGATCATCTTCTTCCTTGGATATGGAGCCTTCTTCATGTTTACCATTCACAAAGGTTCACCAACATTCATGAGCTTGAGAATTTGTCATATCCCCACTTAATTTTTCTTCATAACTCCTAAATATAGGTTAAAGTAAATCTTTTAAATAAGCAATTCAAATAATGAAAAACTTATATATAGTTCTTTCTATTTTTATTATTAGGTTCTTTAATTAAATGATAAGTGTATGATTTTTACAAACAAATATATGATTTTCTAAAAATATAAACTTGTCATGTCATTATTAGAAAAAAAATACATTTGTTATGTTTTAATTAAAAAAATATAATATTAAAAATATAACAAACTCCACATAAGTCTAATCCTTCAAATAATTGTATAAATTTTACAAAATAAAAAAAATGAGGCTTCTTTAATTCTCTATAAAATTATTCTTCAGTCTTTGTATGTTATGACTCTTTAGTCTTATATGACACACCATATTAATCATGTGAATTTATTTTCAATATTCATATAATACTGAGTACCTAATACTATTTTAACCAATATTTTATTTAATTTTTTAAAAAAATTACGTAATAATTTTATATTATGATTAAGTTAAATCCTAAATTTTAATTAAGAATCTTTAATTTGTCAAAATATAAATAATTATAGTAATAATTTTTCTAATATTACATAAGTATAATAAATATTAAATATTTCCTTATTATGGATGCTCTAATTTATCTCAAGTGAATTTATAAGGACGTGAGGAGATGCATTTGGGCGGGGGCAACTGGACAAGTCTATTTGTGTTAGTGGGAAAATGAGAAACAAACGCAGGCAGAAACAAATTAATGAAATTGACAAATAAAGGACTTATACTGTGAATTTGGAAGGGGTGATTAAATCAATTTGTATTCATTCACTCTTTGGATTGAAATTTTTTTGTCGTTTCAAAAAACCCAGGGTGCCGTATACGTCAAGGGCACAAAATAGAGGAAGGTGAACAAATAATTCTTTATAACGTGGCTTTTGGAATATGGTACCACAGCCACAAACTTCAAAAGACCCAGCATTGCATTTAAAGTAGGGTAATGTCGTGGAGGATTCGACCTCTTAATGGTTTAATTTTTTCATAGTTAGATTTTGTAAAAATTTATGTAAAATTATCATCCATAACAAAACCCCTTGTGGTATATGGTGTAGGTAATTATAACAGGAAGCGACTTACCTTTTGTGTGAATTAGGGGCAAACATTCTCCTAAAATATTAGATTGTGTATAATGAAGTAGTCTCTGATTAACAATTCCTTATTACTATATGCAAAATTTAATTTTTTCGTCGCCAAATTCAAGATATTTGGATTGAGAATTTTAAATTTTAAAATTATTCTAAAAACTAAAGAACAAAAAATCTTAACTTGAGATTTTAAATTTCAATTTTATGTGTGTTGTTTGAACTTTTAATTTTTAAGTTTTTTAGAATAATTTAAAATTTTAAAATTTTTTAATATAAATATTTTTAATTTCAAGTACTCAATTATAAATTTCTCAAATTTATATGTACACATATTCTCTGCTTTCAAGTCGGAGAGCCAGGAAGTTTTAGGAAGATTTTTAAAGTATATTTTCATTTAAAATAAGTGTAAGAAGTTAAAAGAAATTATATAAAATAAATTTGTCAATAAATTTAATAAAATACAATATAAGTATTTTATTGAATTTTTGTTTAGGTTTTGCATAAATAGCCAACTCTTGCAAGGCTGTTATATAGAAATGAATAAATTCATTTATCCTTATAATAACTAGATAAAATACAAGAATAATGCAAAAATATTCTAGCATCATAGTTTGAAATTATACATAGAGCAGTAAGCAAACGTAAGAGATTGTATGCATCTAATCATAGCAATGTAATGTCTTACAGAGAGTAAAGAAATTTTTTTTTAATCTGATAAATCACTCAGGCGTGATGGATGCTCAAAAAATAAGGAAACTGGTGTAGCAACCTTAGTCAGGAACTTCATCTATTTATAGCTAGCTTGAAATTAAACTACCATCGATAATTTTTATTTTCCATAAAACTAATAAAACTAGAAAATGAAAATCACTAAATAAATAATTAGAAACTACCAATAAGATACTATTAATTAAATGAAAGTATCAGGGCCACCAAAATTATCCAACAACTTTCACATATCCTATGCTATTATAAAAATAAAAATAAAAAGAATTTTATTACGTGTATGATTACGCCCTCTCATCTCCACTGTTCTTTACAAGATGGATCACGTGTTTTTTGCAGTGGGAAATTTCACCAAACAGGTGTGACGAACACGAGCTGACGTCATGCACCAGGCGGCAGCATCGTAGATCCAGCTCACATTCCCAAGCAAACACGCCTCGTCTGGGTAAACAAATATTTTGTACGTGAGAACCTCCTCAAACTTCAAATCAATCCCCCCCAAAGAATATATGGGCTTTAAATTTTTAATTAAATGGGTATGGATATTGTTTTATGAGAGATTTTTAATTATGTTAGTTTAATAAAATAAATAATATATATATATATATATATATATAAAGAGAGAGAGAATATTTGTTTTGGTGTTTGTTTTTCTCTTAGAAGTATTTTTAAATTTTGTCAAAATTAAATTTTTTGGAAATAATTTTGGAACAAATTATTTTTTTCTGGAAATTTAATAAAATTATTTAGATATGTTTTTTGTTTTAAAAATTACACTTGAATCTCTTAACATTTTGATATATATAATATATTGTAAAAATGTTCCTACAATTTATTTTGAATTAAGGAAGTTAACATTTTACATAAGATGAGATTGTAATTTTATTTTTAATATTTTAATAATAATAGCTATGTTGATATTAAATTTTAACATGAAACTATAATTTTATTATTAATATAACAGTAAGTATAATTAAATTATTTTAAATTTTGAAGAAACACATATTGCATAAAAGTTAATTTTATTGACAAAAAATAAATTAACAAAGAGCTAGATGTAATTTTAAAAAAATATATATTTAATGTAATTTAATCTAACTATATGAAAAATTAATCTAATTCACTTATAATTTTAAGCAAAAGCACATTCTTTCATATTGATATATATAACACATTTAAAAATTTATTCTATCTTGAAGAGTCACACCCACATTACTCTTTTCAATTAATCAGCTAATCGCTTTGGGTTAAGTATTTCAGACTTTTTAGTTTTGGTGTCTTGATCTTTTAAAACAAGAAAACATTATAATTGAAAAACTCAAAAACATTTATATTGAAAGATGAAAAGATTAAAAATTTAAGTTGTGTAAGAAAATTATATTTCAAGACCTAAAATTAAAATTTTTTTTTTGAATCATTTAAAATAACTTTAAAATTTAAAATTTTTCAATATGAATATATTCAATTTCAAATCCTCAAATATTTTTTTTTTTCCTTAAAATAACTAGGATGTGTAGCTCAAAAAGAAAAAAGGAACAGGGCTAAAAATTAAAAAATCACTATGAAGGGACTGGGGAGATGCAGTGCCAGCAGTGTCATCAATAATATCAAGCTAAAAATTTGCTCCGACTTATTATTAATAATACAACTAGTCATGTTTTAACTGTTGGATGTATAGGGTGAATCATGTATTGGAGTTGAACTACTTCAATTTTTTGTGTTTGTCAAAAGAAGAAAGAAATGCGGCAATCAGCAAATAGAAAATGGTAGTGTGTAAATGCACGCATCATATTTGCTTTTATTCTGTTTCCCAAACAAACCGGAACAATTATTTAATAATATCTGAACAGGAATAATAAATAAATAAATAAACTAAACATCTTTCTATCAGAAACTGCAACTCTCCAATATAAGGCAGAATATAACAAGAAGCTGCAGAATCTAAAAAACAATAGAGAATATACACACACACACACGCAGTAGCACAGATCAGTTGCTGTCATGTAAATTCTGCTGTGCATTTGTCTATGACAATGGAAGCATAGTAAGATCAGATAAGATGAGTTTATACATAGAATATGAATTTGTCTACTACAAAATACAAATTAAGCATAAGTTATTCACATTCTGGTTCTGACCATTAAAATTTCACAAAAGCTGCCATTGCCATTCTCTTCAAACAGCACCAGAACCATACAAAAACCTCTTTAATCTCTCCGATATCCTCGCAGCTCTGTTGCCAGATTCTCCTACCTGAAGAACATTAATACAAAGCCAGATCAGCTATTCATAAATGCATAGGCCTAAATCCCAATCAATAGAGGGAAATCTTACACAGTTTGTTCCCTTAGGTCTATTTAGGAATTAGTTTTAGCTACTAACTCATACACTTACCAATTTTAAGGGCCTACAGCTAAAATCTAGAGAGGTCTAATAACCCAATCCGAAGAACAAATTGTTAGTTTAGTGAAAATTTTAGTAATTGCTTACCTGACAGTGTATGGTATGAAAAACAGAATCTTCAACGACTGAATAACTGGCATTAACAATATCAGCTACTTCTTCGTGAAGAATGCGAATGATCTCATTGAAGATGAACTGGCAATCCAACCCAGTAATTACAGAAACCTCTAATGCGGATCCCACATGGTGGATCTCAATTTGGGGTGATTTCAACCCCATGATCATTTCTCTATTATTAATTTGGGTCTCATTATTAAGCTTATCATCCATTCCCATAAGGCTGAGTTTCTTCTCCTTCATCTTCTCCAACTTCATCTGAAGCTTCTTTATGTAGCTCGTGGCTTCATCTACCTGATCCGGCAGTGAAATCACCTCCTGCACCACCAGATTTAAACATAATATATAAGTAATAAATAATTATAAATAAATAAGGAGCTAATTAAATTAAAGAAGGGGTAGTACTAGTGGAGTACCCTTGCGGATTGACGAGGGACAAGTGAGCTGAGCATGGAGTAAAGAGCCTTCATATGGTTTCTTCTGTTCCTCTCTATGAATTTTCTATTGCTTCTGGATGAATTAGCAGGGCTATTGAAGTTGTCCATCATCAATATTCAATACTGTTACTCCTTCTCTTGCAAATATATAAGAAGAGAGAGAATATATGTCAGTAATTGGAATATATTGCTGGTGGTGACTTTAAATAAAGCAAAAATTGTATCATTAGATTTAAATGCCAGTCCCTCTGATAAAAGAACTCAGATTTGAGACATGGTGGGCCTCCTTATCTTGGACCTATCCCTGTCTGCGTATGAACTGTTTTTTTCCTTTTTTTTTTTTACCGTTTATATATGTGTGTGTGAACAGTAGGTATTACATATTTCTATTCTTATTTATAATTAATTTGATCTACTTATAAATTTTTCATAAAACTTACATATTAGGGTTATGTCTCATGACATGTGATATATATGTATGCTATTTGATCTTTAATTTAGTCTACCATCAAAATTTTTACACAGGCATTTAATTATATCTTATTTTGGATTGGTTGTTGTGTATGTGTGAAAAGTTGACTAGATTTGGTTTTCAATGCAATATTCATTCGAAGTTTCAGACCCTAAACCTAGACTAATTAAAGGAGGAGTTGAAAAGGGCTTCCTCATGCTGGGGAACAGATTCAATATTAGGTTTATCAATGGATAAATGGTCAATTTTTCAAAGAAGAAATTAAAAGGTATCCTATGGGAAATTTAATTTCCTTAGCTACTGATTACTTTATTAAATCAGTTAGTGTCAAGAAAGACAGATGGTATGATGAATTTAGAAAGACCGTATATTTCCCTAATTATAACACGGTAATTACTAAATATAAATATATAAAATAATATTTTACCTATTTTATTAGATTTATTTCTATAATTATATTAATTAATTAATTACATAAAAATTAAATTAATTATATTAAGAGCTATTAATTTATTCATAAGTTAAGTTTTAAATAATTATTTAATGGAATATTATTTTACATTTAATAATTATTGCATTATAGTTTAAGATTCATAATATTTCCAAATTCATAAGCTCATCATCACTCTTGAAGAAATCCAGTTTTAAAATTTCATATTCATAAGGGACCACAGTAATAATACAAGTTTTGCCTTTCCCATTTTGGACCACTTAATATTAATGGTTGCCATTTAAAATAAAAATGTGCATAATTATGCCATTTCCTGACTTTGGATTGATATGAATGTCTCATGCATGTATCTGTTAGGGAGGTGCATTCCTGAGTTTGGATTGATATGAATGTCTCATGTATGTATCTGTTAGGGAGATGCAGATCGCTTTCATTAGCGCTACTGTCACCATGGCCATTTTAGGGAAACATTCCAAAAATGTATAAGAAAATTCATTAATTAACCTTTATTATAATTCTGCATAACTTAATTAGTTGAATTAGAAATTATTCTTTCTCCTATTTGGCTTTTATTCCCCCTATTTCCATGATTCTATGTTCCTCTCTTTTGACATGCATAACTTATTTCTTACCAGATTTGATATTTTCACCTTATTAATTTCACACCTTTTTTATGGCAAAATAATATATATATATATATATATAATGATAAAATATTATATGTCAGAAGAGATATAAAATTATATGAATTTGGTGATGAATAAATGACACATTGATTGAATATTTTTAAAGTGTGGTGAATTATAATGAATTCTCAAAGTGTATCATCCCTGTGGGTCTGAGATAGTTTATCTCCCCATTATTTGTTCAATTACTATTTTATTTTACTCTTACGCATTATATATATATATATATATATTATATTTCATTAAACAGTCAAATAATACAAAGGTAACGTATTCCCACTCTTTCAATTTCATTTCATTCTAGCTCACTCTATTAATTGGTGACCATTAATTTACTTAATTTTTCTCCTTACTCGATCCTAATTAAGGGTAGCCATTCGACCTCCATAGAATTACTGTTGGGTCTTCCTCAATGATGGGAGGAATATTCCATCTCATCTTACCCACCATATTAGTCATGGTTACACACATTTATTGGGTGGATCTCACGTGAATTTATAAGCACGTGATGACTGAAGACATTCATTTCGGCGGGGACAACGTGAGTGGGAAAATGAGAAACAAATGCAGAGACAAACAAATTAGTGAAAATGACAAATAAAGGACATGTACGGTCAATTTGAAGAATAACTAAATTGTAAGCTGGTTTAGAACTTTTGGTATAAAGTTTTTATAAATTTTGGGAAGGGAATGATATAAAAAGTTACTGTATATATAGGATTTATTTTATTTTATTTTTTCTCATTCTCTCTCTCTCTCTCTCTTTTTGAATTTATAAAAATTTTATAATAAAGAACTTTAAAAAATCCAAACCTGTAATTAAATCAGTTTGTATTGACATTCCTTAAAATTCCCTTTGTTTTTTTTTTTGTGGTTGTTTCCAAAATCCCGGGGCACTAAATAGATGAGGGTGAAAGAGGAGTGGTCTTTACACTTCAAAAGACCCGATTGGGAAATCACTTCCAGTGCACTTAATAGAAAACGGATCCAGCTTTTAGTTATGTGCTTTTTTGAAATTTTTAGAAACAAAAATTTTAACTATAAGAATAAAAAAGTTTAACTATGAGAATAAGAATTTTAATTATAAAAAAATTATATTCCAAAAATTTTAATTGAAGACAATTTTTTTTTGTCTATTAGGCTTTTAAAATGATTTTAAAACCTAAGGTCTTCTGTAATAAATATTTTATCCTCATAATTAAAATTTGTGGAGTATAATTTTTTTTCACAATTGATTCTTTTATTGCTCAAATTTTTATCCCCACAATTAACATTTTTATCTCTACAAAAAAAAAAAAAGAGAAGATACATGTCAAGCTAAAAACTTGATTGCAGAGATTCTATTTCCCACTAAATAACTCCAAAAAAAAATATTATTGAGAGTTTAATCCGTTCAAAAATTGAATTCTTCGACGGTTGGGCTTTTTTATTTAAGACTTATGTAAAAATAATTTTTTATTTGCAAATTTTAAGATAATCTAACGTTTATAAAAAATCAGTCTCTTAAAAGGATCAAACTCTTTACAATAAAATTCCTTAAAATATATGGTGTTGGTAATTGGCTTTTTGACTCACGTGCTTCAGCCAAAAAAAAACTTCTTATTTAAACACTCGGCTATAAAAATTATTTCTTTATACACTTATTTATTTTTTTAAAAATTTTTTTAAAGGAACGCAGACTGATACAATCTGCATTTCTCAGCAAAAAGGCTGCCAAGAACGCGGGGTGATATACCCCGCATTCAACAAAGCATCAGGGGAGAGAAAATTTTGGAGGAGGGGGGTGGGACGGTTGTGTTGGGGATGAGGGGAGAGAAATGAGGTTTTGTGCATAGTGTGTGTGAGTATGAGAATAAAATATTCTTTTATATAATATAAATTATATTTTTATATTATCTAAAGTAAATATATTATATATAAATGTATATTATATATTATTTAATTTTTAATATAACATATTAAAATATAAATAATATTATTAGATTTATAAATTTATTTTTTAAAAAAATTATTTTTTTCTTGGTATAATAGGAGAGTGGGTATTTAACTTTTGGAAAAAAAATTATATACAGTTATACAAAAAATAATTATTATAACTTTATAAAAAATGTAATAAAATTAATTATAATTTTATTAAATATTTATATTTTATCAATAAATTAAAAAAATTAATTGCTTTTAACCAACTTTTTAAATTCTCATAAATTAATTTTTTTTTTCATATATGCGATCGTAGTTAGTATATCATTGTATAATATGAGGAAACAATTGGAAATTTTATGGTGTTTTCTTGTCGGAGTCAGTAGACATGCTCATGCAACACCAAGCTCCAATCTCAATGCCAATCACACGTATATTACTCTAGACTGACATAAGAATTACTCCCTCCGGTGTTAAATATAAGGGAAAAAAAACTACTTCACATATCTTAAGAAATTCGGTTAATGATAGTTAAAAGTTTTAAATTTGTCTCAAATTAAAAAAAAAATTCCATAATATCCCCTCATTTACTTTTTACACTTCAAATTTTTGGTATAAGATGTTCGGGTATTGATGCAAGGGCATTAATAACAATTCAGATTTAAGTAGCTGAAGGGACCATTTGATTGGAAAAAAAATTTAAATTCCCACCAAATTTTTTAAATCATTTGGCGGGCCACAAATCTATTCTTTTTGTATAACAAAAAATTTAAAACTTTGCTTCACACATTAGAATTCGTACTGTCAGAGAGGTTGGAACTTTTTTTGGTCAAAGATATTCCTCCCGAGCTTCATTCCTCATACAAACTCAAACCCATCCGTAATTCCTTGCATGCATGATAATGCGTACTGTTCTGCTGGAGATTATTCTTCGCCTTCATCAGAGAAGACCCACTTTCATTCAAACTCAAAATAAGACCCATCAGAACTCGTGGTTCAGGAAGCTAGAGTGAACAACGTCAAAGGAGCACCCACTTCAGCTAGACGTTGACGGTCATCTGAAGTCTATAAACTGAACTCGTATTCAGTCCATGTTGTAGGCAAAGACTTCGTACTTGAATGTGGGTTTCAGTCATTCCAATAGTGATGTCGAAGATAAACTAGCTGTAGAGATGAATATCGATGCGATGTCTCACTTGTCCGAAAACAGCTAGCCTCCATTTCAATTTGATTTAAATGAGCCCCCATGCATTGAAATTGAAGACCATTCGAACATAATCAACACCACGGGATGTATCGAGGAGGAGACAAATTCGATTAACCCCTGTTTGGATGAAGGGGAGGCAGAGATGAATGGTATTGTGTTCCATAAATTCTTTCATCTATTTAATTGCTATTTGTATGCTCCATCCACACTATTTATGCATTAGAGAAGACCACAAATGAGGCTGACAAGATATACCCCCTAAAAGAAGTGTAGAACGTTATAAAACATTATATACTCCCTTGAATGCAATGAACCCGCTGAATTTGTCTTGCCTATTTGACAAAGACACTTCCTTGAATATACGGTCAGCAATGCACCATGGAAAAGCTATATTTGTTTTCCTGTCTCACATGTACACATATCAAGAACATTCTATTAAAGCTTTAATGGCTATAAAAAGTTTGGAATGACATAACTATAGTGTTATGATTTTTCTTGATATTCTGTTTTGGGCTGTTCTCTATAGATTGGTGTATTTAGAATTTCTTGGTTTTTTTATTTATAATTTTTGTTTTCTGTTGTCTTTTTTTTTCCCTTTGAATTTATGTATAATTTTCTCATGTTATCTTTCCTTATCTATCCGTTACTTATATTCTGTTCTATAGCAATGTATGAAATTAATTTATTTTAGATTTTCTAAAATCTTTTTTATGTAAATTTTATAAGCAGATTTGGTTAAAGTCCAAATAGAGTCAACTTCTAAGAAAAGATCCTTTTTAACAAATGAACAACAGAAGGCAATATCTCACTTATTATTACACTCCAGTAGTAATGGAAAATTGAGACCAGGTACAGTAAGACGGGTATGTTCATTATACTCAGCTCCTAAAAGTGTCATTTATCGAGTTTGGGATCAACTTAAGAAAATGGGCGACGCATCTCATAGGAAAACAGAAAATTGTGGTAGGAAAAGAGCTCAATTGGACGTTGTGTTATTCCGTGAAGTCCCTTTATCAAAGCGGACTATTCTTCGATCTCTTGCTTATGCTTTGAATATTAGCAAAACTGCATTGATAAGATTTGAAAAAGACAGAGCTATTCGACGACATACAAATGCAATTAAGCCGTACTTGAAAGATCAAAATATGATAGCTCGTCTCAGGTTTTGCTTGTCTATGCTTGAAGAAAGTAGCATACCTCATGATCCTCAATTTAAAACCATGCATAATATTGTTCACATAGATGAAAAGTGGTTTTATTTGACAAAAAAATCCATGAATTATTACTTGCTTGCAGATGAAGATGAGCCACATCGTACATGTAAGAGCAAAAATTTTATTGGTAAGGTTATGTTTTTAGTTGTTGTAGCTCGACCTAGATTTGATGATGAAGGGAATTAAACTTTTTCTGGAAAAATTGGTGTGTTTCCTATGGTCAAGAGAGTGCCAGCGCAAAGGACAAGTGTGAACAGAGCTGCAGGGACATTAGAAACAAAACCAATCACTTCTATCACCAAAGAGATTAGTAAAGCATTCTTGATTAATGCAGTTTTACCAGCAATCAAAGAAAAATGGCCAAGAGAAGATGTAGGGGACACAATATTCATACAATAGGATAATGCAAGATGTCATGTTGATGAAAATGATGAAGAATTTCGTCAAGCAGCTTTTGAAGATGGGTTTGACATCCGTTTAACATGTCAACCCCCAAATTCCCCTGATTTGAATGTACTGGATTTAGGCTTTTTTAGTGCCATTCAGTCACTATAGCATAAAGAAGCACCAAATACAGTTGATGAACTAATTGAGACTGTCGTTAAATCGTTTGATGCTTTTTCAAAAATAGAATCAAACAAAATTTTCCTTACACTTCAAAGTTGCATGGTTGAAATCATGAAAATCAAAGGATCCAACAAGTACAAAATCCCTCATATGAAGAAAGACATGATGCTTAGCCACAATGCACTTCCACTTCAACTGAAATGTGATCATTCATTAGTTCAGGAAGTTATTGAATACTTACAAAATGTTGAAGCTTCGTAAGATTGGGAAGGTGCATTATTTTTTGGATTTTTTTTTGTTAATGTGGTTCACTTATTTTGTATCATTTAGTCTTGTTTTTAATGTTATTCCTCCTACTTTTATAAGGATTTGTTTAATCATTTGTTTTTATTTTTATTTTTTGATTATAAGTTTGATGTCTCATTTCTTTTTAATTTTTTTTTAATTTTTCAGGTTGATGAGGAACCAACAATTGGAAGAAATAAGACTAGCTTAAAAGGAAATAGTCCTTCTTCCAAGTTTTCTTCTTGAATGTGCAAATCAATATTGGTAGGAGTATATCACACAAGAACATTGCTTATGTTATGGAAGCAGCTTTTTTTTTTCACTTTTGTTGGTCACTTTTGTTATTCAAAGCTTTTGGACCACCAACTTTTGCATTGTTTTATTTTTTCCTTTTGTTATTTAAAGCTCTATGGACCACCCACTTTGTAGTGTTGATGTCTTTTTCTTCTTTTGTTAATTACTGCCAAAAATACAATCTGATTGCTTCCTAGAAGAGACTCAGATTAAGTTAATTGGAATCATCTAAATATTGACGAGGCCAATTAGCACTTCACATACGATACAATGCATTATGCCAATTAGCACAAACATACGTCACAGTTTTCTATAGGATGTGTTTATTTTTAAGGCTGAAGAAGCATTAAACACACTGTCTAGAAGGATTGAACCACCAAGCCATATGCGAGAAGACTACCTTAGATCACTTTGTTCCAGGCATTGAGATCACGTGAGTGAAGAAGCCTTCAGGAGATATACATACTCTAATTAACACAGATTACACTAAACCACCGACTAGTACTAATTATGCTCTGTTTTTCAGGTTCAAACATATCAAAGAAGATTTATATAACAGTCGTTCAAAAATCAAATGATTCTGGGTAGAAAATTCACAAATATAGGGAATTAAAACGAGAAACATATTCAGCAAGCAAAAGCAACATCCTTCAACAAAAGCAGATTTTGAATCTATAGAACCATGAGTTTTTATGCTCTGTTTCTCATGATTAAACAAAAAAATACTTATTCTAGGATTCGAAAATGACACTATGCTCAGAAGAAGCCTTTCACATAAATCTGGATCATTGTCATAACAACTCTGTTCATGTCGTCGTTCTCATAACCGAAGTCGCATCCTTCGTCAGGGAAGTTGTTCAAGTCAAACATATGGCTGCCAGCGGGTTGTTCGAAATCATGAACATTGTTCTCAGTAGCAATTGCATTGGGTATCTTGTTAAGATCAAAAATTTGGCTACCCTTACTGCCATTAGTTTTTCCACAAATAATGGCATCAGGTTCCATCATTTTCTTCCCGCTCGACTGCTCTTCATGGTCTGATTGCACTTTGTCGGGAAAATGAACCTCTTCACCGTCGTCGGAATGACCATCCCTCTCAAATGAATCCTCAACAATGGCAGAGGAATCCACAGCAACTTCATTTGAAAACTCACCTATCTCCATCACAAATGGTTTTGCCTGATGAAGTACCACAACCTTTAAGTTATACACACGCCGCTGATGAAGGACCACGACCAATGAGTAATTCATTTTGTTGGAAAAAGTTTAACCCACGTGCATGTGCATGAATGTATCAGAGAAGCAAAACGCCACATCGTGAAAGTCCATAATTTAAATAAGGGTAGATATGGAATAATTACAATTAATGCATCAAATAATATTTTTTTCCCTTATATTTTGGACCAAGAATACACACACAATGTTCCCTTATAATCAAGACCAGAGAGAGTAATATGGAGGGTAAAACTGAGATGTATCAAGGAGTGATTATAGGCTCTTAATGAAAAGAGTTAACCACTTATATGAGTTTTTTTTTTTTTTGGCCATCACTAATATAAGTTGTTGACATTAAAAAATTCAAATACAACATCAATGACAGTAAAATTTTTAACTAATGATTTTTATATTTGTTGGTACTTGTGATATTTCATATCTAGTTTTGTGTTATTTATGATATAATAATGAATTAGTAATATTTTGCGTAATTGACAAATGTTGTGATATTTGATTCAAATATGGACACTCAGAATCGTCCAAATTCCTTTATGAAAAAAATCTCAGAGTGGGGCAAGGATGTAGCGATAAGGGTAGAAATGCAAGACATTGATGACCTTTTTTAAAAGGCAGAAAACGAAGATGGATCACAGATGCATATATGCAGCCGTACAGATTTTGGATGTGCTCGCCCTTCTCCTTCCTGTCATGACCCATCATGTCCCTCTTTCATTTACTATCTAGGGCTACATGTTATTTCCCATTGGATCACTAGCTACTCACTATGACCATTTTAGCGAAACTTTGCAAAATTGTATATAAAAGAAAAAAAAAATTCATTAACCTGATGTCATTATAATTCTGCACAACTTAATTAGTTGGATTAGAAATTATTCCTTCCTGGTTTTCATTTCCCCATGACACTATATGTTCATCACTTTTGACATGCATAACCTAGTTCTTGCTTACTAGTTATACTATTATAATAAGATTTGATATTCTTCACCTCATTAATTTCACACCCTTTTTTTATTATCAATTTAATATAGAAAAATAATTTATATATTATGATAAAATATTATATGTGACAGAAGAGATATATAAAGATGTTGTAAATTTGGTGGTGCATACGATAGCCCAATGTTTGAATAGTTTTAGAGTAATAGAGTGTAATGAATTATAATGAATTCCCAATCTGTTTCATCCCACTACGCACTAATTTTCAAAACTCCCAAAATGTAGGTTTGAGATAGTTTATCTCTTTATTATTTGTTCAATTACTATTTTATTACTCTTAAGCATTGAAAAAAATTGGTAATATTTAAAGATTTTATCTTTGTTTCATTGAACATTCAAATCATACAAAGATAACGTACTCCCACTCTTTCAATTTCATTTCATTATAGTTCACTCTATTAATTGATGACCATTTACTTCATTTTTCTCCTAACTCGATCCTAAGGATAGCTTAAGGTAAATCTTTTAGATAAGCAATTCTAGTAATAATGATAATAATTTTACAAGGAAAAAAAATTTGAGGCTTAATTCAATCTCCATAGGATTACCCTTGGGTCTTCGTCAATTATGTTAGGAATCTTCAGTCTTATCGGACCCACCATATTAATCATGGATACACAGATTTGTTGGGTGGCCCTAATTTATCTCTTGAATTTATGAGCACGTCAGGACTGAGGAGATTCAAATGGGCGGGGACAACGTGAGTGGGAAAATGAGAAACACGCAGGCAAAAACAAATTAACGAAAATGATCCAAGTTAGTATTTAGGTTTTTCGTGATGGATTGATTTATAATCTGACTTAACATCTTAAAATAAGAAATTAATTAATTAATTATTAATTATTAACTATTTTGAATGTTGAAATTTTAATTTTTTAAATTAAAAAGAGATTAATTATTTTTTGGGAATAAATTTTTTGAAGAGAAAAATTGATTGTAAGAAAATATATGATCACTCCCTCACTCTCTCTCAGAAAAAAAGTTTATAGATAGAACATAGGACCATTTTTTTTTTTTTCCCTAAGAATTCCATATCCATTGTTTTTCTACGGATTATGATGTCTGTGAAAAAATAATCGGAATCTATCTCGTGATTCTGATTCAAGTCATGTAGGACAGAAATTCGACAAAATTTGCTTCTACTCCTGGTAAGTGTCCGACATCCCTTCAACAAATAATGGACATGTAGAGTCAATTAAAGGAATAATTAAAGGATTAAGCTTGCATACAATTCTATAATTAAGTTAGTTTTTATTCACATTCCTTAAATAGCAAGCTTTTTTTTTTCTTTTTTGTCGTCTCCAAAATCCCATTGTGCAGAAATCGCCAAGGGCACTAAATAGAGGAGGTTGAAAGAAGTGTAGACTTTTATAAAGTGGCTTTGGAACTTAGCCCCACAGCCACAAGCTTCAAAAAACCCAATAGGGAAATCCCTATCACTGCATTTAAAGCATATGTAATGATAGGAGGAGCTCGATCTTTTAATAGATTAAGTATTTTCATAATTATATTTTTTCAAGAGTTTTATAAAATAATTTTTTATTCACATATATCGAGATATTTAACAATAAAAAAAATTAATTTTTCAAAAGTTGAACTCTTTGTGACAAAATTTTTAGAGCGTATGGTGTAGGTAATCCCAATATGAGCAAGAAAATCATACGCAAAGGTCCCCCCATTCAGTGGAGTTAGGTAGAGTTGATGGTGGATAGATGGACTCCTTCAATTTTTCAGAAATTTTACGTATATAATATTAAATTATAATATTATGTCGTTATGTTTCTTGAAATTTTAAAGGTACTAAACCTAGACATATATAACTTTTATATGATGGAGTAATGTAACTTTTTTTATTTGATATTTTAACTTGAATTTAATTAACTTATACATATATTATATATATAACTCTCATTAAAAAAATATTTTTTTATTTTTCCCTTTTCTATTTTTTTTTATTTTTTTCTTATTTTCTCTTTACTTTTTTTCCTCTTTTTCTATTTTCCACTCACTTTTTTCCTTTTTTCTCGAATTGTCCTTTTTCACTTTGACATATTACTATATCTTTCTCCCTAGATTAGGTCCCCTGCACATCAATAAAGATGTGTGGGGGATGCACATATATAATCTAAACCATCTAAATGTGATTGTGCAAATCTAATCTAGATGGTTTATATCTTTTTTTTTTAGATTTAGATTTTTTAATTTTAAGTAAAGGAAAATGTGGAATAAAAATAGTCTTCTAAATGCAAACTTCAGAAAAAAAAAAAAAAAAAGCTAATTATTTAAATTAAATAAATATAAATATAAATATAAAATTTAGACCACTCAGGTCTCACTTTAAAGATGCGCACGCTATCACATCCTTAAGATGTGTTGACAATCTGTACACCTCTCTCCTATCTTTGTTTTTTCTTCCATTTTCAAACCACACTAGTTCAGTCGCTTTTGGCTAGCTAGTGAGCTCTTCCATTACTGGCTGTTGCTCATTGGTTACTGGTGCCAATGAGATCTCCCTTTCAAAATTATAGCTACTGCCTTCCTTTCATCCTTTGAACTATTATATTTAGTCTTTTTGTTTACCTAAAGCACATGAATTATGATATGTAGTCAAAAACATAGGATAAAAGTTACATAAAGTATAGATGTTTCCCTTTTAAAGTTTCTGCATATGGGTTTGGCCAATTTTTTAATGCCTTTTTCATTGTCTACTCCTCTTTGCTTTCCTTAAAATTAGTTATGTTTGATAATATTGAGTCTAGATCCTTCAAATTTTCTCTTTGGAAAATTTTGAGGGAGAAGAGAAAAAAAGTGAGTGAGTGAAAAGAGAGAAAGTAAATTCTATACACACTCTCACTTCTTTCTGTCATTCTCTCTCCAAAATTTATAAGAATTTTACAAGGAGAAACTTTAGCGGATCCTTACACTAATAATATCATGTGCTGCATCGGGTGAATATGCTATTAACCCTTTTTTGTTATTCTTATTATATGACTAATTAATAAGATGAGCATTTTTTTTATAATTGTGTGTTGTGTACCTTATATAATATGGTCCATTCAGGAGTATTAAATTTTCAAAGGGTATAAAAAATTCTTTTATATAATATGGTCCATATATTACACGCATTAATTTTCTTTTTCTTTTAGGTAAATCAATGGCACTAAACTCCTAGAAAAAGGACTAAAAAATGCAAGCAAAGAAAGTTCTCATACAATCCGCCCTAAGAGCCAAACTAAGAAAAAGAGGAATGCAATCCTAAAAATAAAGTCCAATAAGAAGAGTGAGACTATGGTTCGCTAGAAGGTCCAAGCATCTATTTGCTTCATGTAGAACATATGCAATCTTGATCTCTTAGTTCCTGTTCATGAAAAGCTAGCCTCAATTTCTACAAAAATAAATACCCTAGGTCATTTCTTTTATGCTACAAACACTAAAAGCTTCATTTCTCCAAATGGATTTGGGTAAGTAAAGAATAGAGATAGAGGATTTGGGCAAAATTAATGAATGTAAAGAACCGAAAGAATGGAGAAAAGAGATTGAGGGTTTAGGGAATAGAGTGAACTAAGAAGAGAAATGAGGGTTTGGGTGGAGATGGAAAATGTAGAGAATGCAAAAGAGATAGAGAACAAAGAGAATATGAGAGTGATTGGGAACAAAGTAGAAATGAGAATTTGGGGTAAGATGAAAATAATTGAGGCTTGGCACGAGAGTGAAAATCGAGGAAGAGGGAAACATTCCCCCACAATTACTGGCAGTTCTTAATTGCCAAACATTAACACCAAAATTGCTAGTAATTGATTTGTCTATTAACAGCTTATCAATTGCTAGAGAAGCCATCAATAATTATGCCACGATTAAACTGCCAATAAATGCCAGTAGCAAATTACTACCTTTTTAAATAGTGTTTAGAGAATAAATTTTTTAGTAGGAGAGAGAATGACAAGTATACATCTCTTCATGAAACACAAGATCAACTTAATGAAAACAAGTAGTTGTACATTGACCTATTAATCCAAATGGAAGCTTGGTATAAGATGAAAATGTTGCACAAATAACTCCATTATTTAAGAATAACCATAAGAGACTGCCAAGACATCAGTTTGATATTAAGGAGACAATACTCAAAGGTATTCAACTACATAATAAAGATCCAAACATAGTTTAAGTGGCTCAATCATGCCCTACTAAAAAAGAGTGGATAAAGTAATGGAATAAAAGATAAACTTGATGAGGACAAATCGTGTTTGATACTTGGTTGACCTTCTATTTTACTAAAAGGTAATTAAGAACAAATAATTCTTAAAATAAATAGGATGACAATTGGATTAATAAAGAGATAAAGATATGCTTAGTTGCCAAGAGATATACACAACAGAAAGGTATAGATTATTAAAAATACCTTCCTACTTGTTTTATGAGTCAATTCAATTAGACTAATTCTAACTATAGTTGCAAGTTTAAACTTAAAACTACATCAAATAGATATGAAAGCTATATTCTCAAATGGAGAACTAGATGAAGAAAGCACATGGAATAACAATTAGGCTCTATAGAGAAAGAGATAGAGCGTAAAATTTGTAGACTCCAAAGGTTTATTTATAAATTAAAACAATTATCTAAACAGTAGTATTTAAAATTCCATCAAGTAATAACATTATATAAATCATAGATGATTGATGAAGACCACTATATTTTTGTAAAGCAGTTTGAAAAATGTCATAGTACTATCCTTTATATGCATAATATAATATTAGTTGAAAATAGTCAAATATTTATTCTTGATTTTTCATACAAAGGATATGAGTAAAACAAGCTATATCTTTGGAATTACGATCTAAGAAAATTGCATAGAGAAAATTATTATTCTTTTCCAAGAGAATTACAATTACAAAATTCTCGACTCTTTTAACATGAAAGATTATAAAGCTATCAATATCCCTGTAGTAGAAAGCAATAGCTTAACTCATGAAATATGTCCTTAAATTCAAACTACATTAAAAATTATATAAAAAGTCCTTTACTCTAACATTGTTAGATATTATATGAAATGATGTATATCAAAATATATCAGACATTTGTTATCAATTGACCTTTTGAATCAGTATAACCATATCATAATATAATTAAGAGAATCGTAAGATACTTGTAGGGCATGGTAAACTATGCCCTATATTGTTCAATAACTAATCATATATGAAAGATATTCCAATGTAAATTGAAAAAAGAGATTTAGATACACAAAATTAACTTTTAGATACACTTTCTTGTTAAGTAGTGATATTATATCATGAAATAGTAAGAAATAGATATGCATAATATTATTTACTATGAAACTAGAATTTATTACATATTTTACAATAGTACAAGAGGCTATATAACTAAAATGAATTGTGAAATACTTGAGAATCATTAATGGGATGTTGAGTCCAATATTGATCAATAATAATAAATGAAAAATTATAACCCATATTAAAATTCTTACGTATCATAACAAAAGTAAATACATAAATACAAAAATGAGAGAGATAGCACATATATAAAAGTGTTACTTTGCAATATGTCTACACATGAGACATTAGCTGATTCCTAGGAAAACCCATGCCTAGAGTATCACACCTTATAGATAACGTATACACAATAATAATATGTCCTACATGTTGTTAAGGCTAGCTCTCTAACAGAGCAATTGTCTTTGGTGCTTATGAGAAGTGAGCAAAGATAAAACATTTATCTTTGCCATACAAGGTAATGAAAGAGCCAATATGGTAAAAGGAAAGAATACAAAGTATAAATATATTGTCTCACCAAAAGGGAAAAAGAAAGGTCTAGATGAGATCTAAATATATAAATATACATACATATATATATATATATATTGATTTATAGATTCTCACTATCCATAATACTCATAGCCATATGTGAATTCTCTTCCAAGACATCATAAGAGACAAGCAAAATGGTAGAATTTGATTTAGGCACTATGTGTCTAGATTAAAATTTATATGGTATTAATAAATAAATTAAATTGATATACACTTTTATGAAATAAGAGAAATACTATAGCATGCATACTGTATATGTTTAATAATCGTAATTGAGAAGTAAGTGAAGAAATCTCTACTTCATTTTTGTATGAATCCTTGAAAGGAACAAATTCTTTTATAGATGCCCTTATAACTTTAATAATATCATAGACAGATAAGTTAGTATTTGCTACTTTATCATATGTCATATGGTTATAATAATTTAACCTAGTATTGTTAAGAAAGCAACTGGTTTTGATTTAAATAGTATATAGGCAAAATGAAGATTATCTTAAAAGTCCACAATTAGTATTTGAGATATGCCTGTTATGACGTTATTATAGTAATGCCATAAATGCATATACTATGCATATAAAACACAATTTGAACAAAATTAAACTTGAAAGAGATTGGATTTGTCCTGAGTATAAAATATGGTGTATGTAAGAGAATCTAAGACATCTGAAACATACAAATAAATGTATAAAGTATATCTGAGGGATACATCTCTTATACTGGTCCTATAATAGAATTTCTAATATAAGAGCTCCTAAACAAATTCTGCTTGAGCAATCATGACAAAGCACTTGGTATGAAAATCTAATAGAACTAAAAAGCTTTGTATTATTTATCATATCATGTGTGAGTAAAAGATGTTAAAAAATATCGGATTGCCCATAATAAGCTACCCTAAAACCCGTCCTAATTTTTTAAGAAAGAAAATTGATTGATTAATTAATTAATTAATTACTACTTAAATTATTATTATTTGAATATAAATGTTTAATTTTTAAATTTAAAAATTAAAATGGAGTTATTTTAGTAATTGGGAGAAAAACTGATCAAGTGTGGTGCACAATCAATTTTGATTTTAACGCACATTCTCTTCCTTCTCCTCTATCTTCCTCTTCTTAAAACTAAACACACATAGTAAACAAAATATAGAGATAAGGAGAATCTTTTGTAGGCTAGGGTGCTAGCTGTTGTGGATTAGTGATCAAAGATCCTTTGTGAATTTGGTACAAATCATGAAGGGTAGAATTTCAAAAAGATTGATTTCCATAATAGACAAGTACTCATCACCTTCCTTCAGCCTCTCATTGGAAAATTTCAAAAACAGAAGATGACAGAATGGATAGTTTTTTAAGGTGAAGTGAGAAACTTTTTATAAGTATGACTTAACTAGTTTATAACTTTAGGTAAACACATTTAATTCATATGTGAAGAATTTTTTAGTGTACTAAGTACAAAAACACTGAAAGATCAAAATTTAAATTGTTTAGTAAGTCTCACATGTACATATCCAATCTTAATCCTTAAATATACATACATGAGGTGCATGTAAGAAATTCTCTTCATATGTGCCCATATAATATTCTCTGATCTCAAGTCCAAATGACAAGTTGAGAAGATTTTCAACTACTTTTATTCATTTAAAATTATTTGTAAAAATAAAAGAATATAATAAAATAGATGTGTTAATAAATTTAATAATGTATTATCTCTATTTTGTTGTGTTTAATTTTATTTTTCACATTTATTTTGGTTTTTTAAATTAAAATAAAAATTAAAAACAAGAACAAAATGAGTTTAACATTATTTGACACTAACATTAAATATATGTGTGTGTGTGCGCGTGCACGCGCATTGAGCCCTTCCAATTGTTCTCTATTAATTTCATCTATCTATTTAAGTAAATTATGTTCATTAACTAAATCTTATAAAGCAAGAAATCATATAATCAAATTTTGTTTATTTATTAATTATTTTAATTTAAAGAAACAAAATTATCAATAAGATAATAAATTAGCCATCTAAAGCATCTTAATTGAGTTTAACAACAACAAAGAAAATAAAAAAAAAAAAGTATTGATAAATTGCCTTATTAATTAACTTTATAAAACTCAAAACAATAAATTGAAAGAAATCATCGACAGTTTTCTTTTTTTAACCAAAGTAAAATTCACAAGTTAGATCACATGTTTTGGGTTTTGTAGTGGGAAACTTTACCAAATTGGTATGACAAATACAATTTGACATCATGCACCTTACGATAGCATCATGGTCCAACCTCAAACTGACCCACCCTATCCTCAAAATGATAGTGGAATGGGAACACCATTATTTTGCCTGTGACAATTGAAATGGGAAATCGGCTTGCCCTTCTCAAACATCAAATCAGTCCCCAAAGAAAACATGGGTTTTAGGAAAGGTTGTTAAGTATGTCATTCATTTATATAGCTTTGTTTGGTAAAAAAAAAAATTATATAAATCAACTTCACTTTTATTTATTTTATTCCCGGCCGGCGCGTAAAGAAGTAGAAGATAAGAAGAGCTTGCCTAATTTTGAAGTTCTTATCTTGAAGCCAAAACAAGGCAATATTGGCCACGAACGTTGGAAACAAAATAACAACGCATTCCCCAAAAATATCAAGTTGCTGTTATTACGCTCCGAGTCCCCACATGGCAGCTTGATTGAGTAGTCCTAATCTAGAATATTACAATAAAGAAGCAACGAATTTTAAGACAACACAAAAAGTACTTTTTACCACCACACAATTATCAGCTTCCACCATTTTTTTGATTTCTATTTTAAGACAACCCAAAAATTACTTTTTATTTCTTATTATCTAAGATATTTTTTTAATAATACAAGCAATTATCAATTTTTTCATTGTCGATTTTTTAATTTTTAATTTTTAATTTTGTGTCATTGATAAAGACTAATATTTTTAAAATTAGATTACTCATTAAATTAGTAAAAGTTTAGTTCATAATTTATTAATCTGACTGTGATCAAATTAATATTAATTAAATATATTATTTTAATTTTATATATTAAAAATATAATATAATAAATAATAACAAATAATACTAATAAATTTTAAATATTTCATTACTTGTAAGAATTCAACCCATTATATATATATAGTGCAAAATAACAATAGTGTGATGGAATATATATATATATATATATATAGAGAGAGAGAGAGAGAGAGAGAGAGAGCAAAATATTCAAATTCAGTCCACATTAAATGTGGGTAAATAGATGGTTTTTTTGTCTTTTTTGGGAGGGGTGGGTAAGAAGATTGTAGAAGTGATAGTGTATAATAAGAGACACTGACACTATTGAGATTTGTTAACTGCAATGTTGGTGCAAATAAAAAAAGATTAGCACCTTCAAAGCCTAGTTGCATTAGTATCGAAATCTTGTTCACTTGAGCTTCAACCCATCCAAATCATATTCATAAGTTTCCCCAATTTGTGCAAATTTCGTCTAAACCAGTATAGAAACCTATTTTAATAGGACCAAAAATATATGTAAGATTTAAATGTAGCATTTTCTATTGCAATGGTATATTCATTATGCGAAAGGGAGAGATGGGTAAAAGTCATTTAACTTGCTTTCTGCAGGCCATTGCTTGGGTCAAACTATAAGGAAAATATTAGATCCTTCAGGTTTTCTTGTTGGATAATGATATATTTTCACCTAACTACTAGCCATGCACAGCCAAATTATAAAAAGAAACTTTAATTTGGAAAATAAATTTAACAGAGAAAAATATAACTTGAGCGAACCTTCTATTGATCTGAAATGAGAATCCACTTCCTGTTGTTGACGCTCACTGTGTCCTCCAACAGCAGTTTTAGAGACCATAGCCACGAATTCTTAGTCTCACTCTCCACTGCAGTAGCTACTGCCAGTGGGAAATTCGTCATTCTCTGCTTGGTCTGGGAGTTTAAGAGGACTTGGCCCCTAGCTTCTTGTCTTTCTCACTTTTGCACGCAGATGAAGTGGTTACTGTTATCTTTGATTTCAACCCCCCCTGCCTCCTCTTTCATTAAAGTTCATAGTTCTCAAATTCCACCTCCCAGAAACCACAGCATTACTACTGAACATCTCTTTCAAAGTATTTTAGATGATTCAAATTCCCAAGGTAACACATCATTTAGAGGCTAGCCTCAACATTTTCTGTTCAATAACAAAGATAACTTCTTAATATACCCAAGAGTCTTGAGTCAAGCTTCCCTAAAATAAGAGTTAGGGGTTCTTGATGCATGGGAATTCGATACCCTACTCCTCTCTCACTTTCCTTGAATAGGCTGCCACCAAAATCTCTTCATTTAATTTCTTAATGGTACAATTAGTCACGTACATATAACTTGTTGAATGTCTGTGTCTTCTTTAAATGTACTCAAGTCGAGTTCTGGCATAGTTGTACTAAGTGAATATGTGATTATATACTATGTTAATAATTGTACAAATCCTTATCCACTGTGGCCTTAACTTTTTTAGGGGTCAAGTCCACTGTACTTTGGACCAAAAAAAAAAATCCAATGTAATTCAAATTGTTATTTCATGAGCAAGCCTTGACTACAAAAGTTTGCCCTACCAAAACCATTGAACAAGCGACAAATGTTTACCTCTAATTCTCTCATTGAATGAACTATATACACTAAGACAGAGAGAATAGTCTTGGTTTCTGTCTTTTCGGTACTGTGCACACACTGGTTCATCCTAAGCAAACATCCACACCCTTTTCTCCAGATATTTGCAGCTTAATACAGTGAAAAAACGCCCCTTTGTTTGGGAAATATATAAAAAGAGGAAAGAAAGAAAGGAATAAGCAAATAGAAAATAGTAATATTGTACAATGCAAGCATCATGTTTAGATTCAGTGTCAATTTTATTAATTTTCATTCCTCCTATTTGCTTTTACTTTTCCTTTAATCTGAATCCCAAACAGACAGGAACAATGACTTAATAATATCCGAAACACGAATAATTAGTTAAGTAAAGACTCTTCCTATCAGTTTTCAACTATCCTATATACAGCAGAGAGTAACAATAAGCTGCAGAACATAAACAACAATATAGAATAGAGTGTATATATTATATATATCCACACGCGTAGTACAGATCAGTTGTTTTCATATAAATTCTGCTGTGCATTTATCTATAACTATGGGAGCATAGTAAGATCGGATCATTTTAAATATAGATAGAATGCGAATTTTTCTATTACAATTAAGCACAAGTTGTTTACAATCTGATCATTAAAATTCCACAAAAGCCGACATTGCCATACTCTTCAAAATGCACCAGAATCATGGAAAAACCTCTTTAATCTCTCCGAGATCCTCGCAGCTCTATTATCAGATTCTACTACCTGAAGAACATCAAAACAAAGCTAGATCAGCTATACGTAAAGGTAATAAACTCATATGTTGCACGTTAATCCTTTTGTCAAGCAGACAATGAATGTTGACAGATTTTATTATTTTCAATAACTGAGTCATGGAGGTAGTGATTTTAATTTAAGGGACTAGAACAATCCAATTGTTAGTTTAGTGGAAATTTTATTGATTGGTCACCTGACAGTGTATGGTATGAAAAACAGCATCTTCAAAGACTGTATAACTGGCATTAACAACATCAGCTGCTTCTTCATGAAGAATGCGAATGATCTCATTGAAAACGAACTGGCAATCCAACCCAGTAATTACAGAAACCTCTAATGCAAAACCCATATGGTGGATCTTAATTTGGGGTGATTTCAAACCCATAATCATTCCTCTCTTATTAATTAGGCTCCCACTATTAGGCTTATTATCCATTCCCATAAGGCTGTGTTTCTTGTCCTTCATCTTCTCCAACTTCATCTGAAGCTTCTTTATGTAGCTCGTGGTTTCATCTAGCTGATCCGGCAGTGAAATCACCTCCTGCACCACCAGATTTAAACATAATACATAAATAATAAAAAATCATAAGATACATAATTAAGGAGCTAATTAAACTAGATTAAATGAAGTACCCTTGAGGTTTGATGAGGGACGAGTGAGTTGATCTTGGAATAAAGAGCCCTCATTTGGTTTCTTCTGTTCCTCTCTATGAATTTTCTATCGGTTCTGTATGAACTAGCAGGGTTGTTCTGCATCATCTATAGATTCTATACCAATATACTCCTCCTGCAGATTTCAATTTAGGTAGCTCAACAGCCCAAAACTAGTGCCGGTTCATACATAAGAAGAGAGAGAATACTTTTGAGACGATATAGGTCCGTATTGGAATGAATTGTGGTGACTTTAAATAAAGCAAAATCAGTATCATTAGATGCCACTCTATCTCATAAAAGGTCTCTGATTTGAGACATGGTGGGGGCTCCTGTGTCTGGGATCTCTACCCAAATATGCACAATTTTTAGTAAATTATTTAAAATTTGGCTATATCACATAGAAAAAAATTATAATTAAAGTTTTTAAGTGAAAAATATTTATATTAAAAATCTTAAATTTTAAAATTATTCTAAAAGAATTTTAAGATAAAAACTTTAAAATGCATGTAGAAAATTACAATTTAAGACTCCAAATTAAAATTTTTTCCTTTAAAATTTTTTAAAATAATTTTAAAATTTAAAATCCTTCCATATAAATATTTTTAATTTGAAGTCTTAAACTATAATTTTTCCTATTATATATGATATTCTTTTTAAAAAAATTACATTAGACTCTTGATGAATTTTTATTTATGCTATTAGTTTATATATTTGTAATATATTTTAAAAAAATTATCTATTATTTAGTAATAATTACATCTATTTTTAGATAATCTTATCTTTAATTAGGTTATTTTATTTTGTAGGAAGAAATTTTAAAATAATATATACTATGAAATATATTTTTTTTTTGTTAGACTTCTATTTGTCTGTAGTTAAATCATAGGGTATGTTTGTTAGGATGATGTAATGATAAAGGAAATATTAAATATGAGTAGGTAAATAACTATTTTATCTTTACTTTTTAAAAGATGATTTGATAGATATAATAATAAATATAAAGGTATAATAGATATTATATAAATTATGTAAAAAGAATGTGTTCGCGATTCTGTGAACCAAACGAAACCATAGAGTTTACATAAAGACAAGTGAAGCCCAAAAACGAAGGAAACGGATTCTTTACAATCACCAGTGTGATAGCAGAGGGTACAGTAAAGAAAACACTTGACACCTATTTCTTTTTGATTGAGAGATTAAAAAATTTTAATTATAAAAATAAAAATTTTAGTCATAAAGAAAAAGTATACTTCATATTATAAAACTTATAAGTCTTTTTCATTATTTTTCCAATTTTTAGCTACTATTTAAAAAATGACTTTTCACAATTAACATTTTTGAAAAAAATTATATTTTATGACTACAAGTTGAAAATATTTATTAAAAGGAATATTAAAATTTAAAATTATTTTACAAGCCTAACAAACCAAAAATTTTTCTTCTCATAATTAAAATTTTTTAAGTATACTTTTTTTTATAGTGAAAATTTTTGTCGTCATAGTTAAAATATTTTATTCTCATAATCAAAATTTTTTTACAACCAAAATTTGTATTCTCACTATTGAAATCTTTTATATCTCTACAAAAAATTTAAAAAAATAAAAAAAAAAGATGTCAAGCATTTACTTAAGTGTATCCTCTACACTCCCTAGTCACTAGTCACTCTAATGACTACAAATGATTTATTTCCAAAAATGAAGGAGCCCAATTTCACTAAAGCTCAAAGAAGAAGTCCCTATACTTAGGTGAAACAAGCGTCATAAGGAAGCCTAATACATCTTTAAATCATTACGTTGTGTTTGGATGGAGGGAAAAGTAGGGAGAAGAGAAAGGAGAGAAGAGAAAACGGAATTTTCTCTCATTTGGTAAGAGGAGAAAACAAAAAAGAAGAAAAAAACTGAAAGGAAAAATACCACGGGATCTACGCGAAAATTTTCTCTCTATATTTGGAAAGATTGCGGAAGAAAATTAGGCAAAATATATGTGTATATATAAAATATTTTTAGCATGTAATATTTTATAAAATTTTAAAATAAATAATTATATTTATTTTATTAAAATAATAATTTATAAATAATGTTTAATAAATATTTTTATAAATTAATAATATATTTTTTAATATTAAAATTAATAAATCATGCATATTTAAATTTTTTTAAAAAAAAACCTTCCCACTGCTTTGCAGTCGAACGGCCCTACGACCAAAGGTTAGGCGAACCTTCAGTCGGATATGCATTAAAGCTAACAATGCAAATGTATATATATATATATATATATAATATTATTATTAATATATATAATATTATATAAAATATTATATATAATATTTATATATAATTAAAAAATATTTATTATATTTATATATATTATATTTAAATTAATTAATATATATTAAAATAATATTTATAAAATTTTAAAATATATATTTATATTTATGGTATTAAAATAATAATTTATAAATAATTTTATATAAACTATAATTTAATTAATTTCATATATATTTTTTTAAATTTTTTTAATTTTAAATATGGACTGTATATAAGAAATTTTTTTATTTTATTCAAAAATAATTTTTTTATTATTTGAACATTGTTTAAATTGGTGTTTATTTTTTATTATTTTTATTTTTAAAAAAATATATGTAAAAATTTAAAATAATAACAATATTATTGTCATATTTAAAATAATTAATTTTTTT
The DNA here is from genome assembly GCA_032878935.1 of Erythrophleum fordii. NCBI lineage: Eukaryota > Viridiplantae > Streptophyta > Magnoliopsida > Fabales > Fabaceae > Erythrophleum > Erythrophleum fordii. Next base: position 12,591,364 of record JAVQMF010000037.1, on the reverse strand, counting down.
CTTTTACATTTTCTTTTCCTCCATTTTTTTCTTCTTTCTTCCATTTTCTCTTCCTCCATCCAAACACATCAAGAGATAATATTTTCTACCTAATTTTCTCTCCCTCCACTTTTCCCCTCCTCCATCCAAACGAAGCGTTAAAGTATGGACTTGGACTAACAATATCAATAGTGAAGAGTTTTTGTGACAATGTTGCCGCCCTGGAAAGAGTTTTAGTGTCTATATTTAAAAGTTACTATTAAAGTTTTAATTTCTTTTAAAAGAGAACTTTTTTGTTAAAACTTAAAAATATATTAACTGAAATAGTTAGTGACAATTTTAGATAATTAAACCTTTACTAGCGACTAAAGTTATTTAAAAATATAATTAGTTGAGGAATTTTAATAAATCACCCCCAAAAAGTTGACATGCAGTGGCAACTATAGTGATCACCAAAAGTTATTTTAAAAAATTAAAATAAAATATAATACTTAAATCCAAAGGACAACCTAGTGGCAAAAGAAGAAAAACCTCATTGCCTTCTTTTGATCAATATCTTTTCTAATTTTAAGCCTTGGCCCCTACCGCTCCTTGCCCCCATTTTGCCACATCAGCGTCACCACCTTAGGTCCTATTCATCCTTTGTGTTGTTTTTGTTTCATTCTTTTTGTTTCATTTTTCTTTCCATTCTTCGATTCCCAGTGCGCTGAATCCATTTTTTAATCTCTTACATTTTCAATCTTGTTAAGCCCTTCTCTTTTGATCTTCTAAAAATCACATTCCCTCTCAAGCCTTTCTCATTTTCAATTGATTAGAAAAGGAAAAAGGAGGCATGTACATTGAAGGAGGACTTAAATCCATCATCTTGCACCATCTCTATTTTCCATGATCTTTGACATTCATCAGTATCACCATTGAGCTTCATCCATTTTCAACACCAAAACCTACACTGTCCCTCTAACCACTGAGCAAGCAACTTTTGAACTCAGTCGCAATTAAAGAATAATAAAGCAAGAGGATCGCAAAGCCAAGTTCACCAAAGTAGGAGGATTCAAACCACTATAAAATCATAAAAACACAGGTAACATCCTAGGTTTCCCTAACTTTAGCTTTCGTATCTTCTTGGCTTATGAATGTAGAAGCCTACTTGATTAAATATTTGTCATTTATCTTTGTTGTTATCTTAACACAAGAACAACAAACATTGATAGCAAAGAAAGAAAAGGTTATTGAACTAGAAAAGTCTACGTAATTTATTGATCACAATTAGTTTAAATACAACTAAAATATAATTGAAAATCTGAACAAATTACATAAAAAATTATGTAATCAAAACAAATACTAACAAATAATAATAATAATCTAAAAGATAAATTAGCCTCGTTATCTTCTACATTTTCCCTATTCTTTTGGAATATATTTAACAACTTAAACCTGGCATATATCATCTAAGGCATAAATTGAATATTCCTCCTTGCATCAATTGCTATAGATGCCTAATTTTCTCATTAAAATTTTTTTTTGAAAAATAAGGTACTCCTAATAGGTTAACCCAACAAATAACCAAAACCAATTTCTTATGAGGGTAAATTTAATTAATTAATTAATTATTTGTTAATTAATTAGTTACTAATTAAATTATTATTATTTGAATTTGAGTTTTGGATGATTTTTTGAATAAATTATTATTATTATTATTATTATTATTATTATTATTATTATTATTATTATTATTAAAATGAGAGAGTAGTTACCTGATAAGTGTTAGTGAATTATGTTAGAAAACTGATCATGCAAGTGTGTGTTAGAGTGGTGTTTCCTTCCTTCTGCATCTTCCATTCCCCCTTATTCCTTTTCTCTATGAAAAAGAAAAAGAAACACAGAGATGAAAACACATAAATGAGAAAAAAAACTCTCATTCTCCTTTGACTGTAATGCATCTACTATGAAATAACGATTGGGTTTCCTTTTGTGATCCTTTTCTAAACCATCTGGTGTGGAAATTCAAGCAAAATCTAGTTTTTACTACATCCAAGTAAGTACCTAGATCCTTCTCAAAATGTAATTTATTTCATTCAAATTCAAACCTTGCCTTGGATATTGTCATGGTTAAAATACTTGCTACTTGCTCTTCTATTTTGCAATAAAACAAATTCACTTCTCCTTTTTTTGGTATTTCTTCTAAAAAATAAAGCTTAATCTTAAAGTGTGTTGTCTTTTCATGAAAGAATGGATTATTGGATGTGGCAATCATTGCTTGCCTATCAACAAAAATGTGTGTGCTTTTTTCTTGCACCTTATGTAGATCTATCAATGCTTTCATGAACCATAGAGCTTGATTAATAATTATTATAGCAACCACATATTTAGAATCACTTTCAAAGAAACAATGCAACTAAAAATCTTAACAATGAAAGAATTTGATACCATAATTTATTATGTCCTTTATGTATCTCAATATCCTTTTAATTGCTTGAAAATGAACCTCATTAGCACAATGCATAAATTATGAAAGTGAGCTTAAAGCAAGCACTCTATTATCTCTAATTGTTGTAAAGTACATCAAAGAACCAATTAAGCTTTCATAAAGACCCTTAGTAACCTTTTCAACACCTTTATCTTTGCTGAATTTCTCTTCTAGATTCATAGGAGTATTTGAATTTCAACACCCTTAATATGATTTGAAACTTTCTACAATCTCCTTTGCAAACTTGTATTAGCAAATAAATACATTCAATTTATACCTTACTTCTCCATGGAAATCACACATCACGTTCAATCATTTCAAAGACCTTTAGCATCTTAGCTTTGAGTTCCATTATAAGCTCATCATTACTTCTAATCGCAAGTAAGTCAAAAACATAAATAGATACAATTATTAAGCCAAAAAGCACTTTCTTCACATGCAAAGTAATCAATAAGGCTTTTTTTTTAAACCCTAAACTTAATAGAAGATCATCATTTTTGCTATACCAAGCCCTTGGAGTTTTTTTAAGACTATATAAGGCCCTTTTTAGCAAATACACCTTATTTTCATGTCCTTGAATGGCAAGCCTTTTGGTTGCTCTACATATATCTCTTCCTCCATGAAATAATTAAGAAAAGTTTATTTAACATCTATTTGATTCACTTTCTTTCCCTTTTATGTCGCAATTGCTAGCAATAACCTAATTATGTCCAACTTTGCAACTAATGCAAAAGTTTTAGAGAAATCTACTTCTAACAATTGAGCATAACCATTACCACAAGCTTTGCTTTTGTGAAGCTCTTTAAGCTTTTTGAGGCAATGACAACCTACTTTGCTTACCAAATTAACAAGCCATACAACTAGGTAGGTTTTTTTGTAGTAGAGGTAAACCTTAAACCAAATCTTTTTTTTTTTCAATAACAAGAGTGCTGCATGATAGAATGGCTAAGTCCTTCATGCCAAGTTAGTGCATTGTTCATAAAGATTGAATATGCTGCATGCACCCCCTCCATTAGGTCTAAAGTAAAATTCTTGCCTTTCAATCTTGTCATGAACACCTCCTAGTCTCACATCTATAATGAAGCACTTCTTATCTTTAAAGAGTATCTTAAAGCCTCTCTCGAATAGTTGCCTAACACTTAGTAAATTTGGTTAATCTTAAGCATATATAAAACATTAAGGGTTAATTTTATGCTCAAAACACTCTCAAATCACTATTGTCCCTCTGCCTTTTACTTCAATGAACTCAAAATTTTCAACTCTATCTTTGGAAATTTCAACTTTACCTTCTTCCGTTGTTGTTGCTCTTTTCACCAACTTTATTATTATTACTTGCTCCAGCATCACCGTTACTAACATCATTTTTTTGTCTATCTTTTTTTTTTCCTTGCCTTTTACTTCTTTCTTTACTCTATAGTTTGACTTGGAAAGTTCCTTCCACATCTTTTCCTTACCTCATCAATTTTCTTTACTCCTTAATAATAATGTTTGTCACCACTAAAGGACCCTATCAATGGTGACTTTTAAGTGGCCACTAAAACCCTTTACTTTTAGTGGCAACTTTTAGCTCTGTCTGGTAGTCAGTTTGTACTGTAATCCATGATGTAATATTTTTGCAATATTTATTATACTTTTGTAATCATTACTCAACAATATTTGTCATTTCTTATCCTATCTATTTACTTTTTCAAAAGTAAGGATAAGAATGTTATTTTCTTTTTCACTTATCAGCTTTTTATACATTTACTTTTTTTTTTAACATATCTAACATTACATAGCTTTTAGTAATGACTTTTTTAACTACTGAAGAAAGGTTGCAGTAGCGACTTTTTCTTTATCACCAAAACTTTGATTGATAGACGTTTCAAGAATCATTTAATAATGACTCTTTTGAGACTTTTAGTAATGACTAAAGTCACCATCAAAAGTTTACTTATGGTGTTTTAATACTCATAGTATTTCAACTCATTATGACAAATGTCACACTCGAAATGCAATCGCATTGCGATAGAAAGAAAATTTTCAAAATTTTAATTTTCAACAAAACAAAAATTGAAATCAAAATAATGGAGTCGCTACCAAAATTTTTATTTTAAAAAGCAAAACTTTGAGAAAGCTTTTTTTATAGAAAAATGATCTACGAATCAAAAATGGATTCGATAGTTATAAGTAAAGAAGGTGTTATATATTCCATAACACTCGTTCCTAAAAATAATTGCTCTAAGTTAATTGTATAAAACTAAAATGACCTTAATTTCATTTTAATTCTCCCAACAATCATATGCAAAAATAAAGAAAATAAAAAAGTAGCAAAAGAAAATAAAAGAAAAAAAATTATTTATAAAGATGGATTTAACATAGGACAAGAGTCTAGAACCTATGTATCACATGAAAGAATCAAAATTCATGTAGTCCAATGCCAAAAGATTGTATTTATTAGTTGGCGTCCTTGTTTTGTTTTGTTTTTTTTGTTTTTTTGTTTTTTGTGCTTTTTTTTCCTTTTGGTGTTTTTTTTTTTTGGTTAAAAGAGGAAGAAAGTAAAAATTACTTTTAACAAAGAAAATGACTTTAAAATTGATTAATATGTTTTAATTTACAAAAAATAAAGTTAATTTTATTTCTTTACTTTTCTCTTTCTCTTTTTTTTAATGATTTTTTTTATTCTTTGCATTATTTTGTATTTTAATTTATTTAATTTTGTATTTTTTTTATTTTTGTTGTTATTTTTATTTTTTGTTTTCTTATTAATTTTGATTATTTTTATATTATTACTTTTTTATATTTTTAGCATTTTTTGAAATGATACTCTTTCTTTTGATTTTTTTTAGTTGATTTTGTCCATTGATGGATGGATTTAATTTTTTCTTTAAGATTTTTTACTTTGATTTTTGACATTCTTGATTATTTTTTTAAGTAAAAAGGATTATTAAAATTTTTAATTAATTAATTTTTTTGGATTTTTGGATTTTTTTTAATTTATTATGTTTTTATTTTTATTTTTAAATGATTGATTTTTATTTAATGATTTTTATTTTTTATTATTATTTTATTGATTTTTTATCTTTGATTTTTGTTTTAGCTTTTTTGGCTCTTTCTTTGTCTTTCATTAAAAAAAAAAAGGGTTAAACAAGATGAAACTTTTTTTTTTTACAATATTTTATATTTTGAAACACTATCTATGTTTTATTTATTATTTCTTAGGAAATCGATAGAAGAGGAAGTTTATTTGATTTTTTTTGTCACCTTTCTTTATATTTTTTACACTTTAAAACTTTTGAATATACATTTTTTCTACAAGAACTTCATTTGGTTTTCTAAAGACTTCTTCTTCTATTTTGTTTTGAATTATTTTTACATATTTTTTCTTTAATTTTTTTTAAAATAAAATTAATTTGATGAAGTCATTAGAACCCAAAAATTATTAAAATGTAAATGTAAAGGCCAGGTAAGTACCAAAGAGACTTATTGTCGCACATAGTACTTTGATTTATTCTTATGTACCTAAGGAGAAAAAGTATTTCCCATTACTCTACAAGAAAAATAATATATAAAAATAAAAATAAAAATATCCATAAAGAAATATTTGCAAGCATACAATATTTTATGATGGTTGTGTGCTTGTGTGCAACCAAATAGGATATTCGTTCAAGAGTTCACTACAAGTATGAAAAACAAAAGTTAGTTGTCTCCATTTTGTTGCCTTTCCAATTCTCTACCTCTTCATGCCTCACTGGAGTAACCAGGAAACCGTGCCTTTCACGAAATTGACAATGGCCGACAATAGTAAACAATGAAGCAACACCCTTCTCGAATCTTGTTCCTCCTCTTTGTTTTTTCTAACCTCAGAAATTTCACCTTGTTAAAGTCTTTCTCCTCAATCCAATCACCCGAGCTTCCTCCTGATTTTCTCTCTCTTGGCTTATTCACCATGTCTCCCCCTTCCTTACTCTTAGTCTCTCTCTCAATCTCTCTGCTTCCCTGTCTCTTTTTTTTTTGTCACCCCCTTTTTCTTGTTGAATTCCCCTTTTATAGAGGACCCAAGAATGCTTCTCATCCTTCCCTTCCTCTGAGTCTACAAATTCCTCTATACCATAACGTTGGAATGGCTAATCTTATACTAACTTAATTCTCCTCTGCTCCATTATCCTACAATGTTAGTGCGCATTATGGTGTCTTAGTCCACCCACCATCTCAACATGGTTTGCTTTTTTCCACTTTTTGGAGGACCCAAAGGAACGCGAGGGAGGCGAGGGCACAAGTAGGGTTCACAAATGGATGTGATGGCCACAACTCAAAAGAGCATCCGCTATTAGGCTTCTTCCTTCTTTCTCTTTTCATTTTGTTCTTCTTTTTTAATATATTGGGCTGTAAGTTTTGTTTCTTTGAACCAAAAGGAGTTAGAGATTAAAAGGAGTTATGGAGGTTTGGGTTAACATGTTAGGCTTTTTAATATCCTTTTTTTATTTTTTTGGCTTTTCTTTATTATTATTATTATTATTATTATTATTATTATTATTATTATTATTATTATTATTATTATTATTATTTATTTACAATTTTTAGTTTTGGTACTTTTTATTTTTATTTTTTGCTAATTTGATTTTATTTTGTTTCATTTTGATTTATTTTTTTCACTTCTCACTTTTTTTAGTTTTGATTTGATCTTTTTAATTTAAAATTTTTTTTGCTAATTTGATTTTATTATTATTTTTAGAGTATGCCTGAACAAAATATGATATTCACAACAAGTTAAGAAGATTTTTAACTACACTTCTTTAGTTTAAAGTTGTGTGTAGGAAATTAAAGAAATGTAGTAAAATAGATGCATCAATAAAATTTAACAATATAATATGTCTTTTTTGTTGTGTTCAATTTTTTATTAAAAATAAATTAATTAAAATATGAAAAAAAAATTAGTTGCATATTATTCGACACTAATATAAAAAAGTTTAATGTATATGTAAGCTAATCCTTTCTATTTTCTTTATTAATTTCATCTATCTATTGAAGTAAATTATGTCCATTAAAAAATTAAAAAGTAATGAATTTATAATCAAACTTTGACTATTTACTAATCATTATAATTTAAACAAACTCAAAACAGGAAGAAATAAAAGGGGAAATAAAGTGTTGATAAAGTGTCCTAGTCATTAACTTTATAAAACTCAAAACAATGAATAGAAAGAATTTGTCTACAATTTTTTTTTAAACCAAAATAAATTTTGCAAGTTGGATCACATGTTTTCTGCTTTTGTAGTAGGAGATTGCACCAAATTGGCATGACAAATACAAGATGACGTCATACACCTTACAACAGCATCATGTCCCATCCTTAAATGACCCACGACAACAACTTTCCAACAAAGTAAAAAAATCTCGTCTAGTGGAATGAGAACACCATTATTTTGCATGCGAGATTTGTAATGGGAAATCACTAATGCCCTTCCTAAATTTCAAATCAATCCCCCCAAAATATATAGGTTTTAAATTTTTAGCTAAATGGTTTTGGATATTGTTTTATAAAAGGTTCTTAAAGATTTTTCTACACGAATATTATTAAAAAATTAATAAATGAAAAGCTATGTGGCTATTCTTATTACACCTAGATATTGTACTTGATTTCTTTTTTAATATTGGATGCAGTGACTTGTCATAGGAGGCCAAGACTAGCCTTTTTTTTTTTGTATTATTCAAGGCCTATCCTAACTTTTTTTATTATTTAAGGCTAGTCTGGATTTCTTAATAGCCAAAACCAGCTTAATAATTTTTTTAGTATTAATTTATCATTAAGTATTAAATCAAAATATGCAAAATTTTACCAACATGATATTAAAAAAAAAAAAGAGAGACTACCCATTAATTAAAATAATAGTTCTTTGTTCCACAATAGGGCTTTTTAGTTACTCATTTGGGTCATCATCACACCAACTAGTCATGTCCTTGTTGTGAGTCAACTATATTAGCAATTAGTGGAAAGTTCAAATCCCATGCAGGGGATTAAAATGGAAGAATTGATTAATTTGGTGCCATGTACTACTTCTGTTGTTTGTGTGACGATCCTTCATGTTCAAAAAATTAACTTCTATACTTAATATTAAATATTAATAGATCAAAAAATAGTGCCATGTTGCAACTGTGGTGATATTGATGCATAAAATAAGGCTTTAAGAACTTTAAAGGGAGACTGTGGCAACTATGGCGTATGATAAGAAGGACCAGAACATTTAAAGTTTGTGTACCATGGTGCCGACGTAAAAGAAGATGAGCTAAAACCTCTAAAGTCTTTCTACAATTGTATTAAGGTGAAGGAAGATGATGCAACACATTCATATGGCACAAATGAAGTAGCTGCACTAGTACCATCATGATCTTCACCATCATCCTTTATAATGGGTGCCTTCGCTAACGCATAGCCATGAGCTATCTTTCCTGACCTATCCTTCGAAATTATTGGTCTTGGCAAACAAGGTGTTAATAGATCAAGCTAGGAGACCATCATATTTGTATTTTTGCCAAGGGTGTATAGTTAAGTCCATCAAATTCACGCTCTCTAGTGCAAAAGCTGAAGAGTAAAATGTCACGACAACAAAGCCTAACTCCATGGCACTTAAAAAGGATTGTGATTTAATGGCAATTAAATATAATCTGCCATTAAGTTTTTGACATAACAAGGGTAAAATATAAATTGACATTAAGTTCTTGACTTAACAACATTCATTAACAAAGTAACATTAGGTCTATAAACTTAATAGTAATTATAAGTAAAATTGGTTTAACAACTGTTATTGTACATCATTTAAACATGGCTTTAGCTAAACTACTGCTTCAAAAACCTACATTATTTATCAATGTAATTACACCAAACCAGTCAATTAAAGGGGAAAATTGCAAAATGAACCCTAGTTTGATTTGGTTAAGCCTATAAACCAACCTTGCTCAAAACTAGTCAAACTTAGTGAAAAATCGGTAACTGGGCCCAACTAGCCGATTTTGTGCTTAAACTAGAGCTCCTGAAGTGTTGAACTAGTATGTGCTTTTATTTTGGCAAAATATCTAGTAAAAGTTCAAAACCAATGTCTTGTGCTCCCATTAGCATCTTAACCATTTTGCTTGCAAGTGATGTTTACTTATATAATGTAAAGCTTTCTATAAGAACTCTATTTTAGTTTTATTTTGGCAAAACTTATAACAAAAGGAATTGAACCCAATGCAAAATGACAACTTTATCAATGAGCCATTTTGTTAGTATTTGCAAAGTTTTAACCTTTAATTTAATACAAAAAATAAAGATAAAATTCATATAAGTTATTATTTATTATATTAGATTTTTCATATGTAAATTAAAAATATATATTTTATTATTACTATTTTAACCATAGTTTGACCATAATTGAACTATTGACTCATAAACTATTGTCTTTATTGATTTAATAACCAATTTAATTTTAAAAATATCGTTACTTATAATGAAAAATTGCATTCAAAATGTAAGTGTTAAAGTTCGATGTCAAGAGGAGCTAGTGCACTTTTGTAATGCAAAAAAGCTAATTAAATCATTTTTTAGTAGCTCAAATGAAAATCAAGTTGGTTTCTTAATGATTTTTGCTTAATGAATTGTTAATAAAATTTTTTTCTTGGAATGCAATATATATATATATATATATGATGGTTTTAACTATGCATATAACTTACCACTAAATAATTTATGTGTTTTAAAATATAATTACAAGAGAACCACATATAAGGAATTCGTTAGTAAGAAGCATGATAATGTTGAAAAGTGCACAACCATCATAATTTTTTTTTCTTTTTTTTAGATATTTTTTTAATTTGAAGAATATATTAATAAAATAACTATATTGAATTCATTTTGATCTTATTATATTAATTATTATGAAATGCAAGATTCTTTTTAAATTGCATGTGATAATGTTAGTGACCTCAGTGATCTTGGCAGACTAAACATCATAACTCCTAAAAAAGCTACTCTATAATATGATAAAGAATTGAATTTGAAAGGAGAGTCCCTCAAGCAATATGAAGGTAAAACAAATCAAACTTGAAAATGATGAAATCAAAGTGTTGTTATAAAAAAGATAGAGGTCAAGGAGGTTAAGGAAGCGAACTAAAGGGAGGCAATTAGTGAAGAGAGGATCTGATGGATCAAAGTTCTAAAAAGATTAAGAGTTCTAATCAATTATTTGATCATAAAGGAGTTGCATTACAGTATGATGGATTGGCTTGTTTTGATAACCCCATGATGACTAAAAAAAAAGAGCCAAACCAAGCTATAAACAAAAGCTTATTGGTGCTAAATCCAAGGAGGGTTTGCCATCAAGTAATTCTAAGGATGATTCAAATACTTTGGAAGGGATGAGTGATAATGAATTTTCTATAAATGAAAGTTCAGATAGTAATGGATAAAGGCCTTCTAGAGATGGTCTGAATGTTTTTGATAATTTGGAGGGAGAACATGAGTGTCCTAATTTTTCTTCTTAGAAAGAATGGAAAGGTGGCTTTATCAACCCTAAAGAATGTCTTTAATTGTCAAGCTTTTGGAAAGATCTATTGGTTATAAAGCTGTGAACTCTAGGCTTAAGGAAATATGGGTGAAGAACAGTGTCATTACTCTTGTAAATCTTAGTAACAACTTCTTTTTGTTCAAGTTCACCGATAAAGAAGATATGGAATTTGCTTTGACGAGTGATCCTTGTATGATCTTTGATTATTATGTGATAATTAGAATATGGTGTTTAAGCTTCAATCTAGAGTTTACAAGTATAAACAAGGTTGTAGCTTAGGTCAAGATCCTTAACCTACCTATTGAATACTACAATTCAAATATCCTTAGTTACTAGGGAAAAAGTTTGGAAAGACAGTTAAAGTAGACTTCAACACCCATCTTCAAGCTAGAGGGTAGTATGCCAGGATTTATATGGAGTAGGACCTTAATAAACCTCTCACTCCAACCTTTAGGTTGAAGGGTAAAACTTACCATCTAGAGTACAAAGGATTGCATCTTCTATGCCTGAGTTGTGGAAGGTTTGGTTATTATGTAAAAGGGTGCCCAAAATAAGGTGCTACATTAAAAGGTCAAAAGGAGCAAAGTGTTAATAAGGATGAGATTGTCAACTTTGTGATGAGAGCTCCACCATCAAAGAATCACTCAAGGTCGTGGATGGTAGTTCAAAAGTTTAGGAAACCATGTAGATTAAGTAAGAAGGTCATGGCTAGAATAGGTGCATGATCTTTAGGGTCTCATTTTGATTCGCTTACCAATATTAATGAGGAAGATTTAAGAGAGATATCTATTACAAATTTTAATTTGGAAAAAATATATATAAGCACTGGAGAGATACATGGTAATTCAAATCGCAAGATTAATAGTATGGTCAATAGGGAAAGTAACATGGAGTTTGAACACTTCCTAACAAATCCAAGTAAGTCAAGCGGTACTATTAGATCAAGCCATAAGCTTAAAAGTAAGGACATCTAGAATATTGTTCACAACTATCCTCACTAAGCTTTTCATATATTGGGCCGTGGAAAGGAGAATGAGATGAGTTTTAGTGAGAATTACCTAAAGAACAAGGATCTACCTTCTAATTGTGTTCGAGCCTTAACACATGAAGTGGGGAAGAAAGGGTCTTATAATTCAATTAGGCCCTCAAATATTTTTATTGCTATTATAGTTCAGCATATAGCTTTGGAGCCTAATAGATAGGAATAGGCTTCTAACCATTTGATCCAAATTAGTCATACTAAGATTCACAAGGTGGATAAAGGTGTTGCTCCTCCAGTCCCAGCACATGTAGTTCTAATCTTTTCTTTTTTATTTTTCCAATGAATACAGTTTTAATTTGAAGTATTAAGGGAGCTAGCACTAGTGGCTTTCACAATATCTTTAATAGTTTATTGACTTTTATTCTCCTAGCTTGGTGGCTTAGTAAAGACTCGTGGTAGTGAGGATGCTAGAAGTAACCTTGTGAAGCTTGGGTTTGATGATTGTTTTTATTATTCCAAGTAAGGGATGATCTGGTGGTATTTGGGTGGCGTGGAGAAGTAATAAGGTTTCTCTGATTGCCGAGAAGCCTATGACCCGAATGGTTCATACTGTGATTTATGTTATTTCCCATTCAAATAATAAATAGGTGCTTTAGGAAAATATTTGGAGTATTACAAATAACATGGTGAACCACTAGATTATGGCCAGGAACTTTAACAACATCAATAGTTGTCATGAAAAGATGGGTGGTGCTTTAACCAATTTAGCTCGATGTGATCTTTTCATTGACAGGATTAATCATGCTAAGCTCGTAGACTTATGTTACAAAAGCCCTTGATTCACTTGGAAGGGTCCTAAACTCATGTTTTTAAGAGTTTTGATAAGGCTTTAAGTAATGCTAAATGAGTGACTTCCTTCCCCAATTGCTTTATTAATTCTCTTGCTTGGGTTAAGTTCTTTGACCACAACCCTTTACTGATTTAGCTTCATGAATCTATTATTGGAAGAATTACCTATAGGCCTTTCTGCTTTAAAAGACCCAGCATTGCATTTAAAGTAGGGTAATGTCATGGAGGATTCGGCCTCTTAATGGTTTAATTTTTTCATAGTTAGATTTTGTAAAAATTTATGTAAAATTATCATCCATAACAAAACCCCTTATGGTATATGGTGTAGGTAATTATAACAGGAAGCGACTTACCTTTTGTGTGAATTAGGGCAAACATTCTCCTAAAATATTAGATTGTGTATAATGAAGTAGTCTCTGATTAACAATTCCTTATTACTATATGCAAAATTTAATTTTTTCGTCGCCAAATTCAAGATATTTGTATTGAGAATTTTAAATTTTAAAATTATTCTAAAAACTAAAAAACAAAAAATCTTAACTTGAGATTTTAAATTTCAATTTTTTTTGTGTTGTTTGAACTCTTAATTTTTAAGTTTTTTAGAATAATTTTAAAATTTAAAATTTTGTAATATAAATATTTTTAATTTGAAGTACTCAATTATAAATTTTTCAAATTTATATGTACACATATTCTCTGCTTTCAAGTCGGATTGACACTTCTAGTTATAGGAGCCAGAAAGTTTTAGGAAGATTTTTAAAGTATATTTTCATTTAAAATAAGTGTAAGAAGTTAAAAGAAATTATATAAAATAAATTTGTCAATAAACTTAATAAAATACAATATAAGTATTTTATTGAATTTTTGTTAAGTTTTGCATAAATAACCAACTCTTGCAAGGCTGTTATATAGAAATGAATAAATACATTTATCCTTATAATAACTTGATAAAATACAAGAATAATGCAAAAATATTCTAGCATCATAGTTTGAAATTATACATAGAGCGGTGAGCAAAAGTAAGAGATTGTATACATCTAATCATAGCAATGTAATATCTTGCAGAGAGTAGAGAAAAAAAAAATTTTGTCTGATAAATCACTCAGGCGTGATGGATGCTCAAAAAAGAAGGAAACTAGTGTAGCAACCTTAGTCAGGAACTTCATCTATTTATGGCTAGCTTGAAATTAAATTACCATCAATAATTTTTATTTTTCATAAAACTAATAAAATTAGAAAATAAAAATCACCAAATAAATCATTAGAAACTACTAATAAGATACAATTAATTAAATGAAAGTATCATGGCCACCAAAAATATCCGACAACTTTCGCATATCCTATGCTATTATAAAAATAAAAATAAAAAGAATTTTATTACGTGTATGATTACGCCCTCTCATCTCCACTGTTCTTTACAAGATGGATCACGTGTTTTTTGCAGTGGGAAATTTCACCAAACAGGTGTGACAAATACAAGCTGACGTCATGCACCATGCGGCAGCATCGTAGATCCAGCTCACATTCCCAAGCAAACACGCCTCGTCTGGGTAAACAAATATTTTGTACGTGAGAACCTCCTCAAACTTCAAATCAATCCCCCCCAAAAAATATATAGGCTTTAAATTTTTAATTAAATGGGTTTGGATATTGTTTTATGAGAGATTTTTAATTATGTTAGTTTAATAAAATAAATAAATAATATATATATATATATATATATAAAGAGAGAGAGAATATTTGTTTTGGTGTTTGTTTTTCTCTTAGAAGTATTTTTAAATTTTGTCAAAATTAAATTTTTTGGAAATAATTTTTCAACAAATTATTTTTTTCTGGAAATTTAATAAAATTATTTAGATATGTTTTTTGTTTTAAAAATTACACTTGAATCTCTTAACATTTTGATATATATAATATATTGTAAAAATGTTCCTACAATTTATTTTGAATTAAGGAAGTTAACATTTTACATAAGATGAGATTGTAATTTTATTTTTAATATTTTAATAATATTTTTAATATTTTAATAATAATAGCTATGTTGATATTAAATTTTAACATGAAGCTATAATTTTATTATTAATATAACAGTAAGTATAATTAAATTATTTTAAATTTGGAAGAAGCACATATTGCATAAAAGTTAATTTTATTGACAAAAAATAAATTAACAAAGAGCTAGATGTAATTTTTTAAAAAAATATATTTAATGTAATTTAATCTAACTATATGAAAAATTAATCTAATTCACTTATGATTTTAAGCAAAAGCACATTCTTTCATATTGATATATATAACACATTTAAAAATTTATTCTATCTTGAAGAGTCACACCCACATTACTCTTTTCAATTAATCAGCTAATCGCTTTGGGTTAAGTATTTCAGACTTTTTAGTTTTGGTGTCTTGATCTTTTAAAACAAGAAAACATTATAATTGAAAAACTGAAAAACATTTATATTGAAAGATGAAAAGATTAAAAATTTAAGTTGTGTAAGAAAATTATATTTCAAGACCTAAAATTAAAATTTTTTGTTTTTGAATCATTTAAAATAACTTTAAAATTTAAAATTTTTCAATATAAATATATTCAATTTCAAATCCTCAAATATTTTTTTTCCTTAAAATAACTAGGATGTGTAGCTCAAAAAGAAAAAAGGAACAGGGCTAAAAATTAAAAAATCACTATGAGGGGACTGGGGAGATGCAGTACCAGCAGTGTCATCAATAATATCAAGCTAAAAATTTGCTCCGACTTATTATTAATAATACAACTAGTCATGTATTAAATGTTGGATGTATAGGGTGAATCATGTATTGGAGTTGAACTACTTCAATTTTTTGTGTTTGTCAAAAGAAGAAAGAAATGCGGCAATCAGCAAATAGAAAATGGTAGTGTGTAAATGCACGCATCATATTTGCTTTTATTCTGTTTCCCAAACAAACCGGAACAATTATTTAATAATATCTGAAACATGAATAATAAATAAATAAACTAAACACCTTTCTATCAGAAACTGCAACTCTCCAATATAAGGCAGAATATAACAAGAAGCTGCAGAATCTAAAAAACAATAGAGAATATACACACACACACACGCAGTAGCACAGATCAGTTGCTGTCATGTAAATTCTGCTGTGCATTTGTCTATGACAATGGAAGCATAGTAAGATCAGATAAGATGAGTTTATACATAGAATATGAATTTGTCTACTACAAAATACAAATTAAGCATAAGTTATTCACATTCTGACCATTAAAATTTCACAAAAGCTGCCATTGCCATTCTCTTCAAACAGCACCAGAACCATACAAAAACCTCTTTAATCTCTCCGATATCCTCGCAGCTCTGTTGCCAGATTCTCCTACCTGAAGAACATTAATACAAAGCCAGATCAGCTCTTCATAAATGCATAGGCCTAAATCCTAATCAATAGAGGGAAATCTTACACAGTTTGTTCCCTTAGGTCTATTTAGGAATTAGTTTTAGCTACTAACTCATACACTTACCAATTTTAAGGGCCTAAAGCTAAAATCTAGAGAGGTCTAATAACCCAATCCGAAGAACAAATTGTTAGTTTAGTGAAAATTTTAGTAATTGCTCACCTGACAGTGTATGGTATGAAAAACAGAATCTTCAACGACTGAATAACTGGCATTAACAATATCAGCTACTTCTTCGTGAAGAATGCGAATGATCTCATTGAAGATGAACTGGCAATCCAACCCAGTAATTACAGAAACCTCTAATGCGGATCCCACATGGTGGATCTCAATTTGGGGTGATTTCGACCCCATGATCATTCCTCTATTATTAATTTGGGTCTCATTATTAAGCTTATCATCCATTCCCATAAGGCTGAGTTTCTTCTCCTTCATCTTCTCCAACTTCATCTGAAGCTTCTTTATGTAGCTCGTGGCTTCATCTACCTGATCCGGCAGTGAAATCACCTCCTGCACCACCAGATTTAAGCATAATATATAAGTAATAAATAATTATAAATAAATAAGGAGCTAATTAATTTAAAGAAGGGGTAGTACTAGTGGAGTACCCTTGCGGATTGACGAGGGACAAGTGAGTTGAGCATGGAGTAAAGAGCCTTCATATGGTTTCTTCTGTTCCTCTCTATGAATTTTCTATTTCTTCTGGATGAATTAGCAGGGCTATTGAAGTTGTCCATCATCAATATTCAATACTGTTACTCCTTCTCTTGCAAATATATAAGAAGAGAGAGAATATATGTCAGTATTTGGAGTAGATTGCTGGTGGTGACTTTAAATAGAGCAAAAATTGTATCATTAGATTTAAATGCCAGTCCCTCTGATAAAAGAACTCAGATTTGAGACATGGTGGGCCTCCTTGTTTTGGACCTATCCCTGTCTGCGTATGAACTATTTTTTCCTTTTTTTTTTTTACTGTTTATATATCTGTGTGTGAACAGTAAATATTGAAGAATGCACCTAGAGGGGATGAATAGGTGCTTTTACAATTTAAAACCAACAAATTCAATTAAACAATAAAATCGAAAACCTTGTAAATAGACTAAGATCTTGTCGACAGGATCTTCTAAAATTTAACTTAGAAAGCAAAGATCAAGGAGACAGATAGAGACTTTGTCGACAAGATTTTAGTTCAGAAACTGAAAAATTAAAAATAAGGTAAAGGAAGAGGAACACCTGATATATCTTGGTTCGTTTCTCAAGACCTACGTCCAGTCCCCTTGATACACGACAAGGGATTTTCACTAAGTTAAATCAGAGTACACAGCCAGCATACTAGGTTTCAAACTTACCTAGAACTTTTACAGACTTTATAGCTCACACAGAACCTTCTTTTCTTTCTCACAGGTGCTACACCATTCAAGATTCTTACAGAATTCTACGGATCAGCACAAGTCTTACAGAGAAACTTTTACATAGACCAGACACTTATCACTACAGAGAATTTTATAAAGATGAAGCAGATTCTCTCCTTTTCTTTTTTGCTCTCTGGTCCGTGGTACAAGCAGACTTTTTACACACATATATAAGCACAAAAAAATAGCCGTTAACCCATCTCTTTCATTCTTGACCGTTTGAAACCAGTAGGGCTTGAGTAGTCAAGAGGTAGCTCAGCGCTTGGCATGCTTACAGAGAAACAGAAGGGCTTTACTCAATTAGCTCTGAACTTCTTTCACCATTTTTTCTTTCGGTAAGCATGTCCAAGAGAGTGAAACAGATTTATACTTTCGATGAGTAAACAAAAAGGAAGGAGTTGACTTTGGAACAAGGCAGAAGCATGGTCACAGTAAAGAGACAGCTTTTAGCTTTTCAGAGCAGCAGAATCAGAGTTATACTTTCTGCAGACTGTATAAAAAGCAACAACCAAAAGTTTTGCTTGGATAAACTTTTATCTGACTTGGGCTTTTGGAATTATCAAATACAAAAGGGTTGAGAGACTATTGGGCCAACAGATATTACATATTTATATACTTATTTATAATTAATTTGATCTACTTATAAATTTTTCATAAAACTTACATATTAGGGTTATGTCTCATGACATGTGATATATATGTATGTTATTTGATCTTTAATTTAGTCTACCATCAAAATTTTTACACAGGCATTCAATTATATCTTATTTTGGATTGGTTGTTGTGTATGTGTGAAAAGTTGACTAGATTTGGTTTTCAATGCAATATTCGTTCGAAGTTTCAGACCCTAAACCTAGACTAATTAAAGGAGGAGTTGAAAAGGGCTTCCTCATGCTGGGGAACAGATTCAATATTAGGTTTATCAATGGATAAATGGTCAATTTTTAGTGTCAAGAAAGAGAGATGGTATGATGAATTTAGAAAGACCGTATATTTCCCTAATTATAACACGGTAATTACTAAATATAAATATATAAAATGATATTTTACCTATTTTATTAGATTTATTGCTATAATTATATTAATTAATTACATAAAAATTAAATTAATTATATTAAGAGCTATTAATTTATTCATAAGTTAAGTTTTAAATAATTATTTAATGAAATATTATTTTACATTTAATAATTATTGCATTATAGTTTAAGATTCATAATATTTCCAAATTCATAAGATCATCATCACTCTTGAAGAAATCCAGTTTTAAAATTTCAGATTCATAAGGGACCACAGTAATAATACAAGTTTTGCTTTTCCCATTTTGGACCACTTAATATTAATGGTTGCCATTTAAAATAAAAATTTGCACAATTGTGCCATTTCCTGACTTTGGATTGATATGAATGTCTCATGCATGTACCTGTTAGGGAGGTGCATTCCTGAGTTTGGATTGATATGAATGTCTCATGTATGTATCTGTTTGGGAGATGCAGATCGCTTTCATTAGCGCTACTGTCACCATGGCCATTTTAGGGAAACATTCCAAAAATGTATAAGAAAATTCATTAATTAACCTTTATTATAATTCTGCATAACTTAATTAGTTGAATTAGAAATTATTCTTTCTCCTATTTGGCTTTTATTCCCCCTATTTCCATGATTCTATGTTCCTCTCTTTTGACATGCATAACTTATTTCTTACCAGATTTGATATTTTCACCTTATTAATTTCACACCTTTTTTTTGGCAAAATAATATATATATATATATATATATATAATGATAAAATATTATATGTCAGAAGAGATATAAAATTATATGAATTTGGTGATGAATAAATGACACATTGATTGAATATTTTTAAAGTGTGGTGAATTATAATGAATTCTCAAAGTGTATCATCCCTGTGGGTCTGAGATAGTTTATCTCCCCATTATTTGTTCAATTACTATTTTATTTTACTCTTACGCATTATATATATATATATATTATTTCATTAAACAGTCAAATAATACAAAGGTAACGTATTCCCACTCTTTCAATTTCATTTCATTCTAGCTCACTCTATTAATTGGTGACCATTAATTTACTTAATTTTTCTCCTTACTCGATCCTAATTAAGGGTAGCCATTCGACCTCCATAGAATTACTGTTGGGTCTTCCTCAATGATGGGAGGAATATTCCATCTCATCTTACCCACCATATTAGTCATGGTTACACACATTTATTGGGTGGATCTCACGTGAATTTATAAGCACGTGATGACTGAAGACATTCATTTCGGCGGGGACAACGTGAGTGGGAAAATGAGAAACAAATGCAGAGACAAACAAATTAGTGAAAATGACAAATAAAGGACATGTACGGTCAATTTGAAGAATAACTAAATTGTAAGCTGGTTTAGAACTTTTGGTATAAAGTTTTTATAAATTTTGGGAAGGGAATGATATAAAAAGTTACTGTATATATAGGATTTATTTTATTTTATTTTTTCTCATTCTCTCTCTCTCTCTCTCTTTTTGAATTTATAAAAATTTTATAATAAAGAACTTTAAAAAATCCAAACCTGTAATTAAATCAGTTTGTATTGACATTCCTTAAAATTCCCTTTGTTTTTTTTTGTGGTTGTTTCCAAAATCCCGGGGCACTAAATAGATGAGGGTGAAAGAGGAGTGGTCTTTACACTTCAAAAGACCCGATTGGGAAATCACTTCCAGTGCACTTAATAGAAAACGGATCCAGCTTTTAGTTATGTGCTTTTTTGAAATTTTTAGAAACAAAAATTTTAACTATAAGAATGAAAAAGTTTAACTATGAGAAAATAATTTTAATTATAAAAAAATTATATTCCAAAAATTTTAATTGAAGACAATTTTCTTTGTCTATTAGGCTTTTAAAATGATTTTAAAACCTAAGGTCTTCTGTAATAAATATTTTATCCTCATAATTAAAATTTGTGGAGTATAATTTTTTTTCACAATTGATTCTTTTATTGCTAAAATTTTTATCCCCACAATTAACATTTTTATCTCTACAAAATAAAAAAAAAGAGAAGATACATGTCAAGCTAAAAACTTGATTGCAGAGATTCTATTTCCCACTAAATAACTCCAAAAAAAATGTTATTGAGAGTTTAATCCGTTCAAAAAATTGAATTCTTTGACGGTTGGGCTTTTTTATTTAAGACTTATGTAAAAATAATTTTTATTTATAAATTTTAAGATAATCCAACGTTTAAAAAAAATCAGTCTCTTAAAAGGATCAAACTCTTTACAATAAAATTCCTTAAAATATATGGTGTTGTAATTCCAATATGAGCAGGAAAATCATCTGCGACTCTCTCTAGAGTTTTCTGTTTTCAGACCACATTGGACATAATTACTCTGTTTTCTGTTTTTGGACTTGATTTGATCTAAAATATAAAAAATAAACCACTAATATTTAATATATTAATTATAATATTCTAATTACACCATCCATCAAATCAGTTTTTTAAATTATGAGTAGTAATTATTATTAATTTTCAAAAAAAAGTACATACAGTAAATAAGAGTATTTTAAAAAAATAATTTTTATTTTTAAAAAATTAAAAAATAATAATTGCTTTTAACCAACTTTTTAAATTATCATAAATTAGTTATTTGTTTCTTATATATAAAATCGGAGTTAATATATCATTGTATAATATGAGGAAACAATTGGAAATTTTATGGTGTTTTCCTGTCGAAGTCAGTAGACATGCCCATGCAACACCAAGCTCCAATCTAAATTCCAATCACACGTATATTACTCTAGACTGACATAAGAATTAATATGGAAGGTAAAACTGAGATGTATCAAGGAGTGAGTATAGGCTCTTATTGAAAAGAGTTAACCATTTATATAAGTCTTTTTTTTTTTTTTTTGCCATCACTAATTTAAGTTGTTGACATTAAAAAATTCAAATACAACATAAATGACAGTAAAATTTTTAACTAATGATTTTTTTATTTGTTGGTACTTGTGATATTTCATATCTAGTTTTGTGTTATTTATGATATAATAATGAGTTAGTAATATTTTGCGTAATTGACAAATGTTGATATTTGATTCAAATATGGACACTCAGAATCGTCCAAATTCCTTTATGAAAAAAATCTCAGAGTGGGGCAAGGATGTAGCGATAAGGGTAGAAATGCAAGACATTGATGACCTTTTTTAAAAGGCAGAAGACGAAGATGGCTCACAGATGCATATATGCAGCCTTACAGATTTTGGATGTGCTCGCCCTTCTCCTTCCTGTCATGATCCATCATGTCCCTCTTTCATTTACTATCTAGGGCTACATGTTTATTTCCCATTGGATCACTAGCTACTCACTATGGCCATTTTAGCGAAACTTTGCAAAATTGTATATAAAAGAAAAAAAAATTCGTTAACCTGATGTCATTATAATTCTGCACAACTTAATTAGTTGGATTAGAAATTATTCCTTCCTGGTTTTCATTTCCCCATGACACTATATGTTCATCACTTTTGACATGCATAACCTAGTTCTTGCTTACTAGTTATACTATTATAATAAGATTTGATATTCTTCACCTCATTAATTTCACACCCTTTTTTATTATCAATTTAATATAGAAAAATAATTTATATATTATGATAAAATATTATATGTGAGAGAAGAGATATATAAAGATGTTGTAAATTTGGTGGTGCATACGATAGCCCAATGTTTGAATAGTTTTAGAGTAATAGAGTGTCATGAATTATAATGAATTCCCAATCTGTTTCATCCCACTACGCACTATTTTTCAAAACTCCCAAAATGTAGGTTTGAGATAGTTTATCTCTTTATTATTTGTTCAATTACTATTTTATTACTCTTAAGCATTGAAAAAAATTGGTAATATTTAAAGATTTTATCTTTGTTTCATTGAACATTCAAATCATACAAAGATAACGTACTCCCACTCTTTCAATTTCATTTCATTATAGTTCACTCTATTAATTGATGACCATATATTTACTTCATTTTTCTCCTAACTCGATCCTAAGTATAGCTTAAGGTAAATCTTTTAGATAAGCAATTCTAGTAATAATGATAATAATTTTACAAGGAAAAAAAATTTGAGGCTTAAGTCAATCTCCATAGGATTACCCTTGGGTCTTCGTCAATTATGTTAGGAATCTTCAGCCTTATCGGACCCACCATATTAATCATGGATACACAGATTTGTTGGGTGGCCCTAATTTATCTCTTGAATTTATGAGCACGTCAGGACTGAGGAGATTCAATTGGGCGGGGACAACGTGAGTGGGAAAATGAGAAACACGCAGGCAAAAACAAATTAGCGAAAATGATCCAAGTTAGAATTTAGGTTTTTCGTGATGGATTGATTTATAATCTGACTTAACATCTTAAAATAAGAAATTAATTAATTAATTATTAATTATTAACTATTTTGAATGTTGAAATTTTAATTTTTTAAATTAAAAAGAGATTAATTATTTTTTGGGAATAAATTTTTTGAAGAGAAAAATTGATTGTAAGAAAATATATGATCACTCCCTCACTCTCTCTCAGAAAAAACGTTTATAGATAGAACATAGGACCATTTTTTTTTTCCCTAAGAATTCCATATCCATTGTTTTTCTACGGATTATGATGTCTGTGAAAAAATAATCGGAATCTATCTCGTGATTCTGATTCAAGTCATGTAGGACAGAAATTCGATAAAATTTGCTTCTACTCCTCGTAAGTGTCCGACATCCCTTCAACAAATAATGGACATGTAGAGTCAATTAAAGGAATAATTAAAGGATTAAGCTTGCATACAATTCTATAATTAAGTTAGTTTTTATTCACATTCCGTAAATAGCAAGCTTTTTTTCTTTCTTTTTGTCGTCTCCAAAATCCCATTGTGCAGAAATCGCCAAGGGCACTAAATAG
Source organism: Erythrophleum fordii (assembly GCA_032878935.1). Classification (NCBI taxonomy): domain Eukaryota; kingdom Viridiplantae; phylum Streptophyta; class Magnoliopsida; order Fabales; family Fabaceae; genus Erythrophleum; species Erythrophleum fordii. The sequence goes on along the minus strand of JAVQMF010000037.1, from coordinate 12,567,772 downwards.
AGGAGGTTGAAAGAAGTGTAGACTTTTATAAAGTGGCTTTGAAACTTAGCCCCACAGCCACAAGCTTCAAAAAACCCAATAGGGAAATCCCTATCACTGCATTTAAAGCATATGTAATGATAGGAGGAGCGCGATCTTTTAATAGATTAAGTATTTTTATAATTATATTTTTTCAAGAGTTTTATAAAATAATTTTTTATTCACATATCTTGAGATATTTAACAATAAAAAAATTAATTTTTCAAAAGTTGAACTCTTTGTGACAAAATTTTTAGAGCGTATGGTGTAGGTAATCCCAATATGAGCAAGAAAATCATATGCAAAGGTCCCCCCATTCAGTGGAGTTAGGTAGAGTTGATGGTGGATAGATGGACTCCTTCAATTTTTCAGAAATTTTACGTATATAATATTAAATTATAATATTATGTCGTTATGATTCTTAAAATTTTAAAGATACTAAACCTAGACATATATAACTTTTATTTTGATATTTTAACTTGAATTTAATTAATTTATACATATATTATATATATAACTCTCATTAAAAAAATATTTTATTATTTTTTCCTTTTCTATTTTTTCTTTTATTTTTTTCTTATTTTTTCTTTACTTTTTTTCCTCTTTTTCTATTTTCCACTCACTTTTTTCCTTTTTTCTCGAATTGTCCTTTTTTACTTTGACATATTACTAGATCTTTCTCCCTAGATTAGGTCCCCTGCACATTAATAAAGATGTGTGGGGGATGCACATATATAATCTAAACCATCTAAATGTGATTGTGCAAATCTAATCTGGATGGTTTATATCTTTTTTTTTTAGATTTAGATTTTTTAATTTTAAGTAAAGCAAAATGTGGAATAAAAATAGTCTTCTAAATGCAAACTTCAAAAAAAAAAAAAGCTAATTATTTAAATTAAATAAATATAAATATAAATATAAAATTTAGACCACTTAGGTCTCACTTTAAAGATATGCACGCTATCACATCCTTAAGATGTGTTGACAATCTATACGCCTCTCTCCTATCTTTGTTTTTATCTTCCATTTTCAAACCACACTATTTCAGTCGCTTTTGGCTAGCTAGTGAGCTCTTCCATTGCTAGTTGTTGCTTATTGGTTACTGGTGCCAATGAGATCTCCCTTTCAAAATTATAGCTATTGCCTTCCTTTCATCCTCTGAACTATTATATTTAGTCTTCTTGTTTACCTAAAGCACATGAATTATGATATGTAGTCAAAAACATAGGATAAAAGTTACATAAAGTATAGATGTTTCCCTTTTAAAGTTTCTGCATATGGGTTTGGCCAATTTTTTAATGCTTTTTTCATTGTCTACTCCTCTTTGCTTTCCCTAAAATTAGTTATGTTTGATAATATTGAGTCTAGATCCTTCAAATTTTCTCTTTGGAAAATTTTAAGAGAGAAGAGAAAAAAAGTGAGTGAGTGAAAAGAGAGAAAGTAAATTCTATACACACTCTCACTTCTTAAGGAGAAACTTTAGCGGATCCTTACACTAATAATATCATGTGCTGCATCGGGTGAATATGCTATTAACCCTTTTTTGTTATTCTTATTATATTACTAATTAATAAGATGAGCATTTTTTTTATAATTGTGTGTTGTGTACCTTATATAGTATGGTCCATTCAGGAGTATTAAATTTTCAAAGGGTATAAAAAATTCTTTTATATAATATGGTCCATATATTACACGCATTAATTTTCTTTTTCTTTTAGGTAAATCAATGGCACTAAACTCCTAGAAAAAGGACTAAAAAATGCAAGCAAAGAAAGTTCTCATACAATCCACCCTAAGAGCCAAACTAAGAAAAAGAGGAATGCAATCCTAAAAATAAAGTCCAATAAGAAGAGTGAGACTATGGTTCGCTAGAAGGTCCAAGCATCTATTTGCTTCATGTAGAACATATGTAATCTTGATCTCTTAGTTCCTTTTCATGAAAAGCTAGCCTCAATTTCTACAAAACTAAATACCCTAGGCCATTGCTTTTATGCTACAAACACTAAAAGCTTCATTTCTCCAAATGGATTTAGGCAAGTAAAGAATAGAGATAGAGGATTTGGGCAAAATTAATGAATTTAGAGAACTGAAAGAATGGAGAAAAGAGATTGAGGGTTTAAGGAATAGAGTGAACTAAGAAGAGAAATGAGGGTTTGGGTGGAGATGGAAAATATAGAGAATGCAAAAGAGATAGAGAACAAAGAGAATATGAGAGTGATTGGGAACAAAGTAGAAATGAGAATTTGGGGTAAGATGAAAATAATTGAGGCTTGGCACGAGAGTGAAAATCAAGGAAGAGGGAAACATTCCCCCACAATTATTGGCAGTTCTTAATTGCCAAAAATTAACACCAAAATTGCTAGTAATTGATTTGTCTGTTAATAGCTTATCAATTGCTGGAGAAGCCACCAATAATTATGCCACGATTAAACTGCCAATAAATGCCAGTAGCAAATTACTACTTTTTTTAATAGTGTTTAGAGAATAAATTTTTTAGTAGGAGAGAGAATGACAAGTATACATCTCTTCATGAAACACAAGATCAACTTAATGAAGACAAGTAGTTGTACATTGACCTATTAATCCAAATGGAAGCTTGGTATAAGATGAAAATGTTGCACAAATAACTCCATTATTTAAGAGTAACCATAAGAGTTTGCCAAGACATCAGTTTGATATTAAGGAGACAATACTCAAAGGTATTCAACTACATAATAAAGATCCAAACATAGTCTAAGTGGCTCAATCATGCGCTACTAAAAAAGAGTAGATAAAGTAATGGAATAAAAGATAAACTTGATGAGGACAAATCGTGTTTGATACTTGGTTGACCTTCTATTTTACTAAAAGGTGATTAAGAACAAATAATTCTTAAAATAAATAGGAAGACAATTGGATTAATAAAGAGATAAAGATATGCTTAGTTGCTAAGAGATATACACAACAGAAAGGTATAAATTATTAAAAATACCTTCCTACTTGTTTTATGAGTCAATTCAATTAGACTAATTCTAACTATAATTGCAAGTTTAAACTTAAAACTACATCAAATAGATATGAAAGCTATATTCTTAAATGGAGAACTAGATGAAGAAAGCACATGGAACAACAATTAGGCTCCATAGAGAAAGAGATAGAGCGTAAAATTTGTAGACTCCAAAGGTTTATTTATAAATTAAAACAATTCTCTAAATAGTGGTATTTAAAATTCCATCAAGTAATAACATTATATAAATCATAGATGATTGATGAAGACCACTATATTTTTGTAAAGCAGTTTGAAAAATGTCATAGTACTATCCTTTATATGCATAATATAATATTAGTTGAACATAGTCAAATATTTATTCTTGATTTTTCATACAAAGGATATGAGTAAAACAAGCTATATCTTTAGAATTAAGATCTAAAAAAATTGCTTAGAGAAAATTATTATTCTTTCCCAAGAAAATTACAATTACAAAATTCTCGACTCTTTTAACATGAAAGATTATAAAGCTATCAATATCCCTGTAGTAGAAAGCAATAGCCTAACTCATGAAATATGTCCTTAAATTCAAACTACATTAAAAATTATATAAAAAGTCATTTACTCTAACGTTGTTAGATATTATATGAAATGATGTATATCAGAATATATTAGACATTTGTTATCAATTGACCTTTTGAATCAGTACAACCATATCAGAATATAATTAAGAGAATCGTAAGATACTTGTAGGGCATGGTAAACTATGCCCTATATTGTTAAATAACGAATCATATGTGAAGGATATTCCAATGTAAATTGAAAAAAGAGATTTAGATACACAAAATTAACTTTTAGATACACTTTCTTGTTAAGTAGTGATATTATATCATGAAATAGTAAGAAACAGATATGCATAATATTATTTACTATGAAAGTAGAATTTATTACATATTTTACAATGGTACAAGAGGCTATATAACTAAAAAGAATTGTGAAATACTTGAGAATCATTAATGGGATGTTGAGTCCAATATTGATCAATAATAATAAATGAAAAATTATAACCCATATTAAAGTTCTTACGTATCATAACAAAAGTAAATACATAACTACAAAAATGAGAGAGATAGCACATATATAAAAGTGTTACTTTGCAATATGTCTACACATGAGACATTAGCTGATTCCTAGGAAACCCATGCCTAGAGTATCACACCTTATAGATAACGTATACACAATAATAATATGTCCTACATGTTGTTAAGGATGGCTCTCTCACAGAGCAATTGTCTTTGGTGCTTATGAGAAGTGAGCAAAGATAAAACATTTATCTTTGCCATACAAGGTAATGAAAGAGCCAATATGGTAAAAGGAAAGAATACAAAGTATAAATATATTGTCTCACCAAAAGGGAAAAAGAAAGGTCTAGATGAGATCTAAATATATAAATATACATGCATACATACATACATACATACATATATATATCGATTTATAGATTCTCACTATCCATAATACTCATAGCCATATGTAATTCTCTTCCAAGACATCATAAGAGACAAGCAAAATGGTAGAATTTGATTTAGGCACTATATGTCTAAATTAAAATTTATATGGTATTAATAAATAAATTAAATTGACATACACTTTTATAAAATAAGAGAAATACTATAGCATGCATACTGTATGTGTTTAATAATCGCAATTGAGAAGTAAGTGAATAAATCTCTACTTCATTTTTGTATGAATCTTTGAAAGGAACAAATTCTTGTATAGATGCCCTTATAACTTTAACAATATCATAGAGAAATAAGTTAGTATTTGCTACTTTATCATATGTCATATGGTTATAATAATTTAACCTAGTATTGTTAAGAAAGCAACTGGTTTTAATTTAAATAGTATATAGGCAAAATGAAGATTATCTTAAAAGTACACAATTAGTATTTGAGATATACCTATTATGACGTTATTATAGTAATGCCATAAATGCATATACTATGCATATAAAACACAATTTGAGCAAAATTAAACTTGAAAGAGATTGGATATAAAATATGGTGTATGTAAGAGAATCTAAGACATCTGAAACACACAAATAAATGTATAAAGTATATATGAGGGATACATCTCTTATACCCGTCTTATAATAGAATTTCTAATATAAGAGCTCCTAAACAAATTTTGCTTGAGCAATCATGACAAAGCACTTGGTATGAAAATCTAATAGAACTAAAAAGCTTTGTATTATTTATCATATCATGTGTGAGTAAAAGATGTCAAAAAATATTGGATTGCCCATAATAAGCTACCCTAAAACCCGTCCTAATTTTTTAAGAAAGAAAATTGATTGATTAATTAATTAATTAATTAATTAATTAATTAATTACTACTTAAATTATTATTATTTGAATATAAATTTTTAATTTTTAAATTTAAAAATTAAAATGGAGTTATTTTAGTAATAGGGAGAAAAACTAATCAAGTGTGGTGCACAATCAATTTTGATTTTAACGCACATTCTCTTCCTTCTCCTCTATCTTCCTCTTCTTAAAACTAAACACACATAGTAAACAAAATATAGAGATAAGGAGAATCTTTTGTAGGCTAGGGTGCTAGCTGTTGTGGATTAGTGATCAAAGATCCTTTGTGAATTTGGTACAAATCATGAAGGGTAGAATTTCAAAAGGATTGATTTCCATAATAGACAAGTACTCATCACCTTCCTTCAGCCTCTCATTGGAAAATTTCAAAAATAGAAGATGACAGAATGGATAGTTTTTTAAGGTGAAGTGAGAAACTTTTTATAAGTATGACTTAACTAGACTTTAGGTAAACACATTTAATTCATATGTGAAGAATTTTTGAGTGTACTAAGTACAAAAACACTCAAAGATCAAAATTTAATTTGTTTAGTAAGTCTCACATGTACATATCCAATCTTAATCCTTAAATATACATACATGAGATGCATGTAAGAAATTCTCTTCATATGTGCCCATATAATATTCTCTGATCTCAAGTCCAAATGGCAAGTTGAGAAGATTTTCAACTACTTTTATTCATTTAAAATTATTTGTAAAAATAAAAGAATATAATAAAATAGATGTGTTAATAAATTTAATAATGTATTGTCTCTATTTTGTTGTGTTTAATTTTATTTTTCACATTTATTTTGGTTTTTTTTTAATTAAAATAAAAATTAAAAATAAGAACAGAATGAGTTTAAAATTATTTGACACTAACATTAAATATATATATATATATATATGTGTGTGTGTGTGTGTGTGTGTGTGTGTGTGTGTGTGTGCGCGCGCGCGCGCGCGCGCGCGCGCTCACTGAGCCCTTTCAATTGTTCTCTATTAATTTTATCTATCTATTTAAGTAAATTATATTCATTAACTAAATCTTATAAAGCAAGAAATCATATAATCAAATTTTGTTTATTTATTAATTATTTTAATTTAAAGAAACAAAATTATCAATAAGATAATAAATTAGCCATCTAAAGCGTCTTAATTGAGTTTAATAACAACAAAGAAAATTAAAAAAAATAAAGTATTGATAAATTGCCTTATTAATTAATTTTATAAAACTCAAAACAATAAATTGAAAGAAATCATCGACAGTTTTCTTTTTTTAACCAAAGTAAAATTCACAAGTTAGATCACATGTTTTGGGTTTTGTAGTGGGAAATTTTACCAAATTGGTATGACAAATACAATTTGACATCATGCACCTTACGATAGCATCATGGTCCAACCTCAAACTGACCCACCCTATCCTCAAAATGATAGTGGAATGGGAACACCATTATTTTGCCTGTGACAATTGAAATGGGAAATCGGCATGCCCTTCTCAAACTTCAAATCAGTCCCCATAGAAAACATGGGTTTTAGGAAAGGTTGTTAAGTATGTCATTCATTTATATAGCTTTGTTTGGTCAAAAAAAAAATTATATAAATCAACTTCACTTTTATTTATTTTATTCCCAGCGTGTAAAGAAGTGGAAGATAAAAAGAGCTTGCCTAATTTTGAAGTTCTTATCTTGAAGCCAAAACAAGGCAATATTGGCCACGAACGTTGGAAACAAAATGACAACGCATTCCCCAAAAATATCAAGTTGCTGTTATTACGCTCCGAGTCCCCACACGGCAGCTTGATTGAGTAGTCCTAATCTAGAATATTACAATAAAGAAGCAACGAATTTTAAGGCAACCCAAAAAGTACTTTTTACCACACAATTATCAGCTTCCATCATTTTTTTTTATTTCTATTTTAAGAGAACCCAAAAAGCATTTTTTATTTCTTATTATCTGAGATATTTTTTTAATAATACAAGCAATTATCAATTTTGTCATTGTCGATTTTTTTAATTTTTAATTTTGTGTCATTGATAAAGACTAATATTTTTAAAATTAGATTACTCATTAAATTGGTAAAAGTCTAGTTCATAATTTATTAATCTGACTGTGATCAAATTAATATTAATTAAATATATTATTTTAATTTTATATATTAAAAATCTAATATAATAAATAATAACAAATAATACTAATAAATTTTAAATATTTCATTACTTGTAAGAATTCAACCCATTATATATATATATATATATAGTGCAAAATAACAATAGTGTGATGGAATATATATATAGAGAGAGAGCAAAATATTCAAATTCAATCCACATTAAATGTGGGTAAATAGATGATTTTTTTGTCTTTTTTGGGAGGGGTGGGTGAGAAGATTGTAGAAGTGATAGTGTATAGAGACACTGACACTATTGAGATTTGTTAACTGCAATGTTGGTGCAAATAAAAAAGGATTAGCACCTTCAAAGCCTAGTTGCATTAGTATCGAAATGTGAAAAGATGATTCAATACCGCTAATGGGTGAAGCCCTAGCTCTGATGTCACTATTATATTCACCCATGTCATCCACCACAAGTTCCTTTGGTTAACATAGGAGTCATGGCTTTTCTTTATTAACCTAACCTCCAACTTTGGTGGCCTTGACGAATTAGATTCCATTAGAATAAACTCGAGAAGATCTTGTTGTAGCACTAAAAGCCTTTTACTTTGATGTATAAGTACCCCACCTTCATGTAAGTAAAATTTTACATTTATTTCATTCATTTAATAATTCATATTGTTATATTATAAATCATTTTTGTGTATTTAAAAAAAATTAATTAAATTAAAAAAATAAATCATCCTTTATTTGATTAAAATTAAAAAATTAATAATTTGACCCCACATCCCATTATTTCAAAATTAAAAATTAAAAAGATAAAAAATGAAACCGCACATCCCATTGTCTAAAAAGTATATAAATATAAAATTGTGGGAAGCAGGGTTTCTCACCCATATCCCTTAAAAAAATAAAAAGGCATTAAGCATCTGCAGAAGTTTTTGCGATGCAGGATTGGAAGCATTGATTATCTCCACTGTAGTGTCCTGGTCAAAAAGCCTTCTTTCTCGCTTCCTGTTACAGTTTTTGGATCATCCTCCCTGCACTTGGTCTTACACCTCTCGACTCACCCTTCCTAAACCCAGTAAGTCTTTTCTACTGCATAACTCACTTTCTCGTTGCCCATGGATCCCATGTCATCAAACTCGCTGAAACCCAAATCCCTTCTTCTTCTTCCCATAAAATTTTCCTCTTCCTTCTCATGAAAATCCCTCAAACTCTATACCCTCAACTTAACTTCAAAGAATCTTTTTGAAAAATTTTGATGCATGATCCCAACCTCTTTTCGTTACCAGCATCTAGTTACCCTGGTCCTCCTTTGAGTTTTTCAAAGCCGCAAAAACCAGGTCTCTATTGTCGCACCACTAAATCAAGAGTGACCGACGAGAATAATCTCAATACCATAAATCTCCAGATACAAAAAACATAACACATCTTAATAACTATTCATACCAAAATTTCACTAATTTAATTAATATAACACGTCATAGTGACATTACATACTCACAGTTTAAAACGCAGATACCTGAATTCTCTAATCTACAAGTTCAAAGCTAAACCCCATCCTAGGGATAGCCTCAAAGTTTTCTCTAAACATGTGTAACACATGTGTCATGCATTAGTAACCTAACATAATATGAAGCCTAAGTCTAACCCTAGCTTTAAGTACTAACTCATAATAAGCTGTCACTAGCACCTAGTGAAGTTGTTACAAGCCCTTTTATAAAGTTGTTACTGTCACTTTAGGCAGTCTTACTAGCACCCAATGAAATTGTTATAAGCACCTAATGAAATTGTTACCAGCACCTAATGACCATTACTAGCTCCTATTAAAATCGATATTGGCATCTTATAGTGTGCTTATAAATCATATACGACATCCCGCTCCTAGTTCATATGTATAGTTCATTTTTATTTCACTTGGACAACAGTTTGTAAAAATCTTGTTCACTTGAGCTTCAACCCATCCAAATCATATTCATAAGTTTCCCCAATTTGTGCAAATTTCGTCGTAACCAGTATAGAAACCTATTTTAATAGGACCAAAAATATATGTAAGATTTAAATGTAGCATTTTCTATTGCAATGGTATATTCATTATGCGAAAGGGAGAGATGGGTAAAAGTCATTTAACTTGCTTTCTGCAGGCCATTTCTTGTTGGATAATGATATATTTTCACCAAACTACTAGCCATGCACAGCCAAATTAAAAAAAGAAACTTTAATTTGGAAAATAAATTTAACAGAGAAAAATATAACTTGAGCAAACCTTCTATTGATCTGAAATGAGAATCCACTTCCTGTTGTTGACGCTCACTGTGTCCTCCAACAGCAGTTTTAGAGACCATAGCCACGAATTCTTAGTCTCACTCTCCACTGCAGTAGCTACTGCCAGTGGGAAATTCGTCATTCTCTGCTTGGTCTGGGAGTTTAAGAGGACTTGGCCCCTAGCTTCTTGTCTTTCTCACTTTTGCACGTACATGAAGTGGTTACTGTTATCTTTGATTTCAACCCCCCCTGCCTCCTCTTTCATTGAAGTTCATAGTTCTCAAATTCCACCTCCCAGAAACCACAGCATTACTACTGAACATCTCTTTTAAAGTATTTTAGATGATTCAAATTCCCAAGGTAACACATCATTTAGAGGCTAGCCTCAACATTTTCTGTTCAATAACAAAGATAACTTCTTAATATACCCAAGAGTCTTGATCAAGCTTCCCTAAAATAAGAGTTAGGGGTTCTTGATGCATGGGAATTCGATACCCTACTCCTCTCTCACTTTCCTTGAATAGGCTGCCACCAAAATCTCTTCATTTAATTTCTTGATGGTACAATTAGTCACGTACATATAACTTGTTGAATGTCTGTGTCTTCTTTAAATGTACTCAAGTCGAGTTCTGGCATAGTTGTACTAAGTGAATATGTGATTATATACTATGTTAATAATTGTACAAATCCTTATCCACTGTGGCCTTCACTTTTTTAGGGGTCAAGTCCACTGTACTTTGGACCAAAAAAAAAAAATCCAATGTAATTCAAATTGTTATTTCATGGGCAAGCCTTGACTACAAAAGTCTGCCCTACCAAAACCATTGAACAAGCGACAAATATTTACCTCTAATTCTCTCATTGAATGAACTATATACACTAAGACAGAGAGAATAGTCTTGGTTTCTGTCTTTTCGGTACTGTGCACACACTGGTTCATCCTAAGCAAACATCCACACCCTTTTCTCCAGATATTTGCAGCTTAATACAGTGAAAAAACGCCCCTTTGTTTGGGAAATATATAAAAAGAGGAAAGAAAGAAAGGAATAAGCAAATAGAAAATAGTAATATTGTACAATGCAAGCATCATGTTTAGATTCAGTGTCAATTTTATTAATTTTCATTCCTCCTATTTGCTTTTACTTTTCCTTTAATCTGAATCCCAAACAGACAGGAACAATGACTTAATAATATCCGAAACACGAATAATTAGTTAAGTAAAGACTCTTCCTATCAGTTTTCAACTATCCTATATACAGCAGAGAGTAACAATAAGCTGCAGAATCTAAACAACAATATAGAATATAGTGTATATATTATATATATCCACACGCGTAGTACAGATCAGTTGTTTTCATATAAATTCTGCTGTGCATTTATCTATAACTATGGGAGCATAGTAAGATCGGATCATTTTAAATATAGATAGAATGCGAATTTATCTCTTACAATTAAGCACAAGTTGTTCACAATCTGATCATTAAAATTCCACAAAAGCCGCCATTGCCATACTCTTCAAAATGCACCAGAATCATGGAAAAACCTCTTTAATCTCTCCGAGATCCTCGCAGCTCTATTATCAGATTCTACTACCTGAAGAACATCAAAACAAAGCTAGATCAGCTATACGTAAAGGTAATAAACTCATATGTTGCACGTTAATCCTTTTGTCAAGCAGACAATGAATGTTGACAGATTTTATCATTTTCAAGAACTGAGTCATGGAGGTAGTGATTTTAATTTAAGGGACTAGAACAATCCAATTGTTAGTTTAGTGGAAATTTTATTGATTGGTCACCTGACAGTGTATGGTATGAAAAACAGCATCTTCAAAGACTGTATAACTGGCATTAACAACATCAGCTGCTTCTTCATGAAGAATGCGAATGATCTCATTGAAAACGAACTGGCAATCCAACCCGGTAATTACAGAAACCTCTAATGCAAAACCCATATGGTGGATCTTAATTTGGGGTGATTTAAAACCCACAATCATTCCTCTCTTATTAATTAGGCTCCCATTATTAGGCTTATTATCCATTCCCATAAGGCTGTGTTTCTTGTCCTTCATCTTCTCCAACTTCATCTGAAGCTTCTTTATGTAGCTCGTGGTTTCATCTAGCTGATCCGGCAGTGAAATCACCTCCTGCACCACCAGATTTAAACATAATACGTAAATAATAAAAAATCATAAGATACATAATTAAGGAGCTAATTAAACCAGATTAAATGAAGTACCCTTGAGGTTTGATGAGGGACGAGTGAGTTGAGCTTGGAATAAAGAGCCCTCATTTGGTTTCTTCTGTTCCTCTCTATGAATTTTCTATCGGTTCTGTATGAACTAGCAGGGTTGTTCTGCATCATCTATAGATTCTATACTCCTCCTGCAAATTACAATTTAGGTAGCTCAGCAGCCCAAAACTAATGCCGGTTCATACATAAGAAGAGAGAGAATACTTTTGAGACGATATATGTCCGTATTGGAATGAATTGTGGTGACTTTAAATAAAGCAAAAACAGTATCATTAGATGCTACTCTATCTCATAAAAGGTCTCTGATTTGAGACACGGTGGGGGCTCCTGTGTCTTGGATCTCTACCCTGCACAATTTTTAGTAAATTATTTAAAATTTGGCTATATCACATAGAAAAAAATTACAATTACAGTTTTTAAGTGAAAAATATTTATATTAAAAATTTTAAATTTCAAAATTATTCTAAAAGAATTTTAAGATAAAAACTTTAAAATGCATGTAGAAAATTACAATTTAAGACTCCAAATTAAAATTTTTTCCTTTAAAATTTTTTAAAATAATTTTAAAATTTAAAATCTTTCCATATAAATATTTTTAATTTGAAGTCTTAAACTATAATTTTTCCTATTAAATATGATATTCTTTTTTAAAAAATTAGATTAGACTCTTGATGAATTTTTATTTATGCTATTAGTTTATATATTTGTAATATATTTTAAAAAACTTATCTATTATTTAGTAATAATTACATCTATTTTTAGATAATCTTATCTTTAATTAGGCTATTTTATTTTGTAGGAAGAAATTTTAAAATAATATATACTATGAAATTTTTTTTTTTTGTTAGACTTCTATTTGTCCGTAGTTAAATCATAGGGTATGTTTGTTTGAATGATGTAATGGTGAAGGAAATATAAAATATGAGTAGGTAAATAACTATTTTATCTTTACTTTTTAAAAGATGATTTGATAGATATAATAATAAATATAAAGGTATAATAGACATTATATAAATTATATAAAAAGAATGTGTTCACGATTCTGTGAACCAAACGGAGCCATAGAGTTTACATAAAGACAAGTGAAGCCCAAAAATAAAGGAAACGGATTCTTTGCAATCACCAGTGTGATAGCAGAGGGTACAGTAAAGCAAATACTTGACACCTATTTCTTTTTGATTGAGAGATTAAAAAATTTTAATTATAAAAATAAAAATTTTAGTCTTAAAGAAAAAGTATACTTCATATTATAAAACTTATAAGTCTTTTTCATTATTTTTCCAATTTTTAGCTACTATTTAAAAAATGACTTTTCACAATTAACATTTTTGAAAAAAAATTATATTTTATGACTACAAGTTGAAAATATTTATTAAAAAGAATATTAAAATTTAAAATTATTTTAAAAGCCTAACAAACCAAAAATTTTTCTTCTCATAATTAAAATTTTTGAAGTATAATTTTTTTTATAGTTAAAATTTTTGTCATCATAGTTAAAATATTTTATTCTCATAATCAAAATTTTTTTACAACCAAAATTTGTATTCTCACTATTGAAATCTTTTATATCTCTACAAAAAATTTAAAAAAAACAAAAAAAAAAGATGTCAAGCATTTACTTAAGTGTATCCTCTACATTCCCTGGTCACTAGTCACTTTAATGACTACAAATGATTTATTTCCAAAAATGAAGGAGCCCAATTTCACTAAAGCTTAAAGAAGAAGTCCCTACACTTAAGTGAAACAAGCGTCATAAGGAAGCCTAATATATCTTTAAATCATTACATTGTGTTTGGATGGAGGGAAAAGTAGGGAGAAGAGAAAGGAGGGAAAAAAAAAACAGAATTTTCTCTCATTTGGTAGGAGGAGAAAACAAGAGAGAAGAGAAAAACTGAAAGGAAAAGTACCGTGGGATCTACGCGAAAATTTTCTCTCCATATATGGAGAGATTGCGGGAGAAAATTAGGCAAAATATATGTGTATATATAAAATATTTTTAGTATGTAATATTTTATAAAATTCTAAAATAAATAATTATATTTATTTTATTAAAATAATAATTTATAAATAATGTTTAATAAATATTTTTTATAAATTAATAATATATTTTTTAATATTAAAATTAATAAATCATGCATATTTAAATTTAAAAAAAAAAAAACCTTTCAACTGCTTTGCAGTCGGACAGCCCTACGACCAAAGGTTAGTCGGACCTTAAGTCGGATATGCATTAAAGCTGACAATGCAAATGTATATATATATATATATATATATATATAATATTATTATTAATATATATAATATTATATATAATATTTATATATAATTAAAAAATATTTATTATATGTATATATATTATATTTAAATTAATTAATATATATTAAAATAATATTTATAAAATTTTAAAATATATATTAATATTTATGGTATTAAAATAATAATTTATAAATAATTTTATATAAATTATAATTTAATTAATTTCATATATATTTTTTAAAATGTTTTTAATTTTAAATATGGACTGTATAATAAGAAATTTTTTTATTTTATTCAAAAATAATTTTTTTATTATTTGAATATTGTTTAAATTGGTGTTTATTTTTTATTATTTTTATTTTTAAAAAAATATATATGTAAAAATTTGAAATAATAACAATATTATTGTCATATTTAAAATAATTAATTTTTTTCTTTTACATTTTCTTTTCCTCCATTTTTTCTTCTTTCTTCCATTTTCTCTCCCTCCATCCAAACACATAAGGACATAATATTTTCTCCCCAATTTTCTCTCTCCCCACTTTTCCCCTCCTCCATCCAAACGAAGCGTTAAAGTTTGCACTTGGACAAACAATATCAACAGTAAAGAGTTTTTGTGACAATGTTGCCGCCCTGGAAAGAGTTTTAGTGGCTATATTTAAAAGTTACCACTAAAGTTTTAATTTCTTTTAAAAGAGAACTTTTTGTTAAAACTTAAAAATATATTAACTGAAATAGTTAGTGACAATTTTAGATAATTAAACCTTTACTAGCGACTAAAGTTATTTAAAAATATAATTAGTTGAGGAATTTTAATAAATCACCCACAAAAAGTTAACATGCAATGGCAACTATAGTGATCACCAAAAGTTATTTTAAAAAATTAAAATAAAATATAATACTTAAATCCAAAGGACAACCTAGTGGCAAAAGAAGAAAAACCTCATTGCCTTCTTTTGATCAATATCTTTTCTAATTTTAAGCCTTGGCCCCTGCCACTCCTTGCCCCCATTTTGCCACATCAGCGTCACCACCTTAGGTCCTATTCATCCTTTGTGTTGTTTTTGTTTCTTTCTTTTGTTTCATTTTTCTTTCCATTCTTCGATTCCCATTGCGCTGAATCCATTTTTTAATCTCTTACATTTTCAATCTTGTTAAGCCCTTCTCTTTTGATCTTCTAAAAATCACATTCCCTCTCAGGCCTTTCTCATTTTCAATTGATTAGAAAAGGAAAAGGAGGCACGTACATTGAAGGAGGACTTAAATCCATCATCTTGCACCATCTCTATTTTCCATGATCTTTGACACTCATTAGTATCACCATTGAGCTTCATCCATTTTCAACACCAAAACCTACAATGTCCCTCTAACCACTGAGTAAGCAACTTTTGAACTCAGTCGCAATTAAAGAATAATAAAGCAAGAGGATCGCAAAGCCAAGTTCACCAAAGTAGGAGGATTCAAACCACTATAAATCATAAAAACACAAGTAAAATCCTAGGTTTCCCTAACTTTAGCTTTCGTATCTTCTTTGCTTATGAATTTAGAAGCTTGCTTGATTAAATATTTGTCATTTATCTTTGTTGTTATCTTAACACAAGAACAACAAACATTGATAGCAAAGAAAGAAAAGGTTATTGAACTAGAAAAGGCTACTTGATTTATTGATCACAATTGGTTTAAATACAACCAAAATATAATTGAAAATTTGAACAAATTACATAAAAAATTATGTAATCAAAACAAATACTAACAAATAATAATAATAATCTAAAAGATAAATTAGCCTCCTTATCTTCTACATTTGCCCTCTTCTTTTGGAATATATTTAACAACTTAAACTTGGCATCTATCATCTAAGGCATAAATTGAATATTCCTCCTTGCATCAATTGCTATAGATGCCTAATTTTCTCATTAAAATTTTTTTTTGAAAAATAAGGTACTCCTAATAGGTTAACCCAACAAATAACCAAAACCAATTTCTTATGAGGATAAATTTAATTAATTATTTATTTATTTGTTAATTAATTAGTTACTAATTAAATTATTATTATTTGAATTTGAGTTTTAGATTATTTTTTGAATAAATTATTATTATTATTATTATTAAAATGAGAGAGTAGTTACCTAATAAGTGTTAGTGAATTATGTTAGAAAACTGATCATGCAAGTGTGTGTTAGAGTGGTGTTTCCTTCCTTCTACATCTTCCATTCCCCCTTATTCCTTTTCTCTATGAAAAAAAAAAAAAGAAACACAGAGATGAAAACACATAAATGAGAAAAAAACTCTCCTTCTCCTTTGACTGTAATGCATCTACTATGAAATAACGATTGGGTTTCCTCTTGTAATCCTTTTCTAAACCATCTGGTGTGGAAATTCAAGCAAAATCTAGTTTTTACTACATCCAAGTAAGTACCTAGATCCTTCTCAAAATGTAATTTATTTCATTCAAATTCAAACCTTGCCTTGGACATTGTCATGGTTAAAATACTTACTACTTGCTTTTCTATTTTGCAATAAAACAAATTCACTTCTCCTTTTTTTGGTATTTCTTCTAAAAAATAAAGCTTAATCTTAAAGTGTGTTGTCTTTTCATGAAAGAATGGATTATTGGATATGGCAATCATTGCTTGCTTATCAACAAAAATGTGTGTGCTTTTTTCTTACACCTTATGTAGATCTATCAATGCTTTCATGAACCATGGAGCTTGATTAATAATTATTATAGCAACCCCATATTTAGAATCACTTTCAAAGAAACAATGCAACTAAAAATCTTAACAATGAAAGAATTTGATACCATAATTTATTATGTCCTTTTTGTATCTCAATATCCTTTTAATTGCTTGAAAATGAACCTCATTAGCACAATGCATAAATTATGAAAGTGAGCTTAAAGCAAGCACTCTATTATGTCTAATTGTTGTAAAGTACATCAAAGAACTAATTAAGCTTTCATAAAGACCCTTAGTAACCTTTTCAACACCTTTATCTTTGCTGAATTTCTCTTCCAGATTCATAGGAGTATTTGAATTTCAACACCCTTAATACGATTTGAAACTTTCTACAATCTCCTTTGCAAACTTGTATTAGCAAATAAATACATTCAATTTCTACCTTACTTCTCCATGGAAATCACACATCACATTCAATTATTTCAAAGGCCTTTAGCATCTTAACTTTGAGTGTCGTGATAAGCTCATCATTACTTCTGATTGCAAGTAAGTCAAAAACATAAATAGGTACAATTATTAAGCCAAAAACCACTTTCTTCACATGCAAAGTAATCAATAAGGCTTTTTTTTTTAAACCCTAATCTTAATAGAAGATCATCATTTTTGCTATGCCAAGCCTTTGGAGTTTTTTTAAGACTATATAAGGCCCTTTTTAGCAAATGCACCTTATTTTCATGTCCTTGCATGGCAAGCCTTTTGGTTGCTCTACATATATCTCTTCCTCCATGAAATAATTAAGAAAAGTTTATTTAACATCTATTTGATTCACTTTCTTTCCCTTTTATGTCGCAATTGCTAGCAATAACCTAATTATGTCCAACTTTGCAACTAATGCAAAAGTTTTAGAGAAATCTACTTCTAACAATTGAGCATAACCATTACCACAAGCTTTGCTTTTGTGAAGCTCTTTAAGCTTTTTGAGGCAATGACAACCTACTTTGCTTACCAAATTAACAAGCCATACAACTAGGTAGGTTTTTTTGTAGTAGAGGTAAACCTTAAACCAAATCTTTTTTTTTTCAATAACAAGAGTGCTGCATGATAGAATGGCTAAGTCCTTCATGCCAAGTTAGTGCATTGTTCATAAAGATTGAATATGCTGCATGCACCCCCTCCATTAGGTCTAAAGTAAAATTCTTGCCTTTCAATCTTGTCATGAACACCTCCTAGTCTCACATCTATAATGAAGCACTTCTTATCTTTAAAGAGTATCTTAAAGCCTCTCTCGAATAGTTGCCTAACACTTAGTAAATTTGGTTAATCTTAAGCATATATAAAACATTAAGGGTTAATTTTATGCTCAAAACACTCTCAAATCACTATTGTCCCTCTGCCTTTTACTTCAATGAACTCAAAATTTTCAACTCTATCTTTGGAAATTTCAACTTTACCTTCTTCCGTTGTTGTTGCTCTTTTCACCAACTTTATTATTATTACTTGCTCCAGCATCACCGTTACTAACATCATTTTTTTGTCTATCTTTTTTTCTTCCTTGCCTTTTACTTCTTTCTTTACTCTATAGTTTGACTTGGAAAGTTCCTTCCACATCTTTTCCTTACCTCATCAATTTTCTTTACTCCTTAATAATAATGTTTGTCACCACTAAAGGACCCTATCAATGGTGACTTTTAAGTGGCCACTAAAACCCTTTACTTTTAGTGGCAACTTTTAGCTCTGTCTGGTAGTCAGTTTGTACTGTAATCCATGATGTAATATTTTTGCAATATTTATTATACTTTTGTAATCATTACTCAACAATATTTGTCATTTCTTATCCTATCTATTTACTTTTTCAAAAGTAAGGATAAGAATGTTATTTTCTCTCTCACTTATCAACTTTTTATACATTTACTTTTTTTTTTAACATATCTAACATTACATAGCTTTTAGTAATGACTTTTTAACTACTAAAGAAAGGTTGTAGTAGCAACTTTTTCTTTATTACCAAAACTTTGATTGATAGATGTTTCAAGAATCATTTAATAATGACTCTTTTGAGACTTTTAGTGATGACTAAAGTCACCATCAAAAGTGTACTTATGGTGTTTTAACACTCATAGCATTTCAACTCATTATGACAAATGTCACACTTGAAATGCAATCACATTGCGATAGAAAGAAAATTTTTATGATTTTCGACAAAACAAAAATTGAAATCAAAGTAATGGAGTCGCCACTAAAATTTTAATTTTAAAAGGCAAAACTTTGGGAAAGCTTTTTTTATAAGAAAATAATCTACGAATCAAAAATGGATTCAGTAGTTATAAGGAAAGAAGGTGTTATATACTCCATAACACTCGTTCCTAAAAATAATTACTCTAAGTTAATTGTATAAAACTAAAATGACCTTAATTTCATTTCAATTCTCCCAACAATCATATGCAAAAATAAAGAAAATAAAAAAGTAGCAAAAGAAAATAAAAGGAAAAAAAATTATTTATAAAGATGGATTTAATGTAGGACAAGAGTCTAGAACCTATGTATCACACAAAAGAATCAAAATTCATGTAGTCCAATGCCAAAAGATTGTATTTATTAGTTGGCGTTGTTGTTTTGTTTTGTTTTTTCTTTTTTTTGGTGCTTTTTTCTCCTTTTGATGTTTTTTTTTTTTGTGAAAAAAGGAAGAAAGTAAAAATTACTTTTACTTTTAACAAAGAAAATGACTTTAAAATTGATTAATATGTTTTAATTTGCAAAAAATAGAGTTAATTTTATTTTTTTACTCTTCTCTTTCTCTTTTTTTTAATGATATTTTTATTCTTTGCATTATTTTGTATTTTAATTTCTTTAATTTTTTATTTTTTTTAATTTTTGTTGTTATTTTTATTTTTTGTTTTCTTATTAATTTTGATTATTTTTATATTATTATTTTTTTTATATTTTTAGCATTTTTTTTGAAATGATACTCTTTCTTTTGATTTTTTTTAGTTGATTTTGTCCATTGATGGATGGATTTAATTTTTTCTTTAAGATTTTTTACTTTGATTTTTGACATTCTTGATTATTTTTTTAAGTAAAAAGGATTATTAAAATTTTTAATTAATTAATTTTTTTGGATTTTTTGATAATTTTTTTTAAAAGAAAGGTGACAAAAAAATCAAATAAACTTCCTCTTCTATCGATTTCCTAAGAAATAATAAATAAAACATAGATAGTGTTTCAAAATATAAAATATTGTAAAAAAAAAAAGTTTCATAGATAGTGTTTCAAAATATAAAATATTGTAAAAAAAAAAAAGTTTCATCTTGTTTAACCCTTTTTTTTTAATGAAAGACAAAGAAAGAACCAAAAAAGCTCAAACAAAAATCAAAGATAAAAAATCAATAAAATAATAATATAAAATAAAAATCATTAAAAAAAATCAATCATTTAAAAATAAAAATAAAAACATAATAAATTAAAAAATAATCAATAAAAGTCAAAATAAATCAAAAACCATAAAAAATAATATTTTACACTTTAAAACTTTTGAATATACATTTTTTCTAAAAGAACTTCATTTGGTTTTCTAAAGACTTCTTCTATTTTGTTTTGAATTATTTTTACATATTTTTTCTTTGAATTTTTTTAAAAAATAAAATTAATTTGATGAAGTCATTAGAACCCAAAAATTATTAAAATTTAAATGTAAAGGCCTAGTAAGTACCAAAGAGACTTATTATCGCACGTAGTACTTTGGTTGATTCCTATGTACCTAAGGAGAAAAAGTATCTCACATTACTCTACAAGAAAAATAATATATAAAAATAAAAATAAAAATAAAAATATCCATAAAGAAATATTTGCAAGCATACAATATTTTTATGATGGTTGTGTACTTGTGTGCAACCAAATAGGATATTCGTTCAAGAGTTCATTACAAGTATGAAAAACAAAAGTTAGTTGTCTCCACTTTGTTGCCTTTCCAATTCTCTGCTTCTTCATGCCTCACTGGAGCACCCAGGAAACTGTGCCTTTCACGAAATTGACAATGGCTGACAATAGTAAACAATGAAGTAACACCCTTCTCGGATCTTGTTCCTCCTCTTTGTTTTTTCTAACCTCAGAAATTTCACCTTGCTAGAGTCTTTCTCCTTAATCCAATCGCCCGAGCTTCCTCTTGATTTTCTCTCTCTTGGCTTATTCACCATGTCTCCCCCTTCCTTACTCTTAATCTCTCCCTCAATCTCTCTGCTTCCCTATCTCTTTTTTTTGTCACCCCCTTTTTCTTGTTGAATTCCCCTTTTATAGAGGACCCGAGAATGCTTCTCATCCTTCCCTTCCTGTGAGTCTACAAATTCCTCCATAACATAACGTTGGAATGGCTAATCTTATACTAACTTAATTCTCCTCTGCTCCATTATCTTACAATGTTAGTGCGCATTATGGTGTCTTAGTCCACCACCATCTCAACGTGGTTTGCTTTTTCCCACTTTTGGGAGGACCTAAGGGAACGCGAGGGAAGCGAGGGCACAAGCAAGGTTCACAAATGGATGTGATGGCCACAACTCAGAAGAGATGGATGGGCTTCATCTTCTATTAGGCTTCTTCCTTCTTTCTCTTTTCATTTTGTTCTTCCTTTTTAATATATTGGGCTGTAAGTTTTGTTTCTTTGAACCAAAAAGAGTTAAAGATTAAAAGGAGTTGTGGAGGTTTGGGTTAACATGTTAGGCTTTTTAATATCCTTTTTTTTATTTTTTTGGCTTTTCTTTTTTTATTATTATTATTATTTATTTTACAATTTTTAGTTTTGGTACTTTTTATTTTTATTTTTTGCTAATTTGATTTTATTTTGTTTCATTTTGATTTATTTTTTTCACTTCTCACTTTTTTTTAGTTTTGATTTGATTTTTTTAATTTAAAACTTTTTTTCTAATTTGATTTTATTATTATTTTTAGAGTATGCCTAAACAATATACGGTATTCACAATAAGTTAAGAAGATTTTTAACTACACTTCTTTAGTTTAAAGTTGTGTGTAAGAAATTAAAGAAATGTAGTAAAATAGATGCATCAATAAAATTTAACAATATAATATGTCTTTTTTGTTGTGTTCAATTTTTTTATTAAAAATAAATTAATTAAAATATTAAAAAAATTAGTTGCATATTATTCGACACTAATATAAAAAAGTTTAATGTATATGTAAGCTAAGCCTTTCTATTTTCTTTATTAATTTCATCTATCTATTGAAGTAAATTATGTCCATTAAAAAATTAAAAAGTAATGAATTTATAATCAAACTTTGACTATTTACTAATCATTATAATTTAAACAAACTCAAAACAGGAAGAAATAAAAGGGGAAATAAAGTATTGATAAAGTGTCCCAATCATTAACTTTATAAAACTCAGAACAGTGAATAGAAAGAATTTGTCTACAATTTTTTTTTAAACCAAAATAAATTTTGCAAGTTGGATCACATGTTTTCTGCTTTTGTAGTAGGAGATTCCACCAAATTGGCATGACAAATACAAGATGACGTCATACACCTTACAACAGCATCATGTCCCATCCTTAAATGACCCACGACAACAACTTTCCAACAAAGTAAAAAAGTCTCGTCTAGTGGAATGAGAACACCATTATTTTGCATGCGAGATTTGTAATGGAAAATCACTAATGCCCTTCCTAAATTTCAAATCAATCCCCCCAAAATATATAGGTTTTAAATTTTTAGCTAAATGGTTTTGGATATTGTTTTACAAAAGGTTCTTAAAGATTTTTCTACATGAATATTATTAAAAAAATTATTAAATGAAAAGCTATGTGGCTATTCTTATTACACCTAGATATTGTACTTAATTTCTTTTTTAATATTGGATGCAGTGACTTGTCATAGGAGGCCAAGACTAGCCTTTTTTTTTTGTATTATTCAAGGCCTATCCTAACTTTTTTTATTATTTAAAGCTAGTCTGGATTTCTTAATAGCCAAGACCAGCTTAATAATTTTTTTAGTATTAATTTATCATTAAGTATTAAATCAAAATATGCAAAATTTTACCAACATGATATTTAAAAAAAAAAAAAAGACTACCCATTAATTAAAATAATAGTTCTTTGTTCCACAATAGGGCTTTTTAGTTACTCATTTGGGTCACCATCACACCAACTAGTCATGTCCTTCTTATTGTGAGTTAACTATATTAGTAATTAGTGGAAAGTTCAAATCCCATGCAGGGGATTAAAATGGAAGAATTGATTAATTTGGTGCCATGTACCACTTCTGTTGTTTGTGTGATGATCCTTCATGTTCAAAAAATTAACTACTATACTTGATATTAAATATTGATAGATCAAAAAATAGTGCCATGTTACAACTGTGGTGATATTGATGCATAAAATAAGACTTTAAGAACTTTAAAGGGAGACTGTGGCAACTATGGCGCATGATAAGAAGGACCAAAACATTTAAAGTTTGTGTACTATGGTGCCGATGTAAAAGAAGATGAGCTAACACCTCTAAAGTCTTTCTACAATTGTATTGAGGTGAAGGAAGATGATGCAACACATCCATATTGCACAAATGAAGTAGCTGCACTAGTACCATCATGATCTTCACCATCATCCTTTATAATGGGTGCCTTGGCTAACGCATAGCCATGAGCTATCTTTCCTGACCTATCCTTCGAAATTATTGGTCTTGGCAAACAAGGTGTTAATAGATCAAGCTAGGAGACCATCATATTTGTATTTTTGCCAAAGGGTGTATAGTTAAGTCCATCAAATTCACGCTCTCTAGTGCAAAAGCTAAAGAGTAAAATGTCACGACAACAAAGCCTAACTCCGTGGCACTTAAAAAGGATTGTGATTTAATGGCAATTAAATATAATCTGCCATTAATTTTTTGACATAACAAGGGTAAAATATAAATTGACATTAAGTTCATGACTTAACAACATTCATTAACAAAGTAACATTAGGTCTATAAACTTAATAGTAATTATAAGTAAAATTGGTTTAACAACTGTTATTGTATATCATTTAAACATGGCTTTAGCTAAACTACTGCTTCAAAAACCTACATTATTTATCAATGTAATTACACCAAATCGGTCAATTAAAGTGTAAAATTGCGAAATGAACCCTAGTTTGATTTGGTTAAGCCTATAAACCAACCTTGCTCAAAACTAGTCAAACTTAGTGAAAAATCGGTAACTGGGCCCAACTAGCTGATTTTGTGCTTAAACTAGAGCTCCTTGAAATGTTGAACTAGTATGTGCTTTTATTTTGGCAAAATATCTAGTAAAAGTTCAAAACCAATATCTTGTGCTCCCATTAGCATCTTAACCATTTTGCTTGCAAGTGATGTTTACTTATATAATGTGAAGCTTTCTATAAGAACTCTATTTTAGTTTTATTTTGGCAAAACTTATAACAAAAGGAATTGAACCCAATGCAAAATGACAACTTTATCAATGAGCCATTATAAATTATTTTGTTAGTATTTGCAAAGTTTTAACCTTTAATTTAATACAAAAAATAAAGATAAAATTCATATAAGTTATTATTTATTATATTAGATTTTTAATATATAAATTAAAAATATGTATTTTATTATTACTATTTTAACTATGGTTTGACCATAATTGAACTATTGACTCATAAACTATTGTCTTTATTGATTTAATAATCAATTTAATTTTAAAAATATTGTTACTTATAATGAAAAATTGCATTCAAAATGTAAGTGTCAAAGTTCGATGTCAAGAGGAGCTAGTGCACTTTTGTAATGCAAAAAAGCTAATTAAATCATTTTTTAGTAGCTCAAATGAAAATCAAGTTAGTTTCTTAATGATTTTTGCTTAATGAATTATTAATAAAATTTTTTTCTTGGAATGCAATATATATATATATATATGATGGTTTTAACTATGCATATAACTTACCACTAAATAATTTATGTGTTTTAAAATATAACTACAAGAGAACCACATATAAGGAATTCGTTAGTAAGAAGCATGATAATGTTGAAAAGTGCACAACCATCATAATTTTTTTTCTTTTTTTTAGATATTTTTTTTAATTTTAAGAATATATTAATAAAATAACTATATTGAATTCATTTTGATCTTATTATATTAATTATTTTGAAATGCAAGATTCTTTTTAAATTGCATGTGATAATGTTAGTGACCTCAGTGATCTTGGCAGATTAAACATTATAGCTCCTAAAAAAGCTACTCTATAATATGATCAAGATTTGAATTTGAAAGGAGAGTTCCTCAAGCAATATGAAGGTAAAACAAATCAAAGTTGAAAATGATGAAATCAAAGTGTTGTTATGAAAAAGATAGAGGTCAAGGAGGTTAAGGAAGCGAACTAAAGGGAGGCAATTAGTGAAGAGAGGATGTGATGGATCAAAGTTCTAAAAAGATTGAGAGTTTTAATCAACTATTTGATCATAAAGGAGTTGCATTACAATATGATGGATTGGTTTGTTTTGATAACCCAATGATGACTAAAAAAAAGGAGCCAAACCAAGCTATAAACAAAAGCTTATTAGTGCTAAATCCAAAGAGGGTTTGTCATCAAGTGATTCTAAGGATGATTCAAATACTTTGGAAGGGATGAGTGATAATGAATTTTCTATAAATGAAAGTTCAGATAGTAACGGATAAAGGCCTTCTAGAGATGGTCTGAATGTTTTTGATAATTTGGAGGGAGAACATGAGTATCCTAATTTGTCTTCTTAGAAAGAGTGGAAAGGTGGCTTTATCAACCCTAAAGAATGTCTTTAATTGTCAAGCTTTTGGAAAGATCATTGGTTATAAAGCTGTGAACTCTATGCTTGAGGAAATATGGGTGAAGAACAGTGTCATTACTCTTGTAAATCTTAGTAACAACTTCTTTTTGTTCAAGTTCACCAATAAAGAAGATATGGAATTTGCTTTGACGAGTGATCCTTGGATGATCTTTGATTATTATGTGATTAGAATATGGTGTTTAAGCTTCAATCTAGAGTTTACAAGTATAGATAAGGTTGTAGCTTGGGTCAAGATCCTTAACCTACCTATTGAATACTACAATTCAAATATCCTTAGTTACTAAGGAAAAAGTTTGGAAAGACAGTTAAAGTAGACTTCAACACCCATCTTCAAGCTCGATGGTAGTATGCCAGGATTTATATGGAGCAGGACCTTAATAAACCTCTCAATCCAACCTTTAGGTTGAAGGGTAAAACTTACCATCTAGAGTACAAAGGATTGCATCTTCTATGCCTGAGTTGTGGAAGGTTTGGTTATTATGTAAAAAGGTGCCCAAAATAAGATGCTACATCAAAAGGTCAAAAGGAGCAAAGTATTGATAAGGATGAGATTGTCAACTTTGTGATGAGAGCTCCACCATCAAAGAATCACTCAAGGTCATGGATGGTAGTTCAAAAGTTTAAGAAACCATGTAGATTAAGCAAGAAGGTCATGGCTAGAATAGGTGCATGATCTTTAGGGTCTCATTTTGATTCGCTTACCAATATTAATGAGGAAGATTTAGGAGAGATATCTGTTACAAATTTTAATTTGGAAAAAATATATATAAGCACTGGAGAGATACATGGTAATTCAAATCGCAAGATTAATAGTATGGTCAATAGGGAAATTAACATGGAGTTTGAACACTTCCTAACAAATCCAAGTAAGTCAAGCGGTACTATTAGATCAAGCCATAGGCTTAAAAGTAAGGACATCTAGAATATTGTTCACAACTATCCTCACTAAGCTTCTCATATATTGGGCCATGGAAAGGAGAATGAGATGAGTTTTAGTGAGAATTACCTAAAGAACAAGGATCTACCTTCTAATTGTGTTCGAGCCTTAACACATGAAGTGGGGAAGAAAGGGTCTTATAATTCAATTAGGCCCTCGAATATTTTTATTACTATTATGGTTCAGCATATAGCTTTGGAGCCTAATAGATAGGAACAAGCTTCTAACCATTTGATCCAAATTAGTCATACTAAGATTCACAAGGTGGATAAGGTGTTGCTCCTCCAGTCCCAACACATGCAGTTCTAATCTTTTCTTTTTTATTTTTCCAATGAATAAAGTTTTAATTTGAAGTATTAAGGGAGCTAGCACTAGTGGCTTTCACAATATCTTAAATAGTTTATTGACTTTTATTCTCCTAACTTGGTGGGCTTAGTAAAGACTCGTGGCAGTGAGGATGCTAGAAGTAACCTTTTAAAGCTTGGGTTTGATGATTGTTTTTATTACTCTAAGTAATGGATGATCTAGTGGTATTTGGGTGTAATA
Organism: Erythrophleum fordii; assembly: GCA_032878935.1. NCBI lineage: Eukaryota > Viridiplantae > Streptophyta > Magnoliopsida > Fabales > Fabaceae > Erythrophleum > Erythrophleum fordii. The sequence continues at coordinate 12,540,570 of JAVQMF010000037.1, read as the reverse complement.
AGGTTTCTCTTATTGCCGAGAAGCCTATGACCCGAATGGTTCATACTGTGATTTATGTTATTTCCCATTCAAATAATAAATAGATGCTTTAGGAAAATATTTGGAGTATTACAAATAACATGGTAAACCACTAGATTATGGCCAGGAACTTTAACAACATCAATAGTTGTCATGAAAAGATGGGTGGTGCTTTAACCAATTTAGCTCGATGTGATCTTTTCATTGACAGGATTAATCATGCTAAGCTCTTAGACTTATGTTACAAAAGCCCTTGATTCACTTAGAACCTCATGTTTTTAAGAGTTTTGATAGGGCTTTAAGTAATGCTAAATGAGTGACTTCCTTCCCCAATTGCTTTATTAATTCTCTTGCTTGGGTTAAGTTCTTTGACCACAACCCTTTACTGATTTAGCTTCATGAATCTATTATTCGAAGAAGTACCTATAGGCCTTTCTGCTTTAAAGGCTTGTGGCTCACACATAAAGACTATAGTTCCTTCTTGAACACGACATAGAGAAGAGACCTTCAACTAAATGAAGTTCTGAATTTCTTTAAAACTAAGATTTTGGATTAGAACAAGAATTTTTTTAGTCATATTAAGTGTTGCAAAAATCATTTGTTAGCTAAAAAGATGTTTAAAAAGTAAGTCCTTCCTTTTTTCTACCTTTCTTAGAGAGTTAGATAAAAGCCTTCAAGAGGAGGTTGATAAGGTCCTCGTTTAAGAAGAAGTTTTGTGATTTTAGAAAGCTAGAACTCAGTGGGTTCAACAAAGGGACAAGAATATTAAGTATTATCATGTAAAGACTAATTGCAGGAGACGTCATAACAAAATTCTGGCCCTAAAGAATGGTAATAGGATTTGAATTGAAAAGCAAAAAGATCACTCTAAGCTAGCAATTTACTATTATAAATCCATGTTTATTGAAGAAAACAATGGTTTAGGTTTTTTTTTTTTTGACCCTTATCTCTTTTCCTTATATGGATCAGTCAATTTTGGATATCATGCCTAGTGGTCTTAACAAAGAGGACATTAAGAATGTTATTTTTTCATATGGGTGGCTTCAAAGCCCTTGGTCTGGATGGGTTTTCCCATATTTTGTTATTAGTTCAATTGGGATGTTGTAGGTCCAAGTGTCATTGAGTTTGTTTCCACGCCCTATAAAGGCAATCTTCCTCTTGTTGATGTTAATAAGACTTTGATTATATTTATTCCTAAGGTTAACTTTCTAGAGTCCACTACATAATTCAAACCTATCTCTCTCTACAATGTTTCCTATAAGTGCCTCACAAAAATTTTAGATAATCACTTAAAGCCTATTCTTGTTTTAGTGATATCTCCCTTTCAAGCTAGCTTCATTCTTGGGAGGTGTCTTCAGGATAATATTATTGGTAGTCAAAAAATCATCAACTCCATGAAAAGAGTGAGGAGTAAAAGAGGTTTCTTTGCAATTAAAATTGATTTAAAGAAGGCCTATAATCATTTGAGATAGAGTTCTATTGTTAACATTTTACAAGAGGTGGGGGTTAAGGAAGATTTTACTAAGTTATTATACGTTGTATCACAACCAATTCCTTAAAGGTTTTGTGGAATGGGGATCAAACGGAATTCTTCCATCTTTTTAGGAGGATTAGGCAAAGAAATCCCATGTCTTTTTTCTATGTATAGATAAACTTTCCCATTTGATTTGTGAAGATGTTAAGAAAGGGAATTGGAAGCCTTTTAAGGTTAGGCGTCATAATCCTTCTATTTCTCATCTGAAGTTTGCCGATGACCTTCTGCTCTTTGGAGAGGCCTCTCGGGTTTTAGAAATTCTTGTGATTTGCGCAAATACCTTGGTATCAACTTAAGTAAAGAGACTAGCTCTAATAAAAGCTTCCATTATATATTGTTGAGAAAGTTCAGTAGAAACTTTTTGGGTGGAAGATGAATTGCTTGTTCTTTGTAGGGAAAAGTCACACTTACTAGATCTATGTTGAGCGCTATACCTATTTACCCGATGCAATTCTCTAAGATTCTCGTAGGGATTTGCAATCAAATTGATTAATTCCAAAGGAGTTTTATTTGGGGTCACGACAGCACCTCTAGAAAAGATCCCCTGGTTAGTTAGGGGAATATTTGTAAGCCTAAGAGGATTGGGGGCTTGGGGTTCTATATCTTGAGTACCATGAATAAAGCTTGAAAGGCTAAACTAAGGTGGAAGTTGCATACTAGATCCCACGGTCTTTGGATCGAAGTTTTGAATAGCAAGTTTAATGTTAATAGGCCAACTGATAATGAGTTTGCCTTCCAAACCTCGGATTCTGTCCTTTAATTGGAAGTTAATATGCCAATAAAATGATCTGAGCAACTCAAGTTCTTCTTGGCAGCTGAGAGATGGGGCTCGCATCAATTTCTTTATAAATTGTTGGCTCAAACCTGGTCTCGAAATCTGTAAGGTGCTGCAAGATTAGAATGATCAAGCCCTTAGGTCCAATAAGGTCGACTAGTGGGTTAAGGATAATGGATATTAGGACTATAAGCACGTTGATGCTATTCTTCCCTATAAGTTGAGCTACCTGTTTCATGCTCTTATTCCCCTGTTGGAAGGTTATGGTCTTGACACTTGTTCTTGGAGTGGTGAAGCTACAGGCGAGTTAGTAAGAAGTGATGGTGGAATCCCACTCTTGGCTGGATTAAACTGAATACTGATGGTTCGGTTAGTCAACATGGTGTGAATGCGAGCTGTGGTGGGGTGCTTCATAACGGGAAAGGAGAGTGGTTTGGGGGTGTTAGTAGAAATCTGGTCTCTTGTTCTGTCTTACAGGCTACGTTGTGGAGTATTAAGGTAGGTTTGGATTTGCCGTGGGCTATGGATTTTGGGAAAGTAGAGGTGTAAACGGACTCCTCGCTTGCTGTAGAGTTGCTTAAGTTTGATATGAGCTTCATGCAATGTGGCCTTCAGATTCTTGTTGCTTGTGACTTGCCTTCTTGTTGGAGTGGGAAGTCATTATCAAGTTGCTGCCTTGTTCTTCCAATAGTTTGGCAGACGCGTTGGCTAAGATTGGTACTTCCCAATGTGAAGTTTCTAGGATTTGGACTACAGTTCCTATTAGCTTGTCCATGTTTGAAGATGTTTTGGGGACCTTTGAGCCCTTCCGTGTAGCTTCTAGTTAGTTTTTGTTCGACTTCAGCCTCTTTAGTCACCAGTAAAAAAGAAAGGATGAAATCAAGAATTCCAGTTAGATTTTAAAATTAAAAGAATATTTTTAAGGTTGCAACTTATATGATTTTTTTAATATTATATTATCTTTATTTAGAACAATTTATATTTCTTATATCTAGTTTGGATAGAACAAGTAGTTTCATTTGAATTTAAAATTTCAATTACTATTATTGGATTAAATTATTTAAATAAGTTATACTAATTTTAAAATTTATGTTCTTCATTTTTGTTCAACATGTATGATTTTTTGTGTCATGCACAAGCACAAATAGAATTACACATAAGTTAAGTTTATGCTTGATTAGGTATAAATTAGGCTTCAAAATTTAAGATCACAGCCATCACAGACTAGGCTGAGCTAATGGGGCTTAATTGGGTTTTTCTTTTTAATTTTGAAAGACTTTGAAATTTTAAATATTTATATCTTTGTAATTATTATTTTGGATATATAACCATTTGTTTTGATACATTTTTGTAATATCTATGCAATAGAAATAAAAAAAACATAAGTTTAGAAAAAGAAACAAAAAGAAAATAAAGGTGCAGAGGGCGAAATGTCAAAAAGCTCTAACTCAAAATCTAGTGGTCTGACCATGCGATTTTTTTTTTTTGGGCTAAATTTTCAAAATGAATGTGATGCCCACTTAATTTTTTTTCTGAAAACACACATTTACAATCTTAATTTTGAATTTTTTACTTTCAGTTTCAAAAACACATATTTTCTATCTCGTTTTTTTTATTTGAATGTAACAATTATATTTAGAAAATATCTAGCAAAAGCTTTATCCCTTAATTATTTATAATTTATAAAAAAATATTCAAGAATTTTTTGCTAAAATTACAAAATAAACTCTAAAAAAATTCTTTTCATTTTGGCCTCTTATTTTTTTTATATACACATTGGGTAGAGCCAAGCTAGACTAGCCAACACAAGCAACTTAAAACCTGAGCTGATTTGGCCAAGTATATCAAGCTAGCTGGGCTAAGACAATGTTCACCTTTAGGCACAAGATTTGTGTGCACAAAGATACACACACTTTCAATAATTATTTATTGATAAAAAAATTAAATAATGAAACAAGAAAGGATTAAGATTTGGATAAGGTTGGGTTTTTTTTTTTTTTTTTCTCAATGGCCACCTCTCCATATACGATAAAGAGGAAATTGTCCTCGAAGACCTATTCTATACAAAATTAAATTTATATCTAATTTTTTATATTCTTATTATTAAGTTTTTCAATTAAAATATAACAAATATATAATTCTTTAATAATAATATAACAGATATATGATTTAATTAAATAATTAAATAATTATTTACAAAAATTATATATTTATCATATTATTATTAGACAATCATATATTTATTATATTTTAATTAAAAATTTTTATAATAAATATATAAGTAATTATATATAATTTTTTCCTTCCAAAAATAAAAGATTTTTAAACCCCTCAGGAATGAGAGACAATCCTCTGTTAAGACAGCATCATGCTGTACCAATAGAAATGTTTAAAAATTAAAAATAAGAAAAGAACCCCTGTTTGGAGGCCATAGAACCGTGGCATAAGAAGCCACTTTAACAAAGCATGCAGGCCTCTGTGAGTACACTTCTTTAAAATCTTTCTGTCACTTCTTGGTGGTACAATTGAAGCTTTACTCCCTCAGTTACTTGCAAGTCCAGCCATCACACACCGTTGCAGTAGTCTTCAGATCCAAAGAACAAAACATCAATTTGCAAACCAAATTCAGTCTTGTCCATTTTTTATATCTTTAGTATTAGATTCTCTAATCAAATTATGATAAATATATAATTTTATAATAATAAAATAACAAATATATAAATTAATTAGAATTAAACAATTGTATGCAAAAATTATTTACTTGTCAATTAGTTATTGAAAAATTATATGTTTTATTACCTTTTAATTAAAAAAGTTAACAATAAATATATAAAAAATCATATATAAATTTTGCTTACAAATCAAGGGCTCATAATGATTTAATATCCAGTAAATCTTAGGACAGTATCCACTATCCTAGTGAGAATCTAAACTGTTGCTTCCTCGTTTGAGGTTTGACACTTTTAGAGTATGTTTGGTAATACCGTATAAGGCTTGATAGTATAAACTAATATAATATATTATGAACTGATTACTTGTTTGGTGCAAGAAATATATTATATAAGTTTTTACATCATACCTCTCTTATACATCAAAATAATATATAACCTAATCATACCTTGGGGGGGTGGGATTAAACCTGATTAAGTTTTAATGTATAAAGCCTTATTAATACTTTTTGATTATAACCCTTTACCTATAGAAATATTCATTGGCTATGCTGAATCAGGTTTAATTAATACTAATTGATATCAAGTTAGTTGATATATTTTTAAATTTTTGATAAAAATTATAAAATAACTCTAAAAAAAATAAAATTTTTATATAAGTCTTTATAAAATTATATTTTATCACTGAAATTTTTTTTAATAAGTCCCTATAAAATAATTCTTTAAAAAAAATAATAAGATTAGTATCAGATTCAATCTAATCGGTTTAGTATGATGTTAGGTTAGAATGATTTCTTAAACTAGTTAAACCACTTTTTTTTAATATTTAGTAAAAATTATATTGACTCTTAAAAAATAAAAATTTCTTATAAATCTTTAAAAATTATATATTTGCCCTTAAAAAAATAAAATCTTCATTAGGTTGGTTGAAATTGGCTAATATGACCAACCTGATCTAATATGTCCAAATTATATTTTAATTATTTAGCCCGATATGATTAGATGGGATCAGGCCACCTAAGTCACTGTAACCATGCATAATGTGTAGCCTTATTTATTCACATATTTTTTTAAAAGTTAATATAACACAATAAATTTTGATAAATATAATATATTTTTTAAGTAAAGGGTATTTTTGTCAAAATAGTTTATTTTTATTTTATCCAGCATTACATAGTGCATTATCAAATAAATGATAATATTATTTTATATGATGCATTATCTTATACAGTATTATACCAAACACTGTATCATTTTAAAATTTTATCAAATTTTATCCTATCAATTCTTATCCTATCAGTTTTTATATTATCAAACCTTATCTTATACGTCATACCAAACGGGTCCTTACTCTACTCTCCAATAAATGATAGTAGGAAACTTGAAATAGGATTTAAAAAAAAGAAAGAAAGAGAGAAGAAAGAAAAGCAGTGGAAAACAATATTGACACGGAAAGGAGGGAGAAGAACACCAGAAGGGACACTTCAGGCTGAGGATCGCCTCTTTGTTTGTCTCCACCATTACTCTATGAGAGAAGGTTGAACGTACGAACTCATAGCTTAAAAGCATCATATATCATACTCATTGAAAACTAAGCTTTTCTTTCTTTTGGGCTTTTCTCAAAACTTCGCTTTCACAAACCAACGCTCTTCCAATCCAAAGAACAATAAGCCCAAAAATTTTATGTTGGAAACCAAATGACAACGCATTCCCCAAAAAGATCAAGTGGCTTTATTTATCCCCCACCACAAAAGCTTGATTAAGTACTCCTAAATATTAGGATCAAGAAGCAAGGAATTTAGACAACACAAAAAGTACTTTTACCACGCAATTATCGGCTTTCACCTTTGTTTGTTTGTTTGGTTTTTGTATTCCCCTCTTTCTCTTGGCTTCCATCCAAACATGACTTTATAATTCACAAGGACCAAGTGTTCCCCCTATTTTGAGTCTTACCCATTAACTCCTCGTAACGCAGAGAAATTTTCATACATATCATATTTTAATATATGGAATAGTTTACATCTAATCTATACAAATTAACATATACATTTTATATGTACAAATCAAATATGTAGTATGTACTATTACATGTGTTTACATATAGAGTTCATAAAAATCTTGTTCATAACCTAATCAATTTCTTGTGAGAACCCAGAGGTACCCCCTTCACCATGTGCTTTTGATAACCCCAACTCCATCCATCCACAAAAGTTCAGATCCATAGATTTCTTCTATCAAGATGTCTATTTTTCATCTTTGCAAGACATATCTTTGGATAACTTGTAAGACATATTTTCAAGTAGGCAATATCCATCACCTTATTCTAAAACCTAACTACTCAAATAATTTTTATAACATTAAAATGAAGCGGTTTGACCTCAAAGGGTTGGCTTAGTAGTTAAGAAATTGTGTTCCTTACCATGAGTACTTGGATTTAAATCTTGGAACCACCACCTAAGAGATTTCTTTTCCCCCTAAATGCATCAAATTGAAGTAAAGAATATGCTCTTAAGATGGCTTGAAGAGGAACTTAGTTTTAGTTGATGTCCACATTGACCCGAGAATACTTTTACCATATAATTATACTGGTAAGTCAAGAGAAAAGCTAGGAACTCTTTTTGTTGTCGAACCAATTGCTCCATCCATTTTATGACTAAATTAATGCTTACTCCTTAAATTTCAATAGTTCTTATCAGATGTTCAAATTAAAAGCTTATAAGACAGATCCAGTAGACCATACGAATGAATAGCTAAATATATTAGGGGTGGCCTTCACTAAACTATCTTTTCATCAAATTTACTGAATGTACTATAAGTCTACTTGAGAATTTTTTTTTTTATTAGAATAATTACATCTTATCATCCCTAACAAAACTGGACTTCTGCTGCTTCATTTTGATTTGGCTAACAAATCACATACAAAACTGGTGCCCTTTGGAACTAAATATAAACATTTCTACTCAAAGCACTGTTGTTTTCTTTAGCATCGATGACAAAACAATGAAAAAGATAGACCTTGCTTGCACAGTCATAAAAGTATAGCCTCATTTTTGCAGGTGTTTAACCATATATTCAAGTTTACAATAGTTTCTTCTTATTATTGCAATTCTGAATATTCTTACTATCATATTTTTCAATTAAAACATAACAATTAGATAATTTTTCAATAATAATATGACAAATTTAATTAAAAATTTTATTTGTAAAAATTATACACTTATTATGTTATTAATAATGATTCATATATTTTTTATATTTTAATTTTAAAAAAATTAATAACAAAGATATAAACAGTTGTATATAAAAAAAAGTTTTGAAACATTTTCCAGATGAAGTACCCTTTTCTGGGCCAGCATCTTCCAGTTACGTAAAAGGCCTCCATGAATTATAATTGGGCCTGTGGAGCCCAAAAGTGAAACTACAAGTGTACGCCTAATCTGAAACAGAAAAAGGCCAAGCCACCCCAACTGTACCCCTTTAGTCTGGGGGCTACTTTAGGAACTTAATATTGTAGGTGATGATGCTTGCAAAGCCCGTGACCATGACTGAGGAAAGAGGTTACCAAACAAGGGTCAAATGTGACCCGACAAGACATTTGACATTTTCCAAACATCAAATTACATTAGCTGCATTCAAATTGGACCGCAACTAACATGCTCACGCACCCACTTACATTGTATCCAAGTCTTAAACACGAGCATCGAAAAATACTCCCCCTTAACCAGACACAACAATGGTCACGTGCAATCCCCTGAAGAGATTCATTACACATATAATTTTTAGAAAAAATTAACACTGAGAAATTTTTAAGTTTGTAAAATTTATTTTTTAGAGGATATAATTATAACTTTAAGAAAAAAAAAATCTTATTAGAATAAAATTCTTCACTATAAATTTTATAAAATTAAAATTCCTAATTATTAAATTGCCCTATTTCTTATCTGAAGCAGCATGCATGACATTGACAGGCAGATATGAAACCAAAAACACTGACAAACACATGGGGCAACCAAAAGTCGTAAAAATCAATGTCAAGGACCGACAGAGGCTTAAATTGTTCCAACGACATCATTTACTTTGATTAGAATACTTAACAAACCACTCCCCCCAAGTAATAAATGCTATAATTTTTTGGCCTTTGGGTGACGAAAGAACACAAGAAAATTTCCAAGGTGGATCTCGTCTACATACACCAAATCAATAACAAATAGATATATAACACATTAGAGAGGGATGTCCCACTAAATATTCATCTCCCATGCCATTAACTTATGTATACATGGAGTTTGCCTGAGAATCTCTTGTAACATGCTACAAAAGTGAGTTGCAGCACGAGTAAACAAAGGCAAAGCATAGCACATTTCAAAGCAGAAACTCGAAGCTTTCACTGTATGTGAACGGAGGAACAAACCTCTGCAATAAAGTCAAGACATTCACATTGAAAACAAACAGCAACAAAAGACCTAACCCAGATTAGCTGCGCGAATCCTATCCTCCATATTCTTTTTCCATGATTCTAAAAATCTAAAGCTATACGTTCCTCCAATTAGAATGCCTTGGGCACCATGTCTTTTCCCACAATTTCCTCCCATATCACTTCCCTATTCTTTCCATCCTCCTAAAATTTTGCATCTGAATCTTCATACACTTACAGAATGGCGCCATTCACTTCGTTGAGTTGATCTTTCCATGACTCTTTCCATCTTATAATTGATTTTACCCCTCTAGCCAACACTATAATAGGCTTCCAAAGACGATAATTTTAATTTCATGATGCAATGTAGTAAAACAAAGCAACAAAAAGGAAAGCAAAATTGAGAACGGACTCTCTCTCATACATGGTGGGCACACAGAGTTCAGTCATCACTTAAAAGAAAAAAAAAAACAGATTAAAATGAAGAATTAGAATTTTGGAATTATAATACCTGGTATAAAAAATCAATTTATTATAATAAGAAGGGGTAATAATTCAAACGCAACCTAAAAAAGAAATCCAAATGATAGCAGATATCCTAATCTTTACTTGGATATACTATGATATGGGATATAATATAATTTTAGGCTCAAATGACTTTATTCAAATCTCTAATTAAATTTTAATATTATCCCAATTACAAAACTCTAATTCTCAAATAATAGTTAATCATTACACAATAAAATATATAATAAAAATCCTTCTCATCTTGCATCACATAACCGACTATCTAAAACAAACCAGCTAAGAAAATGCTCCGCCTAAAACAGATATTATGGTCATTTATTAAAAGAAAGATATGAATCTTTAGTCTTAAAAGAAAGATATGATATGGGATATAATATAATTTTAGGCTCAAATGACTTTATTCAAATCTCTAATTAAATTTTAATATTATCCCAATTACAAAACTCTAATTCTCAAATAATAGTTAATCATTACACAATAAAATATATAATAAAAATCCTTCTCATCTTGCATCACATAACCGACTATCTAAAACAAACCAGCTAAGAAAATGCTCCGCCTAAAACAGATATTATGGTCATTTATTAAAAGAAAGATATGAATCTTTAGTCTTAAAAGAAAGATATGATATGGGATATAATATAATTTTAGGCTCAAATGACTTTATTCAAATCTCTAATTAAATTTTAATATTATCCCAATTACAAAACTCTAATTCTCAAATAATAGTTAATCATTACACAATAAAATATATAATAAAAATCCTTCTCATCTTGCATCACATAACCGACTATCTAAAACAAACCAGCTAAGAAAATGCTCCGCCTAAAACAGATATTATGGTCATTTATTAAAAGAAAGATATGAATCTTTAGTCTTAATATTGCCAACTGATCCAACTGAACTAGCAAGTTACATGCGATCTCCTATACGATAGATTCAATGTATATATATTTTCAATTAATAGGATGTGACTTCCATAAACATTAAAACACATTAAGATGTAATAGTGATTTGAAAAAAATCAATAACAAAGCGACCATATAATTATTCGATGAGAGTGCCCGAATGAGACTAGTTAAGACTTCAGAATACTCAACAAACCAGAGCCGAATAATAAATGTTTGAGATTTTTTCGCCTTGGCTGACGAAATAGCATAGTACAGAAAGTTAGTTGAAGGCACGAGTATTCGGAGGCCGCAGATAACATATATCAAAAGCAGAAACGAAAGCATATATAGCTTTTGCTATACGCAAGTAGAAACCAACTTGTGCAATAAGGAAAAAAAGAGCCTTAATTCAGATCCGCTACGTAAATCTTAGCAAGTAGAAACTACTTTACCATCCTCCACACCCATATAAATATTCTTTTATATGAATTTTATCGGCATACACTTCTACAAGCCAATCATTTCTTTTCCTACAATTTCCATTAATGTCATTGTTCTTCTCATCCTCATTTCTTGTTGCATTTGAATCTTCATACCCTTGAAGAGTTGCGCCATCCACATTAAGTTGGTGTTAACCATAAAACTTTCCATCTAGATATAACTGATTTGCCAATCAGGCCAAGTCTGACAGGCTTCTAAAGATGAAGACTCTAGTTCGAAGATGCAAAATAGTAAAACAGAGTAATAGAAAAGAAAGCGGAATGAGCAAAGTTGAGAACTAGCTCTTTCTCTTGCTGGGTGGTATACACAGTCCAGTACATCAGTCAAAAACAAACGACAAAGTAACTTTCTTTATTTTTATTTTTTTTTTATTTTTTATTTTTTGGGCACCAGAAACGAAAGAGTAACTTGAAGAACCGTAACTTTGAAATTGGAGAAACTAAAAATAAAAATTCAATTCATGGAGCAAAAAATAACAACAAAACGGAGAAAAAACTTAAGTTCTAACTAAAATATTATTGAAGAAACTTCTATGGGAAGTAATCTAAAATTATAGCTTTTGACCTGTTTGCGAGCAGGGGAGAGGTTAGATTTTTGTTTAAGCTACAATTGCACATGAAGCCAAGGTGCTATACGTTCATTATAATTGGCGTATGCACAGCAGAAATAAAAGTTGGATTCAGCTCAATGCACAAGCCTACAAATCAATTTACTCTCATATGAATGTGTACAGAGGACTACAATAAAAAAAAAAGCTCAAAAAACAAACCTTTCATTGTTAATTACAATGGACCTGGTGTACTACAAAAGCCAAGCCACTTTGAAGATTCATGTGAACTTTGGTTTAGGCACAGGGTTATTATTTTGATGCACAGGACCAAGCTTTTGAATCCAATGAAGAAGCCCTTTCTTATGGTCTTGGCAACAAGGGTTTTGCACGAGTTTCAGAGTTCCATCAAGGGCAAGTGAAGACTCAAATTGTTCTAATACCTTAACAATCTGCCAGAACTCAGGCCTCTTATCTGGTTGCGAGGACCAACATTGCTCAATTAAAGCTCGCATAGCAGGTGGGCAGTCTGAAGGAATAACTGGTCTCGAATTCTGAAAAAATAAAAGAGCAAATCACAAAAACATTAGAAATGCTTAGGTAAACCCTGTCATTTGAATTCCCTAATAAAAGAGAAGAAGAAAAATATAAGCTAGATAGTGTACCAACTACATTATAAAAACTTCTCATAGTTACCCAGAAGCTTACTGATCCCATAATTTAAATTAGCTGTATTCTTAGCAATCTGTTGACAACAGTGTTATGTCAATTTACAGTTTTTTTTTCTTTTTTCTGCCACAATAATTTATTGTATTATTAATATAAATCAATATGCGTAAAAATAAATCATAGCTTCAAAATGTTTAGATATTGCAAAGCACAGTAGAGCATGCCTTATCTAGCTACAAGACGAGTGAACCGTTCATTGAACATAAGTCTTCAAATAGGTCTAAAACAAACTCCTAGGCTCCAACTTCAAAAGACAGGAATAAGTAATGAAAGAAAGGAAGGTGACTTGAGGGAGAGGGGCTGTGTAATTTATTTATTTTTTTTTTGAGAAGATTCCTCTGCGCAAAGAATAAATGGATACTACGGTCTGAACATCAAGAAAGGCCATGACCTTTTTCAGGAGTACTGGTAATAAAGAATGAAGCTGCGAAGAGCACGATATTCACATTGCAGACCAACAAGACCTGGATGCTAAGGAGCATACCTTATTTACTACAGCATAAGCAGCCTGGATGGGAGTCATATCCTCATATGGTATTGTTCCAGTCACCATTTCCCATAGGATGAGCCCAAAACTGTACACGTCAACCTTTCTCCCATAGGATTTACGTTTGATCATCTCAGGGGCCATCCAACGGTATGTACCAGGGTCGTCAGTAAATACATCACGGTATGCCTCCTCACAAGCAATGCCAAAATCGGCAATTTTGAGGTGGGACTCTTCACTGATAAGTACATTCTCTGGTTTAAGGTCCCGATGAATGATACCTTGAGAGTGTATATATTCCATTCCGCGAGCAATATCCAGAGCAAAAGCTATTAGCTTTTGTAGAGGAATAGTTTTGCGCTCTAACCTATGCAGGTATGCCCTCAAGGAACCTTCTGACAGAAATTCTGTTATGACACAATAAACAGGCGGTTTTCTGCAAGCTGCTACAAACTGTGCAGACAAAGTTAAGTATATGAGATAGGACGGGATTTAAGAGTCCAAGTCCTGTTATCACTGTAAATTATTCCAACACCATATGTAAAAGATGCATTAACTATTCAACTAGTACCCTTAGTACTACAGCTGATTACTTCAACATGATTACTGCGTCAAACCCCGAAGTCAGTAATAAGACAAAACTAGTTACAGTTCCTAGGTATCCGCTACCAGGTTCTCTGATAAAAGCCATCAGAAGTGGGAACAAATTCCTCCATGTTTTTATTGAAAAACCTAAATGCAAGTAAGAAACTTAACCTAAATCTTGTCAATTAAAAAAAAAAAGGATTTGCTGACCTTCTGATGAACAAAACATAACAGATCCTATTCGTAAAGAGCAATTTTACTGTGAAAAAGCATATATATAAAAGAGGGGAAAGGAAAAGAATTTGATTACCTTTATAACATTTTGATGGTGGAGACGAGATAAAAGTGTGACTTCTCTAATGAACTGTTTCTCTAATCGACCAGCCATGGTTCCGCTTTCATCATCATCTGGTACCCTTATAAGTTTCACAGCAACAGGTTCATCCTTATAATTGCCACGATAGAGTCGGCTATGAGCCCCATGAGCAAACTTAAGCCCAAGAAAGAGCTTAGAGAGGTCAACTGTCCATTCTTCTGCAGTTTCCACAGCAGTAACTCTACCTCCGCCGTGGTCAAAATACTTCGTCCACGCCAATTCCTTCCGACTCTTCACGTTATCGTTCGATTTCATACCTGACAAGTGCCTGATCGGACTTCGCGATGGCGATTTCGAATTGGATGCTTTGAGCTCTCGAGAATCCTTATTCAATAACTTCCCCATGATCCTCTTATCACGATGTTCTTTCCTCCGAGGACCTGGTGTTGAGAACCTCTTTCGTCCAGACTTAGCTTCCCTGAAGGTGTCAGAAAGAGCGGTTTCTGGTAAAGGGGACACAGATCTTGGCTTCTTGACATTAGGATTTTGATGAATCTTTGGAGCATCAGAGACTTGTTTCAGATTGAAAGAAACTGAAGGCCTTGATTTGAGACCTGAATTGGCTTCTGGCTCAATGCGGAGAGGAATCGAGGCCAATCTCGAAGGGTCCAATCGGTGGCACACAGTGTGAGAGAATTTCGTCCTCCTTATCCAAGAAGTGGTATCTTCTTCCATTTTATTTTATATTTTCTGTGATTCCTTCAAGCCCTAAAACACCGATACATATAAATCTCCCGCTGAGAAGAAGGCTCAAAACAACCAAAAGGGCACTACTCCTCGTATAATCTATAGACAAATTACAAAGCTCCAAAAACTAGATTTCTCCAAGCCCATAAAACAGCAATTAGCGGATAAATAACGAACAACTTTCAAATTTTTCCCTCAAAGAAATGAAAAAACCATCCAAACCAATGAAGACCCATGAAGAATGAATTGATTTCAGAAGAAGATAAATCCAGTTCCATTCGGAGACGGAACCCTATGAAGCTCATTAGAGCCCGTTCACATTCAGACACCAAGGTAATAGATAAAACAGAGCGATGATTATTCACTACTCAGGAACTGACCTTCCGTAACCTCTACAGCAAATCAAAGTCAAATACCGCCTTCCGTAAAGGCCTGAAAATCCCACGCAGATACCGAATAAACAAATCTTAATATCAAATAATTCAAAAAATTAAATAATAAACAAATCACCAGGAACCTAAAAAACAATAATTTATATCGATAATGAAGAAACACCTATGATTACGTTCCTATTGGCTACAGCGGAACAGAGGAAAGACAAAAAAATAAAGTAATCATTCGCATTAAAAGAAAAGAATCATCAACCCACGAAATTAATAATAAATAAAGAAGACCCAGATACACAAACAAAACAAATTACATCACACAAAAGAATCTCAATAATAAAATACTACGAGCTTACCAGTCCGCAACATTATACGAAGGTTTTTCAGAGTGGTGGACAATTCGCCATGCTTTAAAGAGAGAGGTATTCCCGAATTGAGCTTGTAAGTTGGGAAGGCTAGAAATATCCCGCACCTAATCCCATTTTTTCCACGGAGAGAGATAGAGACACTATTTGTCCATTATATTAGTGAATTCAACCAAGATCCTACGTATGGCATACAGACGAAAATAGGAACCGTAGATTTTAATTCTGTGTACCCACTTATTTATCTCGCAAGACAAAAACGATGACGACGATGATGATGAAGAAGAAAAGGGCCCACCTTTTCCCTTTGGGTGCGGTGAGGGGTAAGGGAAATGAACGTGCGTAGAACTGTGGAGGATTTGAGCGTGTAAAGAAGGTGGCGCTAGGTGGCGGGGACCACAGAGACAAAGTCAGAAAAAACGGAGAGCGACAGAATTTTGCTTTGATTTTTCTGTTTTTTTTTTGGGTTTTTGGGGATCAAAGATTAAAACTTTGAAAAAAAAAAAGTCGTGAGCATAGGAATCCAAGTGTCGCTATTGAAGAGAATGAGGTACGAAGGGACTTCAGCAAAAGCCAGCCAAAGCTACGCGGGTTTCTTGGTACGGTTCGCACGGATACGATACGGTTGGTATAATTTGGTTTCCCTCATGAAATTCTGAGTTGGTTCAGCAAAGGATTTATACCAATAATATACCCCCGCATCCAAAAATTATTAGAATAAAAAAAGAAAATTTCATACTAATACTAATAGCAACTTTATTGATTTTTATTATATTATAAGATATTATATTTACGTCCTGTTTAATTATTGAATAAAAATAAAAAATTTTGATAATATATTAAGTTGTTATAATCATTATTTAATAATATTTATTCTTTTTATAATATTTTTAAATTAGGAGTATGAAAATTATTTTTTATTTACAAAATCAATTTTTTTCTTTTCTTTTTATTTTTAGGCTTGACTTTTTATATGCCAAATAAGATCTTAGATTCATCCAATAGTTAAAAAAAATTTTATGTACAATTTTCAAGTTGTTTATATATTATCAAATAACATCAAGATAAATGATACATGGTGGGTATAGATGAATTGATTTGATATTATTGAGTAATGTAGAGATATCGTCGCACAATAACTGTTTATAAGAATTTTTTTAATAATTGAAATATTAATGTATTTTGAATATTAACACAGTTCTTATATATAAAAAGTATAGTCAATCGTTATCTTGATTCCCAAGGGATATTTGAGAGTTAATGTTCAAATAATTATAGTTTAGGGGCGATAATTGAATTTTGAAAATTAGTTTGTTTGTAAAGAAAAAAAAAGGTTAATTTTAATAACACGGACAATAATTTAGGTCCTCCGCATCCCCCGTTATCAAATAATAACTAAAGTTTGTCAAAAATTAATTATGATAGTTATTGATAAAGACTCACTTATATGAGCTTTTCAAAATTGATATTGATTATGTACATGACAATTTAACTCAAGAAAATTCAAAAGCAATTATTATTATTAAATTAAAGCAATGTTTAAATCCCATTTATTATCCTTAAATGCTGCAGACGAAATTGATAGATTACAAAAGTTACGAGATGGGTTGTCAAGAATTTAGATAATGCATGTATTGTCATGCGCAAATGAGTTTTTTTTTTTTTTTAAATGATGTAACTTTAGTTTGGCTAAACTACAAGCCACTCTGCATGCCAAAACATAAAAGTAAAAAATGTAAATTACTCATTTAAGCTCTTATACTCTGTCAAATAACTAATTAAAAGGCTAACTCTTTTTAGATTGATTAAATAGCATAAATTTTTTATGAGTTTTATTGAAATTATATAAATTTTTTTATTTTTAAAAGTATACAAACATCTCTTAAAAGAAAAATTTATCCCAAGCTTTAATCTAATTTTAATTTTTTGACCAAAATACCGACATTTAAAAATTTTTAGTTAAAAAATATATATTTAAGTTAATAGAAGGTATTTTAATTAAAAAAATAAAAAATAGACTAAAATATAAAAATAAAACTTTATGTTAATAAAAATTTATATATTTTTTAAGAATAAATAAAAATTTCTATAATTTTAATAAAATTCACAAAAAGTATATATAATTTACTCATTTAGATTCGACAAATAACTATTTCCTTCCATTCAAGTATATTAAACTTAACCTCAATTAAAAATACAATTACTCAAAATCACAAAATTAGGAAATTTTCACCTAAGAATACTTGTTGAATTAAGTTTTACACTTTTATTAATTAAATCTTTCAAGCAAAAGATAAACAAACTAATTGTGTTTGTGATTATTAGTTAGGAGTTGGCATGGGCCTCGGCCCGACAAAAAATTGACATGGGCCTGGGTTATAAGTTCTTGTGAATGATTGGATGTGTCGGGCTCAGACAAAAATATTAGTATTCGTGTGATCAATGATGAGTCCTTTAATGCTGGGCCCATTAGGAAGTCCTAATCAATGATAGACATCATTTATTTGACCCAACATGGTTTTGTTGCTGACCAAACAGAACAAAAGACACAAAAGAGAAAGCCAGAAAGATCGCTGATTGCTTCACATACCCAGACAGATCGAGCCTCCATTAACCCCCAAAAAAAAAAAAGAGTTACATTTATCGTTTGGTCCTCATAATTTAACTAAAATTTTAATTTAGTCCTTATAATTTTAAATTTTACAATTAAATCCTTATAGTTTTAAACATTTTAAGTTTAGTCCTTTTCCGCCTTGCGGTGTTGCTTGTTCAAACAGTTAATCTTACGTGATTATATGTTAATTATGGTTCACAAACATTAAATTCAAATTTTGTATTCCACCAATTAAAAAAAATTAAATTCTTACTGGCTGTTAGATCAAAGGGTTTGCTTGTAAGATGGGTTGGTGATCCTTTTTCCAGGCCGAAATGTGGTAGGGATGGCAATTGGAGGATGCTTGCGAGAACTGTTTCATTCGAGAATTTTTTAAATAAGTATTGTCTAATATTAAATCATTTAAATTATTATAATATTTTTATCAGTAAAATTATAAACTAATTTTTAACTACTTATATCCTATAAGAAAATAAACTTTTAATAAAATTTAAAATAATGCAAAGAAGTATTAAAAATGATAAATTATCGTATAACTACTCACTTCTCTTTTTTATGCTCTACGTATTATAATTTAGTAGATAACTATTCATTATCTTATATCACGACAATTTATTTTGTTTTATTTAACATTTTTACTTTGATTTTAATATTGTCAGACTAAGTATCAATGGAAGTCAAATATATATATAAAATATAGATAAACGTCAAGCAAAAAATACAAAATGGTGAAATTATGAAACAATGATCTGTATCAACTTTTTTTTTTTTTATTGCGGGGTAAAGAAGATGGCTTAAAGATGAAGAAACAAAACCAAAGCATCAAGCTGTATATTAAGGCCTTGATTGGTACGCAAATTCTTTAATGATGATGGAAATAAAAATAAAAAGATGAATGAAATGTAATAAAAAAAAAATTTGTTTGGTATGACTAGAAAAAGAAAAAAATATATTTGTATTAAATTGTTTGATAGGATAAAAGTAGAATAAAATAGAAAGTGAAGAGAATAAAATAATAAAAAAATCTTTACCTTATGAAAAAATAAATTATTTAAAAAAATTTTATATATAACTATTGATTTTAATATTTTACATATATTAATTTAATATTTATTAATTTATTAATATATTAAATATATTTATAATAAAATAATAAATATTTTGGAGAAAAAATAATAACATGATTGATTAATTAATTCAATCAACAATTTTCAATTAAAATTCAATTAAAAAATTTTAAAATATTACTTTTTGATTAAATTCAGTCAAAATTTTGATCGTTTAAAATTTAGTTAGTTTTTTTCAATTTTATATAATTTATTATTTTCAATATTAAATATTTTTATTTTTATTTTTTGTAATTAATTACAGAAATTATGAAAATAATTTTTTTAACTTTTTAATTAGCTACAAAATAATAAATATATTTTCATTTGAAAATTTGTATGGTAAGGTAAAAAAATAAATATATCTTCATTTAAAAATGAGCACAAAAAAGGCAGAAAAAATGAATACTAAAAAATTAGAGAAAATACACAAGATTCCGTCTCATATTTTTATTTTTTATGATTCACATATACTAAACATCTTTTTTAGGAATTCTCTTTTCTTTTCAATTTCTGTTATCATACCAAATAGGGTCTAAAAAAGAGATATCATAGAAGAGTGAAGGGCAAGAGTAAAGTGGAGTCGATTCCCACGTGCTTAAAGCACACTCAATGGGTTTAGTACAATCTCAAGATAGAATTATTTTTGTCCATAGAAAAATTATGATTTAGGAGCATTTAGTATAGGATGATCTGAAATATTATGATATTTTGTATATTATATATGAGATATTATGATATAAAATATTCATGATAGTTATATTTGATAAAGTAATTTATAATAGCTTACAATCCATAGAAAAAGGTACAAATATTTGATTGCACATTTTAATAATAGTTATTCATTTTTTAAGTTTTCAAATATATCTTTTTATGTTTAAATAAATTTATTTTTTAATAAATTCATATTATTTATAAAAACATAATTCAAAAAAATTGAAAAGTTCATATATAAATTTTAAATAAAAATTCATCTACTTATCTATATTTATTCTCTCATTATCTATATAAAAAATAAAATAATTTTTTTCAAAACTCATCCACATACCTACAATGAAATCAATCGCTATCTTATAATTTTTTTTTTCTTTTGGTTGGATTAAGGTTTAACCATATTAATCAGTCTCGTTATGTTCTGTGTTAGAAGCCATCTTATATAAATTGTTTGATATATAAAAAATTATGAATAAAAATTAAAGTTCACAAATAATTTTAGAGATAAAAAATAATTTTTATATTTTTATTTTTAAAAAATAAAAAAAAATTATTATTATTAAATCATTATTACAAAAGTATAATGGATATTATCTAAAATTTTCTTTTTCTCTCTCTTTTTTCATTGTCAAACCAAGGTCGTATATAGTTAATTATCTATCTATAAATTTCCATGTAAAAAGTAAACAACTTCTTTGCCACATATTTTACTCTTGGGAGATCAATTTGTGCCCAGAATCATGACTAATTGATTGGATGTTTTCATGAATTTTACCCTTACACATCTCAATTTTCAAATCTAGCCACTCGTAGCACGTGTAAATAAAGACTAGCAGATACTGCTTCAAATTTTATAAATTATTATAGTATTATGCTTTGAAAATATTTAAAATTTTAAACCCATTACACCCACATATTATATAAGTATTATATAATTTTTTATTATTTAATATTTTAACATTAAACACTCCCCCAAACAAATAATACTGTCACACACAAAAACACTTATTGTTGGCTACTAAAATAGTGGGCTTTAAGCCCAAGATGGTGCTTTCGCGAAGCTGAGGTCCAAGACACCAAATAGCAATGCAGCATAGACAGAACCCTGCTTTGCTTTTGTTGGGGGACTGGGAAGATGCTGTGTCCTGTCCCTAGTGCTGTGGCTGCGAGGTTTTGTTTTCTTCATCTTGTTGGAGTTTCGGATCAGCTGAATACTGTAAGTTCCCTTTTAATTATTCGCCTCTGTCTCTACTCTGAGATTCTGTTTTGACTCCTTGGAGATCAATTTGGGCCTCACTAATTGATTGGATTTTTCCATTACTTTCACCCTTACATATCTCAATTCTCAAACCTGACTTCTCCAAAGCTTTAAACTTTCCCATCACCTCCACCACAATTGTTAAACAAAACTAATCATCTTTCAATCCTAACTGGGTCCTCCATTGCTTGCTAAAGTTCTTTCTTATTGTTAAAGCCATGTCTGACTATTTGCCTCCAGAAGTCTGGGAGAAATTTCTTCACAGACTGCCCCTAAAGTCTGTAATGAGATGCAGCTTTGTCTGCAAGTCGTGACTTTATATCTGACCACCTCAATCATACCCTCGAAGCCAATCATGGAAATGGCTCCCTCTTTCTTCAGATCTGTCGTGGAGAAGATCAATGGTGGGACGAGTACTATCATCATGACGAATATTACTTACTGCATTCAGCACCTCTCAAATTTGAAATTCCCATTCAATCATCTGAATAAGCATTGGACAGTGGTTGGCACTAGCAATGGGCTGGTATGTTTCGCTGGCTATTCACTGTTAGATAGCGCTACTGTTATTATTTGCAAACCATCTATTCAAAAATATGTGGTGCTTCCCCAACCCATCGTAACCTTCAGCAATTACAGAAGGTATGAGGTTCTTTTCGGTTTGCTTATGATTTTAGGAACAAGGACTTCAAGGCACTTAGACTTGTGACCTTCTCCAATGAACAAGGAGTTTTTACTCTTCTACTATTGGTTCTTGGAGAAGCATCGTTACTGACAGAGCTCCTCCATTTCTCCTTACTAAGCGTCTAAAGAGCGCACCCCAGATGATTGTGAATGGTGCAGTACATTGGGTTGTTATGCGTACAAGTAATGATCAGATTCACCATACTATATTATTATTTTCACCATACTATTTTATCATTTGATGAACTCACATCTTCTACTGTGGCATGCCATAGAGGTGCTGTGGCCTCCTAAATAAGGGTCGTAATTTTTAATTTTTTTTCTTTAATTTTTAATTTTTAATTTTAAAATTTGGCCTTCTTTGTTGGGACAGTTGGTCATCATTTGACATTTGGAGAATTGATGTTTGAAGGAGCCAAAATTCACGATATCTATCGTAGGAGGATGGGATTTGCTTGCTATTCGTGCTTATCATTCATAGTTTAATATCCCTTTTGGATGATGAAAGAATATGGTGTTGTGAAATCAGGGACTCGATGTTAAAATATGGAGATCAAAATTTAGATAATGCCTGATATAATATAATAATTTATAAATATGAATTTTTGCAAAGAAAATAACAAGAGATGAAAGAGTAGGGATTACAATTCACAATATTCAAGTAAGTTTACAAGTTAGGTCAAAATTTCTTCATATTATAAAATATAATCTTAACAAGTATAAATAGGATAATTAGTTTTAAATGGGTTATAAATTAAATTTTTATTCTCTAAAATAGACTTATGAATAACTCACCTATTATAAGTTATTCATAATTTGTCAAGAGAATCAATTTAGTTACACAATACTTGTTACTAAATTAATTATTATGATATTAATATAGTATACTATATTAATTAGTTTAATAATTAATTAATATTAATCCATAATAAAAACTAAATTAATTTTTTAACTATTTTGTAATTGGATAACATTAATTGATTATTAGACATAATAAGAATAAATCAATGCATAAAAGAATATTAATAGTATTAAATAATTAATCTACACGCTATGACAAAAAAATTAAAAACAAAACGATAAATCATAAACATTGAATTCAATAGGAAAAATAATGCCAAAATACTCATAGGGTTCCAAATCTGAATAAAATAGAATATTAAAAAAAAATATGTTCAAAATTATATAGAATAACTAAAACAAAAGATGCCTTTAAATAAAACAACTCAAACTCCTCCTAAATCAAGGCATTAACAAAAATTCCATAACACTTAAAGCCACATGTTTCTCAACAAGATTCTAATGAATAAGTCTATGGTTAACAAATCATCTTCATGTATTATCCATTAAACATATATAATTTAAGTTTAAGATTCATAAATTTTTTCTCTAACAAAATAAAAACTTAATATCAAAATTTAGTATACTTAACATTCTTATGATTTTGAGAGAAGCATATAGTAAAATCATTGTCACAACCAAATGATTAAAATTCAAAATATGCATTCAACAACATATATAACAGAAGTTAATTTCCTTGACCATGTAGCTAAAATGGCTCCACAACAAGTAATATATTTTGCAACCAAGATAAAGGTAGCTGTAAACTCCTACAAACATCATGAGATAGATAAAGAAGTAGATTTCAAGGCATTTACACAAAATTGCATAATCTGAATCTAATAAAACTAATAATTACAAGTGAATCAAATTTACTCTAACTCAAAATATAACCTTAAGTACCTTAAAAGTACCAAGTAAATTTTTTCAAGTAGTTTTCCACCCAAAAAAATCTAAAACAGGATTAATCAAGTATACTGATAGCAATAGTTATGTTTGAACGAGTGCACACTTGAGTAAATATAAAGCTGCCAATGGTGAAAGCAAGAAGTAAAATACATTTTATTTTAGTCTTTTTTATGTAATATTAAGGACACTAGGATTTTAGATAACCTCTCACATATCTTAATAGGTGTCTACAAAAGTAACAAAAGTACAAATTAAATTTCCTGAACATTACTACTCAACTAAAGTTCTTTGAGACAAAATCAAGATGTCATGAAACATATTTCAATAGATCTATATCTTAATAATATAAAGGATCTCAGTATGATTTTCATGTGAAAAGTGACAAGGAAACAAGCCAAAAGTATGTCACCAACTTGCACTACAAGAATAAGGAGGTATATCCAACCTTTTAAAAATACATTGATCTAAAATGCTTATAGCAAAATCAAGAGAGGTTATAACTTTATTATATTTCATATAATAATGCTTAAAAACTTATTTCATCCTATAGATGAATAATTTAATTTATACACTAAGTGCTCTTTTTATAATTCTACAAAACTATCTTGCTAAACCTTAAGTGAGTTTTAACATAAAAAGCAATCAAAACATCCATATGGTAGGGTCTTAAAATGAAATTCAATTAATGTCATGATCTTTCTAAGAGCGTCTTTAATAAACACTAGTTAAAAGTCACATATAACCAAATCATTCTCCTTAATTATGATTATTTCAATCAATCTAATATTAAATTTAATAATATCTCTTGTACCCTCACAATAGGCCTTGAAGACACACTTATAATTAATGATTTAATGGCCAATTATTAACTCTTTAAATTCCCAGATAATTAACACAATTGAAGAAATGGAACTTTATTCATCATTAAGGATATCAAATATTGTTAAATCTTTTTTCCCTTTTTTTTTTAGGAGTCACATTAACATAAAAGTAAAGTTAAAAAGCATCACTTACACAAAATCTTACTAAGTGATGGGTAAAAATTCATACCAAATGACCATGTTCCCACTTAACTTTGGCAAGAAATATTCAATGATGTTTTGCTAAACCAAAAGAATATATCAAGACAATGGAAATTATTTCTCAATGCTAAAATACCTCATTTATTTTGAGATGAGGTTTACTAGTGTATAAAATTACAATATTATCTTACTTTTTCAGTCTTATAACCCTTGACATGTTTCAATTAATTACTTAAGTAAGATGTCAACTAAGATATTTATTTAGAAACTCAACTTATAAGTCCTTACTATAGGTCCTATTTAAAGTTATCACAAAAAAATAATTATATGAACATAGTAGTTGGAATAGTCACAATGTAGAGAAACATAACTTATGTGTACAACATAATCATAAACAAGATTTCTTTCAAAATCTAACTAATGTAATTACACATACGAAATTATTGTTTATCATGATTCTATCTAAGGGTTTCATATCACAATAAATTAGGAAAACTCAGTCGACATCTTAAAGATAACAAAACTAATATCTCTAACATTTATATATCAATATGGTACAAAAAATATTAAGACATTAAGTGGAATGTACCATAGTGCCAACTTAATTGATTTATAGTATCATATATTAAGACATCCTTAATACAAAAGCCTTATACAATTAGTTTCTTAATATTTGAAAAAACTTTCATTTATTGTAATCCATATATTATCAAAATTATACCAAATAACATCATATCAAAAGGGTTTGTCTATTACTTATATAACATATCACATATAATCAAATAACCAAAGTTTAATATATATATATATATATATATTTCACATAATAATTTTCATAACTAGCTCCATAATAGGTGGAGGCATAGTTATTACACAAAATTAGATTATCATAAATAATATGTTTGTTCTCATTTTTGGGTGACACATGACAATTCAAAAGTATACATCTAATTATATGATATTACCAATCATAAATGTATCCAAAATAACTAGACAATATAAGAGTCTCTCTCATGAATATTACCTAAGAATATTTTAAGAAATAAGATTAAGTCTATTGCAAAATATAATTATAAATCTCAAGTATTTACTATAGACAAGTTATCAACAAAATAGTATATCTCTTACTACAAAAGAAATTCTTCTAAACCATAAATTTCAAAATTGTAAAACTTTCAACATTAAAGATAAATATCTATCACTGAAAGTTAAACACAAATTATATGATCTATTAAGAAAGAATATATCTTTGCTATAAATAATTTATATACCTCTCATAAAGTTTCGCAATTCCATTGTGAATTAAAATATTATGATATATTTAACACTAACAATTACACAATTATAATTATATAAAATGTTCTTAATTTTTATAAAACATACAAAGGGATTCCTATAATAATAAATTACATTGGTAATACTACATCGACAAGATATATTCATTATTAATGCAATTTGATTAGCAATTATTATGCAATATAAACTAGTAGAGGCATTACCATATATATATATATATATATATATATATATATATATATATATATATATATATATATATATATATATATATAAACATATACATATCAATTAAAATAAAATGCTTTAAGTAAATTAATCGAAAAAACACTCTTGTGATTGATCTCATGATAAGTGAGCACATAATCACAAAGTGTCAATAATCAAAATTATTTTATAGGCAAATAAAAGACATACTATCATTTTCAACAAAGCTAATATCTTTAATATCTCATAACAATAGTTTATAAGAGTATGAATATATAATTAGATAACATGGTATACAATATACACATACATAATTATCAAAATTGTGAAATCAAACCATACTCTAAAATTATCATTTATAAATTTTCAAGAATGCCTATTGATAAAAGATTATAATTCATGCACAATTGCTATCACATGTTATAAGTGCCAATGCCACATGTAAATTTTATAATATGTTCCTCCTATGTAGCAATTGTTAAAATATTACAACAATTCTTATAATTTCTTTACTTTTATTTGCAAAAGGTATGTTTCACAGAAAACATCAAAGAAATGAATTACTAACATAATCCTCATGAACTACATCAAGCAAACAAAATAAAATAATTTTAAAGAACATTGTGAAATTAAATATATATAGGCATGATCAATTCAATGAGTGGCTCATCATAAAAAGACATTTACTTCCATTACTAAAAATAATTGCTCACAAAAAAAAATTTATCTCTATTAAAATATTTTCCTTTTAGATTCATAAAAAAAAGAAAAGAAAAACTTTGTCAAATACTGCCCAAAATATGATTTTCCATAATTTAGATAAAATTAAATATTATGCTAAAATTATCTTAAAATATTTTCTTAAATAAGAGAAAAAATTTAAATGATACTTAAAATTATCCAAAACAACAGGCTATAAAAAGAATATCAACAAAGAGAGAGAAATTCACTTTTAACCTCTAATTGTTTACGGTGATTATTCAAAGAAACTTTGATTCAGAACCATCTTTGAATACTCTTGTGTTTCATTCTCAGAGATGTTCTATTTGTATAGCTATATATGTTCCAAACTCTCTGGTTTTTATTTAGTGTTTTCTTTCTATCATGGGTAAAGGTGTTCATAACTTGGTCAAATCATGCCACACTAGGTCAGGCCAAAATATATATAGAGAGAGAGAGTTGAGTCAGGCTAGGCATGTTAGCCAATTCCCTTAATTTTTTAACAAAAATTATTTAATAAGGACTTATATAAAAATTTTATTTTTTGATTAAAATATAATTTTATAAAAATTCATATAAAAATATTATTCTTTTCAAATGGTATTTTATAATTGTTACTAACAATTTAAAAAAAAAAAAAGTCCTACCAACTAATGTAAAACTAAGCCAAACAACAAGTTAGACCAATATGTGATCCAGCTTAGGATTTGTATAGCCCTAATTGTATGTGATACATGATCATATTGTCTAAAATAAAAGACAATGAAAAGTTATTTAATTTTTTATTATCTATATATATGGTTAAAAAATTAATTACTAATTTTATTTTTATATTTAAATAATATAATACCCTAATAATTTTAAACTTTTTAATTAGGTCCTTTATGATGAAAAATGAAGTATAAAAAAATAATAATGCTTATAAATATACAATAATTTTTTTTAGGTTATTAAAGAAAGACTAAATAATTTTTAGATTAATTATGGAACTTATAAAATTTTTTAGAAACTTTTTAAAATATCTTAGGTACCTAATTAAAGCACATTATACTCTTCTAGGGAAAATTGCAATTATAACCAAAAAAACATTAAAATATTCCCCATTCACCTTTTCTTTCATTTTTTTCTCTCTTAAGACACCACATTTTAATGTCTTCAACTGAACCCATCACTTTTTTGGTTTGTTTCTTGGTTTTTTTCCCATCTCCCCTTTAACATTGCAACCATAGAGCTTCATCTATCATGTAACAACCTTCGTCAAGCTCCAACTAGCCTTTTATCATCGATTAGTTTCTAATGTCTTAGGGGTGATCGTGAACTATTATAGGTGACTGGAAAAAAAAATGAAGAGTTTGGTGTTAATTTTCTTTGTCTCTTTTTATACTTTATTCTCTTTTCTCTTTTCTCTTTTGCTCATGGTTTCCTTTCTTTATTGTTTCTCCATTTTCATTTCAATTTCCTTTTTATAATTTTTAGTTTTTTCCCTTCTCCATTGTTGTTGCCATGGCTTAACCTTTTAAGTGGGGTCTATTGAACCTTTAAAGTAGCAAATTAATACTCCTATCTTTAATTACCAAGCACTATAAAGTAACTTTTAAGTTTAATTTGAATTATAAAAGCATTGATTGAAAAACTTAGACTTAGGGTTTATATTCAATATAGGAAAGTATGCAAAAATTTAAGGATTTATATATTAGAGAATATATTGGGTTACATAAATGATTGTGGATGCTAGTTAAGTAGCTAAAATTTTCAATTCATGTTGATTATAAGTTTAGGTGATATCGAAGACACTCCTTCAACTGGAGTTCAACCTTGAATAGTAGGAAAGTAAGGACCTTTACTATTGATCTCAATCAATGAGTGTATAAATAGAAATGTGGTATTTTTATTTTTATTTTATTCCATGTTATATTTTCGTAGCCAAATTTTGTTTTATGATCTATATGTTCAACGTCCCTAGGGAAGTAAAATATATGTTTTTAAAACTTCAAATTAGATGTTATAATGCAAGCATAGGTGTGTATACATATTTATATGAGAAAATGATAAACAAATAAATAAATAGATAAATAGACAATTGGAATGTGACAAAGATAAGTACTTGTAGAATGAAAAGAAAAGAATTAGGAAGTGAAAGTATTGATGTGTGTGTGTGTGTGCATATATATATTGTAGTGAATTGTTTTATTTTATTTTATCATTTCATGTTTTATGGTAACTCTATCAATTTGTAATTCTTTTTATCGTTTTGCTAAATCATTGTTTTACTTTTAATTATCTAAATGTTATTTTGTTAAATGTTATTATGTATTTATTTTGTCATTCCATATTTTCTGGTAACTTAATTAATTTGTAATTCTTTTTGTCATTTTGCTAAATCATTATTTTACTTTTAATTATCTAAATGTTTTTTTTGTTGAATGTTATTATCCATTTATTTTGTCATTCCATATTTTATAGTAACTCTATTAATTTGTAATTCTTTTTGTCATTTTGCTAAATCATTATTCTACTTTTAATTATCTAAACGTTATTTTGTTGAATGTTACTATCTATTTTCATTTTTTTTAAAGTAAAATAATGGATAGGGATTTGATTAATGGAGGTAACAATATAGATGTACTTATAATAAGTTGTGATTTTGTGATAGCATTGCAATGTGATAGGGGTATTCATGGGCAAGGCCGAGTCGAACATCGGGTATATAGGTCAGGCCGGACATTTAGTATGCCCGATGCCCAACCCGATTAAAACATTAGGCTTGTTTTTATGCCAATGACCCGACCCGACTCGAACAAGCCCGATTTTATGTTGGATTAGGGCGAGTTAGGGCCACTTGAGTTTTTTTTTATGAATTGATACTTGTAATATAAAAATATTTTTTTACAAATTCAGAGGCATATACTTCAAAACAATAGGCTTTTAAAACTTTCATGTTTTTATCAATAATAAAAAAATAGCTTGGTATTATCAAGCAAAATATAAGTTATACTAACATAATTAGTTTTAGGTAAACACGTGTATTTTCATTATTCAACAAAAGAAATGTCAGTAAGCATGTATATCAATAATGAAAACAATTAAGAAATAAGGAGGGTTTAAGTAGATAATAAAAGTTGCAGCATGTTAAGAGAATCAGATAATATATATATATATATATATATAAGATAACAAGATATTAATAATTAAAAAAAAGTAATTATTAAGGCAAATTGGGCAGAATATGTTTTCGCCCGTGACCCGGCCCGACCCGATATAATTTTATTTAAAGTTCTACCCATTTATATTTTTGGCCCAACCCGGCCTGCCCCGATTAGGCTGGGTTAGGGTGGGCCCTAGGGCCAACCAGGCTAATGAAAACTCCTACAATGTGATATATCCAATGCAACGACTTGAGATGCTAGGTGTGTATTGTGAAAGCATCAGAATGTGATGTATATAATGCAATGACAAGAGATATGATATTGTGGTTTAATGCACTTGGTGGTTTGGTTCCTTCTTGTGATGCTCATTTTTATAATATTTTCTTATTTAGAAAATTTGGCCTTTATTTGAGAATATCTTGTTTATTAAATAATTGTCTTTCATCTTAGCCATAAAATTATAATATTACATAAATTATTTGTTAACTACTCAATTTCTAAAAACTTAAATGTACACTTGTTTCTCCTCTGTGCACTTTGTTATTCATGTGCTCGCTGAGCCAATGGTAGAGTTATTCCTTTATTTTATCATTTTTTCAGATCAGCAAGCAAGAAAATGAGGTGATTTAGAGTTCATGTACTACTAGACACATTGAGTATGTGCATAGTCTTGTGTAATTGGTGTCAAACTCCATGACATGTTGACATATAGGTGTAGAATCACTTCAGGAATGATGGGTGTCATGTCTTTTGTAGGGTTTGTTATGGCTATTTTAAACTTATGCATGTATTGTTTATAATTTTTTGATAAAGTATTTTATTAAATGTAACTTAATATTATCGGTACTGGTGCTAGATTGAACTATTGTGTAAGTTGAGATGTCTAACTTTCAAAGGAAATGCTGCCAGATTTTTGACAACTCTTAAGTAAATTATGTGATATATATTTATGTTTTCAAAGCATATGTGCCGCATGTGTTATCTTGAATTGTGGCATTATAGTTGATTTTGGATCCATAAAGCTTGTTAAGCTAAACTAATTATTAGATTGATTTAGTTTATATATAAGTTATAACTCAAAAATTGAGTCGCGACAAATAATTGATTATATATATATATATATATATATATATATATATATATATATATATATATATATATATATAATTCTTTACACTATTCTTTTACTATTTATTGATGTGACTATATTTCTTTTCTTTTCTTTTCACTGCATTGTCATCTTATAATTTTTTTTTTTTACTTTTTTGATCCTTTTACATTTATACAGGGCTCACGTGTTAGTTTATTTAAAATTATTGACATATGCTTTAGTCCATGTTAAGCCTCTACTTAAAAATGTGTTTTTAGTTTGTAAACAAATTTTTAAAAAAATGAATGCCAAACAAGTAGTGATATTATCATCCCAAGCTTGCTGAAACCTTGATTTTATTTTCTTCAACTAAAATTATAGGTTCTTAGCTTTCAAACAATGAGACGTTTCATGCTAACCGAAATTTGATAATTAAAAGTTTTCACCTATTTTTTTTTCTTTCAAAATCTAGTCCTCTTTTGCTAAATTAAAAGTGATACAGAAAGATTAGGCCATTTGATATGCATTAATATTAGGCTAAAAAATATTATTCATCTCCTATTTTTACTTATAGTTTCATTTTTATTTCTTAACTTAATTTTATTTCAAATTTACTTTTATTTCTTAATTTTATTTTATTCCAATATAATCATTAATTTTATCTTAAGTTTCACTTCGCCCTTTAATTTTATTTTATTCTAATTTAGTCTCCTAATATAAAAAAATCACTCAAATATTTTCTTCTCTATAATACTACCAAGTTCTTTAATAAAAAAGTTATTAAAGTTAAATCAATTAAGAATTACACATAACTTTTTTATTAAAATTTTAATTTGATAGTGTTTGAGAAAATAAAATATTTTAGTAATTTTTAAAATTTAAGGGAATAAATTAAAATAAAATACAATTAAAATATAATTAAAATTTTAAAATTAAATTAAATTAAAATTATCATCTCAAGCTAGTTGAAACCTTGATTTTATTCTCTTTAACTAAAACCCTGAATTCCTTAGCTTTCAAACAATTTGATATTTCGTGCAACCTGATATCTACTAAATAAAAGTTCTCACCGAACCTTTTTTGTTTTGGGGCCGGGGAGTGGTTTGGGGGGAGGGGGAATCTTGCCCTTTTTTTGCCAAATTGAGAGTGATATAGAAGGATCATGTTTTTCTTATCCGCATTAATATTATGTAAATTTATTTATTTGATTTGAAATTAAAACACTTAAATAATTTTGTAATCATTTAAAAAATAAGCTATAATTTTTTGCAGAAAAATAATAAAAATTTATCGAGAAATTATTAAATAACTATCCAGTACTTTCTTTAATGCATAAAATTATGTAAATAATTTATTAAATAACTATTCATTATCTCATATCATCACTATTTATTTACATTGATTTAAAAATATTACTTTGACTTTAATGTTGTCAATATCAATAAAATTTAAATATAAATTAATACAGATAAACGTCAAACACCTTTTTTTAATAATAATAATCCAAAACAGCAAAAGATAAACATCAAACATATAATGGTACAGTTATTAAACAATTATGGAGAAATATTATATACACTTTCTTAAATCACTATTATTAACTTCTTAATTAAAACATAACATGAATTTTTTTTTTTTACACATTACCAACTTACTTGTCATTCTACTACTGTTAACCTACGTTTCCTCCTTTGTTTTAACTGAAAAAAATGACAGAATATCGGAAGTTTGCAATTCATCTCTCGTTGCGATCCTGTCTCCAACCCACCTCTACCCCTTCTCCAATCTGCGATTCATCTCTTGTCGCGTTCCTTTCTCGTTATGTATCTTGTGATCCGCGTGGTCAATATCCAGAAATCGATTCACTTTCGTCACTGCGAATTGGAATTCACGGTTTTAAGCGGAGGCGGTATGGTTGTTATCCGTCTTCCAAAAATTAATAAAAAATCATTGACATCTACTCTGCGTTTCTTCATCTTCTTGTGCTTCTTCATAATCCGACAGATATTGGAGATGGTAATTTGGGGCCATTTTGTAGTTCACTTCGGTGAGGTCAACATGAGAATTTGACAAAAATTTTGCGATCTGAAACCGGAGTTTGAAGATGCCTTTGGTATGCCGTAATCTTTGCATCTTAAACCTTCCAAGATTTTTTTTTTGGTGCTAATATTAATTCAAGATGACCAGTCTCCTTCAAGACGTTAAACCATCATAGAATGATTACATTTAAAATGGTATTTCATATCATGCAAAAGCCATGAGAATTCACAGCACCACTTCCAAAAGTTTAGTTAACTTTTATTTAATACAACTTGTATTGTTTTCATAATTTTCAATTGTCATATTAAATATTAATTCTTAAATATTATAGTATTTCATACTTTGATATCCTTCATTATGATATCCAAACATTATACAATGTGAGAAATATAGCAATGTTAAGAAATGTCAATAATTGTGTATGTTCTCTCTGAAATTGCAAAAATTAAATTCATATGCTGCCTTGCAAGGAGAGAAGTATAGGTATAGTTGCTACTTGCTGGTTGGGTCCATTTTCTTTTTCATGGTGTTGCACAAAACGGCATAGTTGCTATGGTTAGATTCAGACAATGGGGTAAAAAGAGCCACTTTGAAGTGCATGCCCATGTATTTCCACTATTATTTTTACACATAAATAAAAAACGAATATCCCACTCTGCTCAACTAAGGGAAGGGAAGAAAATCGAAAAAATTTACAAACTCCAAGCTTCTCCCTCATGCAATAATAATATCAATTATATATACTACACAACCTCAACTGCCTTATAATGCGTATTGGGAAGCTTCTCGAGCAAATCCACAGTTAACATGGACGCCTTTGGTTTCGGCTTTGGCATCCTCTGATCAGAACCCGACATCGAAAATGAACTAGTCCAATTAGTGTTCCTTTCACATGGACCCAGCCACTTAGCTTGCATGTACCTGGGCTTCCTCCAGGGCCCCATGTGCATTTTCTTTTGCTTCATGCACTTTTTCGCTGCCATGCACATTATCTTTATGAGATTGCTTAGTCTTTCTGCTTTCCCCACAAACACCTCCGGGAGCCGCCGCACGAGGCGGTTATAGTCTTCGCCTCCCCTTGCCATCTCAAACTCTGATCGGAAGTTTAGTTCTATGATCACCCTCATCTCTCCTTTCTTTGAGCTTGTGCAGTCTATCACATCCACAAAATTGTGCTCACCTGCACACACATCATGTTCATGTTAAGTAAGCGCTTAAAATTTTGTTGTTATTAACATTACTATGGTTGGTAAAACTTAAAAGTCTCATTTACATAGAGAAAGATGATATATATCAAATTAAACCTTTTGACTTTTACCTAATTGTTTATACTTATGAATGAAAAAGCTTCTCTACACGGTACATGCAAAATAATGAATAGATACTTGCATTCACTTATTCATTTTTTTAAAATTTGTACATTACATAAGATTTACATATTCTCAGGTAGTATGATAATCATGTAAAAAGAGAGATATATTGACACACAAATATTTATTTATTTATTACTCGCATCTCTTGCGGCCATGGTTAGTGGCTTCAAGAATTGAAAGTGAACGTTACACGTTTTAATTTAATGATATTGATACCATAATGGTCATAATCTAATGATTACATTAGTATAGCTCAACAGCTAAAGTAATAATAATCTAGGGAGTTGAAAAATGACTTCATAATTAGATAAGAAAGACGAGAGATAGGTTCAACCCACCAAGATCATTTTTTATTTTCAAAAAGAGAAAAAGAGATAAAAAAAAAAAAAAGATTAAAGTGAAAAAGGGGAGAGATCCCGAAGTTGCTAGACACTATCGCATTTAATTAACATATAAATAAATAGATTAGATAAAATAAAGAATCATATAATATATACCTGATGGAATGTCCAGGGAGGTTCTCCATCTAGTTTTACAAATGGCACTGTTATAGCCCTGATTCTGGAGCCGCCTAGACACTTCTCTCATCAAACATCTTCGGCAACTGATTAAGGTCATTTGTGTACCACAACCACACACCATTTCTGCGCTCTGTATCTCCTTCAGCGCTTCTTTGGTTGCCTTCCTAATCCTCGTCTCTGTTGAACTAGTTCTGCATATAATACCCTGCAATTTGCGACATATACTATCTTGTTAAATAAGCTTTTTAGCTTCAAAACCAAGGCATTGTATGTTTTTCAACACATGATCTCTTTTTCAAAGTACATATTTGCACAATACAAATCCAGTAACCGCAACCAACTAAGCTTTTAGGCTTAAAATAGAAACCAAAGAAAAAACCTGATAAGATTGAATGAAAATATTGCTTTATTAATAACCTAGCCTAGCTGTTATCCAACATTCGATAAAATTTGGATAAAGTCTTTTGAGCATTTGTTATTATGTTTTGTAATTAATTTATGACTTTTTTTGGAGGAAAAATCAGTTTTGTATTTTTGAATCAAAAAAATTATTTATATGTTAGAAAAAACTGGTAGTAAACAGTTAATAAACTACATTTAAATTTTGCAAACCAAAAAATTTGCTAAACTTTTTTCTCTATTATCGCAGATCTCATGTTCAAATCCGATTATATTGTATGAGCTAATTGAAATAAGCTGATTTTATAACCAAATCCTAATAAAACAAACTAATAAAAAGAGAAATAAAATTAAATAAGGAATGCGGAGTTCTTAATGTCACCTGCAAAAGTTGGTGTTGATTGTCCCAGAAGCTTCTGTTATCTTCAACGGAAGCATCTTTCTCTCTTTCTTCAACATCGTCGTCATCCAATAACTCCATTTCGTTGGAGCAGCATTCATCGCTGCTGCTACTTTTAGCCAATACCTCTCCGTCATCAAGAAATTCGAACTCAATGTCGCCGACGCTTGGCTCTTCTTCCTCCCGGCGGTGACTCGTCGCCAGAATTCTGGTCACTCTTCCGGCCATGGTGGCGCCTCCCATGGTTAACACGTGCTGGTGTTTTCTCTGTTTTTTACTAGCTCTCCCGCGAAAACAGACGTGAAAGACTCGGTATGGAAAATGGATTAGGCGCTAATATCCTTTTATACCAAAATTGTGGTTAGATGGACCCTACGAGACCAAGTTGGACTATCTGATCGCCGCGCACATGAACATCAATTCTCGTTGCCTACGTGGCGGAACCTCGTTGGATAACGCAGATCGGACCAGTTATATTCTTTTGGGTAAACCTTCTAGGACAGCAGGATCCACGTCAGTCGCCTCCAATAATTTCATCCAATCCAACCGTATGGATATACTCGAATATCCATAATTTTATATTTTAAAATAAAATATAATATAAGATTAATTTTTTTAACTTTATTTTAAATTTTAAATTTATTTTTATTTTAATTCCATCTTCTAATTTAATGTTAAATTTTATTTTTATTTTTAATTTTATTTTATTCTAATTTGATAATTTAACTTATAAAAATCATTCAATTTTTTCTTTTTAATTTTATTGGGTTTCCTTTTAGTAAAAATTTTGTTAAAGTTAAAGTTATCAAAAAATTATATAAAATTTTTTATTAAGTATTTTAATTTGATAGTATTTAAAAAAATTGATGTTAAAGATTAAATTTGGACAAAATAAAATTAAAATCAAAGAACGAAAGTAAAATTTTGATAAAATTAAGAGATAAATATAAAATTTGAGGTAAAATTAAAATTTTAAATTATAATTCAACGAAATTAATAAATAAATTTTAAATTTTAAATAAAACTAAAAAAAAGAGTCTTGCTTTTATAATTATTAACTAAAGCATTAAATTACAAAAGCCCAAGGAGTATGGGGACCAGGAGAATTGCTGATAGCGCGGCGACGTGACGGAGATGCAACGTTGCGAAATCTGAACCGTTAGATTTTGAGGCTTATCCGATAGGAGAGTTGGTGGGACCAACGTGTCGCTTACCAGATTGTAATAGGGGGGAAATACGCGGCGTCTTGCCAATAATTATGGGGTTTCATTGGGGCCCAGCCAGGAGGGCACATATGTTGAGGACCTTTTTGTAATTTTGTCTGGGTGCAAAATTGGAAAAAGACCAGGTCCTTGGAAAAGGACAAAATTGGGTTGTTGGACGAATATGCCCTACAAGGCGGAGGCTAGAATGGGAGTGCAGGTTTGGTCTGATTTCCCACCTCCATGCTTTCCTCGTTTTTTGTTAAGCCGTTTTTTTTTTATCATTAATTGTAAATTGTTTATTTAGTAAATTATTATTTTTGTTTTAAAATATTATTAGTTATTAATTTTATCTTTTAAAATAGAGCTCTCTTAATTTAACCTCTCAATTATTTTTTAATTATTTTTATCTCCCTATTTATTAAAGGATTAAACTAGATAGAGTTTCTTATATCTTTGTTATTAATAAAATATAATAAGTATATAATTTTTTAATAATATTATGACAAATATATCATTTAATTAAAAAATATATAATTGTCTAAAAAAATCATATATTTATTATATTTTAATTAAAAAATATAATATTAAATATATATATAATTATATATAAATTTTTTTATTAAAATCATAAGTTTAAAAAGTCACTTGATACAAAAAAATTCAGATATAAAAATAAAATAAAAATAAAAAATGTAATAGATAAAAATTAATCATAGTATTTTTACTTTAAGAAAATAATAAAAATAAGAGAGATATTATTGAATAATAATTTTAACACATATTAAATGCTATAAAAAAATCTCTTTCCCTCCACTACCAAGTCAGTTTTTCAATTTAATTATTTAAAAAATTAAAAATTAAATTAAATTAAATTATTGGGAAATTAAATTAAAAGGATTATATTTTAAAAAATTAAATTAAAAATTAAGCATTAAGAATGAAAATAATAATTTTTCATTTTTTATGTTTAATCTAAAAGGAAATTAGATGATTCAAATCTCATGTCATGACTTCGCTTTTGAGCTTCGATAGAAAATTGTTTCCAAAGTCATGGTTCGTGTGGGGTATTGCAAATTTATTAGGTAAGTGATCAGTTCAAGATATGTAAGATTTTGAGGCTAGTTTTCACCCAACGTACCCAAAAGGCTAACCTTCTAGACTCTGCATTTTATCGCTTTTGCCACGATGGTCAAAACAAGTGATTGATAAAATATAACAAAATCGACGTAAGAATCTATCCAGCAAAGGGAATCTTGCCAGAATCCTCCAAAAATAGGGTAGGTAATTAGAAGGTTTTTTTTCTTTTGTTTTTTAATTCATTTGTTGTCATTAAAATAATATTTTTGTCAAATTCGTATCCAACAAAAATTTTCATTCATACGTTATTCTTTGATAAAAGTTGGACTCTATAAATCCGATTTCATCTTTAAAAAAAAAAGAAGAAGAAGCAAATTTTCATTAAAATTGGACTTTTACTTGCCATATTAACAAATTTAGGTTGATAGACTTGTTACCATAACAGATAACAAGGACTCGTATGAATATTGGACTCTATCGTACAACCTCCAACTTGGAATTGATATTATCAATTCCAATACTAACATAGGAGAAATATTCTGGATGAAAACCGCACTTTAAAGTTCGTGGCTTTCAGCCCATCCATGTGGAGGCTTAATTTCCCCATTGCAACAAAATTACGTTCTTTCTGGTATACAACTGCATCTTCCAGAATTAACCCACTAATGGGTATTAAAATAAAATAAAATTTTAATTAATCCTCTAATGGGTATTAAAATAAATAAAATTTTATTTTAATACTAATGGGTTAACTAAAATTTTATTTTAATATCACTTTTTAAAATTTTAATAATAATTAACCAAATTATTTTAATTTGTCAATTAAAATTTTATGTCAATACCACTTTTGAAATGTTAACACTCATGGGTTAATCAAAATTTTAAAAGTGGTATTAAAATAAATTATAATTAACCCATTAGTTTAGTAATAAAATCTTAATTACAATTTTGAGCGGTTGGTATTGAAATTAAAAATTATGGGTCAATTAAAATTTGAAAATTTAAATAATTTGTTTAATTATTTTTAATTTTTATTA
Organism: Erythrophleum fordii; assembly: GCA_032878935.1. NCBI lineage: Eukaryota > Viridiplantae > Streptophyta > Magnoliopsida > Fabales > Fabaceae > Erythrophleum > Erythrophleum fordii. The sequence goes on along the minus strand of JAVQMF010000037.1, from coordinate 12,501,421 downwards.
TTATGGGAAATTCTAATTAGTATAGAAATCAACCTTTTTCTCTCAGGGCATTCGCGCTTCCAAATTAACTATCCTAATTTCTTGAAAACGTGTATCTGAAGCTAAGGGGTCTCTACTATTCTGCGTCAACTTGATGTCATTTCATTTGGTGGGATTTCTTCGACTGGTGATATGTGCAGGTTACTCGAGAAGTATTGATCATCTTCTGGAAGATGTAGTTGTTGTATACAAGAAAGAATGAAACTTTGTTACCATAGGAAATTAAGCCTCCCCATCCACCGGCTGAAGGCCACAAATTTTGAAGTGTGATCTTCATCCAGAATATTTCTCCGATATTAATATTGGGATTGATTATCAATCACAAGTTGGAGTCAGTATGAAACTCGAACTTATATTCATACAAGTCCTTGTCACTTGTCGTGGCGATAAGCCTGTCAATTTGGGTCTGTCGCTAGAGTAGGTAGAAGTCGGACTCTTTGAGTTTAATTTTAGTGAAAATTTATTAAAAAATATGAGAGTGAATTCAAATAGTCTGACTTTTATCAAAGATTAACGTATGAATGAATATTTTGTCAAATACGGATTTGTTAAAACAAGTATTTTAATGATAACAAATGGCTCAAAAACCTAATTAAAATGTCAAACAAATGATGATAACCAATCCCCCTATAGAAAGGGTCAATATCAGTTTTTAATAACATTTATGTCCATTTTTCTGAATTGTCTTCTTTATTTTGTATTAATTTAAAAGGAAAAAATCTTTAAAAAATTTAGAAAATCTAATTTAATGTAAAAGAAAAAAAAAAAGTGTACATGACACATCCAATGAATCTCACCCATTCACTCTCTTCATCTCTCTTTCTTTTTTGCTTAAATTAACAAGAAATTAAAAAAGATTGAGACGATTGAAATCATCCTTCATAGGTCAATTAGTTAGGCATTTCATTTTAATTTTTTAAAAAATTTACATTTTCCTTTAAAGTAGATTATATTTGTTTTTTAAAAATTTGATTGAATTACACTTGATATCTTCTTTATTTTAAAATTTACACTCAACTCCATCTTAATTTATTTTTTGTCAATGAAATTAATTTTTTGTACAATATGCATCTCTTTTAAAAATAAAATTACTTAATTGTCTTTACTGTTATATTAAAAAGAAAATCACAATATCATGTTAGAGCTTAACATTAATTTGGCTACCTTTACTATCATATTAAGAATAAAATTAGTCTCATATTATATAGAAAGTTTTTTTTTTGACAAAGAATAAACTGAATAGAAGATTTATGTAATATAAAATAAATGTCAAAGGACTAAGTGTGATTTTTGAAATAAAAGGATATCAAATATAATTTAATAAAATGTTAAAAGAGATTAACATAATTTACTTTTTCTTTTATTTCTAAGTTAAATGTTAATAAAGATGACTTAAAACAAAATATTTAAGAAATTTTTTGTAACAGTATAATTGATTAGGTGTGGTTTCAATATTTCGTATATTAAAATTATAAAGTGAACTATGCTAACCTCTCATTAGATTTAATTAAATTATATTTAATATCTTTTTGTTTTAAAATTATACTTGACTTCCTTAACATTTTGATATATATTGTAAAAACTATCTATCAAAGTTATATTCTATCAAAAAAGTTAATTCTTTCACTATAATTTTATTCTTAATATAACAATAAAAATAATTATATTTATGTTAAGTTTTAATACGAGATTGTAATTTTATTCTTAATCTAATTATAAAGATGATTAGCTAATTTTATTTTAGGAAGAGAAATATATCGTATAAAAAAATAATTTTATGAACTGAAATAAATTAAAGGGAAATAAGGTGTAATTTATAAAATTAAAAAAGCATCAAGTATAATTTGACTAAATTTCATAGAAAGTTAATGCAATTTTTTTTTTTTTGGAAATTATAAGCATGAAATTGATTTTATGAAAAAGAGAAGGATGACATTATTTTTATCAAATTAATTCAGTTAATTTTTTTTAAGAACACTTTAGGAATGAATTGTTAAATGTGCCGCATTTATATTACTTAGAATTACTTGGGTACCAGATGTAACTTCGGACAAAATAATAAAATAAGTAAAATATAAAATAGCTCTACAAATGAGCGAGGTGGTGGTTTCTTGGTGATATATTCGTCTAAAGATTAAACTCTAAATTAACGCGTTATTCTTGTGGAGTAAAATCATTAAATAAATGAAAGAAAATAAAAAAGCGCGGGTAAAGAATCTTCGTGAATCACGAACTAAACGCCGTAAACGTGGTGGATAAAGACATATATTTTGTCTTTTCTTTAGGCAAAGTTATCAAACCGTATGTGATTCCCACTTTAATTGGTCGCCATTTGCTGTCCTCATTTTTACGCCATTTAGGCAACTAAATGGGACTCACGAAATTCACGAACTCACATGGCCCTTCTCCATTTTTTATTAATAAAATCAGACACGATTTTTGTCCTATGCATACTTTATTTGAAAAAAAAAGAAATACAAAGCAATAACGCAAACAAACAGAGAAGAGCACTTTAAAATGTACCAAAACAAAACTAACTAACGATACTGAGAGTACCGTGATGAAATATTGTTGCCAACAAAATTCACATGTACAAATCCAACCAAAAGGCACATCTTCTTCATTGTGTTTTAGGTAGTTGTAGTGAATAAAAGTATATTAGAGTTAATTCTCATTGTGTTTTGTGTTTTATGTTTCAGTGCAATTTAGGTAGTTTTAATGTTAAATCTTTTTGGTACTTTTTTATAATATTTAGCAGTCAATTAATTTTTCACGTTGTCATAAGTATAAAATCAGAAAGAAAAGACAAAAATCAAGTCAAGATTCGTTTGGTATATAAAAAGTTAAATATAAAAATAAAAATAAATAATTTTATGAATAAAAAATACTATAATATATTTATTTTTAATAATTAAATAATAATTGAATAATAATTATAAAGCTAAAATTGACATTTTAGCAAAAAATTTTCTCTCTTTCATTTTCAATTTAGTTACTAAACAATCTCTTAAAGTATTCAAGGCCTAGATCTTAAGTTACTGAATCCGTGGCTTCTTCAACCTTCTTATATAATTTCTAGAAAATGGAGCACCAAGGCCACAAAGAACTGGGGCCATGGCCCTAAAATCTTCTTCAGTGGTGTAGCTGGACAAAACACTCACTGTTGTGATGCTAGAGCTTCATGGCTGCAGTGTCATAATGCAAAAATTTAGAACATGGCAATTTCAACCCTAACTTTGGAAGCCTATTTAAAGGGCATTGCGGGTAGGCAAAAAGTGAATTTCTTTACATATTCTAATAAAATGGATCTTTTGCTTATCTTTTAAGGATAAGTTTTGAACTATTCAAATATAATTTAAATATTTTTTTTAATTTTGATGACAGTAAAAAGTAAAATGAAAATAATTTTTTGACTATTAAGTATTATTTTATAAAAAATGATTATTGAAATAAAATAATAATAAGTACGGACCAATTCAAAAAGGATAAGCATTGTGCTCATCATTGAAGGAGGAATAAAGAATTTGGTTTACTATTCTAAAAGTCTGAGGATGTAAAACTTCATGGAACAAGGGGATGGCTCATGTTTAACAAGAAAACAAAAGGAGTATTCTCTGTTTTCTCTTCTCCTTAACTCCCTTTTGTATTTTTTTCTTGGTTTTGTTTTGTGCTCTATTTGATTGTAATAGAGCGCTAAACTTTCTACTTAGGTTTAAAAAAGACTTTAGCATGTGGTTAGTACTTGATCACTCGCTTTACTTGTAATTAAATGTTATGGATTGTTTATTCAATTCTATTTTTGATACTTACAATTGCCTAATCATCAATTAAATTGATGTGGATTTCCTAAATAAATTTAGAAAAGGAAATTTAGGAATAGACATAGGGTTGGATAGCATGAGTTTAAGACACTAGCAAGAACAAGTGTGTTGATTCACTTATAAGATAGAAATACACTTACTAACTTCACAAAACCAAATTAAGACCTGCACTTAATGAATTGATTTAATTTAATATCACGAGGAATTATGAGTTGGGTTAACGGAATATGTCTATAAGTATTTCAGAAAATGCTTATAGATGATTAAGAATTCTAAGTTAGCAAATCATGTCATTAAAAGTAATGTTAGAAATAGTGTATTAAGTTATGATGAAATGTTATATAAAGTTGTTATTTTCTTCTTCTTCTTCTTTTTTGTTTATTGTCCTATATATTATACTTTATGATTAGTTTGATTTAGATTGAGGTGTGATAATTTTAGTCATAATAATGACTTTAGTGACAGTTTGTCATAAAAATGATAATCACTCATCACCTTATTACTTGTAACAATACATATACTTGCATGTATACAATTATAACAATAAAAAACTCATTAGTACACTTTCCAATAATGTTCTAAAGATCGGTGCAATAAAATAGAGAAGAGGGCACCATGTAGAAATTAAAATATCATAGTTTTGTTTACCCAAATTTGGAAACTTATTTAAAGGAGGCTTGGATAGTAGCCGAGAGATGGAAAGCCTTTATCATTTCTAGAGATTTTGGGGTCCTTTAGGTGCCTTGGGAGCCTAGATGGGAAGAAAAAGCTCCTGGGTGGGAAGAACCTTGTGAAGGCACTCTTACAACCTTAATATACTCTTTTGGTCATTCACTCAAGACACTTGTCTTGAGTGATGTTCTTCATCATTCCTCCACCTTTATTTTATTTTATGTTCTTTGATCTTTCCTTATGTTAATTGCTTGTTAGGACTAGATAGAACTTGATTACTATGTATTGGATCTTTGTTAATAATGATATATCACACTTATTCTTCATTATGTGAGTATAGGCTATGTTTTTAATGTCCTTGTTTATTACCTTGTGAATCTAAATTAATTGTTGAGATTTACTTCTGTTCAAGAAGAGTTTCTAATTAAGACGTTAAGTAACGAACCTAAGTTACATAAAATTGAATCTTAGTGTGATTTCATATTAGAGGAGTCTTTACATTAGGATAACTAAGAATCCAACATATGCCATTAAGTCTTTTAAGTAATAAATGTTTGAGTTATATAGCTAAGTTTAGTTCATTTTGTTCAAGAGGAATATTTGCATTAATTAAACTTTAATTAAGTGAACACTAATATTTCTTATGAACAACTGAACTTGAGTAAGTCCCAAAAAAGCTATTTAAGAAATATTAGGGTTATAATAGTTCAAGTCATACTAAGAGATAGGTTGATAAATAGCAATTCTTGCCATCCATAATGAATTAAAAGTTGATGTTGAGTTTTTAAGTGTTAAAAGAGGTGTATAAATCAAGATAATATCTATTCCATATATAGTAGTCTTTTATATCTTGTTTCATCTCACATCTAAGTCTACAATGTCTTTTGTGTTTTTGTCTTGAGTATTTTATTTTTTGTCTTTATGTTTAGTTGTTAGTCTATGAGTAATTCAGGAATGGGAGTTGAATTTGATTTAAGAAATATTTTACCCTTTTTAAAATTTTTGTTTTATGCTAAAAACTTTATATTCCTGATCAAATGTTGGAAAACAAATTTTCTCAAATTTATACTATTCTAGAAAATGCCTTGAATAGAGAATAAAAAGAGCAAGGAAGAGAGATAATACACAACCAATTTATAGTAGTTTGAACCAAATATGTCTTATATCCACTCACCCAAACATATAGCAAAGAAATTTTATTAATATGGCTAATTGCCAAAGTTACAAAACAACCTTAAGCAAAGCACAACTTCCTAACGTCTATTTCCTACGGGATAGACAACCTTAAAATGATCAACATTAAGGCTTTGACAATATCTCATAGTCTTCTAAACTTTTAACGACTCCCTAAAAACTTTAAATACAAAACAGCCTTCACAAGGTTAAGCTCACAAGCTTTTAAAGTCTAATACCCAAGGCAACCTTACTAGTTAAAACATACTCGTTTTTACAACCTTACAATCCCTACGTTTTACTCACAAAATAACTAAAAATTTAATGCAAAAATATGGTAAAGATTTGGCACATAAAACCCACTAAGAGTTCTCTAAATATAAAGCTAACTAACTCGGAGCAAAAAGAACTATTAAGCACATCAACTTTTAAAATAACATTTTATATGATAAATGTTCAATCTTTTGTTTTCATCTCCAAATGATTCTCTTTAAATAGTTACATATGTTACTTTTTTTATTAATCTCCTTAATTATTGTGTAAGAATGTGCTTGAATCATTTCTTAGATTACATAATTCATTTATCCTGCAATAATAAGTTGGGAGCCTTTCATGCCAATAATTTACAGCTCATTTGGTATTAAGAAGGAAATCTTTCTCTTTCTTTTTATTTTGTACAATATCCATTATGTCATTTTAATTATTATTCAATAATTTTTGTTTTTTTTTTTATTTTTTAAAGTATAGGCACAAGCATTTTTTTATTTTTAAAATTATTTTATTTTTTTATCTTATTCCTTTTTATTTTATGTGCCATGCCCTTAGAAACTTGACCACGTTTGAGCGTTACCCTTGCTTCCAAGTCAATATGAATGTCTTCCAAGTAAGTACACCCCATCTAAAACCAATTTATTAAAAGACTCTGCCAATATAATTAATGGCCCTATAGTTAGAGATATATAAGGACAAATATGAAATGACGCAATGGAAAGTGATATTCAAGTGATATTCAAGTGATATGTGTTTATCAGATCGATTGATTGACAATCACATTCGTGGAACTTTATTATCATTTAAACTTGGCCTAATATTAATCAGAAAAAAAATGTGTGATTACGTTATTGATGTGACATTTATACATAATTGAACGATGCTTCAACCACCAATTTTGGCTATCTATGATTAATTCTTTATCTGAGGTTAGAAATGCCTAATAACTTCTATCACTTTCCGGATTTTGTATTCCAGAACTAGTGGCCAATTAATGGAGTGCCATCCCGGAGACGAAAGCTAGTGCTAGGTATTTCGACACACAAGATAGCCCACCAAAGCTTTTAATAAATAAATCCTTTTATCTTATAAAAAAAAATAAATGAATCCTTTTATTTTGTCTGCTTAGATATATTTCACAATTAAGTCTTAAGTCTTTTATACTTGTATGCACTTAAATGAATTAATATTTGTATTTTGCATGTTCAATACTTTTTTTAAAAATATATAAGCTTTAAACAATAAACACTGAAATATACATTCCCAATCTTCAGAATCTAATAAATGCACTGTCATTGAATTAAAATATTTAAATTCTTCTGAATTTATCATCTCTTTAATTAAAAAAATAAAAATATCAAAAAGCCTTAAAACTAGATTAGAATGGATAGACAGTTGTCAAATTAGTCTATTATTGTTATAATTATACACATGGCGGCACAAGAAAATTCGTATTCTTTTGAAATTTTTTGTTGTGTCAAAATATTTTTATGCTCTACTAAATCGATAGAAATAGATGACAAAAATAGAAAACGGACATGGCAGAGGTAAAGACAAACAGATAAGCTATGGAATGTTAAAGGAAGCCATTGTTAGAAAGTTCAAGATGAATGGTCATGGATGTGAGATTGTGATTTGTGAGTTTAAGGGGTTCTTATTTTTTGTGGTGTATGAATGAGAGAATCCAATTCTAAAATGTGAAATCTAGCTCCAAGTAGAGTCTAGCTCTGTATATAATCTTCTGCAAGATGAAAAAAAAAAAAAAGGCATGCCTTGTTCTTCGCATGTGCCTTGATTTTGTGATATCCTGCTTACAACTTAGTCCCAATATCCAACCTAATTAAAACAATTTCACACTTTCATTATGCAATTTAGGAATGCACACTAACCTGGCTAGCTTGGTGTGTTCCATGTTGTTGTGGCTAAATCAAGTTGAATTGATCCTCAAAAAAGAGGCCAAATTAGATTGGATCAAGCACTGGGTTTATCATGTTGAATAATTTGGTCTACCCAATCCGATTTGGTAATGTATAATTTTTTGTATTAAAAAAAACTTAATTGATAATTTTTTAAAAGTTATTTTGTTATTTTAGCCAAAAATTTTAAAAAATATTTTATAAATTATAAATAGTTAAGAAAAGTCAAAGCCTCTGCTGCCCTTCTCCTAAATATCTACCAAACAAAATAAGACAAGATAAAAAACGTGTATTTTTTGAATTTGAAAGCAAAAATCTCAAATTCAAAATAATAAGCGTGTGTTTTTTGAAAAAATAAATAGGCAAACTACCTTTGGCTTTTTCATAATATCCATATTAAAAAATTGCCCAAAAAAAGTATCAAATTAATGAACAAACTTCGAGTTATAGTTTTTAAAAATTTCATTTTCTATGCTTTTTTTTTTCTCTTTATTTCTTCCTTTGGACCCACGTTTTTCTATTTTTACTCTATAAATCTCATAGAAACATATCAAAATAAATGATCATGTGCTCAAAATGGCTAAGCGATTATAAATATATGAGTATTTGAAGTTTCAAAATTTTTGGAAGTTCTAAAAAAAAAAAGAGAAAAAACCTAGTTAGGTCAAACCAGCCCAGCTTGGTATGTGATCTTGTGTGAGCTAAAATGAAGGCATCAAAATTCAAACCTAGTGTTAAAACATAAATCCAGATCATGTGCACCTCTAGTGCAATTTATTCTCCTAATTCTAAAACATGAATTTTTAAATTTTTAATTTTCTATAATGTAATCCTTTGTTTATTTTTTTTGTCCAAAACTTTAATATCACTTGCTCATATAAGTTAAAAGAAATTAAGTTAATAAAGAATAAATTTAATATATTATTTCAAGTGACAAATAAATAATTTTATTGTAATTAAAAGTTAAAAATTAATTTTAAACAAATCTTTATTTGTCACTTTTGAATGTCATATTGAATGCTATATTGATTTGCTAATTCAATCTACATGGATAAGTGATGTTATAATCATATATGTGTGCAAGCGTTTGTGCGTGTGTGTAAAAAAGAGAATGAATTGCATTATAAGATATTATTTTTAAACTATTTATGGGTCTCCCCTTTTTTTTAATTTTCCCCATTTTGTTTGTTCATTCAATTTTTTTTTTTTACTTTTTTTTTGTCAAATTTGAGCTAGGCAATATAATTGACATGGGTCCCATACAATTACATGAGGCTCAAGATGAAAAAGTTGATGAGAGATTTATGTTTCACAAAACTAAGGCTATACTTGGTGTGCAAAAAATTTTGGTTAAGAATGAAAAAGAAAATGAAGATGTGAATAGAATAGATGAAAAATGATTCTCATATCCCTATTTAATAATAATAATAATAATAATAAAGAAGGACTAATGCTATTAAGTAATGATAATAAAAATATAATATACACTATAAAAATATTATTATTATTTGCTTGTTTTTTCATACAACTAAACATATTTTAAAAATAGTTTGTTTGTCACATAAAATGTCAAGTCAAGTGTATTTTTTTTTAATTAATTTGACTTCTTTTAACTTATTTGAATATGTAATATTCAAATTTTAAAATTAAAAAAAAATCCACCTTGATGAAAAGGTTATGTCATAGAGAACTAAAAATATGTTTGAAATTAATGAGATAAATTACAAAACCCGTAAATTGAGACTAATTCTTCGCAGCCCAACAATTTTGCGCGAAGGCATGGCCCGTCTAACGTAGATTTGGAACTCAAATACGAATATAGATCCTCTGCTGTTAGGTTTCATATGCTGTTGCTAAAGTTAGAAGAAGATGGATAAATGAATGAGTATAAGTTAAAATAAAAATTTTAAAAAAATTATAACACATCCATTTTTATACTAACTTCACCAATACCACATAAAACCTAACAGCAGACTATCCTGGTCCACTCAATACACCTATCTCCCCGACCGGTTGTGTTGAATTGGATAAATAAACTGAATAACCTACGTGGATCTGAAAATGAATTTCAACCAAACTTGCCGACAATTGCTTCATTTGACAATTTGACGCATTCTCGATTAGTTGGTTTCATTTTTTAAAATAAATCAAATCAATATCAATCAATCAATGTCAATATCAATATATATATATATATATATATTTCTTTATTTATATGAAGGATTTTAATTTAATATTCATACTTTTGTAACAAAATGTGATTTTTTTTTTTATATTTTTACCGTAAGATTCAATAAATTTTGATCAGAATTACTACTAGTTATAATAAAATGAAAAAATTGTGTAATTTAAAAATATTTACTTTTAATTTTTTTAATAAAAGCATGAAATATCAAAAGCTTTTTTTTTTTAACAAGTTGATAAAATATTCACATATTTAAAATTATTAATGAAAAAATTATTTTTTAAAATTAATCTCACAGAAAAGTTTAATTACACGCTTGTACATTTATTTTATAAATTACATGAATTAAGCTAAAAAAATAGTTTGTATAAGCTGAACGAATAATAATAATAATAATAATAACAACCATATGATTTATGAAAAACAATGCACGTGGCGCGAGGCTTTGGTCCCCACCGACTTAGCAAACACAAGCAGACACTGAATTTCTCTGCAATGGAATCGCGTCATTTCTCGAAAAAATATCCTCTCCCATGCTTTTCTCTTTTTTACTTCTCTCATAAGATTTGAGCTGTTCAAATTTTAATCTGAATGATTCAATTTTTTTTTTAATTTTTCTAAGTTTAAACAATATTTTTTTAAAAAATTTACAGTTAAAAAAATAATTTTATTTTGTATTTTACTTTTTTTAAAATAATTATTTTTTAAAAAATATAAAAAAATAATAATTAGATCTAGACTGTCCAGATCTGACACTGAAAAAAGCAAAAGAGAGAGCATGAGAGAGGATCCAAATCCGTCATTACTCCCATTTCAATATAAATAATAATGAAGTGACAAAATGATCAATGTGGGGCTTTTGGAACTCCTTGTAACATAAAAAGTCTCTCATTCCTAGTAACTCTAATTTTTCACTTTATTAAAATATCCAACATTGTCGTCCATCAATGTCATGTAGATTCTCTATTCGTTAAATTGTAATAATTCTTATTTTTTGTAAGAGTATATTGTAGATTTTTTAGTCTAGCTTTGGTCTTAATACTTATGATGTGTTACCTCCTGTTGAAAGGATTGATTTTTTCTCGTTTCTTCAAAAGTCTGGGCTGTGATATGAAATACTTGTATTTAAACTAAAATGCATTCTTTTAAGTGTGTGTTTGATGTCACGTTGGATACAAATAAAACTACGTTTAACAATCGCTTTTATGCAAAAATTATTTTTTATTGCTTTTGACCAAACGTGATTTGAAAAAAATAAAAGTTAAATCAAACATGCACTAAGAATTACACTGGGTGCAGTAAAAAAGAGAAAGACTAAATCCCTTTATACGTTGGAAGTTTCATGTACATTTAAGCCAAAGTGGGGCCTCTGCTGCCCGGCCTAATCGGGTCGGGCTTGCTTTTTCGGGCAAGCAACATATCGGTCGGGTCCACAAATTTGGATTTCCATAATAATTTTTTTTTTTTAATTATTAATATCTTTATTTTATATATATATATATATAATGATGTTTATTTTATCTAATTCTCTTTAATGCTGTAATTTTCATTATCTATTTAAATTTTCCCTATTTCTTAATTATTTTTATTATTGATGTGTATGTTTACTGACATTTCTTTTATTGAATAATAAAAATACATATTTTAAGCTAATTATGTTAGTATAGGTTATATTTTGCTTGACAATTCTAAGCTATCTTTTTATTATTGATAAAAACATGAAGGTTCCAAAAGTTTATTGTTTTGAAGTATATGCCTATTGAGTCTACAAAAAATATTTTTATATTAAGTATCATTCATAAAAAAAAAAAAGTTAAATCAAACATGCCCTAAAATCGGGTTTGTTCACTGGGTGCTAGGGCATAAAAACAAGAAATCGGGCCGGCATCTAAGATCCCTTTATACACCCCTTGGAAGCTATTTATCTCTCTTTAATTGTAGAGCATATATTTACTTCATAAATGCCAATTATCAAGAATACATCCAAACACCCTCTGGCTTATTTTCCAATTCTTCACATATATAGTCAGTCATAAATCAAGCAGAATTTCCCCAGATATTTCTTGCACCAGCCTCTCAACCTCACCAAATTCCTGTGCTTCATAAAATCTTTGCATGACTTGAACATTCTGCAAGAAATTCTCTTTCATTTCATCATTTTCATGTGAAATGCGCTTCACGCCAATCTCTGCACCTCCTCGAAAAGGCCCAAACAACCTTACGGATCTTCCCTAGCTCACTGATTACGGTCCATTGAGAAAGTTTTCCATATTGGGAGCAGCTGGACCCACAGCCCATTACGGATATCGGGGTTCGGCCTTTTTGGGAACCAACCATTTACCCTCCAATAATTCAATCACTTGCAATTAATGTATAATTATAAAATTAGTGCATAAATTTTAAAATATAAAAAAGATCTTCTTAAACTTTAAATTAAAATAAATATAATAAATCTCAATTAAAATCAAGGCTAAATTATTTTCCAATCCTTGAGAGATATTTAAATTACACTTCTCTCTCTTCTATTATAAAAATATACATAAATTCATTTGAAATTAAAATATGACTAAAATATTTTTAAAAATAATATTAATTTTTTATTAAAATATAACTTATTAAAAATATCTTTCAAACTTTTATTTCAATATTATTTATTTTAATTGAAAACTTTATTCTAAATTTAGATAATTGACTATTTTTATATTGGTCAATCATATATATAATACTTATTATATTATATAAATAATAAATATAAAAGTATTTTTATCAAAATAGATATAAGTTTAATTTATTTTTTACAATTATAGTAGTCAATATCATGATTTTTAAAATGGGTTAAGGACCATTGAAAAATTGGTCAAACCAATTAACAACTGCCCAAACTATCAAAACCAATTTGAATTGCTCAGTTGTATTTTTCTTTCATTTTTTTTAAAGATTTTTTTTATATAATAAAATGATTCATTTTAAATATTTTTTATTAATTAAAAATACAAGCCATTGAAAAGAAAAGGAGTTGAAATATAGAAAAATTAAAAAAATATATAAAATATAAAAGAAATAAAAAGCATATACTTAGTTATTTTTTATACTTGTTCTTTATTATGTTATATCTCTTAATAATATTTCTCTCAAATATCATGATTTTTGGCCAAAATTATTATTTACCTCATTATTTTTTTATTTTTAATAATAAATGGAATCATAATATAATTTGAAAACTTTAAAAGTTTAATATTAAATATCATTAATTTTTTAATCACAAGTAGTTTTTATTTTTTAATTAAAAATAATTTATCTATTACCTTACAAAATATTGAATTAATAATTAAATATTTAAAATTTATTAATATTTATTTATTATATATATTTAATTGCTACCGATTCAATTACAATTCGATCAATAAATCATGAATCAATATCTTTAATGATTTAATAACTGATATGATTTTAAAAACATTGGTCAATATCATCTTAAGAGAAAGGAACATGAATTTTTTAGATAAAGGTGTAGCCATGTAATTTAGACATCTACCAGTAATTGACTTTAAAATTAATTGCAAGAGATTACTTCTTGGCTCCAACAATATTTACACACTAATATTGAGTTAAGATAAAAAAATGCAAATATAAGAGGTAATGGAAGAATGCCTCTTGTAGTTAATTTTAATTAAAAATTATTTTTTATTTTAATCAAAAGCTCAAAAAATTATTTTATAATTTTAAAATTTATGTACTAATTTTATATTTATATCTTAGTTAAAAAGGAAAATTGTAATTTTTCTTAATATAAAAAAATCTTATCATCATTCAAGTGTTTAATACGTCTGTCTAATTTTATATCAATTTTATTCTTAACCTTCACTCTAACTACTCTATGTCAATTGTTTACTTATAATTTACAACGGAAGTACATGGCCTAGGGAATAAGGAGGAAGAAATGAATAGGGTAAAGATTCAACCCACTTAAATTCATAAATTGTGGCCACAAATGTCTAATGGTGAAGACTTTGGTGAAAGTCAAATTATAATTAAATCATAGCATTTGAATTAATGTGATTAAATAGAGAAAGAGTCATACTTTGACTAATAATTATCACTTATAATTTAACAGCAAACATTCAATTTATCAAAGACCTCCATAGCACTTATGTTCATAACATGTGTCATTTGAATTAATACTCTTGTGCCACTATGTTAATTTCATTAAAAAGACAAATTTTAATTTAAAAAGAAAAACAAAAAAAAAAGTATCTCTAACTCAAATAAATATGAAATAGATCACAATTAAGTAAAATTGATCACTTTGATCCTTTTTAACATGTCACCATGCATTATTTTAAGAGATTCGTTTGGTGGTCATAGAGGTGTACTCCATACCTTAAAATATTAAGGTTCAAATTGTGGGGCTAGCATCAGAAAATTTATTCTCTTAAATGTATTAATTCAATGCGAAAATTAATATCATCGGAAAAAAGATTTAATCTTCAATGACAAGTATAATTATTTAAAAAAAGAAAACTACCTTACACAATATTTAGGTTCAAATTGTGGGGTTAGCATCTAAAAAAATTTATTCTCTAAAATGTATCAAATCAATGTGAAAATTAATATCATCCAAAAAAAAAAGATTTAATCTTCAATGACAAGTATAACTATAAAAAAAGAAGAAGAAGAAAACTACCATACACAATAAACAATAAGCCAAAAGATAGCAACAAGTTAATCCTAACCAGTCAAAGAGTACCTTCAAATTCTTAATTGCCATTGTGCCATGTCTCCCAAGAAACCACTTTTGACTTAAACCCAATATTGCAAAAGATTGCAACAAGTTAATCCTAAGTCCTAACCAATGAAAAAGCACCTTCAAAGTCTTAATTACTATTGTGCGATGCTCCAACAAACAGTTTTTTTTACTTTACCCAAGATTGTGTCGGTTAAAGAAGGCAAATTTTACGGAGGACATTAAGAAATTAATTGTATTGATATAATTAGTAATAAATTTTTTATTATATTTAAAAAGCACTAGTAATATTTAGTTAATTTACCGGTAACTAATTATTAAGAGTAACAATGCATAGTTATCAATACCTTAAAAGAGGTAATGAATAACAGTGTCTTATTGGGTTGATAATTAATCACTCAAAGTGCAGAAAAAATTAGTTAACAACACATTAATTAAAAGTTAGTAGCATATTTCACTAACTGTTATTATCACATTAAGAAGCTATTGTTAATGTGCACTAGTACATTTTATTTTTTAAAAATAAATTATATACACTTTTCTTAAATTTTATTGAAATTATACACATTATCTTTATTTTTAAAATTCGAAACAAGAGGCGCTGTCTTGAGCTGGTAAAGACGCGCTCGTCAACTCTGGCTCAGTTTTTTCCGCGTTGGTAATTAGAGGAAACCCTCCACGCCTAGAATAAATGGGCTGAAATCTTCTAGTCATGGAGCAGGTTGTACCGTTTTTGACTAAAATGCTTGGCTCTTCATCTCATTAATTCTATATATATAACAGAATAAAAATAATAAAAGTAATACTTAAATCTCTCAATTAATACGTATAATAAATAATACATATTATACTTTTCTAAATGATCTCACTTTCGTGAGTTGCAACTTGCCGATTGTGGTTATATAAATAATTTTTTTGCATAGATTGGTTTATATAAAAAAAAAATTCAAACTGAATTTATGATGAATACATATATAATTTTTTTTAAAAAATTAAAGGTTTATTTTATATATTTATTTAATAACTAATATTTATTTTTTACAAATTAAATTTACCTAAAATTTTTTTCAAGTATATGTACAAAAAGGGGACGTTCCTTTTGGTGGTTTTAACGTCAATAAAAAAATTATATGACATGTAATATGAAGTCAAAATCCACCTAACAAGCGTATTAATTAATTGATTGTGAGTGGCGGCCAAGTCATAAAACGTTGCCCCGGCTACAATTCTATATTATTATATTTTAACAAATCAAACGTTCTCATTTAAAATTTAAGATTCAACTTAATGATTTAATATTAAATTCAATGATTTAATATTAAATTCAATGAACTTTACCAAAGAGATAAAATAAATTACATAAAAGTTAAAAATAAAAATAATATTGCAAACTCATTATTATATGAGCACCGAAAATAAACTCAATTTTTTCTTGTTATTTTTTTCTTTTGATGTTTGAGAAGTTTTTAATATTAGAAAAAGTTTCTGATGTGATCATAAAATTAAAATTATCCTTCTACACATGTGACTTGAAACATCTAGATTAAAATAATTTAAAATACTTGTCCAAATCACTTAAATAACTAAGGAACACAAAATTTCTTAAGAAGTGTTGTGCTTTCCTTTTCTGTGGACATCTATAACGAGGTAGACATATATATATATATATATATATTGAAGTTTGAATGCTTTATTTTTGAAGTAATTTTATTCAGTTGTTTTTAGAGTTTAATCTTTCACATTGGTATTTGATGAGATTTACTTTTTTTTTTTGTTGTAAGTATCAATTTTTTTTTTAAAAAATATGTATCAAAATAACATCAAAGAAAAGAATTTAGGAGACTATCTTCGACTGTTTCCCCTCCCCCCCCACAAAAAAGAAAAGAAAAGAAAAAAAGACTATGTTGTATAATACAATATCTCTAAAAGCACACAAATAATTTGATTTTTTTATGAAATATATAATTTTTAATGAAAATAAATAAATAATACTTTTTGAAGTTATATGCACTATTTATTGATTATTAATATATCACTTAAATCGTCGGTACATTCTTAAGTTCAATATTATATAATTAAGAGTCTAGATTTGGTGCCTATAACTCAGTCATAAAATATCATGCTGCGCAGCCTTTAGACTATACAAATTAAATTTGAATGGCCCCAATTTTGTACTTCCTATTTTTGGTTTTTATATAAATTTTAATTGTTAATTTTTTAAGTGAACAGATAAAAAACTATTTTTATTTTACATTTTACATCTTTTATTACTAAAAAATTGAAAAATAAAAGAAAATATGAAATTTAAATCATTTAAATTTGATCTGAAGGGCCTAAAAACTGCATGCACCAAATCTGAACGCATGTAACCAAAAAGCAAAATTGCACATGCAAAATTTATCATCATTAATAATTTATCACGAATAATGAATACACTGAAAGTATCATGAGTTTGATAGGTTTATTATTTGAATAAGTTACATATACTTTTATGGAGTTTAGTTGAAATTACATAATTTTTTTTAAATATACATAAATTTATTTTAAAATAAAAAGTTACATTATATTTTAATATAATTTTAAAATTTGTTAATTAAAATACTCTTCATTGAAAATTTTTTAGTAAAAAAATATACATTTAGTTTAATATAAAAATATTTTAATAAAAATTAAATTAAATTAAAGTATAAACTAATTTTTTATTTTTAAAAAGTTTGTATAATGTTAATAAAATTTAAGGCGGATCTATACAATTCACTAATATTACTTTTATTTTTCAAAGTATTGCAGCAACCATATCAAGAACGAAGACATTCGGAGAAGACATTCTTTTATAAGTTATAATAATTGTAATTTTGTTGTTTTGTGCTTAGATCCTTGAGACGATGGACATGCTGGATCCAAAACTGTCTGTAATCTATCTAATACTATAAATATATCACTATACGACAAAATTCACCTCTATATATTTTTCATTGTGTGTTGTCTTAAGTTACATATGGATGAATTAGGGACCCCACTTCTGGTTTTCCATTTCAGCATCGTCGTCATTAATTAATTTCAGGCGTTTCTTTCTCTTTCCCCCCTCATTTTTAAAGAAATTATACAATAGACAACAAATTTGTATTAAGTATTTGTTGTTAAATTTTTTTTAATAAAAATTTATTATGTGATTAATTTTTGTAAAAGAAAATTTGTATATAATGTTGAATTGTAAAAAATATCATATATTTATTTCTATTAAATAACTTAACAGTGAACATATAAAAAATTACATTTAAAGTTATGTCCTTATAAATTGGCCGAAAAGACAAGTCAATCCTTACAAAACAAGACACTAGGAGAAGAAAGAAGATATATGCCTTTTGAATATTTTGAAATTTTTTATAGGGATAAATGAATGAGTACCAATGTTTGACAAATTTATATGTACATTCTTTGTTGGCTTCTACAATTCACAAAAGTCAAGTAAATCAATATACATATAATACTTAAAATCACAAGAAAAATGTTCTCATGTTTTATAATGAACACGGATTTTTTAACTGTGCATCCTATAGAGTACAGTTATCTATTTTCAATTTCATCTAATTTTTTATTCTTTTTTTTTAATTTAAAAAAGGAAAACATAAGATAATGACAATCATAATAATTTTTTTAAAAAAATCATGAAATAGAAACAAATCCATTTAACTAAACGTATTTTAATTTTTACTATGTAGACATCTAAATAATCTGTAAAGCAAAAAACACAAACAAACACAATCTATGAAATAAAGAAAGAAAAGAGATATTTTGAACTGGAATAACCTCTGTCTTTATTCTCTCCTCTTGGCTGATGTAAGTCGTCTTTCCATATTTATTTGGTGAAAGTTGAAATATGTCTGGCTAACTGCGTATTTTTCTATTTTATGATTCTTTTAAAAATTATTATGACTATTTTTATTGTACATTTTTTATAATTAAAAAAATAAAGAAACAGACAGCGTCCTCTTTTCGTAACACTTGAAATGATGGTGTCAGTCATGGTTGTCTGAGAGAAGGACACGATGGGCGTCTTGCCTATATATATATATATATATAAAAGAAGAATCACGACACTAAATAAAAATTTCAAAAAAATACATTTAAAGATTTAAGTTTCATAAAATTTAAAATAAAAAATTTTAAAAATTAAAATTATTTTTAATAACTAAAATCACAATCACTTATTATTAAAATTTAGAAAAATTGTTATTAAATTTTAAAAAAAATTTCATTAAAGTTACTAAAATTATAATTTTCTTAAGACTTATTAATAATTTTTTTAATTGGAATAGTAAATTTGTTAAAATTTAATAATAATTTTACTTTTTAAAAATATTTTTAATTTTTAAAATATTTTATTATAAATTTTATAAAATTTGAATTCTTAAATATAATTTTCTCTAAAAACTACAATTTATCACAAGATCATGAGTTGATATATTCATATCAAAAATCGTGATTGTAGGGACTAGCTTTGAAAATGAATTTTAACGTTAAACCAGGTATCCAATTTATAATGAATATATATGTAAGTGATAATCTTATATTTTAAAATATTATGTTCTCTGCTTATGACACAATTAATTATTAAATAATTAATTTTTATTAAATAATTATTTAAAATATAATTTATTAATTTATAATTAATAATTCTTAAAATAATTTATTTAATTTTTATATAATTAATAAGAGTAATTATTAATAAGTATATTAAAATTTATTAGTTAATAATAAATTATATCATAACTAAGGAATATAATATTTTTAAGATCACAAAATTTTCACTATATACACACACATATAGATTACTTGACATCAATGTCAATCAAAATTAATCTTAAACAATTGAATAAGTTTTTTTTACGTTGTTATTTTTCTTACAAAATTTATTATTAAATTAATAATTTTTATTATAAATACAATTCTTACAAAATTTTAAATTAATTTAAAATTATTTATATTCAAAAGACGTGAATAACATGACAGGTATTTCATCAAAAACTTGTCTCTTTTCTAATTCTATAATTTTAATTTTAGCCCATATTTTTGTTGAAAGTATAGATACATATATGTGGGTGTGTCAAAAGAAGAGAGTCTCACATTACTTATAATAGAAAAAGCCTTAGTGTATATATATTAAGATGTGATATTGGGCAAGTAAATAGGCTAACAAAAAGAGCGAGCTCACACGCATAACAACGGACCAATGCAGTTGAAAATCTTTGATTTCCCCCTGCGCGCGAATTAGATGAGTATTGAGCATTTTTTGTTGAAAATATTTTTGTAAAATACAAAAGTATTTTGTTTACAATAAGCTTATCAAACAAATTATGTTTTTAGTAGTTTTGAATTAGGGATCATAAATTTCTAAAATTTTTGAACATTTAAACCTTTAATTATCGATTTTAATTTTTTATTAACAAAATTTTAATTCCAACGTACA
Organism: Erythrophleum fordii; assembly: GCA_032878935.1. Classification (NCBI taxonomy): domain Eukaryota; kingdom Viridiplantae; phylum Streptophyta; class Magnoliopsida; order Fabales; family Fabaceae; genus Erythrophleum; species Erythrophleum fordii. Next base: position 12,481,131 of record JAVQMF010000037.1, on the reverse strand, counting down.
GAAACGACATTTCTTACTTATTTTTAAATCTCAACATTCAAAATAGATTATTTTAATTAAATTGTCATTAATCGATTTTATTGTTGCCCAACATTTTGTCTGTGTCCTCGGTCTATAAAAAGCAGTGCATGGTACAATTCAGAACACATTAAGTCATTGAGCTATTTGCCTCCTCTCCTTTTCCTTTTAGTCTAAGTTTCCATTCTCTACTGATCTATTTCCTTGTGGATTTCCACCGAAAGGATCCATTTAATCTTGCAGAATTGTCGACTTATGTCAAAATAACTCTTAAAGACAATATTCTCGAACATAACTTGGATCAGATTTTTTTAACATATTTATAAATTGCAGCTAACAACTTTAACCTATAAGTATTAATTTTAGCCCATATTCTCTAAGATTTTTTATGATCAATTTGTTTCTTAAACTTGTCTACCCCACGTTCCATGTCAATAATATTAAAAGAGCCTATTTTATAATTTTTATTATTTAAAATTTAATAAAGTAAATTAAACAAATATATAACGTAACAAAATTATCACCTCAACTGTATATGTATAATAATACCCTATGCATCACATAAGTATCGTAATAATTATATGAGTTTATCCAAATATTACCATATAGTTTGGTGAAAGCCGGTTTCTACAATGATTAAATTAAGTAGGGTACTCGAAAATATATTTCTTTAAGTATGAATGTAGAGTTATTTTTATCTTAAATTTATGATATTTAAATTAGCTACAGTAAATTTATTAATTTTCATAATATTATATTTATCTTTGAAAGTCTCCGTATCTTTCTGGACCTCTCTCTCTCTCTCTCTCTCCAAATAGATGATTTTGAAGTCACAAGCTCATTAAATTTTAACCAATGAAGCTAAATCATTTTAGAATATCATATCTATAAAATTCAAGATATAGCTATGAAGCTAAATCCAATATATATATATATATATATGGAGTGGACAAACAAAATTATAGAGTGGATAATTTTGCTCTTGGGTGAACAAATACACAATATTATGTTAAAATTTAAACAAAACTAAACAATTGACCAATGATAAATACCTTATATTGATTAAAAAAAAATATAAATTATATATATGGGATTATGGGGAGGGTACTTGATTAAGGCATACCCACTTTGATCCCCAATCATTTGTTGAATTATTCAATTTGAATGGGGTAAGACAAGTTTCATTGATGCGGATTGAACAGAAATTGCCATTCTTACAAAATTAATGTATTATATAAATTTTAAGAAGTTCGTTTAATATATAAAAAGTTACATATAAAAATAAAAAAAATAATTTTATAGATAAAAAAATATTCATAATATTTTTATTTTTTAATGATTAAATAATAATTATAAAAATAAAATAAAAATTTTGTCAAATTTTTCCTCCCCCTCTCCCTTTCCCTTCCCATGCCAAACCAGCCCTAAATGGAAAAAGCTATTAACTTTTTGATTGCATACGTATTGAAAATAATTTTTTTATTATAACTACACCATGTTGTCACAACAAAAAAATTAATTTTTTATTAACACAAAATAAAAAGAATGGACCCTTTATTTGGAGTCACAACAAATGATGTTATGCCCCCTCCCCAGTAGAGATGCGACACCACGCTCATTGACATTCAATTTTTCTAAAGTTTGGCATGAAAAATCATCATAGAAGTAGTTATTTCTAACTTAATGGTTGAATCAATAAAAGTTATGTTTTATAATAAAATATTAAAAAGGTACCGCTTTTAGGTTAGTGAGTCAAAAAAATTAATACTTTCGTTTATAGTAAGTGATTAATAACGTGTTTAAAAAAATGTTTGAAGTCTTCAAACCATATTTCATCGTAAACAAATCACGTTTCACTAGAAATAAAAAATCTAAACTTCTATAAAAACATGATTTTTCAACTTGTTTTTAAATGGGCTACAATTTTTATGGTGGAAAAGGGTTTAACAAATTAATTCTATCTACCTCATTCTACATTGTTTCGAAACTTGATGTTTAAGTGAAAGTTGATACTTTGTTAAAAAAGGAGACAAAAATGATTTTTTTTCGATTTATTATTTAACAATGATATATGTAATTATTTTTAAAAATTTATGGATATATAATTACATTATTCGGATAATTTATGACTTACTTGGAGATTGGGAGTCAAATAAATAAAGACATTTGAAAATACAGAGTCATTTATAATTATATTTTTCTTAAATTACGATTTCTTATTACTGTATTTCATCAAAGTTATGAATTTTTAATTTAGTTGCTAACAGGTAAGATTTTAGTCAAATAAAATAGTTATCCCCTTGGTTAATGTTTAAATTGGTATTTATTTTGTAAAATATTATTTTCTATTTATTCCTTGTCCATCTATTTAGTCAATAATCGAGGGGCGGATAGCCATCAATCGATTATATTGTTAAAGAGGGGGCTGATTGATTTTATGGTTTTAAATTTATCTTTCTTTTTTTTTAAATTTTTATATAAAGGATTCATTTTATTCAAATGAAAAGAAAGGACATAATAGATTATATTTAATAGAGTGAAAAGACTTTTAAAGAAATAAGAAAGAGAATAAAAAATAGAATATAATGAAATTCTATAAACTAAAATCATATTTTGTATAATATGAGTCAGAATAATTTTTTTTTAATTAAATGTTTGATGGAATAAAAATAATAAATAAATATATAAAATACTATTGATTATAATTGAAATATAATTATTATAATTAAAACAATATATTAAAAAATAAGATATTATTTTATAAGAGGAAAAAATTGTTGCAATATATTTGTTATTATTAAAATAATATATTACAAAATAATATCCATTAAAAGGACTTAATCATAATTTACCCCCCCCCCCCCCCCCCCCCCAATTATCTGTGAAAGCCGTGTGGGAGCCCTCTGGGACAAATGCGTCTTTTTCCTTGTCTCTAACCCCCTCAACAGTTGTTCTCCACATCTTTTTCTATGGAGACGGCCAAGTGTGACCCAGTTAGATTCCAAGAAGGAAGACTTTTTCATTTTACCGAACAAAATAATTAATTAATTTTTTCCTTCTCCAATTTAGTATTACCAAACATATTGTTAGTATACAAAATTAAAAAGAATAAAATAAAAAATAATTATCAATTTTTTATTTTAAAATATGAATAAAATATAATAAAATTATTAAATAATAATTATAAAAATATAATAGATATTGTATAACATACAAAAAAAAAAAATCCCAATACCAATCGGCACAAAACTAAAGTGCAGAGTAAATTTTAAACCTAAAACCAGCACCAAACAAAAAAAGGTTAGCCTAAGACTTGGAGAGTCCTGAACTCATGCCTACTCGTTGGAGGGAGATGTCGGCGTGAGGGTTGGGCATTTGGGGTGCAATGAGGTTGTATTTCCTAAAGCTATTGACTATAAATTTATATATAAAATTAAACAAAAATAGGCATAAAGTGTGAAATTTAAGTCTTTTTTATTTTTTTATATTTGACTTTATAGCTTATACTGATCTTTTTTAATTTTATAACAAATTTATTGTCAAAGATTCATACATAGGAGCAACAAGAGTTGATAACAACCAATAATAATAATTACATTGGTGGAAGGAAAGCTATTAAGGATAAGTCTGATTAGATAACATAAATAGAAAAAGAATATAAAAAATGAGTAAATAAGATAAAAAATAAAATTTATACTTATATTTTTCAAACTATAATTTAATAAATACAATAATAATTAAATAAACTTAATAAATATTATATAAAAAAATGCATTTACAATGCAATTAACCAAGCACAATGTAAAGACCGAAGATGTCGGGCAAGGGCAGTGAAACTGGAGCAATTCTTACATACACCTAGTACGCCACGTCATTTGTACACTTTATGGTTCAGATTTACTCTGCATGTGGACCCTACCTGTACTATACATAGACCCCACTTGTACAAATTCAATTCTATTCATTAATTTTCTTAAATGCACCATGCTTCAGGTGCACCTAAAAAAATTTCGTGAAACTGAAAGGAATCAGAGGATGGATTATAAGGACTCTGACGCTTTTATTGAGAGAGAGAGAGAGAGAGACCTGATTTTAAAAATTGCAAGACACAATTTTCTCATTATTATATTATATGTCACTCACTACTTTTTGGTTTAAGATTATATTTCATCTTGATATGGCACACTGACTTCAACATGCCCCATTGATTAATTAAACTTGGACCATATATTAACTTTTTGGTTGTTGAAGCTTAATTTAATGGCTAATTAAACTTTCCCGCTAAGCATGATTGTTGTATAATTTAATTTTCCATTTAATTCGTATACACGAGGGCTGGGATACGTTCCAAACTTGTTATTTTCACAATTAATTCTGGAGGGAAATTGAGGGTTCTCGAGTCATCATCTTTTCTTATTTTGTTTCCTTGTGGACATGTCTTTAATAACTGATCCAACATAAAAGGCCATGCAATGAAATTAATATGCTTACCAAAGCAATGAAATGAACAATATATTGTACCAAAGGCACATTCATCGTGGTTAAAAGCTACGCTCTGTATCAAAATAATAATTTCAACAAATAAATGCGAATATTGGATGTATAAAAGGCGAAAACTTCATATATATATATATATAACTTTTAAGATGAGTAATGTAATTTTTATAAAATTTGATATAGAAAATCAGCATACTAGTTTTTTTAATCCAACAATTAAATTAATAAAAATTATATCCCATATATACATTTCCTCGCAAATATTAGAAGAAACCATGGGACCTGTCACTTCTATCATGTGGAAATTTGAAAACTACACTTGAAAAACACGGCCGAAATCATTTTACGTGTTTTGTAGTTAGTAAGAAACCCTTCCAACCAAATAAACCATAAAATAATTCCCAATAAAATACTTGTATTCGTGGTAGCAAATATTCATGTTTTATAGCACTTAGAATTATAAAGGATAACCCTGCAATATTTATATGTTAATTAAGATAAAAAGGGTTATTAAAGGAGTTAAATTAAATAACTAATCCGTTAATTAAGTTTGAAAATTTAATATTAAGCAACATTACAATTTCATAAGTATTTTTTGCTACACGAGAAAGTTAGGATTTGAATATCATTCATTAAGCTATTCATACATGTTGCTACAGGGCCACTATTTGTTTAATATTTAGAATATTAGGCATGAAAATAAAAATAATAATAAATAACACTCATCAATGTAGATTAAAAAATAATAAAAAAATAAATATTATTAAATGACAATAATAAGAATATAATAAATATTATATATCTTTTTTTTTACATTGAAAACAAAATTGTTTCCCTTAGTTTATAAAAAAAGCTTAATATAATTTCACAAGAATTTGTTGTCAAATTTTTATTTTAAAAAATATTTTGACATGTTTATCTAAAAAGAACTAATAATAAATATATAAAAAATTTTTAAGGATGCGATAGTTAATACTGAGTTTTTTCATATAAAAATTAAAATAATTAATCATATGATTACTAGATGCCAAATGTCACGCAATCAGCTGTGGTAGCACCATATTTCTATGTCACGTTGAAGGAGACGTCGTTGTTTAAACAAGGTTAAAATTGCACATAAACGCGGCTTAGCCTATCAGCAATTTCTCGGTCTCGATCTGTTTTTCAAAAAAATATTTTTCCTAATTCGGTAATTCCTCCTCTATAAACATTCCATCGAAATTTCCTCTGAGATCAGCTTAGGATCAGCGAAAAAATAAAAAAATAAAAATTATAAATCCTACTTGTGATTCGTGATCCCGGTTTCCTTCTTGGTCTCGGATTTCAGAAAACCCAGATTATAGTGCTAAAAACCTAACACAGCGAATCAGAAACTCCAGATTCATCACCTTTCTTTTTAGAAGAAAGAGGGAGTCTCTTGGGACCCAATTTTTCTTTCTGTGCAATTTGACCGTATTTTAGTTGATTTTGATTTTGATGCAACTCTGCTGTTTCTTCGCTTGACTTTTTGGAAGCCCAAGTCTGGATTTGATTTTTGCTCCGCTTCTGCCACTAGATTTCTCTTTTGGTGAGTTTTAGCGCCAATAAATAATTTTCTTTTCCCTTGTTGAGTTGAAGTGAGAGTGCATTGGTAGGTGCATTTTATTGCAGGGAACTCCGATTCCGTTAAAGTTCGAGGTGCCTTAGAGGTTGGGAAGTAGGTTGGTGTTAAATCTATATTTGGGAGTTTTGGGCGCAGTATAGAAGATATATTGAAGCTGTGGAATTTTCCGGGTGCGTGGATGAGGGGCTGTGGCGGGAGATGATTGGAGCATATGAGGATTTTGAGATACAATGACTGGAGGGTCATTGGGTATTCGTTCCGGAAGTTATGGTTCTTTAGATAAACAGCTTCAGAATGGTGTATCGCCCATTCAAACAGCGCGCAAGCCTCCCAAGATGCTCAAAGAGAAAGAGAGACTGTTCGCTTGGATCTGTAAGTTTGCTGGTCGAAAGAAGGTTGGAATGCTGTTTCTCTGTGTTATTTCCGCCGCGGTTTTCTTCTGGGTTTTGTACGTAGGAAAAGGTTTCTCAATTTCTCTCACCTTATCATTTCTTTTCTTCTTCATCTTCTTTCTTTTGATGTTGTTTTGCAATCGTTACTGATGCGATTAGACTTCTTTTTTTAAATTCTATTCGATAATTGGGATGATTCTGTGCACCTGAAAATCGGATTTGGTTCTAGAATTCTTCTGGTTAACTACCAATATTAGGAATGCATACCAAATGATGCGCTGAGTTTTGGTTCTGTGACATGTTCTGGAAGATTCAATGCTTCTGTCACATTAAGTTGATGCTCATATCAAATGACTGTGGCGATAATATTGCTTGTTTTTGGCATTATTATTATTTAAAATTAAATTTTCTCTTCTTGCTATGTTAGTGCATCCCATTTTTGCAATTCTTATAATAATTTGATATTTCATTCTTGAGACTTATACTAAGTTTATTTTGGGAAAATTGCAGTTTACCTTATGTGATTTAGCCAAAAATCAGCTTCCCCCTTTTAGTTTAATGTGTGTCATTCAGATCTCTGCTTGTTTATTCTGTTACCACTTAAGCCCCCCGGAGTATTTTCTGTCATATGTTTAAACAAGTGCGAATGTTTAAACGATAGACAATTTATTGTTGAATGTTTGTTTCACTAAGTATTTGAGCCCACAAGAGGGTTGAATGCTTGAAACCACAGGAGGCAAACTGATTTTGGGCCTAGTTGAAGTAAGAGGAAGTACTCAAAAAAGCCTATTTATCCTATCATTTAAATGTCATCAAGCCATTGTTTTTGAGTTCTTCCTCTTACTTCAACTTGGCTTGCTAGTATATGCTGTGATATAATTCTTTGCCATGCAAAAGGAAGGAAACTTGTTTTGTGATTTGTTGCTATCACATCATTTATACTGTAGTTAGGACATAATTTTTGCAATATGGCTTATTTTCAGGTGAAGATACACAGGAAGAAAATAGTGTGCGGAACATTAGAGTTAATGAAAGCCTGTCCATAAGAGATACGCTCAGGGGTGTAGCTACAAAGTTGGTATTACCCCCTCCTCCGCCAAGCTACTTTCTAGGCTACACTCTTCCTTCTGGGCATCCATGCAATAGCTTCACACTCCCTCCCCCTCCAGCAGATAAGAAGCGAACTGGACCACGGCGTAAGTTCTAGTTTCCCTTTCTGTTGCCTCGGTGTTGTATAAGAGGTTTTCTTGCACTTAATATTTTGAAATAATATTCATGGTCTCTGCATTTATGAATTAATTCCTTAAATTTTTGAACTTGGTAAGGACATGGAGGAGGGAGGACCCAGGATATATTTCAGATTACTATATGTATAAGGTGTCGCTCTTGATTATTCTGGCTCTTTTTTTTCTTTTTTTTTTTAGCATGCCCGGTATGTTACCTTCCTGTGGACGAAGCCATTGCATTGATGCCAAGTTTACCCTCACCTTCACCAGTTCTTAAGAATTTAACATATATCTACGAGGAAAATATAAGTAGAGATGGAGAATTTGGTGGTTCAGACTTTGGTGGATATCCTACTTTGAAGCAGAGAAATTATTCTTTTGATGTACAAGAGTCAATGAGTGTGCACTGTGGGTATGTTTTTGCTTTAATTGGATATTTGCCTTAAGTATAAGTGCAGAAGAATGATATTATAACTATAGTTTCTCTGTGTCACATTTCTGAATCTTCAATTATGCATTTGTGCATCAATCAGATTTGTTAGAGGAACCAAACCTGGCCGCGGTACAGGGTTTGACATGGATGATGATGACATTCTTGACATGGATCAGTGTCACGGTGTGGTTGTTGCATCAGCCATATTTGGTTAGTATTATGTGATTTCTGTGTTTATATATTTGTTTAAGTTAGTAATTTGCTTATAAATGAAATATGTTGTTCAGGAAATTTTGATGAGATAAATGAGCCAACAAATATAAGTGATTATTCCAAGCAGACTGTATGCTTCCTTATGTTCATAGATGAAGAAACAGAAAAATATCTTAAGAAGTCTGGTAGGCTGGGAAGCAGCAAAAGAATTGGGTTATGGAGAATTATTGTTGCTCGTAATCTTCCTTACACGGACGCAAGACGGACTGGAAAGGTCAGAATTATAAATTTTTCCAGCACTATTATGAATGCATAATTGAAATTCATATATGGTTTTTTAAGTCATATTTGGTGCTGAAGTGTTAAATAATTAGGCTTTTTCTTTTTAATTTTAATTTTTATTTTCTGGTCTTTTGTGTAGAAAACTAATATTGTGTACTGTGTTGTCCTCTTTCTATAATTGAGGCTAAAGGAATTAAGGTGCCACACTGACCGACACTCAGTGTACAGAAATGGGTGGGAGAAATTCTTATATTAGTAGACCTAGTATTGGCCAGATACTCTTATTTCAGCATTATGATAATTTTCATCATTTAAGTATACCTTTAGCATCTGTGTATGAATTGAAATGACATAAAATTTTACCTAAACACTAGTGTATTTTTGGTTCATAAAGTAGTACCTTTGTTTACATTCTCACTTTTGCTACCTTTGCCACAGATTCCAAAGCTTCTGCTGCATAGAATGGTTCCAAATGCCCGCTATTCTATATGGCTTGATGGAAAGCTTGAGCTTGTTGTTGATCCATATCAAATTCTTGAAAGGTTTATCTCAGTTTCTATCTTTGATCTTATAATATCTTTCTTTTTTATATTATATGAAGATCAATGTTATCTAGCTTTAGTGGCTTTGGTACTTTCTACATGTTGAGGATAGCAAAATTTTCTGTCATTTTAGCTCTCATTTTAGTCCTTGATCATTATTTGATAAATAGTAATCATATCATTGACTGTTCTACTGATTCTGGTTGAGATAAATACAGCATCCAACTTCTGCAGAACTACTATCATAATATATGTTTTTAAACAAGATGTTACATTAACAACCAGGGCGCAACGGTCCAATCCATTGTGTGCTTCATCAGCCAATTACATGAAGAGCAACTTTTCAACTTTATCATCATATAGGTCCCATCTCTCATCAATAAATTGTCATGTGCTATTGCTCCTTTAATACATCTATCTACTAAATCTCTCTGTCCTATCTTAACATAGAAAAGTCTGAAGTTCAAGTATGTAGATTTTTTCTCTCGAGGCAACCTCCTAATTTTTCTAGACCATAAAGTCTCATATTGTCCTAGATGAGGTGTTGCCTGTAGAAATAGCTTGTAGGAAGAAAACTAATGAGTAATGGCTGGTCTTAACATAGACCTTGGGGCCTTAGAATGGTTGCCAGACCTTTTGTCTCCTATTACATTATGCGAAGTGGGTTACACAAATTGAAGATTCTAACTGAAAGTTGGTGTATACAGAAATCCTTAATTAAACTTTACTCTGGTCTGAGACTCAAATCTTCCTCATAGGAATGCGAAAAAGGATAAAAACCATTAAGGATTGTTTTAATTCCTTGAAGATCCCTCTACATATTTTGTTAATTAAGGACTCTACGTACAGTAACATAGGCATAGACACACCAAATGAATCCATCCCACTTACACACACACACACACACCCCACTAAAGAGGTAACTTATTGAGATTTAGAAGTGCAAAAATGTAAGATAAGAAATCCTCCCAAAACAACCAATGCCATTCTTTTGAGAGAGAAAAAAAAAAAAAGGAAAAAGAACACTAGCTGACATGTTGTTAGCCTTCTTCAAACTTTTTTATCAAGTCTTCATGAGACTATCCTTGTTTAAAAAAACTTTTACTACTGCTCATTCTAGGGCTAGCAGAATGATCAGATAAAGACTTAAAAAGTAGAAGCATACTCAAGACTACTGATTAGACATCAATATATGCTGTAGAGTGCAGACTATTGGTTCAGGAGTCTTGATCTCAGCTTCTCTTATCATATATTAGGATTGGTGGTCATAACATTGTTTAGGCATTTCTTCAAGTTGATACTTCACCTACATTAGCACTCATCAGGAGTTGGCATATGTGGAGTTTTAACCTGTAAGGCCTTGGCTTTGGTACATAATTTTTTGTTTATACCGTGGCATTTCTTCTGGTATGAAGTACAAGAGTAGATTGTGTCAAATTCCTGCCTCAGCTTGTAATTTGATTTTGGACAGCTTCTCTAGTTGCCTGATTTTTTCTTCACTTCCATACTGTCAAATTTTGTTGGCTTGGCAATTGATTTTGTTATATTCTCTTACTCCGGCTGTCCAGTTTGGGTGAGTATCCAACGTCTAACAATTTGTTTCATCATGAACAAGACCCTTGTATATAATGTATCTTGGATGAAAATTAAGCATGTGTTGCTAATGAATATCCATATATGCTGACTTGGAGTCTGTCCTTGGATGTCATTAATTAGGGGTCATACGTCATGCCTATGGAGCTAGAACATTACTGGAAATTGCTTGTATGAATTCAAGAGTGAAGCTTTTGGATTTGTGCTATATTTATTTTGCTTTATCTGGCCAGAATACAAGTATTTGCACCTTAACCACTTCTCTGTCTCTTATTTAGGTTTTTGTGGAGGAAAAATGCAACGTTTGCAATATCTAAACATTACAGACGTTTTGATGTATTTATTGAGGCTGAGGCCAATAAAGCTGCTGGAAAGTATGACAATGCCTCTATTGACTTTCAGATTGAGTTTTATAAGAAGGAGGGATTGATCCCATATACAGAGGCTAAGCTTCCTATAATAAGTGGTAGGTGAAAATTTCTTCCTCTATGGGGTGAGAATATAAGATGCACCTGCTTCATTTTCTACTTTGTTCTAAATCTTGATGGCTGAATTATAGATGTTCCTGAAGGATGTGTAATAGTACGTGAGCATGTTCCTATTAGCAACCTCTTTACTTGTCTTTGGTTCAATGAAGTTGACCGATTTACTTCTAGGGACCAGATTAGTTTCTCAACTGTCAGGGACAAACTTTTGTCAAAGGTGGATTTTCATGTTAACATGTTCCTGGATTGTGAAAGACGCAACTTTGTTGTTCAGGTAATTATTTCATCTTGTTTACATCTAATTTGTCAGAGTAAAGGAAAAACTTTCTACTCCATAGTTGTTGCAGAAGCTATCCGCTTACTTTGAATGATTCAAACTTTCTTACTGTTTATGGCAACCAGTATTATGAAATTTGAGCAATTATATTCTATGGGAGGTTCTTGCTATGTTGCAAGGAGAAATTATTGGGAAAATCAATATTTAGGAATAAAAAAAAAGATATATTATAAGTTCGCATTTTTGGAATGATTAACTAACATAATATGGATGATTATGGCTTCTATATTTGCCTATCCTAACCAATATTGGTGGTTACTCTTTTTTCTTCTATTCTTGGTCGCTTGTTTTCTCTCATTTATTTACCTTTCAATGATTCAAATCTCTTACTTGCCTCCTGAAATATCATTGGGATATCTTTTTCTCTCATTTATTTACCTTTCTATTATTCAAATCTTTTTCTTGCTTGCAGAAATATCATAGGGATGTACTGGGACGCCTGGCTCCACCTCTTTCTATTGTTCTCTCTCCTCCGCCTCCTCCGCCTCCTCCACCATCTTCGCCGCCTCTGTTACGTGTGCTTGTAAGTCCTACTGCTAGGAGAGGCCCTGGCAGACGAGGGAGAGATAGAAGATCAGGTTCTAGGCGCCACCGCAAAGTTGTTGCTGGTAGCAGAGACATTGAAACAAGTTGAGAAAGTTTTGTTTGAACCGATTTAATATTATTGCTATTCTTTTGCACCCAAGAGAATGATTCATTGCAGAGCTGGAGGAAAATTGTGAAGATGAGTGTTACATTGTTTTTACGCAAACGTTTTCATTCTTTCTAGTTTCTACTTTTGTGGAATTGTCCATCTTTATTCAATTTTTTGGTTGTATATATAGTAAAATTTTCAAATAATTATAATATGGGTTGCCGCCAAATCCCTCATATGTGGTGACCCATTTTGTTTCATTATCATAGGAAAAGGGTACTGCCTCGATATTCATATCTGTTCTCTTTTATTAATAAAGTGACTAAAATTTACCCATGATTCTCTATCTGCTATTGTTTGTGATACCACGTCGTTAGTACATTATGTACGGAGATGCTTTTTTTTTTTGGTGGGGAAGTAAATACTGATATAATATTATTTAAGCCAAATCAGAGTTATAGTACAGTAATCACAAACCCTGGTGGTTCAGTGAACCGAATGCAATCCTTTTGGATTGTCTAGCAAATTGGGCAAAGGCACGAGGTAGTCTATTTGACTGTCTAGGACACCAAGACATCTTAATAGAGTGAAATGACGAAGCCGCATTCCAATCCCAGCACCTAACCTTCTCGAATGGCTTATATTATCGTCAGAATTCCGAGTGAACTCAAAAATTGCCTTGGAATCTCCTTCCAGCCAAATTTGCTGCCAATTAAGTTATAATGCTAATTGCATACTAGCAGCTAGACCTTCCATGCCATTGGCAAAATGCCCCTCGACATTGAAGTTCCCTGGGCCCTAGACTCTTTTAAGTATAGTTGCCTTTTATGAAGATATTTGAAAAAGTATTAAAATTGTGTTTGGCATGTGTATGTGTTTTTTATTTTTTAATTGAGCTTCTCTATTTAATTGTTGTAAATGGTATCTATTTAATAATTTTCCATTTGCCCAACTGATGGCTTGGCATGTGAAGTACGGACTTGGAGGATTGGACAATGCTGAAGGAGCATCGCTTTTGAATTTTAATGGAAGAAAAAGCGATATGATAGAGTTTGGTCAGGTTTCGGACTCTGGGAAGTGAGTAAACGAAAAAAATGGCCTTGAAAGAAAAATTTGATTTACCATATTATGAAAGAATTTAATTATTTGCGTATTTGAAACAAGTCAATCATTATATTTTAGAAGCCAAATGAGAACGCGATAATTTAATTAACTACTCATTCAAATCTGATTCTTTTACCGAATATATTCTTCCTAATTTTGGATGTGGAGAAGAGTACACAAACTTTCGAACTCCTTTTTTTTTCCTTTGTTGGTTCAAATTATCGAACACTTTGGCTCAAGAATCTTTTCACCTTCCCATAAATAAAATAAAATAAAATATTTTTACCTTCAGAATACTAAGTTCCAGACAAGAAAAAAACGGCAATAGCATTACTACCAAAAATAGTCAAATTGATAATCTTGTTTTTATTTTAACATCATTAATTCATATTTCCCAAACATTAGAAGAATATGAATCATGCTCGATCTCTTTAAATCTTTTTAACGTTTTTAATTCAAATGACGTGGTAGTTGATGTTGGTATCACCATATTATCAATTAATTGAAAAGATTATATTTCAGATCATTTTTTTTAGTCATGTAAATAATATTTGACATTAATTATTCTTGGTTTTCCAACTTAATTGATGGCGTCGATCGTATTTTACCTGACATAAATTGCCATATTGGTTGGAATAAAATTTGCCTAATTTAATATCAAAATCCATAATAAGACTTCCCAATATTTTATGTGCCTAAATTACTATTTTATTTTATATTACACAATAATCACAACATCATTATTATTTCGTTTTACATGTAAGAAATCTACGAGAAGAGAATGACACGGGTAAGCATTAGAGAATCAGCCTGTTTGATATGCAGGATAGAAAAAAAAAATATATATATATATATATATATATATATAAATAATTTTATGAATGAAAAAAATGTTATACCTTTATTTTAATTTCAATTTAAATAAATATAAATATTATTAAATAATAAATAATACTTATAATAATATAATAAATATTACACATAATTATATTAATAAAAAATTTTTTATCTGGTACAAAACCAAACAAGTTACCGTTGCGTTTTCTGGCACGTAGTAAGGTCTACGATTCTGCTCCTTATTTGTAATGTCCTTTTTTAAATCTATTTTTATTACTGCGTTGATTGCGATTGAACATGTTCTAATCAGAAGATACATACTCTCATATTTTTACTATCTTTATTTTTTACAAAAAAACGCAAATCATTCTTGAAAACTTAAATTAATACTTATTGATTATTAATAAGTTATCGTTTAGTACGTTAAAATTTTCCAGTGAAGTAATTCTTTGAGTTTATATCCTTTCAAATTTTCTTCAAAATTGAGTGTTAGGTTCAAAGAAAAATAAACATAAAATATGTAAAATTTATTTGAATATCCAATTCTAATTAAATGTATAAGATCTATTCCATATAATTTGAGTTTTTTGGTAATATTATATTGTATATAATAAAATAGAGAAAGTGACATAAAAAAGTAAAATTATGTATATAATTTACTTTTTTTTTCTTTTTATTTACATCTTCTTGTCTTTGGATCTTACAGGAGAGAGTGACAAAAAAATAAAAATATGTATAAGACTTATTTTCTCTTTTTATCCGAAGGCTTAAATTTTTTGTGTTAAACAAATAAATGCACGACATGCATTTGAAGATAAAAAAAAAATAAAAAGTGAATGAAAAGAAAAGAATGGTCCATGTGTCATTCTAAAGAAAGTATATCTAGATCATGACTATTTGGATTTGACATAGATATTTTATTTTTAATTTTTTTAAAAGAAGTAAAACACAAAATAAAAATAATATTTAAACTTTTATATAGACTATTTTTTGATAAAAAGTTAAAAAGTTATCTTTATTCTAAATTTTGTTTCCTTTAAAATAAAAAAATAAAATAAAATAATAATGAATGAGGATAAAAAATAAATTTTTTAAATTCAAACTGCTTAGCAAAGAATATAAACTGAGGAGATGAATCTTATATATCCTACCATCCTCTTATGTCACTTTTTTATTTTTAATGTAAGGTGTATTATTATAGAGATTTATAATCCTTTATGCACTTTTTTTTTTAAACTGCATGTCATATATTTATTTACTAAATACAAAAAAAAAATATTTTTGTATATTTTATATTTACTTTTTCAAGTGAAAAATTAGGAGGATTTATTTCCTGCTTTTTTTTTTTTAAAATTACAGAACAGAGTGAAAGTGACCACACCGTATTAGGCCTAGTCAACAATAGGAATCTGTCGGCGTAATTGGCCCGATGCCACGTGTCGTCATCCTGGATAATCGTCCCATGCATGTTGTATGGTAGGGCCCCACTAGATCCCTATCTTGAATCTCTCTACCCCAAAAAACAAAAAAAAATTCACGCCACTCCCAAAAATACTCCCAAAGCGGAGAGAGAGAAGGAAAGAAACCTCTAAACGTCTTTCGATCGTCGTCTTCTTCCCAAAACCTGAAGTGAGAGGGTTAGGGTTTTATTACCGACATAATCATGCCGAACCTGTGAAGCATCAGCCGCTCGCCCCCGCTGCAGCCACCGTTCGATTAGATGGGATCGTCGCCGGCATTTTTCGTGATTTGCATCCTGCACTCTCTGATAGCCATTACCTGTGGGGCCCTGATGATGTTCTACATGAAGGAGGTGTACACATTTGGGCATGGTGTGCAGACAGCGACGAAGCTTTTGGGATCTACCCCTCATGACCAGCTCTTGATCAAAACCTCCGATTCGTTTTCCGGGTTGCTGCTCGTCGCCATTGGGTTCCTTCTGTTCATGGTTTCTTTCGTGAAGGACAGAGATTTTCAGGTGTTTTTCGCCAAAGGGTGTACACTTCTTCACGTTTTCATGGCTCTATGGAGGATTTACTTTGAAAGGAAGGTGGAGGATCTCGCCTGGGATTGGCTCAGGCAGACAGTTGGCGACATTCTATTGGCCCTGTCGTGGGTTTTCTTTCTTGTTTACTCTTGGAGAGAGAAGTATGATTAGCTTACGCTCCCCATCCTATTTTCGCTGATCGGTATAATTCCCAGCTTCAATTTACCTTGTAAAAGTTGGATTTCTGATAATTTTATCAGGGGTGTTTCAGATTTACATCTTGTCTGTGAATTATTTGCCGATTTCAATTGTGGCGAAAACTGTGAAATGGGGCGTATCAATAAATTTTATATCGCTGCCTGCAAAAATTCTCCTTACAAAAACTTTTTTTGTCGGAATACATGAATATTAGCTGCAGTTCGTCACAACATTAAGCATTGTCAAGAGAATTTCTTTTGGATTTATAGATCAGACATTGATCAATTTCTATGATAATTCCTGTTCTGGTAAGGGTGTTGCGATAGTTCACCTCATGATTGTGATTTGAAGTCTAGCAAAATGATCCAATTCCTGATTACTGAATGAAAGTTGAAGTTGCCAGTGTGTCAAGGTTGAAAAAAGTTGACTGGGAAAGTATTCCGCAGGTGCATGTTTCTTGTTTTTGTGGATTTAGGTATACACCATTTTAATTTCTTATTTGTTTATGCAAACTTTAGGATTACAAAATCATCTTTGCGTTCCTTTACTTTTTGTAGAATTTTTGCACTCTCTAGATTGAAGTGATATTTCGTTTACTAAGTGCCATCAATGGATGGCTCTTGATGAAGCATTTGGTGCGCAGAAGAGAACCATTTCATATAACTTAGCTAAATTTAAAAAATGATCCTTCATGGGCAAGATTGATAAATGTTCTGCTTGACATTTGATGAAACTAGATCTTTACCTGTCTGATGCAAGGAACTTTTCTTTTCTTATCATATTAAAACAAATTAAATTATCTTATCTGCAATTGTAACTTTGTGACCATCAAAATGAGATGAAGGGAAAATTTATACAAGGGTTTAGCAGGTTTTAAGAAAGAGCAACGAAATAATTGTTCACTGTTCTTTGATACATAAATTACCTACTGTAAACTACCAAAACAAAATTGACAAGGTATGCAAAGGTCAAAGGAAATACCATTTTAACAACAAAAATCATTGAAAGGCCATGATTAGGTCATCTCCACTCTTTTATTTCTGTGTTGTTACATTCTTTCTAATGTACCACTGACGCGAAGCATGTGGCTAACATTGAATGAGTTTGTCTCAAATAAATGCCAATGTTTCCTTGTACTTCCTGAAGTTTGTTTTTTAATGCATGTTAGTATGCGAGAAGAAAATAATATATATGTCAATACCTATTATTACTTATTGCTGTACATATTCTATGCATGATATCATATGGCTGCATCTATTTCTTAATAGTCATCTTATCAGTCTCTGATGAACTGGTATATTTTAAGTGTTATTTCATAGTTGAAATGTGTGGATTGTTTTATCTGGTTCAGTGGGATAAAAGAAAACAACTCGAAGAAGCAATGATTGCTTAATTTTGTCACTTATACGATAACTGTCTTGATGGTTTTATATCACATGGGGTTTTTCCTTTCAAAATGTTGTGTTTGCATCTCCTTGCATTTTGTGCTTGGCTAATTTGCTGAATAGCTATAACTCGTAGTATTTCTTGCTGGTGGTTGCCAAATTTTATACATGAAACTCAAATCTATGTCTGAAGATCCATGTACTTGACCTATGTTTTGTCAGTGGGAACTGGGCTTGTTTGTTTGTGGTCTACGTGATTTCAGCTATACACCAGAAGATTAACATGAAAATAATAACACAGTAAGACACAAAGTTTGTCACCAAATTTATACTTGCACATTAAGAAGCAGTTCCACATAGACCTGTGATTTGCCAGATTTCCTGGGGGTTGTCAATAAAAACTCATGTAGATTTATGATGCTAGAAGCACCCTTACGCTTATATTGATCCACTTGGGTGACTTTGTTTACTTAATTCAGTTTTTTGGTCAACTGGACATATGTTGAGATGGCATCTAGTACAATGCTATGTTTATGATGTTTGCATTTTCTTCTAGTATATGTTATATACATGTTAGAGAGCAATTGTCACAAATTTAAATATTAGACTCTGGGCCAAATCAGCAGCCAATAAGGACTTACTCTAGAAGGCAGAAATGTGGAAACGAGGGGGGTCCCAGCAGAGCGGTAGTGGACCAAGTCAATTCTGAAGTTTGGGGAAGTGGAGGACAATAGGGAGAATAGTTACCCATGTTCTGCACCTATCACTTAGTGCTTTCCTTATTTTTAGTCTTTAATTATTATTATTATTATTGTTATTGCATTATTTAATTATTATTATTATTGTATTTATGAATTAAGGTTATAAATAGGACTTTAGGAATAGTGCAGAGCATTGTGAATTATCTGTTTGATGTAATAGGAGAGTAGTCCACTCCATAAGGACTTGTTATTAGAGTTATTTGTGTTGAAGATTCTTGCACTCATTCCTCTAATATAATTTTTTTTTTTTTCATCTTTTTCATCTTTCTGATTGTGTTCTTGGCCTAAAATGTTTTGGGTGTTATCAATATGGTATTAGAGCCTGGTTCCATTAGGATTCAAACTAGATCCAATGCATCCCAACCTGAATTTGAAATTCTGCTCCCTTTTGATCCCATCGGCCAATTACTCTCTTCAATTGCATCTAAATTAAATATCCTTGATTCATTAGCTGTTGAGAGAGTGGCACTGAAGGCACAAAATAGTAGGGCCTGCGTGGGGATTCGAGCCTAGGGCCACATGACAAGGGAAGGGCTTCATGGTCTGAAGACAATGAAGCAGACAATCCTTGGTGGCTTAAAAACCCATCCAGATAACATCATACCAAAATGGAATTTCTTAAGTTTAATGGAGGAGACTCATGCAGATGGATTTTAAAAGCAGAGAAATATTTTTGATATTACCAAACACCAGATGAGCTGAAGATGGGTGTTGCAGCCATATATTTAGAAGGGGATGTTCTTGATTTATTTGCTTAGATTAATTGTGAGCGAACCTTCCTTTACGGCGAAGAATTAGTCAAAGCATTACAAGAAACTTACTGTCTCACTATGTTTCAAAATCCCAATGAACACCTACGTCATATAAAGCAAACAGGGTCAGTTCATGAATATAGGTAGGAGTTTGCTAAGCGGGCATCCCAGGTCTAAAATTAGCTCGAAATGCTAGCTGTTTTTCCTTAGTGGGCTAAAAGAAGTACTAAAATCTGATGTTAGGATTTAGAAGCCCAAATCCATTTATAAAACTATGAGTGTGCTTTAGACTTTGAGTCCAAAGCTAGCCCAATCCCTTTTCTTGTAATGCTCTCCCTTTTACGTGATTGTGGGATGCTAAATGGCAAGCCAGACGAGACAAAGGGCTTTGCTTTAGGTGCACTGAGTGTTGCTCCCTTGGGCATTGTTACTGACAAGTCTACTTGTCTCTCTTGGAAATCAACAATGCCAACAACACTGCAAGAGATGAGGATGCAAGCCATAAAGGTGAAGGTATACCCATTAATCTAGCTGAAATCTCCTTTCACGTTATACTAGGAAGAAATTTGGGAACTAAAATGGAACTGCAAGGGTCTAGTGGTGTAAAACAACTATTGATTTTGATTGGTAGTGGTTTAACGCACAACTTCATCGCAGATTTAATGGTACAGGAGGTTTGACTGCTTGTATAGCAAGTCTCCTCTTTCAAAGTTCAAATTGGCAATGGTGATGTGATTCGGTGCAATCTTATATGTAAAGAGGTTTCTTGTTGGCCTCACTATCACTTAAGATTTTTATTCTTTTTCCATTGGAGGAGCAGATTTGGTGTTGGGATGTAAATGACTGGCATCTTTGAATATTATGCAAGCAAACTGGAATGAAATGTTCATGATATTCAACTTGAGAGGCAAAAGATATAAGCTTCAAGGAGTACAGTCTGCAAACCTATCAACAACCTCCTTCCATTCATTGCAACAAATGTCCAATTCACAGCTACAAGAGTTGTAAGTGTTCATTGAGGTCTTTAAAGAACCTACTTCCTTTCCACTTTTCAGGAACCATTTTCATGCCATTCCATTGATTTTAAATTCTACACCTCCCCATATTTGGCCATATTGTTACCCATACTCTTAGAAAACTAAAATTGAGCCGCAAATGGCTACCTTACCTACTGGCTTTCGACTTTGTTTGACCAAGATGGAGTCCTTATGTAAATCCAGTCTTGTTAGTCAGAAAGAAGGACAACTCTTGGAAATTCTATGTTGATTATAGGAGGCTTAATCAAATCATTATATCAGATAAATATCCAATTCCAAACATTGATGAGCTTTTAGATGAACTTTACAGGGTGACTATCTTTTCAAAAATTGACATTAAATTTGGCCACCATTGGATTCATGTTCATTTAGAAGGTATGCATAAAACTACATTTTGAACACTCTCAAGTCATTATGAATTTGTTGTGATGTTGTTCAACTCGACTAATGCTCCTTCTACATTTCAGTCAGCCATGAATGATCTTTTTTGACCCCATCTCTGTAAGTTTATCCTCATCTTCTTTGACGATATCTTAATTTACAATCATGACATCTTACAACACACAACACCTTTGACGTGCAAATTGTCCTACAACTCCTGCAATCACATTCTTATTTTGCTAATGTGAAGAAATGCTGGTTCGGTCAAACCCATATTAATTTTTTGGGTCACATGGTGTCTCATGAAGGAGTTGGAGTCAATCCTGATAAAATTATAGTATTTCTAGAGTGGTCATAACCGAAAAATGCCAAGGAATCGATTCCTTAGACTTGTTATTACCAAAGATCTGTGCAAAATTATGGTCTAATTGCTAGGCCATTAACTGAGGTAAGTAAGAAGGGTGGTTTTAATTGGTTACCCGAGGCTGATTCTGCTTGTAGAGAACTAAAATAGGCCTTGATGACAATTCTAGTATTGTGTTTACCAGACCTTGGCCATCCATTTATGGTAGAGTGTGATGCTTCGTTAGAAGGAGTTAGAGCCATTCTTATGCAATCAGGCCACTTGTGGCATACTTTAGTAAGGGTTTTTCTTTCTCCAATCGCATTAAATCTACTTATGATAGAGAACTCTTAGCTTTGGTTCTTGCTCTACAGAAATGGAAGCACCATCTCTTAGGACACTCTTTTTTTTTTTTTGGGGTCCACACTGGCAATTGTAGCCTTAAATACTTGTTGGAACAATGGATTATGGCCATTGGACAGCAGAGGTTACTCATGAAATTGATACCATTTGATTTCACCATTTTGTATAAAAGTGGCAAGGAGAACCATGGTGCTGATGCCTCATCATGGTGCCTTCAGCATGCTGATTTTTTAGTACTCGCACTTCCAATTACCATGGATTATATGGACCTTCCAGATGCTCTTAAATAGGACCTGTATACTCAAAAGATATTGTCATCTCTCAAGCAAGATCTGTTGTCTATTCCAAATTTTTAGGTTGTGAACAGCAAGTTGTTCTATCAAAACAGGTGGGTCATTCCTGCCCACTCCTCCGTACAAAATAAACTCCTATCTCCTATCTGAGGCACATGAGACCTTGGCCACAAATGAAACAAGATTGCATTATTTGTCAGCAAAGTAAGTATCGAACATTGGCAGTAGCAAGTCTTTTGCAACCATTGCCTGTTCCATAAAGAGTATGGGAAGATATCTCGCTTGACTTTGTCGTTGGGCTTCCAAAACTTGGTGGTGTTGACACCACTCTAGTAGTGGCGGACTGATTCATATTGCCATGTTATTGGTTTATCTCACCTTTCATTGCCAAGGTAGCTCTTGGTTTATCTTGGTTTATTTTTCAAGGACATTGTATGTCTTCATGGCATACTACATTCCATTCTTTCGGACCATGACATCATTTTTCTTAGCTCTTTTTGGCAAGAGCTGTTCTGCCTCAGTCATAGTCATCTTCGTATGGTGACTTCTTATCATCCCCAATCCAATGGAAAAATAGAGGTTGTTAACCGTTGTTTATAAGCCTACTTACGATGTTCTACTTATGAACAGTTGCAAGGATGGAGCAAATTCTTGGCTTGGGGCTAAGTATTCTTTCAATACAAGTTTCCATACATCCGCACGGACAACTCCCTTCTACATTGTGTATGGTGGGGAGCTTCCAGCACTTCAACCCTTTGTTCCTAGCGAAACTGGAATTGTTGAACACGATGAACAACTTGTAGAAATGGATGCCATGCTTAAACTTATTAGGGAGAATCTTTTGAAGGCTTAAATTCAAATGAAAACTCAACTGGATTTAAAACGCAGGGAGATCACTTTTGAAGTCGGAGATGCTGTTTTTCTTCATATTCAACCTTACCAGCAGCAATCCTTGGCTAAATGACAATATGAGTTGGTCCATATAAAATTGAGGAGTGATTGAGTCATAATTCTCCCAGCTTGCTTCTTCAAGGGGATGGTCCTGCCACTGCACAAATAATTCCAGTGTAGGTGCTCCAGAAACAAGGAGTCAACGGCAGCTTAGAATTTTGGCTGTTTCTAGGAGCAGTTTCCAATCTGCAGTGATTGGAAGAGGAGCAGTGGACAGTAACGTAGTTTAAATCCATGCAAGACATAGTAGAGAAACATCGAAGATGGCATATATTTTGGATGTAGCAGGACAAGGTGACTTTTCAAGGGGGTGGTACTGATAGAGGGCGATGATAACAACCATTAAGGACTTGCTCTAGAAGGAAAAAACGTGGAAATGGGGAGGGTCCCAGCAGAGCAGTAGTGGACCAAGTCAATTCTGAGGTTTGGGGAAGTGGAGGACAATATGGAGAATAGTTACCTATGTTCTGCACCTATCACTTAGTGCTTTCCTCATTTTTAATCTTTATTTGCTATTATTATTGCAGTATTTAATTATTATTGTATTTCTGAATTATGGTTATAAATAGGTCTTTAGGAATAGTGCAAAGCATTGTGAATTATCTATTTGATGTAATAGGAGAGTTGTCCACTCGATAAGGATTTGTTATTAGAGCTATTTGTATTGAAGATTCTTGCACTCATTCCTCTAATATAGTTTTTTTCATCTTTTGCATCTATCTGATTGTCCTTGGCCTAAAATTTTTCTGGGTGTTATCAGTATCCCTCTTCCAGTGGTCCCAGCTCCTCAGCTTGATATGAGCAGCTCATATGGTGAAACACCAGCTGCATATCTGTTTCTAAATTTTGAAACAGCTTGTCTTTCAATTTCTTTCTTATTACTATTTATCTCCATTCCAAATTGGTAGAATGCATTGATAATCTCAGGGTCCCGCTACCATGAGTACATGTTGTGTCTGTTTCCTATATACTCCTCATATTTAAGTGTGCAAAAGTCATGTCAATCACTGCTATAAACTGTCTTGCTTGGAATAAACTTGGCAATGATGATGGGAAGTATCTTTGGATCTAGGACCATTTGTAAAATCAAGATCCTGTTTCTTGGGTATTAATATATCTTCTGAATGATGGACAAGTTGGAACAAAATTGCTACACGGTTGTTGCCCAAAGTTCAATGTGCTAATGCAATCCGCAGAATGTTTAGTGTGAAGAATCATCAGGAGCCAAGTTTGGGCCAACAGCTAGCATTTTAAGAATCATGATGTCCAAAATGAAATGGATTTTTTGTGGCTTGGAGCTCCTTTTTAGAAGAAATAACAGATACTTTGTAGTTATAGTTTACATGAGTAGGGACTGGACCAACTTCTGGACCATATAAGCAGCCGTCAGATGCATAAGGATACTGTACAACTGGGTTGCATCTGGTACTGCTTCCTATTGATGAAGTTAATAGAGCTTATCACCCTTGTACTTTGCAGAGCAGTAAGACCTGTGAGGTTCCTCCCATCAGTTTTTACGGGGCAGCACAACTAATTTGTATGCAGTACTTGCCAGGAGTGAATTCAGTCTCAATAAATTGTCCTGCGTTGATTAGAGTCTCGTGGGCCATTACATATATTTCCTATCACATGGGGATGCACCATCGTGAGTAGCAATTATAAATGGTTCCTTGAATACATGCATAACCTGATGGGTAATCAGAAGACAATTTGCGCATGGAGAAAGACAAGGTTTCTGATCTCCCTCTATTAGCTAGATGTTATATAATAGCGAAAGTTATTGGATGTGTTTAGATCCGCTGTATTAGCTAGATATTATATAATTTCGTCATTCCTCCTTTGTGACATTTGTGTTCGAGAGTTACACGTATTCCAAGAAGAATGTCCTTTCTCTTTAGCTCCGGGATTTACGATATAATCCTGGCCTTTCCAGGGGGGAAGATGATCATTTGTCATATTGACATTACCCTGTGCACATCCCAGCTTAAGGGGGGAAGATGATCATTTATCATATTGACATTACCCTGTGCATCCCAGCGATCATTGTCCTATATGGAGTAATGACTTTTGCATCTATCCTAAATCAGAAACCTGGCTTAAGATTGTCTCAAATATTATGCATAAGGAGAAAGGGTGCATATTGATCGTGCACGAGTTGACGAGCATCAGCATCGTAAGAGCAAACATGGGATACAATAATTTTATATTTATACTCAGTTCTTGTGGATTGTGTAGTTGGCACATACTAATCAATAATATTATTTGCAGAAATATTAATAGTCACTTACCATGGATCGTTGGCGTAAAGGAAAGAGGACTATCCTTCATGCCTGTTGGACATACATCAATATCGTCTTCAATTTGTTCTCAGTGCTGACTCTGCTGGACCATAGATGGTGGGACCCACGTGCTTGCAGGTTAAAAATCCTGTTGGAATCAAAATGAAAGAAGCTGGTTAGGCATCCTTAACTACTCTCTTCGTTATATTTGATTGAACTAGATGCACAGAATACAGAGAGCTGCAGAAGGGGGAGTTCTTGGCTTTGGTTTAGGTTAACGTTTATTGTTATAGTTACCTTGAGCCTTTCGATGCTCAGAGGGTTGATAGCAGCTAGTCTTTGACGACCATTGTCATCATTTCGTAAGAAAAACAATGCATTCTTCGAGTATATTTTGTTTGGCTTAAAAGGAGCCTAATGGTTTCTATATTTGTTTCAAAGACTATGCCTTCGAATTTGTCTATGTCTGCACACACACGATTTAAAATTTAAATCTTCTAGATCAAATTTAAACTGTCCAAATGAGATATGTATGGTTGGGCAATGAATCCAAAGATGCGTGTAATGTGGTACCCAAATTTTATTTCTTGGCCAGAATAGGAAACAACCCATTTAATTCATTTGAAAAAAAAAAAACGTAGTCTCCTTCAGTATTGGGTATAGCCTACAGAAAGCAACCAAAGTGGATTTGTCAAATGAAAAGCACCCAACGTATCTTATTTGGCATTAATGCTAATGCTATTTATTTTTCGTTAACCCAAGTGCCCATAGAATATCCTTTTCTCTTTATTATTTTGTACGTTTAATAGTGCTTTTAATAAGTTTTAGGCAGAAGTAATTCTTTTCATTCCAAAAATTTTGGATTATTTTTAATTTAGTTCCAAATATTTATTGTGTGAAATTTGTTTTATATGATTGCAAAAATCCTGAGTTTGTTTAATTTACGATGAAGTTTACAAGTAAAACCGTATTTTTTACTACTACTGAATAAAGCCTACCCTAAAAAAAAGCTGTATATGGTATTACAAAATTATATATTTTAATACAAATACCAGCATGCTAATTACACTGATCAAGGTGCTAATTACACCTAGGGTGTAAGTTTGCAAACACCACAAGAAGTAAGGACACTAATTGAGTTGTAATTAATACGCTTAACATTGCAATTCATGCGTTGATCATTGCACAGATGTGATTATTTAAACGAATATCTATTTTAAAAACAATTGTGTAAACTGATTCATGGAATTAGATGAGATAACTATAATTCTGTGTGAACAAATATTACAAAGTAAATTATTATGTCAATTAATAATTAAGCCCCATATACAAACGAAAAATTTATAAGTGGCTGCAATATCAAACCCAGCCCTAGATAAAGCGATAAAGCAGGAACTGCGAAGTCTTGCCTCCCAGAAAAGCTAGCAGTAGGAGAAAGAGGAGGTGGTAGAGACACGCTACCCGCATGACATAGTAGGAATAAAAGAAATGCATAAAACAATATTAAAATGATAGGCTTACAGCACAACGAGGATAAATCTATAGTCTAACTGTGAAAAAAATTATCAAAAATTTATATTCGGACAACATCCTGAAGGCAATCATAGAAGTGAGAGATCTTAATCTTCTGTTTGCCAGAATAGATTGCTTCTGCAGATCCGCCTTGTTCCCCTTGGGCTGCCATCTCAATCAATGTGTATAGCTTCTTGATAGGCATCTAAAAAATGAAATTTGGGCATGAACAAGAGAAATTAGAGTGCAAATAAATATCGATATGTAATAACTGCCTTTTGGTGACTACTGATATCCAACTGAATTTGCGATGCAAAAGAACAGGCGAACCACAAACAATTTAACTGACTGCCTAGCGCCTACAATAGCATGTGTAGAAGGCTAGAGATTACTTCATTGGCACCCCTCATTTACAAGAAATGGAAAAGAAAGCAACCATAAAATAATTAATACCAAAAAATGACAGAATCAGGGACAGAAGTATTAAAAGCTAATTCTACTAATGAAGGAGATATGTAGGAATATTAACAGAAGAACTCTCCCTCGTATCAAATTACTGGAGTTCTCTAATTTGATGAGCAGGGAAGGATTAATGCGAGAAAATTAAACCAATGGAGCCCCCCAATTGGGGTGATAAAGCTTACATCATTCAAGGCCTCTGCAGCAGCATCAACATCATCATCAGCAAAAACATTTAACTGTTTTAGAACCTGATATTCAAAAAAGAACAAGAAAATTAGAATGTTTTTTAGAATAAATTGTACAGAACTCTTCTCTATTTTTAAAATATACATAGACTTCTCTTGAAATAAAAAATTACCCTACATTTTCATCTAATTTTAAAATTTTTAACTAAAATATCTTCTATTAACTTAAATATATAATTTTTTAAAGCCAAAGAAATTTTAAATGAAAGGTATTTTGGTCAAAAATTTTAAAATTAAATTAAAGTGTAAGACAATTTTTTGTTTCAAAAGAGACTTATATATATTTTAAAAATAAAAGAGAGATTCGTGTACTTTTAATAAAATTTAAAGGAGATTTGTATAATATACTTTATTTTTAACTTGTAAATTTCCATTTATAAGCCACATTTTAGCATATAAATTGAAGATACAGCTGAAGTGATTCATCAATATTCAACGTTAGCAACAGCTAAAAGCACTTGAAATTCTACAGACGAATGATGCGGCTCTATTATTGTTAGAGAAAAATAAATTAAGAGTCAACAAAAATTTTTGTTTCGAGGGAGCAACTGATTTCTTCAGAGAACTGAAAAAAATTGTCAACTTTCCAGAAAACAATTAAAGGTTTCAACGAAAAGAGAAAAGCTTCCTATTGCACAAATCAATAACACACGATTAGCCCACAAGCCAAAGATAATACCACAATGTTAAGGACAAGAAAGTGCACCTTCTTCACATCATTTGTGTTCAATGTAGGAACATGGTAAGTGACAGAGAAGGTATCACAAAATCCAATAGAGTCCAAGAAAATCAATTGACTTGTCGTACCAATAACCAGGAGCTTTTTCCCCTGACAACATGAATTAAAATATATATTAATAACACTTGGGCAACATCAAGAAATTACTATTGCTATAAATTACTTAAAAAGGAATACAAAGCCCAAGATATCTGAAACTCTTGTTACATGGCTGTCCAAGGACTTAGTCCTGATATTTCATTTTCATTGGGTGATTCTGGTTTCTGACCATGTGGAGATGAACTATCAACAGGTAAAAGAACCATCACAGCTTGCAGCTTTGCATTAAATATATAAACATCCAAGCACAAATTCAAGATGGTAAACCCAGCTCTGAGCTGCTAACACAAATGATTTGAGTTCAGGGAGGCAAGAATGAACGATCATGTGAGCGCTACTTTCATCTAACATGAAACATTTCAAGTCAACATTGGCATTTGACTACTTAGAAAACAGTTTATATTTTTCAGCAAGTTGACAACATAGAAACAACATGAAGGAGAGAAAGGCATTAGGTTTCCAACAACGAAATCAGATAAGCAAGTTGAAACCATTGGACCCCTATTCAATCCAGGTTGAACCCGAACTCATTCCAGGTACTTTTGCTTTAGAAAGTTAGTCAACAGATATGCTTCAAAAATGAACTGAAAGGAAAAGTTTGAGAGGAGAGAAACCAACGAAACTTATGGTAGCCAATAAGAAAAGGACAGATAGAAACCTTTGGAGGAAGCCGTTTCAGCAGGACCAATAGTGTCTGAGAAATCAAATTTGAAAACCGTGGACCAATGGCCACATACTCCAATAATCTGTACCAATATTTAAACAGCAAATAATGTTATATGTTACAAGAATTTATTGCCAAGAATGACAAAATAACAATTAAAAATGTTACCTCTCAATGTCATCAAGAATAATGACGCTCAGTGGTGACTTATATGCATCCTCAAAAACCTGTTAGAAAATACCACTATATTAAAATCCTTGGGATTTACGTAATACAGCTAACAAGCTAGGCATTTACAAGCATACTAAACCATGATGTCCATATCATAGTTACTGTACTAAAGATGACTAAACAGTGTAATAAAAATCTGAAATTTAAACTTGGCTCGACTTGCATCAAAGCCCCACTTTTGAAGCCAGTAACTAATTCTTCAGAAATTATATATACTCAATAGGATTATAAGAAAAGCTTAAATTTTTAGTTGTGACAAACCTTGATAATCTGCGCACATTTAGTGCTTTCATGGAGACCAATCATTGATTCAGCTGAAACCTACCCGATTGCAGAAAATCAAAATAAACACCAGTACTTATGTAAAAAGTCAAGACACTCTAAATCCCTGGAGAAAATGCTTGAAATAATGAGAGAGCTTACAATCTTGACATATGGGAAATCGCTGTCGATGCCAACAGTAGCTGCAAGTGCAGTTTTACCACTGTAACCAACAAAGTAGTTTCAGAAGCTTACTGTTTACAAAAGCAAATGAAGATGAAAACTCACATACCTGCCACTAGGGCCTTCCAGAAGACAAGTAACAAGTGGGCTTCCTTTACTCACTTTAACTTGCTCCACAAGTAGCATAGCTCTTTGGTAAATGTGCTTATGTCTATCACCACAGTCCACCATGCCACCAAGTCTATAAATTAAAAATATATATATAGAAAGTTAGTGAGGCTGTTTATTATTCTGGACTTCCAGGCTTACATTTTAACTACAAGATGTTCACATGAATCATAAAACTAAATAAATATTCTTCAATATAACTAACAATTGATGAAACGGCCGGGTTCCAACAGTATCAGTAATAATGATATATTTTCCAGCTAGTATGAGGTGATAAAGATTGAATCAAGAAGTTTTAAGCATGAATTCCAAAGGGTTTGTAGATGCAAGCCATTTCATTAATTTCACATGCCCCAAGATGTAAGATGCGTTTAGTCCCAGAAATTACAAGTTCATAATTATTGCTCCATTTTTCGCGTCTTTTTTTTGGGGGGGGGGGGTTCCTTCAAGGAGTTCTTTTATGTAAATTTGGAAAACTTATACCTATGAAAAATAAAAATATAGATTTTCTAATAATTAAAGAAGAGGTAGCAGGGAGGAGGGAGGCCTAATGAATCTTGTCTGCCATATTTCAGTCTATTTTTATATCATGGCATCATCTACTCAACTCTAAAAAGGCAATTATAAAACTCGCCTGTGGTTAAAAAAGAGCCCAATGGTTCAAGACTCTCTACCTTTCCTTTGACAATTTTCAACCAACTAAATCTAAAACAGATCTTGCTGCCAAGAGATTTTGATCAATTGTCAAAGAACAACAGTAACATGTTACCGACCTTTTAAAAGAACCACCAGCTCATCAAGTCATTCTGCACAAAGTACTAAACTCAGACTGCCTAACAACTTATTTCTCAAAGCTGTCTTCTATAATAACTTTTTACACGCAAGTTTTCAGAGTAGTTGATGGGGTAAAATAAATAGAATTCGCTCAATCTGTCCATTTCTGAAAATCTCAAATCCTGTAATCAAAAGCACTACCTGCATCTTTCAAGGTCATCAGTTGAAGCTCCGAATGCAGGAACAACTTCTAGAAGTGCATTCAAAAAATCATCCATCGTAACCTTGATATTCTCTTCCTCCACTGGCTTGGTGAGATCATCTAGACTAAGTTGTCTATTTAGAGCAAATGATACTGCACTTTTCACAACACCTTCAAGTTCTGCACCACTATAGTTTTTGGTTCGAGCAGCTGCACAAGAGCAGAAAGGAAAACCCACAGTAAACCATGATGACCTTCATAAATTTACCAATGTGAACCAGATAACTGTTTTCCCCCTCTTTGGTGAAATTGTCTATATATAACTTAATATTAGAAGTTACATATTTTGTTTCATCAGCATTTGATAATTTATAGCTCGATATGAATAATGTCTTATTCATTGTCTTCTGCCTCCCCTCAAAAGGGTATTATACTTTTACATTAAAACACTGAACCCATTAGTCAAGAAAGCTTTGTTAAGAAAATCATTAAATACAACCTTAGCTTCTTCAATTTACGGAGCAAAGAATCATATTATAAAGAATCAGAATACACTTGTGCTTTACATGCATCTTTGTAGAGACCTTAAGATGGTATTTGTCAAACTCCAAAAACTAGATAATGAGGTAACATAGAATTGGTTTTAAAATCTTTTTTTTTTTATCTGAGTTCTTTTTTAAGTCAAAACTACTTCAATTAAAAAAAGAAAAAATACAAAGTCAGCTTCTATTTAAGCAATTATATTTAAATCAAAAGTTTCCTGATTTCTTTCCTCCATTCTCTCCCTCTACATTATTTGAATTTCTAAAATGGTCAATCAAGTTTTTACCAAACAATATTGAAGTTAAAACCAGTCAAAAAGTTAAAACCAAAATTTCAACAAAATGTTTTGCTAATTAAGAAGTGAAAGATTTATGCATCACTAAACACATACCAAGCTCTTCAAGGTTCACATCAGGAGATAGAAAAGAATTATCCTTCATCTTGTTAGTATGAATTTGAAGAATCTGTAATCGGCCATTTTCATCAGGAAGGCTTATCTCAACTTGGACTTCTAGTCGCCCCGGTCTACAAGACATAAGTAAATGATGATTGAATGTACGGTATGCATCACATGCATACATAGTATTGTACAAGTCAATTACAAGCCATAAGAGCAGCACTAGCTTGGTTAATACTTTCAGTGCACAATGAACAATAGCACATCAGTTGATTATTTACTATATTACACTTTGAATGAAAAGTATTTTAGTCAAAAATCTGGGGCAGAGGAGGAAGATAAAGAGACCTCAAAAGAGCTTCATCAAGCATGTCCTTTCTGTTGGTCATTCCAATAAGCAAAACATTATTTAGCGACTCCACACCATCTATCTACAAACCAAGTGGATAATCTCTTAGCTAGTTAATGGAGAATGATTTATACTTATATCAAGAAAGCATTCATGATCTTCCCTGACCTTAGTGAGAAGTTGGTTCACAATACTATCATGAACTCCAGTACCATCTCGAGTTGAACCTCTTGACTGCACAAAATATGCAGAGGAAGTATGTTTTAGCATTTAGAGTATCAGACAATTCAATTATTATATAACTTCATTAATGCATGTCACTGAATTACTTGGAGAACTAAATGAAGATTTTCAGGGTCCTAGAATGAAATGTTACTACCATATCCCCATTGATCAAATTAATGCACAAGCGTATCAAAAGAAAAGTTTTAGTGACAGCTTAAATAAAAAGATTCTATTAATTAAACTTTTACCTATTAAATGTAATTAACACATTGATAACACCACCTATATATTGCAATAAACAACTGACGTTGATTAATAGCTGAGAAATCTCATACCTTACAAATAGCGTCAATTTCATCAAAAATTATAACATGCAATTCGCTTTCATCCCCTACAAATTAAAAATGGTGAATCAGATCAGTGGACTATCAGAAATTTTAACTTGGAGCAACATGTGATGTGTCTACATCCCTTACCTAGAGTCCTCTGATCCTGTTCAGCATCAGCAAAGAGGTCCCTCACATTCTTCTCAGTTTCACCAACAAATTTACTCAATACTTCAGGGCCATTTACAATCTAGAATAGGCCATATAAAAGTAAATAAATAAGATCCATCAACCACCAGAAAGGATTATTACTAACCTCTAGAAAGCAAAGTGCTATACAAAGTGTAATCAATATAGCAAGTTATGCACAGAAGACACAAAAGTTGGATGGCAATTGATTCTGAACAGAGGGAGAGTTAAAGCCATTTAAATAAGGCTTATAACAGCACATGCAAAGGAATAGACAGAAGAGGACCTCTTTCTTCTTAATCAACGTAAGAATTCAAGACACTTCTGCCAAGCGATTGGGAGATATTATTAATCAAAGGAACTTCAACAACTAAAGGGACTCAATATTGTTAAAATGAAGCCAGGATTCGTAATCAACAATCAGGCAATTTGATGTAAATAGTAGTCAAAAGCACAAACAATTTAATGTCATAACAACTTTTTGGCAGTAGAATGTAAATTTTTTTACATCAAGAATCTTATACAGCAATGGATTAAAAAAAAAAAAAATCATGTTTTGCCAAACTTTTATGTGAAAAGCTAGAAGGAAAAATGAATAAAAAGCACCGTTGGTAATAATGTTTAAGAAGACCATGTTTTAAGGCAATTATTAACCCCACTATGATCAGTAATTAATAAAGAATGAGAGATATTAAATGAAACTAGTGGCTTAACATGCATGTATTTAAAAATTATAACAGAGATATAGAGAAGTTACAAATTATTAAATAATTACCCACTGCTTTATTTTACAGTTAAAATTATAAAAAAGACTCTAAGAGACAGAAAGGGCAAGAGCCACCACTATTGTAGTATAGACACATGTGATGATCAGAAATTTTTGTCTCCACTTATTGTTGACCACATACATAATATTTTCATATAGATGCATGTATTCCACTTCATTATAGAAGTATATGGAGTAATTCCCAAACCTTTGGTTCCTTCCCATTCAAAATTTTGCCAATTTGACGTGCCATCAGAGTTTTTCCAGTGCCAGGAGGCCCATAAAGCAACATGCCCTTCACATGCTTGATCCCTAATCTGGAATCTCAAACGCTTCCAAGTAAGAAAATGGTATATCATAAACTAGCAGATTAAGTAGGTTTAAGTAGAATATCTATTACTTAGATGTCACATGGGGAGGGAAAACACGAGATGCAAAAGCTCTTCGAAATATATCTGCAAACTCTGCACTCAAGCCCCCAATACCCAGTGTCTGAAGATTGAACTCTTTCTGCTTAAAAATGTTGCTTGTGGCAGCCTCACGCTGATTGACAATCTACAAAGAGAACATACACAAATAAATTTATCCAAATAAAATTAACCAGGGATAATTGATTCCAGTACACGGTAGAGCGCAGTTAAGATGTCATTAACTTATTATAAATATCATTATCTTGCTTAGCAAAGTATTGGATAATACCTTACTTGGATCACAAGTTTGATCAAACCAACAAAAAGGAAACGAAGAGAAACTATTCACATAAAAATAGAAATGGATAAAATGTTATGTAAGATCTAAAGCTCATGTCCTCAACACTTTCACCATGTATTTTTTTAAGCAGAGCAGATAATCATGTTCTCCAAACAAGAAAGAGCACATATAATAACAATCAATACTGAATAACTGAACTAGCTTTCTTAATGACATGCAGAAAATGTGACCACTAGGCTATTTGCATGACTATTCTATTGTCAAGGATAGCCAAACATTCACCTAAGAGGGAAACTATAAATCAGTGGAGAGACTCACCTTTATTCCACTATCACGTGATGTTTCAAAAACAATGTATGTGTCATCTGATAGCATCCCTCTTTCAAGAGAATTAGAATTTTCTTGACCCTCGACGACAGCCTGATTGACTATAAAACTATAATTATTTCCATGATACTCAAACAACACTTTCTGCCCTGCAGTCATGACCTGCATAAAATAAGGTCTGTGTTCAAAGACTTTTAACATATGATATAGTGCATTTAAAAAAATGTATACAAAATGTGCTAATAAATGGACCCAGAACATGGAATGTCCCCAAACTTCCTGAAAATTTAGAAAAGAATTTTAGAAGAGAAGGAAAAAGGGTGAAGAAGAGGGGATGGTTTACAACAGAATAACATATATGACACACTGAAACAAAATCATGGATAAGTAATCTAATGAACGACACAATCATTAACCTGTAGTCCATCTCAATTGGCTTCTATTTTTATGTCTTTCCACATTGCCAGTGCCTAATGTGTTTACCTTTGATCCAATTACATGCATAGATTCTTCAATACTAGTCTGAATACAATGATATCTTGTCCCCTTCCCCTTGTTCCAGAAAGGCTACCAAAGCAGAAAAACATTTTCTCTGGATACAGTTTCAGAATTAAGAATACACAAAATGACAACTAAACCCCATAAATCACTAGTAAAGTGAAAGGTACCATATTCAGGGCTACAGGTTCTTTTACATAAAATAACATGATCATTTAGGAGCAATGTATTCATTAAATTATCATGTACAACATGAAGTATCATTTCTAATCAGTGATTAACATAGACTCATGCAGATAATAACCAAAAAGCTATGTAACAAACAGATGGCTTTTTCCTTTTGTGCCCCAGATGCAGTCTGACGGTGACTAAACTAGACAAGAAGTTTTGAAAGTTCTCAAGTTAGTGAGATAATCATCTAGCGACCACAGAGCAGAGTGACAATCAGAAACATTACAACAAGCATTTTATTTGTCAAAAAAACAATAAATGACAGCTGATAAAACACCGTAGTTAGCCAACTAAGGGGTATAAGTGATTGACTGAAAAACTCCACCTGGTTCACAAATCTCTTTTTAAGCTGCTTAGCCAGCTGAACTGCATCAATCTACAAAACAGAGCATAATTTTCATTCCTAAGGCACTCTAGTTAGGAACAACTTGTTAATAAACTAATGAATATCGGTGCCTTCAATAATTTTTCAAATACACTTACCTGTTCACTTCTACTACCCTTTTTGATGAATTCCAATTCAAGGGTTAGCATCGCCAGGTTGAAATTGTCAGGTGGCACGAATCTAATACAATAAATATAGATAAGAAGAAACCAAAATGGCTCAGCACATAGTAAGATACAAGCTGTAACTAACTGACCTGCTTACAGGTACCGATTCAGCAGCAGAAACTTTGGCACACCGACGTTGAATCGAATTCAGTGCAATATGGCCACTGCGTATGTTTTCGTGAGGAGTATGTCTCAGTTAAGGCGACAAAAGTAAGATAGCATCGACTTTTAAGAATCCATTCACAACCCAATTTAGCAAAGTATCCATCCATGCTCCCAAATTGGTATTTGCATTACAAAAAAGAGACAACACATACTTGTTCAAGAAAAGTCAAAAAAGCAATCGAAATTAAAGGACCAAATTTCCTACAAATTCGAAAAGGATATGCGAGAGAGAAGACGAAGGAGTCCCCGATCAGAGCGAGGAAGATGTTTTTGAAACCCGCGACAGCGAAGTTCCGAAGATCAGAGGGTGAGCAGAAAGCGAGATTGGTGAGAGCGAGGTCCTGCGACGGCGTGTTGGTGACGATCATGGACGTCGGAGCGGACCCGAACCAACTCGCCATTTTTCGGATCGCCGGTGAGATCTATGCACTACTACTAATCTTGGAAGAACGAATGAAGAATGGCGGTGAGAGCTGAGAACGGAGAGGATCTGCGCGGGAGAGATATAAAACGAAATGTACGTCAAACTCTTGGCAAGCAAGTACGAATAGATAAAACCAAAGGATAAATAATAATGGAAATTATAAAGAAAATATGACCAAATTACGTTTATTTCTAACTTCATTTTCAGTAAGTTTAGTTATATATTTAGTTTAGATTAATAGTTAACCATAATTAATAAATTAGTTTTAATACTTTTTCTTACTATTTATAATCCTTTATAATTGAGTTAATTTCCTCACTACGTTATAACTCGTTAAAAATGAACAATTGAAAGACGCACATTAGTTTTGGATGAGATGGATGAGATGGAGATTAACTCGTCTATATATTTGTTACTATATATTTCAATAAACACATAATATGTAAAAATAAAAATTTGAAAAACTCAAATTATATTATTTCCTTTTGCCAAACGCATGGCTTGGATGGCATATCTATTAATTTTGTAGTTGTATCCTGTTAATTTAATTTTATATTTAAAAGAAAAAAAAAAGTGGAGGGCATTCACTAAATTTGCCCTTGGCGGTGTTACATCAACTCTTTTCTGACATAGTGATTTGCAAGATTTCTGCTTCAGTTTTATTGCTCTTTTGGTTCTTTTCCTGTCTTTGTTTGATTATGTGTGTCTTATCTTTCTCCTTACAAATGAAGGTATGAATTTGAAGAACATTGCAAGAATGGGTTGTGTATTGGGCATAGTTTTCGCAATTGAAGATCTGCTATATACATTGTCGAGCTACCGCAGGAGGATGAGAAAGATGGTAGGTGTTTGACGGTGGATTGACCAGGTCGTCTGCTATCTTCCTCTCTTCTTTGATTACGCTGTCTGCTATAAGTTGTGGTGGTAGCAATAGGATGAGTAGGCCGTTAATACCTTTAACAAGTCGTACCTTGTCCTCTAGAATTATGGAAATTGTAGTTGAATAACATCAAAATTCTTCAAGCATTCTCAAACTCAAGCAACAACTTTTTAACATTTCACTCATCTTTTGGTTATAATTAAGTTCCAAGTTCTTAAAAAGAAAGGAGGCAAGCACCTGTATGCCACTAAATTTTATCATTGGACAAATTTGGTTGAAGATGAGCCAAGTCCATAAAAATGAAAAATTATAAAAAAATAGAATCTAGTACAATTTGTGAAAAATAAGCTCGGCCTCAACCTAATAAGAAAGGGTCAAATCTAGCCTAACTTATTAAATTTGCATTAATTCATTTTATATAGCAATAATAAAAGTGCAACAAAAGATGGCAAAGTCAAAATATAGCTAAAAAAGGAAACCAAAGATCATATTTATTAAGGGAGAAAAATTTAACAAGTGACTAATGATCTGATGAAAATTCAGATTTGGTCTCACATGTTGAAAGTGTGGCAAAAAAAGAAAACCAAAGTCCATATTTATTGAGGAAGGAGAATTATTAGTATTGGTAATACTAAATAGATTGTGGGATTATGTATGGCATGAAGAAAACAACAATATTAATATTAATATTAATTAATATTATGAAAAATATATTAATAATATATTTTTCTATAGTAAGGGAAAGTGAATGATTTAAAATAATAATAATATTAATTAATAATATAGAAAAATATATTGATTGTAATACAATTTGACTTAGGCTCAAGTTGGGCCTTTAAAAAAATTCAAACATAATCCATAATATATTTGAGTTTTTTTTAAACTAGCATTTTTTAACTTTGTTTCAAACTTATATCTAATTTTTTTGGATTAAGCAAGCTTTCTAGCCTATAATTAGGTGTAATGGCCATAAAGGGAAATACGAATTTTTCAAGTTGAGATATATAAAAGACTGAATGGATACATGCTATTGGTGATAATTTCAATATATACGCTCCTACTCCAAAATCTTGAAGGGTCCATAAAACCTTGGGCTCAATTTTTCATTAGTTATCACAATTAAGGACTTTAGCTTGTAAGGTTTAAGCTTGAAATAAACAAAGTCTCCCACCTTAAACTAGATGTTTGGCCTATGTTAGAGTGCTTGAACTTTCATACTAACTTAAGTCTTTTTCTAAATTATCCTTTAATGCTAAAAGAATTAAGTTTTTAGACTCAATTTGCTCATTAGCATCCTCCTCAGTTGATAAGTTGTAATTTAGTTTCAATAATATAAGAAAACACTTTTCATATGTTGCTTTAAAAGAGGTCATGTTTGTAGGGCTATTAAATGTGGTGTTATACTAATATTTAGCCCAAGATAACCATTAAGACTACAATTTTGATTTATTCCTAATAAAGGAATAGAGAAATATCTCCAAACTTATATTTACCACTTTGATCTGCTTATTAATTCTTAGATATAAAGAACTATAGCAAAGAGTCATAGCAGTTTGTTTGAACAATTACTTCTAAAAGTGATTGATAAATAGCCTATCATGATCTCAAATAATAGTTTTAGAAAAATTATGCAACCTGACCACTTTAAAAATAAATATTTTAACTATATCCTTTGTTGAAAAATTATAAGAGAAAAGAATAAAATGTGCATATGTAGTAAGACGATTCATTACTACCATTATAGTATCAAACCTTAAAGATCTAGGAAGTCTAATGATGAATTCCGTGATAATATCTTCCCAAAGTAGTTATGGAATAAGTAGAGGTTGTAGTAACCTAGTTAAAGTAAGAACTTGACTTTTGTTCTTCTTATATACATCACATTTAGCTATAAAGCTCTATCTATCACATTTCAATCTTTTTCAATACAAAAATATTGATAATCTTTCATAAGTGCAATGGTACCCTGAATGTTCTCTTAAGAAGGAATTATGAAATTTTGTTATGAGTAATAAAATTCTAGAAGATTTCTTTGGTAAGACCAACCTTTTCTAACATAACATGCACCCTTTTCATATTTTGTATCCATCTAGTGTCGATTATCAATTGCTGAATGATCGTGGTTAACTTGGCATCATGTTGTACTTCTTTTTCCCAATCTTCCACATCCGTGTATTGCCATATTGATAAAGATTTGAGCTCTATCTACTTTTCTTTCATAGATAAGGCATTAATAACCTTATTTTTACTTCTTAATTTGTACATAATGTCAACAATTTATTAATAACAATAATAGGAATTTATATATTATGATGTTCTTGTTGAAGGCCCATAATGCACATAGAACTTGTAACTTCCATCCTCCTTTTTAACTAACAATACAAGGTTAAAGTAAAGAATGATACTTGGTTGAATTATTCTAGCTACAAGCATGTAATTAATCAAATGCTTAATTTCACTTTTTTTTTAAGAATTAAGTGGCCTATAAGGACATATGTTAGGTGGCTGCTCTTTTTGCTTAATTAGAATATCATGATCCATTGACCTTATAGGTAATAATCCTATAGGCTTCTCATCCATTAACCTTATAAGTAGTAATCCTGCGAGCTTCTCACAAACTATGGAAAACTTTTAAAGTAATATTTCTTGTATCTCTATAGGAATCCTCTACTCTATCTCATTATACCCTTGTCATCTTCTTAAATTCAACTAAAAAGTCCTCCATTTTTAATGGAACGTATTATTGCTTTAAGTGAAACTATAGTATTGGATAAAGTAAGATTGCCCTTAAGACACACCATCTCCCTCCTTGATGCAATTTTCATAGTAAGCTACCTTTAGTTGGCCCTTACCTCACCTAAAGATTTCATCCATTCAATTCTTAAAACCACATTAACTTTACCAAGTTCAAAAAAATAAGTTTGGGTAATTTGAAGTCCATATGCATTCAACATCACATTGTTGCAAAGCTTATCCTTATGCACTTTATAACCATCTTCCACAAATATTGCATAGTTCCCAATATATTGCACAGGTAGCATCATTCTTTCCACTAAACTGGAAGACATAAAATTATGCGAAGCACCATTGTTTAATAAAATTAACACTTCTTCATCATCTCGTTTTCTCATCAACTTCATAATATTGTTACTTGTGATGCCACTATGGAATTTATGGATAATTCCATGGTTATACCTTTTTCTTCTGTTAGCTTCTCTATTTCCAACTTAAAGTTTCCCTCTTGTCTTATGCTTTGTTTTTCTTCCAATTCCTTTAAGAGCAAGACTTGGAATTGTTTATTTTTATATATGTGATTAGGCCTAAACTTCTTGTCATATTTAAAGCACAATCTTGACTCGCATTTTCTAGCCAGCCTTATGTTAGATAGTTTGTGAAGAGTACCTTCATTTCTAATAAAAATGAAGAATACAGTGTTGTTATTTAACTTTGATTCTCCTCCTTTAATATTGGGGTTTTTGTTAGAACTAATAATAGTGACAAGCTTAGAATAGGTTTTTTGGACACTTTTGAATTGAGTTAGACCCTACTCCTTATGATAGATTCACGATTTGTAACATCCTTTTCTTAACAGGATTTATTAAGTAATATTTATGTAAATTTTAAATAAATTAATTAATATTAGAAAATATATAAAATTTAAATAATAATCAAATAATGGAGATTTAGTGAAATATAGATTCATAAAATATAAAAAAAATTTCTAGAATTTATTAGGAATTTTAGAGAATTTTCATGAATTAATTAGTATTTTTCTTAAATGTTAAATAGAAAATGATTAGGAAATAATTACTTGAGGATTTAATTTTTAAAAACTCCTAAGGCCAAAAATAAACTAAAACTATAAGAAAAATATTTAGAAAAATAAAAACATTTAGGTTAATTTTGGGTGAAAACATAATTATTAAAAGTCCAAGGCAAAAACACATAATTTTTATAGAACTAAAATGTAATTTTAATGGGACTAAAATGTAATTTTAGCCCCAGTTAAAAAGTAATTTTTCCTAAGAATGAAAGCTGTAGAAATAACAAGAATAAAGAGTTGAAAATTTTAATATATATACCTTTCCTATAATTGGTAACATTTTTATATCTAGTATTAACCAAGTAAGGTATTATTTCATTTGCAAAGTATACTATTAGGTTGATTTGCTCACGAAGTTAGTGAGATAAAATGTACTAAGAAGAAGAAGATGCTCAGATTTGGTCAATATTCAAAGAAGACAAAGTTAAATGAGGTACAACTTCTATTTATTGCCTTACTTCACTTATTTGTTTTGCTCAATCAAAGAAAGAAAAGGCTAAAGATGAAGTGAGAGATGAGACATAAAGAACAAAAGAGAGAGGAAGGGAGTTGCAATGAAGGAGATCTAAAGAAGAAAGAGATTAAAGGAAGGAGACTTTAGATTAAAGAAACAAGGTAAGGCTCCTTATCTTATTGAAGATTCAAGCTACTTTTCTTCCTCATCTTCATCATTTTCATTTTCTCTCTTTAGATATCTCAAGTTTCAATGGTAAAAGTTGTAATATGATTAATTGTTGAATTTTGACGTTATAGATGGTGTTGTCACTAGGATTAGGTGTTGATGAGGTTTTTGAACCATGCAAAAGCTTCATCTTCTTCCCTTACCTTTATCACTTTAGCTTTCTCTCTTTATGGAATCTTCATGTTCAAGCTTTATACTCTCATGTAGTTGCAATTTTAAGCTTTAAATCAAGTTTTAGTTGAGTTCATATGCTTGTGGGATGAAAAAAATCCATGAAAGGAGTCACTCTTTTCATCTATTATACTTTCTCTCTATAAAGTAACATTTATGGCAAAAAAAGGTGACATCATTGGCTTTGAATCCTTGAACCATGTTTGATGATTGCTTTGTAGTCATATGATGATTGAGAAGTATTTAGGATAGCCTTTTGGATAATTGAAATCACATGGTTGAGAGTTTTGGAAGGAAGATGAAACTTTGAGATTTAGTATGGTAATGATTTGAAGGTAACTTTTGTGTTCATATAGTGTTTTGACTTGTTTATGGGGGCCTAATAATGTTTGAATCATGTATGATGGCTAAATATGACTTAAAAGCATTTTGAAGGCAAAAATAATGTATTTCAAAGTCCATGGATGCTAAGTGTGACCTAACATTATCGATTTAAATAGTTATGCTTATTTAGGTCTATACTTGGGATGAGTATGACCTACCTACATTAATGAACATAGCCCATGTTTAGATGAACATTTAAAGAGAATTTTCTAGAACAACATGGCCTACTTATATTTTGTAACTTGGCCTAAGACTAGAGAAAACATGGCCATCCTGTGTTAATTAGCATATCTTGTGCCCAACTACCTTGAATTACATGTATTTATTTTGCCAAAAAAGTATAGCCTAGCCATATGATTTAACATGGCCTATGTCTAGAGAAGAAAAACTTTATGTCTTAAGCTTCTTAATTGCTATCATTAAATAGTGTTAGTATAAGTTAGGATATCATTATTGCTTTTGTGGTTTTATGAGATATAATGAGATGAAACATAAACTAGATGGTTGAGTAATGAAAGGGTAATTATTTGATGAGTTTATTTAGCATACTTAAAGTATGATCTTTGATGTGGTTAAACCATATTCTCTTGGTTGTTTGTGAATTACTTGGAACCACAAAAGTTTAAATTCAATAAGAATTACCACTTAATCCATAAGTAGAGGAGTATTACTAGACACCGTGCATAGAAGATGAAATTTCAAACTATTCCTACTTATGGATGACTGTATCCCTTTAATTTTCTTGACTCCTATTCATGGAAGATGGAACTCTTAAATGATTCTCGTGCATGGAAAACCGATGCCCAGATGCTCGATATGGATTATGGACCTTTGAAACCTGTAAGACATAAAAAGATACAATACTTAGGGTTCCATTAAAATTCATAAGTGCTTTGTATTGATTAACTCTGGGTATGTTTTGAATAATTTATTGTTTAAATATGTCTTATTTAAGTTGATACACTTGATTGAAAGAGATGACTTATATGATTATACCTAGGCATATTTGAGGTTTTAAATTATGATACTATTGGCATCCAAGATAGATAATTCTCATAAAGATGATCTCTATAACCTATCTTTCGAAGATATCTAGCTTCTCTTTGGATATGTCCAGCTTCTTTTTGGAGATGTATTATGAAACCTTTTATGATGCATGTAATGTAAATCCACTCTAAAGGATGCCTTGAATAGTATATTTATAGTTTGGTTTCTTATTATTATTGAATGATCCTTCATTCTTAGTTATATGGTGATTTTAAAAACTTAGGTTTGCATTTAATGGTATGGGACACTGGAAGTAGCTTCTATAAATATTCTCAAATTAACTTATTGTTTCTGAGGTGATGGAGTCATGTTTTCATAAGATGGGATTATGATAATTGCTTAATATGTTGAATGGCAAGATGCTTTGATTATTATAAGATGTTCATGATAGTTGTTATGCATGGCTTGTTTATTATGATGTGATTATCAGTTGACTCATGTTGACTTGTTTAAATATGTCTTGCTATGCATTTAAGTTATATGTGAAATGTTGGCTTCTAATAAGATAAGAAAAAGTAAAAGAAAATGTTTTCTACACATGTGGCAATTGAATCATTATTTATTATTAAATTTAGTACTATACACTAAGAATGTTTATGATTTTCACATTTGTGGTAATGTGTTTAGATAATAAGAATGTTAACAAC
Source organism: Erythrophleum fordii (assembly GCA_032878935.1). Lineage (NCBI taxonomy): Eukaryota > Viridiplantae > Streptophyta > Magnoliopsida > Fabales > Fabaceae > Erythrophleum > Erythrophleum fordii. Next base: position 12,437,328 of record JAVQMF010000037.1, on the reverse strand, counting down.
TAAGTACATTGTGGAGGTAGAGTATATGCATTTAATTGTGCCAGGTATAGGTTAGGTTTGAGGAATTATTGAGATAAAAACCTTGGTAGTTACTAAAGAGACCTAATCGATACCTCCAAGTATCGATATGCCAAATCTGAATAGTTAAGCTTCTAAGTAGCTATTATGGAGCTCTTTTAACTATATTATGTTTGCTTTATAATTTGACACAGTATTTTGTTATGGTTTAAAGTTATGAAGCCAATTACTTTTGTTATGTATGTATATAGGTTCGTAATTGGACATTAGTCATATGCAATGGCAAATCTTATATGAGGTTTGTCGACCTTTATTGATATGTCAAAACAAATATTATGAAAAGTTAAAAAAAAAAATCTAGTCATGAAGATTATGTAGTTGCCTCATTTAGACATTACTTTGTTAGCTTCCATGCATTATGAAGTTATAAATTAAGCTAAAAATTGACTAATTAATTAAATAATCCTACTAAACTTGTTTTCTCAAGCCTAATCCAAAACCAGATTTTGTCCCTCTACCATACATGTCACATTCGTTAACTTATGTGGTGACTTAGTATGCATTATCTATTGCATCTTTCAAAAAGGCAATCAATTACTTAAATATCTCTTTATTCTTCATCATTAAGCCTACTGACTTCATATCGCCTCGTTATGAGTAATGAAAACATCATAGCAAGTTTGTTTTGAACTCTACCCAGGAATGAATTGGGTTTCTAGGTTCAAGCCATTAAAACCAATTCAGTGCTTTAATTTGTAAGCAGATAATGGTGGCATCTAATTTCTTCCCTTTCGAGACACTATTAATATGGAAATAATGTTTCATCTAAAATAACCAATCTATAGGATCTTCACTTGAGGCTATCAGTAATTCTAATTTATGAAACTTGTTAGTTTCTTTATCTACTATTGAACTATTCCTTGCCAATTCATCCACCCATGTATTCAAATTTGTCTTTGTAATGGGTTAAGATTCAATTGTATCTTTATTCCTTTTGTTAATACAAGCCAGAGTTTCTCACATCTTTAACATTCATTCTTTCAAAAGTTTCAATGTCTTTGTTCAAAATTCCAACATTCTCCTTCCCCCAAACTACATGACAAGCCAAGGTGTTTACCCATCCTTCCATCCTTGTATTTATCATTCCACAGTAGGCATCTTTTTAATAATAAAATGATAGAATCCTCTAACAATTTCTATTAGATAAAACATAGTATTTTAGTAATCCTTCTGGTATATAACTTTGAGCAATACTAATTCACTCAAAAGTGGCAACTCAACAATATAACATAGTATCCACCAACTTAGCTTAAAATAAGCAAAAATAAATAATGCAAATGAAAGAAAACAATTGCTAGCTTTCAAAAGGCCAACTCTTTCCCTTAGCTTTCTCTAAAAAAGTCTCCGCACCTCCTTAATAAAAGATCATCCTTAATATTATTTTCCAACCACCTCCTTTTCACTTGCCTAGCTTAACCTCCCTAAAATGTTATAACAAAGATAGTTACATGCATGAAACTTGCCCTATGCCATCTTAGCATCTCATCTTTTTTAACTCTTTTAAAGTACACCATTATCCTAATTGTTGGACCTATTCTTAAGCCTAACTCCTTTTCTATCTTCCTTCTTTAATCATGTCATTTGCTATAAGTTTTAATGGCAACAGTAGGGTGAGTTAGCCCATCAGAGGCCCATCAAGTCCAAGAATTCTATCAGGCTTCATTTGGAAAATTGTTTCTAACCTCTAAGTTTGTAATGAGCTTATTCAAAATGTTAATTTGGTTAGTTATAAGTACTAGATGGGTAGTTCTTGCACTTGACAGGCTAGTTCTTGTAGTTTAGTCATATAATGTAAACTATGTGTGGAATGAATAAAAACGATGATTTTCCTAAAACAAGGGTAACAAAGGTAAAGGCAATATTTTTTATTTCAGCTACATTATATTCCCATTCTCTTTTAGATTTCTTTGTGTGAGTGATATTGATGAAGAATTTTTTAAGACTAAATTGTGAAAATATTTAATATTAAGGTCATGTTGATTAATGCCCTTTGTGCCAATTGAATTTTTTTCCCTTTTAATAAAAACTCAAGGTGCTTTTTAAAGTTGTTTTCTGCTTGGAAATCTTGGTGGCTTCTAAGTAATGTTTTAAAAATTGAACAAGTTATTGAACTAATGAAAGTATTGGTCTATAGTTCATTGGTCTATCCATTGTTGAATTGTGATCGAATTGGAGATAACTAAATATGTAATTTTTAAATTTTATATATTAAAATTTTAATATAACAAAAAATATTAATAAATTTTAAATATTTAATTACTAATCTCATGTTTCTTAATATGTTTGAGAAATTAATTTTGAATTAAAAAATAAAATTTACTCATGATTGAAATTTAAGATTTTTTAATTTTAAACTTTTAGAATTTTCAAGTTATATTAAGATTTTACTTGTCATTAAAAAAAAAGAAAAATACTTAGAAATCATAAATTAAAAAAATAATTTATCAAATAAAAAATTAACCAAATTATAGTTATAAATAATATATATAATTATTTATTATATTATTTCATTTAAATATATATATATATATATATATTAAACAATGTATAATATTATTAAAGAAGGCTTGTTGCTAAGATGGTAAAAACACTTGGCACTTAGTGGTAAGTCACATGTTTAAGTCATTGCTCCTACTTTTGCAAAACATTTTTAAAAAATTTTCCCAAACTAGTATAAAGGATTGGTTCTTGGTAGAATTGATTAATCTAGTCTGATTTTAATAACTATGATTATAAAGTTAACTAATGTTTGTTAGTTTGCTGAATGACAACTTTACTATTTCATGTTGGAAGTTTAGTATTGGATGCTTACTAAATGTTTTTTGGTTAAATGTCCAAGACAATTTTCTCTTCTTCTTTGATATAAACTTAAATTTTATTTATTTATTTTTCTAACAAACTAAAATTTTAGCTAGTGACTATTAGTTGGTACTTGTCTAATTTTGAAGGCATGACCACAAAATTATTGCTTGACAATATTCAAACTTTGTTCAATAATTGTGCCTTTCATTTGTCATATTAACTAGGAGAATGATAGCAGAAACTGACAATTATAAATCATAAAAATAAAACTTTAAGAAATAAATTGGATTTTTTTGGCCAACTAAAAAAAATTGGATGGATTAACTTAAAACTATATGAAATTATATAATTAAACTAATAAATTGAAATATGAGTTGGTGGCAAGTGTAATTTCATTTAAGATACTTCATGAATTTCAATAAATTTTAAAAATAAAAATATATCATAAATTAATAAGCATTCAATTTTACAAATAAAATTACATAAACTTAGTTGAAAAACAGGAGAAATTATAAAAGTAACTACATATTATTAAACCCTGATATTCATATAGAAGTATAGTACTATATATATATATATATATATATCGCTTCTACAATGTCATTTTAGCAAAATAAATAAATGTTATAAGAAAAAAATTCGTTGAGACTTGAGATTCCTGGAAGAAATTAAAAAAAAAAAAAAAGGGAGTACACGGTACTGAGCGGCAGGGACGACCGAGATCAGAAACCCCATAAACCTAGACGGGCTCCAAAAGCATCCATGGCGAATAGGCGGTGTCTGCAGGCTTTAACGCGCCAGGCATCTGCATTTCTCTTTACAAATCCATCTCTCCATTCACTCCTAGTTCCGCCCACGTTGCTGAACTCACCTCTCAACACCTTCACATTAGGCTACTTTCACATTCTCACCGATACCAGACCTCCTACCTGGTGTGCGCAATGGTCCCACCTTCGCTATTTCTCTTCCGGTATACAAAATGATGACAGCAACGAAGGTAAAGAAGCCGAAGACGATAGTGATGGAGACGAAGAACAAGAGGAAGAGTATAGCGACGATGAGAATGTCACGAAGTCAAGCGGGGCTGCTGGGAAAAGAGAGTATACGGCAGAAGAAAAGGAAGAAGAAGTGGCGGCTATTGGTTACAAAGTGATAGGGCCTCTTGATAGGAATGATCAGGTTTTCAAGCCGTACGAGCCTGTCTTCGCTGTTGTTCAGGTCCAATTTGCAAATTTGTCTTGCTAGTACCGATTGACTAAGAAACTGGGTTTATATATATGTGTGTTTCATTACTTTTTCCTTATTTATTTATTTTTTGGAGGCTAGCTCGGTTCACACCAGTTTAAAGTAAGCAATGGGGACAGCATTTTCACTGAAAGACTGAAATTTTGCGAAGTGAATGATAAGGTAGGTCACCGTTGCTCTTGCGTATATAAATCCTGACACTTGTTGAGATTGTGTTGCAGTTTGTTGGTCATTTGCAAAATGCACTCATCCTGCGCTGTTTATGTTTCTATTTATTAAAGTTCCGGTGGCAGGATCAGGATCACTGTGTGACTAGTCTTTAAATTTTACTGAGTATCTGCATTGGATTTAATTTCATTGTGCCATGATTATGTGCGAATGATTGATATATGGACTATAAGAAATGACATTATTGCGTCTGTTTCAGCAGGCTGGCATGGCGCCTTGCCAGGTCTGCTTGATGTTTGGTTCCTTTAGGGTGGTGAGGTGGGAGGTAGTTTGAAACAGCTGGGGTTTTTCTGTCTGATATCTGACTGTTGAAATGATGTTGGCCTATTGCTCTTTCACCTAGCATATTTGAAAGGCTTTATTGTCCGGTCCAATTGGCATGGGAATTGGGAAATACAATATCATCATGTGCCAAGACAGTATACAAGAATCAGAAGTTAGAGATCTCTCACTATTGCTTTTGGTGCCTTGTTAACTCTTTCTCTTTTCGCAAGTACCTTGGTAATTAGTACCTGTAGATGATGTTTCTACTTAACAGAATTGTTTTCCTTTCTATGAAAATTTTCTTGCTAGTGATACTCTTTCTGTTTATCTGTACAGAACTCTCCTTGAGTTTACATTAGAGCATATAGACAGAGGTTTCTGCCAAATTCCAAAAACTAGATAACTAAGTACAGTAAGGCAGAGTTAATTCTAAAATCTCGAGTTTTTGGTGTAAACATTAGAGCTTATGTGAACAGTCTATATGTCAAAACTGGGTCCAGACCTGCTACCGACTTTTCCTTAAAATCATTTTTAATCTTTATTTTCGATTTTTTCTCACTAAACCTTTGTTTCCTTCCTTTAGTTTCTTTTATAGTGTTTTCTCACTATTGGAGACTTCTCATCAAATGTCTTGTTATTTCTCCTTTTCTCTCTCCATCTTTCTATTTTAGTTTTTAATATTTTCTTATGTTCTATAATTTTGAAAAATGGATCACCCAGCATTAATTGATATTAGAACTAGGCTGAACACGTATTTTGATCAAATTAAGTATTTGGAATCCATTTAATTTTTATGTATTTGCTGAATTGAATTTGTATTATCTCATATAATTCTAAACCTGTTCTTGAATTTGCCAAACTACCTCTCAATCTTAGACATTGAATAGGTTCTATAATTACTTAACACAAAATGGAGAGTTACTGTTTAAGAGAAAACTATTTTCAGGTTTATTTTTGTGCCAATTGGTCATTTTGTATAGTCGTATTTGTTTGTCATTTTGTTAGCAGTAAGATATGTCCCTGTTGGTAAAAAATGTTTCATCCTATTGTCTTTGCAAATGAAGTCCAGTTTCTTTCAGAAAGTGGAAAGTTATGACTACGGGAAAGAGGCAGTTTTGTTATTTGCACTACCTTTCTCTCACAGCTTCTGTTACTAAGGTGCTAGACAGCAAAAACTGCTGACTTGGCAACTACTATTCCTCTCTAAATTCAACACGTCATCCCCCCTCTCCCTTCATGCTAGGGGCAGTGCACTAGCATTTTGCAAGTAGTGTGTTTGGGGAAGAAATCTAGTATTCTGTAAAGAAGACAAGATAGAAAAAGACGCTTGCTGAAGTAGACTTAGAGAGCAACGGGGTGGATCTGTCATATAGAACCTAAGGCAATAGAGAGCAATGCAGTTACAATAGGAGTTGCTGAAAAAAGGTTTGAGATCAATACATTGGAGGCAGAAGTTAATGAGTTAATAATGAACATCTTAATTATAAGTTAGGTTGCCCCAAATAAGAAGTTTCACGATTGGGAGGAGAGCTTTGCCATAGGCATCATCCTTTTTTTTTTTTTCGTTGGGGGGGGGGGGGTTGAACAAATAAAAACTGGGCTTAAATTAGACGGTGTAAAAATGTCAGATGGATCCATGTGCGGGGTAGAACTGTAGAAGTGATATGCACTAAAGTATGTGCTGAAGTAAAACTATTACATTAGGATTTGGATAGATGATGATAATATTATAAAAAGATGCTATTTGTTGAAATTACTCAATTAGTTAGTGTCTGAGCCTATTCCAGATCATGTATTTCTTACTATTTCTTAGATAGTTGTGCCATCTAACCTGCTTATTCTAGTTTTAGAAACACTGTTTGTGAAATAATTATATATTTGTATTAGTCTAAGTATTTTAGTAATCTTATTAATCAATATCTAGTTTGCTGGTGTAGTCACTCTGGGATTTTTTCCCCTTTGTTATGGAATTTTTCATGCCACTTAGTTAAATATTTGGTTGGCAATCTTAGAGGTGGTATCTGCATTTTTTGTCCATTGCAGTTGATTCTTAATAAAGTTCTGTTGCTTGGCTCCCGTAGTCAGACAATTGTTGGCAGACCCATACTGCCAGATGCAGCTGTTCATGCTGTTGTTGAGGAGCATGTAAGTGTTATTTCAATTAAATTTGGGCAAGTTTGGTATACGGAATCAATTTTCATGAATGAGGATGCGAATGGGCATGGAGTTGGTTTGGAATAGACTGATGATCTTTGTTTCATTGGTTGGTGGTATCAGAATTGCAATCGAATTTCATCCCATTCCTGTTTGGTATTTGAAACCATAACGAAATGGAACCAAAAGACCTATAGAAACAAGAGTGAAATGGATCCAAAATTTTTCTGCACAACAGTTTTTGCTCATTTTATTTTCTTTGCTTCAGGCATTAGATGCAAAGGTGATTATTTTTAAGAAAAAGAGAAGGAAGAATTACCGAAGAACCAAAGGGCATCGCCAGGTGTGTTGGAAATCAACTTTTTAAACTGATTTAGTTTTGTCACAAATTATGGATGTTAAATCCGCTTGGTATATGGTTATCATCTTCAGGAGTTGACGAAGTTAAGGATAACTGATATTCAAGGAATTGAGAAACCTGAAAATATTGTGGCTGAAGTGCCTTCAAAACCTGCTAAGAAGAAGCAGGAAAAGGTTGCAGTTCCTGCTTAAGGAGGATGTACCCAGAAGCTATTGAGGCAACCCATATATCTCAAATGAGTTTTGACAGTGTGATGCAATGTATTGAGCATTTTTGTATTTTGTATCAGCCCCGTTTACATCTCAAAAGTCTCTTGAGGTGGAAATTCTTACTGTCCACTCTGTAGGCAGGTTTTGTAGGATTGTTTACATAGGATTTTTATTTTTTATTTTAATTTTTACAATGTTATATTTAGTTCTATGTGTGAACACCATTGACTCTTACGGTATTCACGGTCTCAAGAAATTTTATGTTGATTTAGGCATGATACCATGTCAAGCATGCACTGGCTTTCACCTTTAGAAATAAACTGTCCAAACTTCATCTTCGGCAGAAAGAAAAATGTATTGAGAAACTCTGGATTGCAATGTGATTCTTACATGGTAAGCATAAGCAATGTCCTGATCCATACTGGTCAAATTACTGTGTTTTGTGTTACTTACTGCTCATGTGTTTTAATCCTTTTGCTTAGAGGAAACCCTTGGATTTCTTTGGATACATCTTGAAAAATACTTAACTGTTATACTTGAAATTGTTACCCTAGTATTGAAATCCAATTTGTCAGAATTTTGGTATGAACTGCTTCTTAATGTGCTGGTTGGAGACGAAAGATTTCTTGTCTGTTCTGTCGTGGTAAGTATATTTTCCGACTGTAAAGCTTCTCATAATTGTAAGATTCCACATAAGGAATTGAGAATACAAGGAATTTTGCTAATGTGAGGTGTTTTATCCCCTTATACAGACCGATGTAGATTATATGTGTATATGAAGACCTCCATAATGGTATCTGGAGAGTGCTATAACCATTATGTTGTTCTGCCTGTGATGTTTTCATTCGATTTTGGTGAGAGAGAGAGAAGAGAAGAGAGAGAGTGGGTAGGATCTACTCACTCTTTGTGGGTTCGTACACTCCCTCTCTCTCTTCTCTATATCTCATCAAATTTATCTCATGCATTTAGTGGTGCAGGACAAGAGGAGGAGGAAATATAGAATAAAAGGAGAGATGTAGTGGGAAAATGAAGGAAAGGAGAAGAAAGGAGGGAGACAGATGGTTTTATTAATAATATCAAATGGTTTTATTAATGAATTAGAAAATTGTTTAACTTTATTTACTAAGGGTTTTATATATAAGGCTCTAGAGATAACTCTTAATAATGTAAAATAAAAATAATATTAATTTTTAATTTTAATAAAAGATAATTATAAAAATTTAGCAAAAAGATTAATGACAATAAAGTAAATAATAAAATAAAGTAATTTAAATATTAATTTTTAATCTTAATTTTAATAAAATCTTATTTTTATATTTATCTTTAATTGATAATTTATAAATAATTATTAATAACTTTCTTATTGTTTTTTCACTCTTCATTACTTTCTTTTAGTTGAAAAAAATTCGAGCTTGAGTTTTGAAGTGAAGAAGTATTACAATTATCTATCTTAGAATTTTGGATGGGGCAAACAATACTATTTTAAGAAATGGTAATCAAGATAACTTTAAATTTACCAATACATTTGGAATGACAAAATTAATTGGGGTGAGGTAGTTGAATTGGTTATTTTATAATTTGTAGTTGAATTTCATACTGTTAGTTAAAATTGATTTCTTCATATCTTAAATTTACTTTAAATTATTTTTCAAACCTTATGATATAATCATCATTATTAATGTTTGATGGGCAATCAAGGAATTTCACGATGATAACATTGGATTAAGTTGGAATAGCTTTCTTTAATGTTTAGGGTTTTTGAAAACATTCTTCTTTTGCTTTTAATTCTTTTAAATTTTTGCCAATAATCTATGTATAAAGTTGACTAATGGCACTTTTAAGTTTGTCAAAACAATGATTTACATTTTTTTTGTTTTGTTTTTGAAGTTGTTGTAGATGGTTTAGATATTTTGTTTCATTTGTAGATGGTTACAAAAACAAAGCTTTCAACATTTGGCACGTGTAGTACGAGGCACATGAAACTCAATCGCATAGAATTTTATCGACACATGGCGGCACGTGTAGTGGCTTTAATATTAAAATTGGCGTAGGACATGAGGTGAAGGAGAAAGATATAAAATAAAGTGTGAGATTTAGAGAAAAAATGGAGGAAATGAGAAGAAGAAAAAGAAAGAAACAGCTAATAATATCAAATGATTTTATTAACGCACAATTAGAAAATTGTTTAACTCTAATTATTAAAGACTTTATATATAAAGCTTAAGAGATAACTTTTAATAATTTAAAATAAAAATAATATTAAATTTTAATTTTAACAAAAGATAATTACTAAAATTTAACGAAAAGATAATGAAGGATAATAAATTAATTAATAAAATAAAGTAATTTAAATATTAATTTTTAATTTTAATTCTAACAAAATATTATTTTTTATATTTATCTTTAATTCATAATTTATAAATAATTACTAGTAACTTTTTTATTTTTCTCTCATTTTCCATTATTTAGCTTCAAAATACAGGCAATCCAATTTGTCTCTGTAGAGGTTATAAATGTATAGCAGTACCGACCTTCCTTCCATTATCTTGATAGAGCGGAATGCTGGAGATCAACATTTATGATGCAATTGGAAATTAAGGAAGTATGCGGTATCCCCACTAACATGGCCTAATTTTGATTTTGCCGACCCTTGTTCATTAGCTATCTGTCAAATAAAAGGTATAAAGTAGCTACCATTGGCTGAGTCCCATGGCAACTTATCTTCTACCTTTTTCCCCCCCTCTGTTTTGGTATTTTATTTCACTTTCAAATTGTAGTGTCCTTCTTTCTCCTTTTGCTAATGTTTCCTGTACTTCAAAATCTTATCTCTCTTGTGGCTATAGCAGAAGCTTCCTTCTCCTATTTATCTTTTCTTTTTTTTTAAAAAAAATGTTTTTAACTTGTACTGTACAAACATAAATTCCAGTCTATCACATTCATACCAATTATTATTATTATTATTTTAAAGATTGTGGCGTGTTCCGTTTTATGAATTGTCAAGAATTCATCTCAATGATTTACTTCTTTATTAAATCGAAATCAAGATATTAAAATCATGTTTCAGCATTCATTAGAATAAGCATGAGAAGCCAGCTTGTTCCATGCCCTTTCTGGTTAATAATCTCGTTAAGACATATGTCCATCTAAGGTGCTATGCTCTTATGGATTGAAAGAGGAAAACAGCCAAAGAGAACAAATCCCACAAAATACTTAGAAGCTATTGTGAATTTGCAAGACTAAAATATCTTTCCAAATGCTGTTCATGAATATGAGGGTTTAGAACCATCCCTTTATCCATATTTTAAGGTTAAACTTTTCTTGACTTGTCAGTATATCACTTGTTACATGCAAGTTTAGGGACTGTTTGGATGGTGACAATGACTGAGCTTTAAAAGCATTAGGGAATATAATGAGAGATCCTCTAAAAACTTTGTCTTAGAAACCTTCAACAAGATGACACTTTGTCTGAGACCGACTAGAAAATAAGAATGTTGATTAAAGGAAAGACCCTAAGAGAACTTGTCTCTTAGAACCCTAGCCTCAACAAGATGACACTTTGTCCGAGACCGGCTAGAAAACAAGAATGTTGGTCAAAGGAAAGACCCTAAGAGAACTTGTCTCTTAGAACCCTAGCCTCAAGACGCTACAAAAGAAGACCAATCCTTTGATAAGTCACGTGAACTTTCAAAAAACACAAAGAAGCAAAAACCTCACAGATAATTGAATAATACTCAAATTCATTCATGATTCAAAATAGAGTACAATAGGAAGCCTTTTATAGGCAAAATTTCTAGAGTTTTAATGAAAGTAAAATTCTAAAATCTTATTAAAAATATTTTAAATGATGCCTAAAATTAAAGAATTAGATTAGGATACTAATTTTAACTTGATCTCCAAGATAAGCTCTTTGACCAAGTTCAAAAAAATAAATAAAATAATAAAAAACGAAATTTCATAAAGAATCCTAGTCAAAACTAATCAGTTTCTTTAAGTTGTCACATGGAATGCTCATACTTCATTAAAAATCACACGTTTGTCACATGATTCTTAATCTCTTACAATTGGACTCCAATTGGGCCTTAGCACTCCTCTTGTATGTGTATAACTACATTGGGTCTTCAACATATTGGATATTGACTTTAGTTGCTCCATGACCCTTTTTAGAATATTGAGCTTCCACTTGGACTTCTACTTTTGCATCTTTAAGGAAATCTCATGTCCAAAGTCTAATTCAGCATGTTTTGAATTGATCAAATATGAATCTTGGGCTCTAAATTTAGGCTGACGTCCAACAAAGATATTATTTTGAACTTTTTGAAATTTTTAAACATAGTGCACAATTTGGGCCACTTGAACTTTTTGAAATTCTTAATGGATGAGAGTTTTACGAACTTGTTATACTCCAATAGGTGTGCCTACTAATATTGTATCAGAATACCTATCCATTACTCATTCCCCTCTTGTACTTGATTGTTGCAAGGCGGTGCAAAAGGGGGGATGAGTAAACATGAATCACCATGGTTGACTTAGAAACTTGATTAGGATGAACCTTTGTCACCTGCGGCCATGTCACGAGCCTTTTCCATCCATGAAAGCTATATATAGCCAGAAATCCTAATCCAGAATTTTGAGTATGCTCTGTATATATGGCCCCCTCCTTCTCTCTGATTCAACTGTTGAAGGGCTTTATGAATGGGTATAATTTATAAACGCAGAGAATGGGCAAGATATCGACAGCTGGATCCTTGTCTTACAGGACATATGGCGACTCAAGTTTTCCTCTACAAATTTTTCTCCTCCCTTCTTCTCTTGTTCCAACTCAAGGCTAATTTCTGTGTCGTGAGTGGAGTTTTTTTTTTTTTTAATTAAATGCTATGGTCAAGTAATATTTGTGTCAGTTTGAGCACACGTTAATTAATTCATATTGAGGTTAAAGAACTCAAATTTTTTATGATTTGTTCTAAAAAATTAACGAAGGTATGAATTTTTAAATTATATGTTTGTCTCTATCACTAAATTAATTCTTAGTGGGGGTAAAAATAGATCATTTACATCAAGGTTAGAAGATTAAAAATGAAATCTTACAGTTTAATTTTAACAGAAGTAAAATTCACATTTATAACATATTATTCAAACTAGAATATATATATCTATATATATTGGTTATTATGAGTAGATGTATTTTCAAACTTTAGGGTATGTGTGTGTATGTATATCTATATATTTTTTTTCCTTTTACGTCAACTTCATGTATTTGAGATTTTTATGTCATACTACTCTTTAGAGAAGTCGAAATGTTTACGGTGTATATATATATATATATATATATTTCTTTGACATCAACTTCATGTTTTTGAGATTTTAATGTCATACTACTCTTTCGAAAAGCCGAAATCTTTATGGCAAAGCCAAACCGTATAGAGTTCGTTGTGTGTTGTGAGAGTGAAGATATCTCCTTCCAAGAAACAAAGTGGTTCTCAGTGGAGGACCATCAATCAATCCCCCTCTAAACTATTCACAATGACTTGGCACATTGTAAAGCACTTACCCTCCTCCCACTTTCCTTTAAAATATGATTATGCTTATGAATTGCTTGTTGCAACAGTTGCTCCACTTTCTTTTCCTCTCCTCTTTCCCACCATCTAACATTTAATAAACATAGTATGACTTAGCCTTTATCTGTATTTACTGTTATAATAATAATAACAACAAGAGATTGTGATGAATTTGCTGTTATATGCGACCATCATTTTGTTTTCACTGTGCACTACCAATAGAGATATGTCTCTCCTTTTTTTATTTTTAATTTCGATGCAACATGGTGGGTTTCGATTAGACTTTGTATCACTTCTTGATGCTTTTCCTCAATCTAATTAGGCCAAATGGGCCACTACCAACAAGGGTTTCTCATTTTAATTAATCAAGGAAGAAAAAGTTGGAACAACCTTTCTGTAATCAAGTGAAGACGCGTGGCTTCATGGATTGGTTACACGTAGGAGACACATAAAATTCATAGATTGGAAAAATGGTGCATTGTGTATGATTTAGTACACAAAGATCAATTAATCAAGTTTTCAGGATTAAATAGTCACAAAATATAAAAATTTAATAATTTTTTCATAATAATATGATAAGTATATATCTTTTGCAAATAAGTATATAGTTTTTAAATTAAATTATACTCTTTTCATATTTTAATTAAAAAATTATATACATCTTATATTTTAATTGGAGAAGAAAAATTGTAAAAAAATTATATCTAAAATTAATGTATTAAATAATCTCTAAATTTTCTATTTTGAATGATAAAATAAAAAAAATTAATTATGTATTTTATTTTTTAAATTGAATAATAATATTATTTAATATAAAAAAATTGCTATACAATGCTATTTATTTGGATTGATTTATATGTTTGTGTTACCTGTTTGGTGAACCAATTGTATCCTACATACATGCATGGGCGGCTTATATATTGTTATTAGAAAAAAATTTAATAAAGGATCTCAAGTTAAATTTACTTATATTAAAAGATATTAAATTTTAAAATTATCTTGAATGACTCTATATTTACAAATTTAAGCCACATAAAAAATGTATAATTTAAGATCCTAAGTTAAATTTGGTTCTTCAAATTAATTGTAAAATTTAAAATTATTCAATATGAATATTTTAAATTTAGGTTCTTACCTATCATTTTTTTATTATTATTATTTTTCAAATGCTAAGAATGTTCAGGAAAAAAACAAAAGGTGACTCTTGACAAATGCATATGTAAAAGTCCACTTTGTGAATATATTCCTTTATGAAGCACTATCATTCTAGTGGTTCCAAAATGGAGTTGGAATGATTATTTTATTAATAGTGCAGCTCCTATTATATATAGGCCTGCCCTGGAGCTTTATACCTCAAATTGAAAAAGAAAAAAAAAAAAAGATTTTCTTAACCAGTGATTTCCTCTTCCTTGATCATATTTCAATATATTTTTCCCATTAAATTTGCAATCAGAGTGGATCCACTAACTCAAAGATTTCAGAAAAAAATAAAAATAAAAATATAAGTATGATTTTAAATATTTATTATAAAAATTTTTAAATGTAAATATTGTAAATAAATATTTTTTATAACTCAAAACTATATAAATATTTTAATTTTTTTTTTGCATATTATATTTTTATTTAAAAAACTTGATTATAAATGTTTACAAATCTTTACTTAAGTTTTGTAAAAAGAAATTAGAGAAAAAAAAAAGATAAACACTGGATAAATAAATTACCTAATAAAAACTGTTTGATATATAGAATGTTAAGTATAGAAAAAGAAAAAAGAATAAAAAAAAGAATAATAAATAATACTCATGTCCTTGGATTAAAAAAAAAAAAAAGAGTTGGCATTATCAAATAATAATAACAGCAATACAATAAATATTACATATCTTATTTTTTATACATTAAAAAAATTTATTTCCCCTTGTATACCAATTGAGCCATGAGTTTTAAGCTGTTTGCTTTCTTAACCCCTTCTGTCAATTCAAAGGTTACCCAACTTCGGATTGCTTTTGCCAAACTTCTGATTATTTTGTCGTGTGAATGAAATAATGCTTTCCTTCCATATCACACTGCTTCAACAAATGATCCACTTTTGCTTGACCTATATGACAGCCTCCCTTCAAGTTGCTTAAACCGGTACACAGCACATTATTTTTAGGAAATTTCAAAGTGATGATTATTGGAATAAACAAAAAAAAAATGTTTAAAAAATTATCCTATAAGAGAGACAAATATGTAATGCATAATTAAATACAAATTTTAATTATATCAATTTTTTAGGATCAATTCATAAAGGATTTTTTTTTTACCATAAATGATTTGTCTGTGACAAGAATGTTAAATCAACTTAAACACCTCTTGATCACATTTTAAAAAGTTAAAAAATTGACATTACTATGGTAAAATAACAATTTAATGTTTATTTGTTGACAATAAGCAGCCAAGGTAGGTGCTTTAGCATTACTTAATCTTAGACGGTTGCTTTTGTTCCCAACCATGAAATTACCCTCCAAGATATAGAGTTTAGATAATTTAAAGTATAAAGTTTGTAAAATGTCTTTAAACTAAGAGGGGGATAGAGAAAAAAGAGGAAGTTGATGGAAAGAAAAAGAGTTGGCTCCATACACACTTCAACTTTTTGTATCATATTTTATCTAATTTTAGGGGTATTTTATAGACTTTATAGTTTAAAAGATCCAAACTTTATATTTTACAAGATAATTTTTAAATTAGATCCTCTCCAATCATATAGATGATCATTGGAGAGTACTTAGTCATTAATTATAAATTGAAAATAAAAATTATAATTGAGAGATTCAAAATTGTAACTGTAAAAAAAAATTGTTAAATTTTTAAAATATAATTTTTTTTATAGTTATAATTTTTGACCCTACAATTATAAATTTTATCTTCAACTTATAATTTGAGATCTAAGAATAAAAAAAAAAAAATGATTCAAAATAGTGACTAGATACGATTGGAGCAGATCCAACCCCAACAACTTCATAGTTGGTTTCATGCTTCTACTTTTGTTTCACACCTTCTTTTACTCCTTGTGTTACCCTATATTGTATTTGGTCTGATATTGACATGTCTTTTTTGGCTGGAAAAATGGCAAGAAACTCTCAAAAGTTTATACCTTCACAATATTGGTAAATTTTTAAATGCAAGACCTAAAACTTGATCTTATGGAAACTTGACTTTCAAAACATCAGAAGGAAGAAGAAAAACACTTAGATAAATATTTTTAATATAATTTATTTTTTACATATTTATATGTTTTTAATAATTAATTTAATTTATTTATTTTTAATAGACTGAATTTATTTAAAAAAGAAGTCAGAAGGAACATGATTTGAGAGGCAATGTTTTCTGGAACTGCAAACAAGCACAATAATATTGTGATTTTGAAACGTGTGAAAGCACTTTTGTGAATCAAAGGAGTGATGTTTCCACCAGTCAAAAGCATTTTGTGGTTCCATGTGGAGAGATTGAACAGCTGCAGGTCCACCTTCATCGGTTAATATATCTCTTTGCAATGACTGAAACGCAGAGAGAGAGAGAGAGAGAGAGAGAGAGAGAGAGAGAGAGAGAGAGAGAGAGAGAGAGAGAGAGAGAAGTGACACGTACACATCCATTTAAGAAAATATTTATTCATAATGGTGCACACAGGTGGCTCAAACTGCTCTCTGTAGTCCACCAATTTTGGAGCTTTCACCATCTTCCTTGGAAATTGACATCATCGTCTTCTGCATACAGCCGCCTGCCCAAGAAGGAAAAAAAAAAAACAAAAACAAAAAGTTGCAGAAAGGGGGAATGATTCTATGAACATGTCCCTTCATAGATCGAAAGTTGCAGAGTCTTTACCCGCCCCTCAATTCTTTTTTTGTATTGATACATAAAAATAAGTGTTGTGAATTTGAAAGATGTAGATACAACGCTTAAAAAATAATTTTATGCATGTCACTAGCATGCCTTAATTAATAATATTAAAATAGCTTATCTTTATTATCATTTTATCTAAAATAAAAAAATTAGAATTACGCATTCACTAAATACTGTAAGGGATGGTAGTGCTTAATTCTACATGAATATTAAAGCAAGTTCACAGGTTGAAACCCTGAAACTGCGAAAAAGATTGTTGATATATTAAAAGTCGGTTGCATCCATAAATTCTTATTGCGTCTGGTTTTGTACCTGCACCAGTAAAATTCTCTATTAAAATTACTATTTTCTGAAGCAGATAGGTCTAGTTTTGTTTAAATGGAAGCAATCCACTATGTAAATATTTTAAAGCTCCAATAACGAAGTTGAGAGAAAATGAAAAGCAACTATGCAGATTTAGAATTTAGATCCTTTTGAGCATTATTATAAAAGATTTCTTCTTTATGGCCTAGAGAACACATTGAAAAAAATAAATAAATAAGCGGAGCAGATGAAAATTGCTATCCAGTCACCAATCTGCCTAATGCAGCTCTGCCATGTTTGGATACTATGGCCCTCACTGCTTAAAAAAAAGTTGAGATTTGCCCCACCATAATTATAAAACTCTGTTATTTGTGACCTTACTGTGATATAAATATTACCATTTAGACAAAATAAAATTCAGAAACTTCTTGCAAACTTTTGTTACTAATGAAGTTTAGGCATTTGAAGAAATTTGCAGAGTGTGGGTTATTAATTTGGCATTTACATCCAGTAAGACTTGAATAAGTAAAGTTCTGCATAACTAAATGGGTATTGTTGTAACATTAATTTACCCTAAGTGATGAAGACTCCTTCATATATCCATAAATTGGTCCCCCAGCAATCATCAAAGGGTCATTGGAATTTGGGAATCAAATCTAGCTAGGGCATAAACACAACAAAGTACAAAAAGAACTTCCAATTCTGCAATCTACACAACAAAAAAGAGAAAAGAGAAGGTTTAAAAACTCCATATTGTCAAGGTAAGTGAAAAAGTTGTTAGGAATTGGTCATTTTCAGTTAGTGGTCGGTTCCTACTACCTTTCCGACTAGATAAGTTTGTCTGTCTCAAGTCAGATTTATAAACATTGGCAACTAGAAAATCAATTGCTTCTGGTTTGGTCCTATTGGTTTAGTTCATACCAACTATATATGGAATCAAATTGATTGGCTTTCGTATCTCCTCTCTCTGTTTATTATATGTAAAGGAAATTCTCACTGTAGTGTGCACTGCCTACTAATAGAAAATAGAGGTAGGAGGACATTCCAAAAGAATGATTCCCTTGCCTTTACATCATGCCAATGCTATGTTTGTTTGTAAAATCATCCCAATCAGATCAGCTTTGAAACATCAAGCATATTCTTTGGTTTGGCCATAGAAAAATTGCATAGGTTTCCAAGGATATCCAAGAGAATAACCTTCACACGAACTTGCTTAATGGCATTAAAACTTGGGGCTTTGATCACTAAAGCTTGTAAAGAGAGTGACTTGTAGTCGCATTATGAGTTATGACAACATATGCTTAGTTACAAGTTGAAAAATGTTTACATTTTTTTCTGTAATTGTGTGTCTAACTATACATTACTTGAATCAACCTATTGGAGTTGAGGTTTTTCTTTTTTTTGGGGGGTTTTTTTAGCTTTGGTTCAATTTTATGTCAATAAATATAGTATGTCACTAATGATAGGTTAGATACAAGTGTTTTAATTTTAATTTAAATAGATCCTACCCCATGTGAGATGTGGGGAGAATTCAAAAAATGTTCCATGCATTTTATAAGAAATTTATTTTTTTAAAAAAATTGTACATGAAAAATGCTTGTACGGATATGAATAATGTCTTGAGATGCATCTTATGAAAGCCGTACTGTTTACAAGTTATGACTCGCACGTGGTATATATATATATATATAAATTATGTCAATGATATTATAATATCAAGTTTTTTTTTTTCAATATCAAAATATATTAATATCTTGTCTCATTGATATTGTCATTAATTATTAAATAAATTTGAATAGTTCATTCAGTTATTAATCCAATAAAATATAAGCATTATTAAATTTTCTCATAATAATTTTTTTTACAAACAAATATATATGATTCACAAAAGGCTTTAAATATATTTTTGGTCTTTTTAGTTTTATAAAAGTTTTAATTTGGCTTCTCTAAATTCAAAAGCAGATAATTTTATTGTTCTATTTTTTAAAATGATCCAATTTTATCTCTTTTTATCATATTTTCATTCAAAATTTAACAAAAACTAATAATATGTTAACTTAGGCATGAAATTTGAATGCCAAACAAAGACACTGATGTAAAGTAAATAAATAACATTTAAATAAGTACACCACTCAGTTTAGCGTCAAATTTTGTAAGGATGATATGACAAAGGGAGAAAACCGGATTATTTTAAAAATTAAGAGGACACTATTTTTTTAAAAACTAAGAGAGAATTAACAGTTTATGAAATAAAAATGACCAAAATTACATATAAGCTATTCACAAAATTATTTCTTTAAAACAATTTGTTGGCAATTAAATTTAATGACGACATATTGATGTTAACGACCAAAGACATTCTCAGGTTACAATAGTCGGCTTCATTAATTCATTTGTAGAATATCATTTTCGGAAAGTAAAACAGAGAGAGACAGACAAAAAGAAGGAACAAAAGGAGAGATTTTGCGGTTTCAGGGTACAAATGGAAAACAATTTTTAACTGTCTCTAGTTGTGCAGCAACAATATTTTGCGTCCGATACTGTTTGGTATATTCTTTCCCGTTTTGGCTCCAATAATCTCCTGTTATGCCTATATCTGTGAACCAAAACGGCCCCATTGGCAAGTTCTAAATATTAAGGCCTTCATAATCCTACAGAGAGAAAATCAGAGAGAGAAGTAGAAGGTTCCCCGCGTCTCCTTACAATGGTTTCGAAGTTCGGTGGTGGCGTGGAGGATGGTGGGACTGGGCTTGGAAATAGGCCTATCTGAACAACACCCGCCTTTTCAATCTTCCAATCAGACATGGAAATTGTAGCCACAAAGAAGAAGTGAGCAAGATAGTTTTGGAAGCTGAAAGAAAGATTTAAAATCACTTTTCTTGGGGTTTGGAGTCATGGGGTTTCGTGGGTCTATATCTTTGATAGCTTATACGGCTCCAATCAGTTCAAAGGCAAAAATGGTACGGTCCCTTACTCTGC
The DNA here is from genome assembly GCA_032878935.1 of Erythrophleum fordii. Taxonomy (NCBI): domain Eukaryota; kingdom Viridiplantae; phylum Streptophyta; class Magnoliopsida; order Fabales; family Fabaceae; genus Erythrophleum; species Erythrophleum fordii. The sequence continues at coordinate 12,417,271 of JAVQMF010000037.1, read as the reverse complement.
AAATTCACTTTCGTTTGGTTGGATTTACTCACTTTTGGGAACTTGAGGTTAGTGGATTTAAATTTGGGTAATTTTATGAAGACTCCTCTACCTTTCAAGAGATTGAGTTTTTTTTTTTTCTTTTCTTTTCTCACAATGCACTTTGAGATTCTCAGTCTCACCTACTGGTGAGAGAGCTCAATCTTTTGAGATGTAGAACTCTCCATAGAATTACCCTTGAAAAGTTCTAGGTGCAAACTAATTTTGATGCAGGTTGATTGTGTTGGATAGATACTGTTGATTTCCTTATAATTCAAGGAAGTTAGAAGTGTTTTCATATTATTCTTCAATGATGTTAGAAGTGTTTTCATATGATTCCCACGGGTTCAATATTATCCAAAATCATTCATAGACATGCTTGATATAATTCATCAAAGAATAGCAACAAAGATTAAAATGAATTTGATTGAAAGAAATTATGAATGGTTTGTGTCCTGCCTATTTTTCTGTCAATTTCACAAACCAACTCGAAAAGAGAGACGGTGGATAATGATTTTTTTTTTTTTTCTCATTTGATGTACAAAAAAACCTGTAAGCGCAATGGCTACCTCATAAAGTGACTTTTATGTTGGCTTATAAAATAGATTTTCTACTGAATCAACAAATTAACATGCATGTATTTGTATTTTTTCTAATTATATGGTTATCAAGACTCAAGATGAAAGGAACTTTAAGATAATTATTTAATCTATTTTTGTAATTTCTAATATTATTTTAATAAAAAATTGATTCCTTTAGATACCATGTCTTTGATGTACAATTAAAGATTGCCAAAGTAGTGAACCAGCTTTTCTCTTTCTTTCTGAATTGGGATGCTATATTTGCATATTGGCAGCATAACTATCATAATTGCAATCTCATTCTTTTGTTGTTTCCATTTTCTTTTCATGATAAAAAGGTTAGAGAAACTATACACCAGTTATATTTTTGCAAGTTCAAAAGAAGTGACTAGGTAACAGAAGCCCTTTGACTTTTTGGCAATGGCAATGAGCTTTCGATGTAGTTCTTTTGAACAGGTCATCTGGTAGTTGCCCTCTTGCTGTGAGTCAAGCGGCAGAAGATTTTTGTTTGATTGGTTATTCTGTGAAATAGCTAAAGAGTTTCTGATTTCAACTCTGAAGTTCTGTTGATTGTTGATGTTAATGGATGTCTGTTGTTAGCAGATAGACCACACAGTGTTTGGCTTCATCATGGGGCAAATCTCCTTTGGCAGTGTAACATCCATTCTTGGAAGAGGCAAATTACTTACCAATCCAGCTCTTAGTTATGTCTAAAGATTCAGCTGTATTGGGCAAATCTCCTTTGGCAAAAGTTACTTCATCTCCTTTGGTTAGATTTCTGGCTGTAAATGTATGAAAAAGATTTTGTTGTTTCATTTAAAATATTACCATACTGAGGTAATACCACTTGGTCCTCCACCCTTTCTCTGGGGCAAATCTCCTTTGGCATATTTGGTTATCCCAACCTGCTATCTCCCACCTGTCGAATTTCTTATCTAAAAAATTTCCAAAAAAAAAAATATAGAAGATATCTGATAGTTGTAGATCTGTGGTTCTTCTGGTGTGGAAACCTTCCTCAAGAATTTCTTCCTTTGGAAAGTCCATTTCAATTTGGGCAAATCTCCTTTGGCATTTTGGAGTCCTCAATTGACTCCTGTTTACCCTATTGGGCAAATCTCCTTTGGCATCAGATCTCCAGTTGTAGTGGTCCATATAATCTTTTTGGAGATACTACCTTATTGTCTGTGGCAAAAGCAGCATCAATCAGAAATATTTTGTGCTGTACACAATTATCCTTTGCAATCAATATCAACATACCTATTGTAGATTGCAATACAAATTGCCACTGGGTTTTAGTGCTTCAAATTGTTTGAGGTAAGAGATTTCTTGTATCCCTATTTATAATTTGTTATTGCTCTATTATAAACTTGTTGAAATTTTGTCGTCTAAATGAGTACCTCCAAGTGGCTCTAGGTTTCCCTAAATAAGGAAATCTGGTTACCAATTTTAAAAATACCCGTCTTTCCAAAAACCAGAAATTATGCAGGGTTAAAGTTATGTGCTTGATTCTGAAGACCTTGTTGAGGAAAGATTAGTTCTGATTCCATCTATTTGTAAGTTTAGAGAGAATTCCCGTCTGTGAACTTAAACTCTGTTCTTCCTTATTATTTTCTTGTAATTATTGAATTAATTTTACTATTTACGGATTAAGACAGGCATCTCATTGATGGATATGCACATTGCTGATTCAGACTGGGAGACTTTCAGTGAGAGTAGCAGTAGTGAGGATCAAGAGGAAATTGATTTTCTATATGCTGGGCAAGCTCGGAGCATACTATCGAGTTTAGAGGAAAGCATTGGGAAAATTGATGATTTTCTTTCATTTGAAAGAGCATTTGTTCATGGGGATGTGGTCTGCGCCTTGTCAGACCCATCTGGACAGATGGGCAGGGTTGCAAGTGTTGATGTGTTTGTGGATTTAGAAAATGTTCAAGGAAAATTATTAAAAAATGTAAACTCCAAGAGGCTTCTGAAGATTCGCTCCATTTCAGAAGGTGATTATGTGATTAAGGGGCCATGGCTTGGACGAGTTCAAAGGGTGGTGGACAAAGTAACTGTGTTATTTGATGATGGAGCTAAATGTGAGGTCACTGCATTGGAAAGAGAGAAGATTTTACCTCTGGCTCGTAATTTACTGGAAGACTTACAGTATCCATATTATCCAGGGCAGAGAGTAAGGGTTAATTCCTCAACTTCTTCTAAGTCAGCTAGATGGTTATGTGGAACTTGGAGAGACAGTCAAAATGAAGGAACTGTTTGTGCTGTTGAAGCAGGTCTGGTGTGTGTTAAGTGGTTCGCGTTTGTTCCCATGGGTCCCAATTTTAATGTAAATGCTCCCCCATCCTGGCAAGATTCCAAAAACTTGACCTTGCTGTCATGTTTTTCATATGCAAACTGGCAGCTTGGTGACTGGTGCATGCTTGCTGTGGCAGACCAAAAGGAACAGATGGAGCAGAATTTCGGAAATACATCTACTGGGGATCTTACTAAGGAGCAGATTATGGCAAGAGAATATAATAAAGGAAACCTTAACTCCAATATCGAGGAACTTTTTGTAATTGGGAAAATAAGGACCAAAGTTGATATTGTATGGCAGGATGGTGAACACTCTTTGGGATTAGATCCCCATACTCTACTCCCGGTGAATGTCATAAACACTCATGAATTTTGGCCTCAGCAGTTTGTGCTGGAAAAAGGTGCTTCTGATGATCCTCCTAAGCCCAGCAGTCAAAGATGGGGAGTGGTCCAATGTGTGGATGCAAAAGAGCGTACTGTAAAGGTACAATGGAATACTGTTTCCATATCTGAGGCAGAGAATTTGGCTGGAGATAGGATGGAGGAAACTGTGAGTGCCTATGAACTCATAGAGCACCCAGACTACTCCTATTGTTTTGGTGATATTGTATTCAAGGCGGCTCAAAAACAGTTTGGTTACCAAGCTGATAAAGATCAAGCAAAGTCAGCAACTGACTTGAATATGGAGGCTGCTCTTATAGACAGGAACTACATCAGTTATCAGAACGAGTTCCCTGATAACTGTTACCTGTCTTGTATTGGCAATGTTATTGGTTTCGCAGATGGTGCTGTAGAGGTGAAATGGGCTACTGGTTTAACAGCCAAGGTATAAATGACATCTTATTTTCTGTGCTCAATATGCAGTTAATGATACTGCTAGCTATATATGGTCATGAGGAACTCATGACATATATGCTCTCTAGATCTACATTGTCTAGTGAAACATTTAAATAAATAATAATCTAATCCTATAAGCTTAGTGATATCCCCCATCCTCTTTGAAGTTGTGAGTGTTATCTGTCTGTGTGCAGCTGTGTGCATGTGAGGTATTTAATCTTTTAAAATTGAAACCAGGGTTGGCTTGTGGCTTCCAATTCGTATATCCTTTTCCATTAATCTGGGATATAATAGAGCATTGCAGCCATTCATAGTGACAATCGTCTAAACAGTCAAAAGAATATGCAACCACTGAACTTGCACTGCTTCAGATATATTTGATGATCCTGCCATCACATATTGGCATCTAGAATGTTTTCTTTGGATGCCAGCATCAGCCACTCAAGAAAATTCTTTCTTGTTTTTTTGGTCTTAATTTGTGTTACTTTGTTGATTTTCATATATACAGGAAGTCCTCATACATATATATGATTTTTTTTTCTTTCAACAGATTGCACCTTATGAAATTTTTCGAATTGATAAACATGAAGGTTCAACTGAAACCCCTGTTCCTTACGAAGCAGATATTGAGGATTTGACTCAAGAGATGACTGAAAATGAAAATCTAACTTCTGACAAGAAGGGAAAGGTGAGCCGATTTCTTGTGTGTATCAGTGCTTACATCTCTCTGTTCATCCACATGTGTGTAATGTGAATTCTCATATAATAATTAAAAGTTTGTAGTGTCAATTAAATGCTTGGAACACTGAGATACATAGGTCTCCATTTGAAAGTTATGGGAAACAAACTGGGTGTTAATAGCCAGTAAAAATTAAAAGGAATCTAAACTCATTTTTAAAATTAGTCCTTAATGTTCACAAAAATTAGTTGAAGTGTGGAAAGTTTACTAGTTGATTGTAATACTTGAAAACTAAGGGTCTACCAAATGCAGTTATCTAATCTATCACTTTGATGATCAGGGCTTGTTAGATTTTGATGGTGATAGAGTGAATTGGGAAAGGCATCCAGGGGAATGTTCCTTTTCCCTTCCCCGGGTTGTCATTGAAATTTTCTCCAGCATTAAGGCCAGCATATTTCAGACATTTGGTGTAACATCACTTTCAGGAGCAGTTTCTTTAGCCCCTATATCTGAAGAGGGAAATCAATCTGAATATCTTGATAAGAAAGAAGTTTCAGAAACTTGTGACCTCTGCACTGAATCAAATCCAATGAGTGAATTGCAGTCTACTGAAAACATAACTCCAGATCAGGAAGTTATTAGGTTTTTTGAGAGGAAAGATCTTCCATTTTCTTCAGAGAGCAACAATTCAGATCGGTTTAAGCAGTTTGATATAATAGATAATTGCTCAGACCACTGCTTCTTTGATGAGCAAAAAGGGTTGGCATTATCTCAGGTTAGAACTTGACACATCATTATTTAAAGTCATATAATGATATTGAAAACATTGAGGTTACTTTTTTTTGCCTCTCCTTGTGTTCTTTTGTAGGTAAAAAGAGGATGGGTGAAAAAGGTTCAGGAAGAATGGAGCATCCTAGAGAGAAATCTTCCTGGTGTGCAATTTTCCTTATTTGATTTGAACCACATTGTTGGATATGCCATGCAGATTTTTGTTGTTAGTTCAAGTTTAAACTTAGAGTTGCAAATTAAATTGGATCACTGCAGTGATAGGTCTCTGTCACTTTATGGACTGGAATTGATTGTGCATATAATTTTTTTAGCCATACTAATCTGGAAAGAAGATTATTTTGAATTTAAAAAAAATATATATATATATATATATATATATCATGGCAATAAGACCTGGTATTAGTTGTTACATACATGATCTATATACTCTGCAGCAAGGCCAAATCTTCAAAAGCAGATGCAGAAGAAAATTACAGTAGAGACTTTTAATATTAGGAGGACCAGGAGCCTTAGGATGAGTAGATTACAGCAAAGTTGAGACTAAAATGATGGTTTCTGTAAAGATAAACAGGAAAAGTATTGAAATTCCATCTTTCAAGAGTGGAAATCCATAAATTTAAGTGAAAGCAAGCAAGCTTGTTTGGTTGTTGAAGATAAAAATTGAAAAAAAAAAAAAAAACTGAAAATTATCTAGCTTGTGATGCCGAGAAAATTAATGGGTTGATTTGCTTGTTAAAATTTTCTAAGTGTGATGTAAATTAACTTCTGCAAATGCACTTATACAACCTTTATTGGTCCAAACAGAAACTATTTATGTCCGTGTGTTTGAAGACAGAATGGATCTCCTGCGAGCAGCAATTGTTGGTGCACCTGGAACTCCTTATCATGACGGGTTGTTCTTCTTTGATATTTGTTTCCCTCCAGAGTATCCTAATGAACCACCTGTAAGCTTTTGAATTCACTTTGACAGTGCTTGTTCAATTCCTTTCATTCATGATTTATGCATTGAAGGTCTTCTATTTAGCATTCTTCACCCTTGCTTATTCTACTTCTTTGAAATGGACATCCAAGTTTGGCCCTGTTTTTTGCTGCTTATGTGCATAGCATCTCATAGAAAGTTGCATGCTTATATCTTAACAAACTCTCATGCTGACATTTGAAATCACATGCAGATGGTGCACTACAATTCTGGTGGCCTCCGATTAAATCCTAATTTGTATGAATCAGGGAAAGTCTGTCTGAGTCTCCTAAATACATGGACCGGTACAGGCACTGAAGTGTGGAACCCAGGGGCCTCCACAATTCTTCAAGTCCTTCTCTCTCTGCAGGCCCTTGTCCTTAATGAAAAGCCTTATTTCAATGAGGCTGGACATGACCAGCAGATTGGCAGAGCTGAAGGAGAGAAGAACTCAGTAAGCTACAACGAGAATGCTTTCCTTGTCACCTGCAAATCAATGCTGTATCTACTAAGAAAGCCACCCAAGGTGAAATGACTACTTCTGTACTTAGTTTTCCTTTATTGCCATAGCAAATTCAGTGATGAGCTAGGGAGAATAGACAAGGATTGATAGTGGCATGGCCTATTGGTCACGTGTTGGTTGTTGATTCATGTGCAACATGCTAGATTCCAGAAAATGTGTGTTTCCATGCTAGTGGGAACTATAAAAAGCAAAAATACATCGGACACTGCTACATCCATAGCCAGGATGTCCACGTTCCTATGGAATCTATAATTTCTCATAGAGGGTCATTTTGATAATGAAAATAACAAAGACGTGTTATTTCCTTGGAAATCTTGGATTATATAAAGTGCTGGATCAGAAAAAATGTTGACTTTGTAATAAATCTTAGGGGCCGTATGTCATTAGTTTAATTATGAGCAGCTTGAAATGATAAGGGATGCTTTAGTTTGGAGTTGTTACTAAAATGATGCCTGTTGCAGCATTTTGAGGCACTTGTGGAAGAGCACTTCAGCCAACGCTCTCGACATATACTTCTTGCTTGTAAGGCGTATAGTGAAGGAGCTCCCATTGGATGTGACAAAACCGTTCACGAAGGTGAGAAGGGAACTTCTACAGGTTTTAAAATTATGCTTGCTAAGCTCTTCCCCAAGCTTGTAGAGGCGTTTTCTGATACAGGAATTGATTGCAGCCAGTTTGTTCAGTTGCCAAAGTAACTGTCCTACTAAGTTACAAGAAACTGTCAAGCTTCCCGACCAGAACATTCGAACCATATGTATGATATAAATATGCTGTTTTGTATCTGTATGATATCCCATGTATGCTTGTTCAAACACACAACTTCTGTATATCTAGGGTTGTGGTATGTGTTGTTGATGTTGTATCAATACACCTTGTGTTTATGTATCATATAATGGCTTGCAAATGTAAAATATAAGTTGTGAAACAGAATGATTGAAGTGGTTTGCTTGGTGTGTCATTTGTTTGATAACCTTATATGGAAGTTTTTATGACATGCTAAATATTTTCTGTATCACTCTGGTTGCCATGAGAAGCCAAAGAAGGGTTGCGAGAGTTTAGGGAAGGCATTACATGGTTTGGTGGTTGTTGCTGTAGTTTTCAGAGGAATAGAAAATGCGCCTTGTTTGCAATATTTTAGCTGTACCATTATTGACTTAAATTTATTGGCATTATATATTATCATGGTTGGATTTTTGGTCGCATTTGAAAATTTTAACCAAAGTGACATGCGGATATTATCAAGATTTGAGCTATAATTTACCTTTCTCCTCCGGTCAAAACTAGGCTGTCCATCTAGGAAATTAATAAACAAAAATTCATTAAAAAAAATTCTTCCCTTCTCTTTGAACTTTAAAAGTATTGAAGTTCATCAAATTTACTAGTAGATTTTTGGTTTGTGATCATTTCTATTGTCAATTAAGAATGATAAATTTTAATAAAATGGTATTTACATTTTTTTATGTCTAGAACTTCATTAATTTAGAGTACTTATTTGAAATAAATTTGTTTACACTACTGTATGAAGTATAATTAAAGAAAAAAAGATTCTAACATTGTTGATTATTTTTCAATATTGATTTTATCAATCTAAATCTTTTGCATTTACTAATAAATACACCACATGTAATTGAAAAAATAGATTAAGAATGTGCGATTAAAGCAACTTCTAATGTTATGAGCTTTTGTATAAAAAATACATTTTGTTAGTCTCACACGCTCACTCTATCTCTCACTAACTAGACAACAACAATTTTCTCATGAATCACATAGCACCAAGAGGTGTATTTTTTTCCTCCAAATAAGAAGAGATCCAACAATTATAAATAGAAGACTGAGAGGTATAGTTTACAATAAGAGATGCCATTGTGCTACCAAAAAAAAATTTTAAAATGTTATTTTTCTAAGTAGTCATACATGGTAGGAAAAAAAAGTGAAAAGAAAAACCTCAATTTTATTTGGAAAAAAACTGTGAAAAAGGAAGCTTTGCACGACATCAGTTTGGTTTTGTTATCTATATCAAGAAAAAGTATTTTAAATACTCATTCAATTTATTTTTTTTCACATTAAGAGTACAATTTTTGTAATGAAATAACTTTGATGTGCTCCTCAAATCTCAGGAAAAGAAAAATTAAAATACAAAAACATTATGCAAAGGAAAGGAAGAAAAGAAACTTCAATTTGCTTAAGAAGAAAAAGGAAAGGTTAACAAGAAAATATCACACCACCAAACCCAGATGGGTATTCAACGAGCCCGCCCCATTTCAAGATTCTGCAATAAATAAACGCGCTTCACGGTAAACGTATTCTTCAGGGTTCGATCTCAATGCACATATGCTAACCCCAGAAACTTCGATATCACCAATGTGATTTGACGCACCTTCACCAGGTTCATCCATGGAGTCCGATTCACCTCCTTATCCATTGCAGAGATCTGGTGTTGCCCTTTTCGGGTCATTATTTCTCGTAAACCCTTCAAAATCCCTTAAATCTCCCTCAAATATCCTCTTCATCTTCTTCATTTTCTCCTTCATATACAACTTTAGCTCTGTAACCTCCGCGTTCTTAGATTCGAATTTTGAGAGTACATATACACGCCTTTGCAACCAAATCGTCCCCATTACTGCGTTGCAGCCTCAGAGTGGCGGTGTCCCTGGCATCGCCAAGTTGCTTCAATTTCGATATGGGTACTTCTCCGGCAGCGATCTACTTTTCAATAAAACCTCAAATTCCACCGTTAAGCATCTATGGTTTCTGCTCCAGTCTGTTCACGAAACTGGGAAAGATGGCGTATATGAAGTGCGAGCGCAGTTGCGTCTTTGGAACCGAGAAATGCAACCAGTTCGGAGCCATTTCCGCCGGTTGCTAGGGGAAGTTTATCGGCGCCCCAGAATAACGCATTTGAGAGCAGGTATAGGCTTTATGCTGCATGGATTGTGGTCGGAGTCTTCTGGGAAGCTTTGTATGGTTGGAACGGACTCTTATGGTAAAGTGAGAAATGTTATTCTTAAGCTTCATTACCCTCACGAATTGAGCATTTTTAATAGTTTCATTAATGGGACTCTTGAAAGCTTTGATGACCAGAATAGCTTGCATTACTTCGAACCCATTTCAATAATTGCTTTATCTCAGAGTTCAAATTATAAGTATAGTATTGGGGGGAGAGACAATGATATTGGTTGTTTAGCTGGACCAGATGGTGCGAGTTTACCCCTCAACAACGTCAGCCAAGGTGCCTGTACTGTGTTTAATAAGCACACAGATATATTTGAACTGAAATATGAGAGTCACTGTTATAGTGCTAGTTGCAATCCTCTTGGTGCGGATGCTGGATATTTACCTGAGTTTATGTATTTTTATGGCACTCGATGTGCAGAAAGGCAAAAAGTTCAGATGTTATTGGGTTTTCCTGACCCCAGTTATCAAGATACTGAGTTTCCATTTTATCCTAATTCAACACTGATATCTGAGGGAACATGGGATGAGAAAAAGAACCGACTATGTGCAGTTGCGTGTCGAATCTTGAACTTCTCAGAATCATTGACTAATGCTTATGTTGGAGATTGCTCAATTAAGCTTTCACTGAGATTCCCTCCAATTTTGTCTTTAAGAAACAGGAATACTGTTTTGGGCCAAATTTGGAGCAATAAAGCGGTTGATGAATCTGGTTACCTCAGTAAAATTGGATTCCAGGGTTCCCCGAAGGTACCAAGACTTCCTCATGGTTTCCAATATAAATATACTGAAATTGATACAGTAAAAAAATCTTGTATAGAAAACAAGACTGCTAGAGGGAAGGGAAAGATGTATCCAGATGGAAATTCTTCTGATATGCGATTTAGCATGTCAGTGAGAAACAGCAAAGGACAAGTAGCACAAGGTTACTCATCACCACTATTTGTTGGTGATCAGATTTATGACAGTAGATTTTATGGGGATTCACTTATGTTGACAAGGGGAAACATGAAAGTACACAGGGCTCAATTAGATAACCACGGCAATTTGTTGAATGTCAGCTACACAATGAGCTTCAAACCATCAGCTGATTTTAAGTTTGATAGTGAGGGTGCTTCAGCCAGAGAAGTAGTCATTTTTGCTGAAGGTATATACAATAGGAATATGGGACTCTTGTGTATGATAGGATGCCGGCATCTGAGATCAACTGACAAGCAACTGATGAAGAATGAATCACTGGATTGTGAACTTTTGGTTAAAGTCCAATTTCCTCCATTGAATGCGAAGGTTAGTGAATCTGTTAAAGGAACTGTAGAAAGCAAAAGAGTAAAGTCTGACCCATATTATTTTGAACCTCTTCAGTTGTCCTCATCTTCCATTTACACTAGTCAAGCGGAAGCATCCATTTGGAGAATGGATCTTGAGATCATTATGTTGTTGATATCAAACACGCTTGCTTGTGTGTTTGTAGGATTTCAACTCCTTTACGTGAAAAAGTATCCAGATGTGCTTCCTTACACAAGCATTGTGATGCTTATCATTCTTACGCTGGGACACATGATTCCACTGCTGTTGAACTTTGAAGCCTTGATCATGGCAAACCATAGCCAGCAGAATGTCTTTCTTGTAAGTGGAGATTGGCTTGAAGTGAATGAAGTAGTTGTGAGGATGGTAACAATGGTGGCTTTCCTTCTGGAGTTGCGTCTTCTCCAGATGACTTGGTCTTCAAGACAGGGTGAGGGAAGCCAGCGAGGTTTCTGGGTTTCTGAGAAAAATGTCCTTTTTGTAACCCTACCTTTGTACCTTGGTGGTGGATTGACTGCTTGGTTGGTGCGCAGATGGAAGAATTCTCAACTGAAAACATTCAGGCCATTTCGACTATCTCGCCACAGATATTCCCGTGGACAACTTTCTTACAGGCCCCCTTCTCTCTGGGAGGATCTTAAATCATTTGCGGGTTTGCTTCTAGATGGTTTTCTTCTTCCACAAATACTATTCAACATATTCTTTAACTCAGAAGGAAAGGCTCTTACATCTTCCTTTTATGTTGGAACAACCATTGTTCGTATTCTGCCTCATGCATATGATCTTTACAGAGCTCGCAGTTCTGCATGGTACCTTGATTTATCATATATATATGCAAACCATAGGATGGATTTGTATTCCACTGCCTGGGACATCATAATACCGTGCGGTGGACTTTTGTTTTCTCTCTTGATATACCTTCAGCAGAGGTTTGGCAGCCGGTGCATTCTTCTAAAGAGATTCAGAGAATGTTCCGTCTATGAAAAAGTACCTGTTATTGGTAATGACGATTTGTAATATAAATTGTATTGTGCAAAATGATAATTTGCCTGCGATTTATTGAGCCCCTGGAAGGCATAAACTGCAATACCAGTTCTATACACTTAGTCATTGAGATTTTAAGTTCTTCCGATTTTCAAGAACAATACATTTAATAGAAACGAGGTGTTCATAGCGCTGTTAATATTCAAAAAATGTTGTATCATAGTTGGATGAAGAAAAAGAGCATAATGCTGTCTATTAAACTCAACCTCTGGCAAAACAGTGCCTGTGACCACGGCAAAAATATAAAGCTACATGGACACACATACATGTTGACGGTGCTTGATAGTTACTTGTAAGAAGCCTTATGTCTGGAGCATAAAATGTTCGAGTGCAATATGTACATGAGCAAGACCAGAAAACGAATGGTACGAAACTACGGCAGCCAAATTAAATTACATCAAGAGAAAGACTGAGAAAATTTAGGTGGTTTCCTACTACATGAAACATTCATAAAAATTCAAAAGCGAAAAGCAGCCACTAGGCAAGGCTTTATGAAAATGAACACAGAGCAAGATGCTAATAAAGTAACCTCAAGCCTAGAAAATCAGTGGGAGTTGTATGGTTAGAGTGCAACGATATGGACAAAATGTGCAGCAAGTTGCCTGTCATGACTGACATGGGCAAATCATCTTCTGCTCCTCCAATACTATACTAAACATAAGTCATCTGAAACAGCAACAGGAAAACACAGTAAAAATGTCCAAGACAAATCACAATCTGCCTCCCTCCTTTAAAGATTTAGTGTCAAGGAGATTGTTACAATATTACACATAAAGCCACGAGCATGAAAGAAAGAAGGCAAGACTTCTCAGTTTTCGATGATGCATAACCTGAAAAAAATAGCAACATTTGAATCAGAACAATTAAATGTTCTATTAAGAACAAGTCCATATGATATAAACAACTGTTACAAGTGGAAACAAACGTTCTTCTGTACAGACATTACTGGAGTACAGAGATTCACTCCAATAACAAGGGGTTCAAAACCTGGTAAATATTCAGCACGTAGTCCATCTATTTACCCCCTAAACCAAGCTTAACTTATTTGGTGTAGCATATAAATTAGGTCTGATCTAACAGAATAATGCAGTTCAACAGTTGCCATAATCAGTTGTAAGGTCGGTTCATGGGTTTTATATTGATTTTACAAACCAAGGTTGTCCTACCATTGACCGTTGTATTCCTATGCTTTGAAGCATATTAAGCATAGCAAAATATTGTGCACTGAGAAAGAATCCCAGCAGAGTCCTGTTGCTAAAAGAATAATACAGAGACACTACGACATCCAAGATCACACATCAACTAACATTAGTTTGCACACACAGTCGATATTGCCTGAGCTTCAGGTAATGTGAAAGGTGATGGCGTCACAGTGGTAACATTTACCATACATATATGGCATCTAAAGAGAAATAAATGGATTAACATAACTTAAAGTGCTCTAAAGTAGTTCTAAGAAAGCAAAATGTCTCTTTTAATATGTACATACATGGATTTATCTGTAGTCAGCCCTCGATCATGACAATATAAAGAGCCTTCAATACTAGTGGCCCTCAAACCTGGGTCTAAAACTAGTGTTATGTACAGTTCCACTAACAAGCTACAGGATCCATAGTACTACCTGGGAATTAACAGATATGCATCTCGGTAGCAATACCTGCATGTGCATATTATCATATGAGCATATCACAGTAGCCATACATGCATTTTACAATATAGGAGCAACTTTACATTGAGCATATAATCCAGAGTGAATGGTCCCGCTAACCAGTTAACCCAGTGGCAAAATGCTTCAATAAGTAACTTGCCAGTCACTCCATCAGAGTTAAAGGGAAAAAAGGATGTAATTATGACTAAGAATTTATAGTTCAACTGGTACAATTCAGCTTCAATCAGATTATTTATCAAGAACAAATATCATTTTTCTTTTTTCATTTTCAGTTGATGAAGGACTAAAAATACCAGTCACATCTTAAGCAGACTTCTTGCCAGTAAGAATTCGAGATATCTGGAGGCCCCTGCTGAAAGCTTCATTAAAGAGGATCCTAGTTTGCATTGATTGAAATCCAGGCAACCATGAGAGCACCGCCACTGGAGCCATAACAATGACCCCAAACAATAAATCATATAGCCGAGCCAAGGAAACTACAGTATCCCACAGAACAGTTGACTGAAGAAAAGGCCGAAGTACTTGGGCTATTAAAATCATTCCCCAGCCTGTAGGAATGAATGCTAATAGGCTTGTTAGAAGATCAATAAATTCAAAATGGGTGAACCTCAGAAAGATAACAATGACAAGAATAGTGACCACGATCACAAGAAGCTGAACTAGCCGAAAATATATGTGCTCCTTTGTAGCATATTTATCCCATGCATATGCTATGATGATATAAATACCAATAATCACAATCAAGTATAGCCAAGATAGCAAGTAAACAACTATACTGGTACTGTGATTTGTGATACCCAGCTGATACACTACGCCATACTGAAAGAAGAAGAAGCGAAGATCTAAAATGATTTCCAATAGCTTTCCCCATATACCAGTTGTTCTCAAATGGTCTTGCTCCTCATTCCACCATGTTTCCCAGCTTTGTTCTGCCTTTTTGAACCCCCCACCAGGATACCATATCCAATTCATGAAATCATCAAAGTCATATACAGTCTTCAACCAATCAAATCCAGAGGGATTAAAGACAAAAGGGGACATTATCCATGAAACTACAAGAAACCAACTTGAGATTGTCATTGCTATGTATACAAAAGTATTCTTAGCCAAAGGGCTATGAGAAGCATAAACAATTAAAATAACTCCAAGTTCAATAGCCTTCACAAAATGGCTTCGAGCATAAAGCCGATAGTTCTCAGCAAAGCTCTTGTGCTCCACCACAAAACCACGTCCAGTGGCTCTGTACTTTGCACCACCATGAAGAATAGTCCGACCAAAGAAATGTGTATGAGTTCCCAAAGAGAATGTATAGAATAGTGATGCAAGTTGCAACTGCATTGTCAAGAAATCCCATACTGCTCGAAGGAACCCATGTTCAATAGTGTTCTCAACAACCATTGGGAGTGCAGTGAAAAGACCAAGCTGGATAATAAACTGCTGATTTATGACTACACCAAGGGCTTCATTGTTGGTAGCAGAAGCACTATTCTTGACCGCCCGCTCAATGCCACTGAGAGCCATGTAAAGACGGCCCCATAGGAAGGAATATACAGTCAATACAACAATCATAGAGTTAAAGTAAAACCCTACAGTTGTGTAGAAAATAGAAAGCATACGAAAGAAGTCCAATCTATGGCCTAACCGGTACACATCTCTACTCAGAACCTGCTCACCATTGCCACTAGAGACCTTGGCCTCAAACATGGATATTTGATTCAAACCAACATCTCTTCCTTTGCCTACCTGTATATATTCATGATGCGTCACATTGCCACCTCGCAGGGTGCAATTGAATCCAGCAAAGATGTCTTCACTGATATTGATCACTCTAGAGGCCTTGCTGATTCCACCCCGACCCAAGAACCAGAATCTGTCAAATACATCTGGGTGACCATAGTGCATTCGCACTTTCAAAGGGTTTGCCAGAACACGCTGACCCAAGGTCACAAAACTTGTTTCTTGGGCTGACATGAACCAAGCAAGTGAGGAAACAGATCCTGTGAAAATATTCTCTCGAACACCCAAAATGGTTGGCCTCCTAATACCATAGTAGGTATTAAACTCCTGTAACAGATTCCGCATTTTGAGAGCCTCTTCAAAATAATTATCTTGATTCATATCAATGGTCTGAACTGCATCACCCCTTGTAAAGATTATGGCATGGTTCTGATTCTCTGGTTTCCCTTCTCCAAGTTTTAAGGGACCCGGCAACCTGATCCGATAGATCTCCACCTCCCTCCCCAACTGCTGATCAAACTTCACAAGAACAGAGTAATATTCAGTTTCATTTCTCCCCAAAGAAACCTCATCAACATATGCTATTCGAAGGGCCTCATTGTTTTTCATCAAATACAAAATCTCTTCAGCACGAGGATCTTTCCCTGCCTTGTGGCGCCCATACATCTGGCAGGCCACCACATACATGAACTTCATCAGTGCACTCCCATATTCATGCCCCTTGAACAACAGGGCCACACTACTATCTGCCCTTCTAAGACTTCGTAAAGATGGAGGCCCATTCTGGTGTAAGCCATCCAAACCACTATTTTGTTTTGTTGAGCCATGTGAACCAATAATCTCTGATCCCCGTCTTATTTCCATTTCAGATGCTGAATCAAGAAAGGCAAGCATCTTAAGGGCCCTATAATAATACATCATCCCCCTTACTGTGCGCGATAAGGTTTGACCTCTATAAGATGCCCAAAGACGGAGTTCCCTAGCTTTTGTTGTCCAGATTTCATCCTCATCCTCCAAGCCCTCTCTCTGCATCCGCTCCAGAAAATTTTTCCATTCATCTTCATAAATCTTCTGCAAATAAAACAAAGTAGTAATGCCATCCTCATTCTCCCTTCGAAGCATCTCCTTGCCATACAAAACATCTTCATCATAATATGGGGTCAAAACACTAAAAGCCATCATTTTTTCAACAATGGGAGCACGAGGCATGTTCATGAACAAAGAGTTGGTAAAGAAAGCAATCCGCCTTCTTGCCTCAAGATTCAATGGTACATTATGCATTGAGTCTCTAGAAGTAAGAATTGTATGCAATCGTCTGAGCTGCCTAGTTAAGATAGCATCTCCAACATCAGGAAACTGAATAGCATTTTCAAAAAGCAAGCCTTTGTCAGCTGTTGAACTACGTGGTGCCAGACCTTCCTCTCTCAACTGGTTGATGTATTTCTTCACCCTTGGGAAGTCTCGAACCAACAATTCATACAAGGCTTGTAACAAATTTACAGCTGTATTCATATCTCTATTTGGTTGTATCAGGAGCTGAACCAATTCACTCAACTTAGCATGTATCTTTGGTAGCAGAGACATCTTAAACATTTTTGTTAACTTCCCTCCCTGAATGTAGCTGTCTAAGTCCCTGAATATATTATGTACGATGGAGAACTCTTCCTTGTCAACTTTAAGAATCATAAGTAACAAGTATTTGATGCTATCATAAGCTTCAATAACAGCACAGCGACGATACTCATTCTTGCATATCCTCAACCAAAGTGACAAGTCAGATTCATCTTCCAGCTCTTCTGCCTGACTGAGAGCAAGCAGTAGCTCATTGCAAAGAAGGAAACATGGCCAGCGAATAACCCTTATGTTCCAGCAATTTGGTGGTAG